>CAWUFW010002635.1:0-706464 GCA_963921515.1 Calotriton arnoldi
CAAACGCTGTTTTAATCTGTGGGTCTGAGCCTTTGAGGAAGGAGGTCTCCGAAACGCGTCAGGCTGCTCCTTCTGCGTGTGTGGTCTGCCGTGCATTGCTGCTGCCAGAGTGCTTCCTCAATTTGTGGGTAAACCTTGGAGCAATATATATATATATATATATATTCACTGAAAAAACCATAGGTTTTAGGGACAGTTATAGTTACTTGGACATTGCACTCGTACAAAACCCGTGAAATTCCCCGTTATAGTTAGTTCAGCTAACTATAACTCGCGCCCCGCAATGCACTGCTGATGACGTCACATATTACATCACTCATGACATGGTCAGTGACATCACTGATGACATCACTGATGACATCTCAAATGACATCACTGATGACATCACTGATGACATCACTGATGACATCATCCAGTGACTGTGTTTCTGTAAAGTTTAAATATTTTTAATATATATAGGAAAAGACGTATTGAAGAATGAGTGGGTGTGTAAGTGTCTGTATGGATGATTTAGTAGGTGCGTGACTGACTCTATAAGTGAGTGATTTAACGTATCTTACTGAATGCATGGGTTAGTGACTAAACTGGATGAATGTCTGTATCCGTCTGTCTGTTGCTGTGTAAGTGGCTGCATGTGTTTGTGAATAGCTACATGAGTGTCTATATGAGTTATTGAATGCTTGTCTGAGTATCTGTATGGGTGCCTGAGTGTTTGTGTGGGAGGGGTGTGTGCAACTCTGTGCATAGATGTGTGAGTGGGTGATTCACTGGGTGGATGGTTTCAAGAGTGCATCTGTGATAGACTGTATGGGTGGGTAAGTGTGTGTAAGAGTGTGTTAGTGAGTGAATGTATGTCCCAGTGGTACATGTGTGAGTAACTACATATGTGAAAGGCAGTATATATGTGTGTTGGAGTATATAAATAGCTATAAGCGAGAGTGAGTGATTGTGATAGTGGCTGTATGGATGAGTGTGTGCTTGTATCAGTGATTGTATAAGAGCGTAAGAATGTGCTACTATTTGTATGAGTAAGTGAGCTGGTGTGTGTATAACTGTATAGGTGAGTAAATGGCAGTGTGTTTAATTATTTGCATGACTGACTAGGTGTGTGAGTATCTCTATGGATGAGTGGCGTTGTTTGAGTGTCTATATAGGAGTAAGAGTGCATATGATAGTCCTGTACTGAGTGACCGTAAGTATGAGTGACTGTACGGGTGAGTGAGTGGATGTGTGTGTGTAGACCTAAGAATCAGTGAGTGGGTATGTAGTTATTGGTGTTGGAGTGTCTATGGTTTTGCGAATGGCAGTCTGTAATTTAGATTGGGTGTATCAAAGGTTATATTAGGGTGTGAGGAGGTGCATCAGATTATCAAGTGGATGATGTCATCAGTGATGTCATTTGAGATGTCATCAGTGATGTCATCAGTGATGTCACTGACCATGTCATGAGTGATGTAATATGTGACGTCATCAGCAGTGCATTGCGGGGCGCGAGTTATAGTTAGCTGAACTAACTATAACGGGAGAATTTCACGGGTTTTGTACGAGTGCAATGTCCAAGTAACTATAACTGTCCCTAAAACCTATGGTTTTTTCAGTGAATTTCAAAGGTTTTTTAAATGCTAATTTGTAACTATAACGTGTCTGAAACCTATGGTTTTTTCAGTGAATTTCAAAGGTTTTTTAAATGCTAATTTCTAACTATAACGTGCCTGAAACCTACGGTTTTTTCAGTGAATTTCAAAGGTTTTGTAAATGACAATTTTTAAATGTATTAATTGTTATATAAATTTTTTTCATACTGATTTACTACATTTTTAGAAACAATTTTTTTTTACATATTTTATTTTTTAAATTACATTGTAATTACATTATACATTACATTACAAAAATACTTTCTCAGAATGAATTACTTTAGCTTAAATACTTTGCACATAGGCAATAGACTTTTAAGTACAGTAGTTACAGTTGTTGCAATGGGCAACACATTTTCAAACACATTGCAACATTCAGCTCAATGTGAATTTCTAGTTAAATGCAATTAGTTACTTTATGGATTACTTTTGTAACCACAGGACTGGATCCTAGATTCAGTCCTGGTACATCTCCTGTAAACAGTTGAGTAAAAGCGTTTTGGTTACAGTCGTGATTTTTAAGGAATATTATTGTATTTTAAAAGTTGACACTTAGAAACTTTTTCTCATAGAATCACCAATGTTATCCTATGGAAGGAAATTCACTTAGCAGGTAAAAACTGTTATCGTTACTTTTTCTTACTCAGTGTTGGATCCTGGATCCAGCACTGGTGCATCTCCTGTAAACAGTTGAAAGAATGCGTTTAAGTCATACAGGCGATTTTTAAGGAATATTTGTAGTTTGTGAAAATCAACACTTTGAAACTTTTTGCTGAAAACCAGTCAATCTTAGCCTATGAAGGAAATTGAAGTTACCGGTAAGTACGGTTAAAATTACTTTTGAGGATCAGTACTGGGCTGAAAGATGCAGCACTGAGGTCTCTCCTGATAACAGGTGAGTAAATCGGAATTCGTATTTCGGCTGATTTTAGAGGAATATTTTAAAGTTCCAAAACTCCACACTTAGAAGAATTTCCAAGTGAAACCAGTCAATGTTAGCCTATGAAGGAAATTCAAGTTACCGGTAAGTACGGTTAAAATTACTTTTCAGGACCAGTACTGGGCTGAAAGATGCAGCACTGAGGTCTCTCCTGATAACAGGTGAGTAAATCGGAATTCGTATTTCGGCTGATTTTAGAGGAATATTTTAAAGTTCCAAAACTCCACATTTAGAAGAATTTCCAAGTGAAACCAGTCAATGTTAGCCTATGGAAGGAAATTCAAGTTACTGGTAAGTATGGTTAGAATTACTTTTCAGGACCAGTACTGGGCTGAAAGATACAGCACTGAGGTCTCTCCTGATAACAGGTGAGTAAATCGGAATTCGTATTTCGGCTGATTTTAGAGGAATATTTGCACAATGGTGAAGGGAGGGGCGGGGCCTGAGGTGACATCTGTGCAAACGCGCCCCGTTGCGCGTGTTTAAGTTGGGGATTAAGTCCCTTGAATCCTGAGGGTCCCTAGGGCCAACTAGCCCACCAGGAACCTCCAATATGCGCCAGGGGCTGCGTTGCAGAGACGTGTAGAGAGGCCACACCCCTTTTACACCTCTCTGCAACTCAGCTCTGTGGCGCTTTCTGGATGTACCTGTTGGGCTACTTGGCCCTCAGGGACCCTCAGGATTGAAGGGGATTTAATTCCCATCTTAAAACGAGCCACGGGGCCTGTTTGCACACATGTCACCTGAAGCCCCGCCCCTCCCTTCACCACTGTGCAAACGCGCCCCGTGGCGCGTTTTAAGTTGGGGATTAGTCCCCTTGAATCCTGAGGGTCCTCGGAGTCCAACTAGCCCACCATATACCTCCAAAGCGCCACAGAGCTGCGTTGCAGAGAGGTGTAAAAGGGGTGTGGCCTCTCTACACGTCTCTGCAACGCAGCCCCTGGCGCATATTGGAGGTTCCTGGTGGGCTAGTTGGCCCCAGGGACCCCCAGTATTCAAGGGGAATTCGTTCTCCTCTGCAAACGCGCCAGGGCGCGTTTGCAGAGTGGTGAAGGAAGGGGCGGGGCCTGCGGGCCCGATCGTTTAAAAAATAAAAATAAATTTTGTCTCCTGAAGGGGGCTGTGTGGCCCCCTTCCTTTTTCCTGTTTTTATGCCCTGGGGACCCCATCCCCCAGGGCCTTACCCCTTTTTTTTAATTTTTAATTAAAAAAAACGAGAAGGGGCCGCGTGGCCCCCTTCCCTGGGCCTGTATTGGCCCCGGGACCCCATCCCCGGGGCATGGCCTTTCCATTTTTTTTTATTTTTTAGATTTTTCTTTTTGGGGAGGGGGCCGCGTGGCCCCCTCCTGGGCCACTACTTGCCCCGGGACCCCATCCCCGGGCTGGCTCTCTCCGTTGGGGACTGTGGGGGTCCCCAATCCCCCACAGTCCCGCCGGCTCCCCACGTCCCTTGGAAGCCGGCATTGCTGTTCCACATGGGGAGCAGCTGACATGCTGCTCCCCATGTGGAAAAGCAATGTGCTTTGGATATTGGAAGAGAGAGCAGGTTTCCTGCTCTCTCTTCCAATATCCAAAGCAGTTTGCTATGGCAGGACGGGAGCCGCGAGGCTCCCGTCCTGCCATAGCAAACTACAGTGTCCCGGGAGTAGGCACCCCGGGACACTGCAGGAGCCGGCCCTGGGGGTGGCGGTCCCCAGGGCCATCAAGGGCTCCAGGAGGGGGCCGCGCGGCCCCCTCCCTACATGAGCACAGCCCCGGGGAGGTGGTGGTCCCCGGGCTTCGGGGTCCAAAACGGACCCCCATTTTAATTTGTTAGTGCCCCGGGAGGTGGCGGTCCCGGGCGTGTGGGGGCTGGAGCCCCCACACAGGTTGTTAAATTAATTTAAAAAGCCCCGGGAGGTGGTGGTCCCCGGGCTGCGGGAGGGCTCAGAGCCCTCCCGAACCATTTTTTTAAAAGCCCCGGGGGTGGCGGTCCCGGGCTTGGGGGCCCTTGAGGCCCCCACACATTAAATTATCCCCCCACCATGCCCCCGGGACTTGGGCCACCCGGGGCCAATTAACATCGAAGCGCAGGAGACCGCGCTCGAATTTTTTTTTCGGCAGGATTTGCGCACCCTGAGCGCATCCTGCCGATTTAAAAAAAAAAAAAATGCTTTTTGCCCAGGGGGTCCTTGTGGGACCCCTGAGCAGGCCTAGGGGTTAGGGTGTTTCTACCCTGCCCCCTTTTGCGCTTTGCGCACTTGTTTCTGTCCCTCGGTTCTACCGAGGGATAAAATGGCTGCCAACACTTCTTGATTTGGAGTGTTGACAGCCAATTAGCATGCAGCTCGTGATCGGGAGGGTACGCGGATCCGACGCGCCCATAGATATATATGTGATTTTAATTGTGAATTTCTCAGGAACTACTGAACGGATTTACACCATTTTAGCAAAAGGCACCAGTCTGAACCAAGGGCTACCTCTTTGCCAAATTTGGGGTAATTCCGTTCAGCAGTTCGGCTGTAGCTGCGACTAAAGGTTCCTATGGAAAATGAATGGGGAAAACGCGTTTTGGGACCCCCTTTTTTCTCGGCCCCGCTTGACGTATCACCCCGAGACTTTCAGGGTAGGAGCGGACCGGAGCGCCCCAACAAGTTGGAAACTTTCGCGAAGATTCGTCAACCGGCGCCAACGTTATTGCAAATAGAATGTCGCGGATTTCCTATGGATAATAGGTTGTAACTATAACTATCTACTGGCGACCGCCAGTAGATAATATATATATATATATATATATATATATTCACTGAAAAACCATAGGTTTTAGGGACAGTTATAGTTACTTGGACATTGCACTCGTACAAAACCCGTGAAATTCCCCAGTTATAGTTAGTTCAGCTAACTATAACTCGCGCCCCGCAATGCACTGCTGAGGACGTCACATATTACATCACTCATGACATGGTCAGTGACATCACTAATGACATCACTGATGACATCTCAAATGACATCACTGATGACATCACTGATGACATCATCCACGTGATAATCTGATGCACCTCCTCACACCTTTCCCTATATATATTAAAAATATTTAAACTTTACAGAAACACACAGTCACTGGATGATGTCATCAGTGATGTCATTTGAGATGTCATCAGTGATGTCATCAGTGATGTCACTGACCATGTCATGAGTGATGTAATATGTGACGTCATCAGCAGTGCATTGCGGGGCGCGAGTTATAGTTAGCTGAACTAACTATAACGGGGAATTTCACGGGTTTTGTACGAGTGCAATGTCCAACTAACTATAACTGTCCCTAAAACCTATGGTTTTTTCAGTGAATTTGTAAGGTTTTTTAAATGCTAATTTCTAACTATAACGTGCCTGAAACCTATGGTTTTTTCAGTGAATTTCAAAGGTTTTTTAAATGCTAATTCCTAACTATAACATGTCTGAAACCTATGGTTTTTTTCAGTGAATTTCAAAGGTTTTGTAAATGACAATTTTTAAATGTATTAATTGTTATCTTTATTTTTTTGATACTGATTTACTACATTTTTATAAACTATTTATTTTTAGATATTTTATTTTTAAATTACATTGTAATTACATTATACATTACATTACAAAATATACTTTCTCAGCATGAATTACTTTAGTTTAAATACTTTGCAAATAGGCAATAGACTTTTAAGTACAGTAGTTACAGTTGTTGCAATGGGCAACACAATTTCAAACACAATGCAACATTGAGCTCAATGTGAATTTCTAGTTAAATGCAATTAGTTACTTTATGGATTACTTTTCTAACCACAGGACTGGATCCTAGATTCAGTCCTGGGACATCTCCTGTAAACAGTTGAGTAAAAGCGTTTTGGTTACAGAAGTGATTTTTAAGGAATATTATTGTATTTTAAAAGTTGACAAACTTTTTCACATAGAATCACCAATGTTATCCTATGGGAGGAAATTCACTTAGCAGGTAAGTAGTGTTATCGTTACTTTTTCTTACTCAGTGGTGAATCCTGGATCCAGCACTGGTGCATCTCCTGTAAACAGTTGAAAGAATGCGTTTAAGTCATACAGGCGATTTTTAAGGAATATTTGTAGTTTGTGAAAATCGACACTTTGAAACTTTTCTGCTGAAAACCAGACAATGGATTCCTATGGAAGGAAATACAAGTTACTGGTAAGTACGGTTAGAATTACTTTTCAGGGTCAGTGCTGGGCTAAAAGATGCAGCACTGGGTTCTCTCCTGATAACAGGTGAGTAAATCGGAATTCGTAGTTCGGCTGATTTTAGAGGAATATTATAAAGTTCCAAAACTCCACACTTAGAAGAATTTCCAAGTGAAACCAGTCAATGTTAGCCTATGGAAGGAAATTCAAGTTACTGGTAAGTACGGTTAGAATTACTTTTCAGGATTAGTACTGGGCTCAAAGATGCAGCACTGAGGTCTCTCCTGATAACAGGTGAGTAAATCGGAATTCGTTGTTCGGCTGATTTTAGAGGAATATTTGCACAATGGTGAAGGAAGGGGGTGGGGCCTGAGGTGACATGTCTGCAAACACGCCCTGTGGCGCGTTTTAAGTTGGAGAATTAATTCCTCCTCAATCCCGAGGGACCCTAGGGGCCAACTAGCCCACCAGATACCTCCAGTATGCGCCAGAGAGCTGCGTTGTAGAGAGGTGTTCAGAGGCCACGCCCCTTTTACAACACTCTGCAACGCAGCTCCGTGGCGCTTACTGGAGGTACCTGGTGGGCTAGTTGGCCCCCAGGGACCCTCAGGATTGAAGGGATTTAATTCCCCATCTTAAAACGCGCCACGGGCCTGTTTGCACACATGTCACCTGAAGCCCCGCCCCTCCCTTCACCACTGTGCAAACGCGCCCGTGGCGCGTTTTAAGTTGGGGGATTAAGTCCCCTTGAATCCTGAGGGTCCCTGGGGTCCAACTAGCCCACCAGGTACCTCCAGTAAGCGCCACAGAGCTGTGTTGCAGAGAGGTGTAAAAAGGGGCGTGGCCTGGACCACCTCTCTGCAACGCAGCCCCCCTGGCGCATACTGGAGGTTCCTGGTGGGCTAGTTGGCCCCCAGGCACCCAGTATTGAAGGGGAATTCATTTCCCAACTTAAAACGCGCCACAGGGCGCATTTGCAGAGTGTTGCTGGTAGGGGGCGAGCCTCGGCACGATCGCGTGTTTTTTTGTTTTTTGGAAGGGGGGCTGTGTGGCCCCTCTTCTTTTACTTTTGGGGCCCTGGGGACCCCATCCCCCAGGGCCTGACCCCTTTTTAATTAAAAAAAAAAATTAACGGGAAGGGGGCCGCGTGGGCCCCCTCCCGTGGCCAATTCCGGCCCCGGGGACCCCATCCCCTGGGGCATGACCAAATATATATTTTTGTTTATGGAGGGGGGCTGCGTGGCCCCCCTCCTGAGGCCTCTACTGGCCCCGGGGACCCCAACCCCGGGGCGGCCTTTATTTATTTAATTATTTTTTAAAAAAAATCTTTTAATTATGGGGAGGGGGGCAGCGTGGCCCCCCTCCCGGGCCACTACTAGCCCTGGGGACCCCATCCCCGGGGCTGGCTCTCTCCGTTGGGGACCGTGGGGGTCCCCAATGCCCCCACGGTCCCGCCGGCTCCCCGCGTCCTGCGGGAGCCGGCATTGCTTCCACATGGGGAGCTGCTAAGATGCAGCTCCCCATGTGGAAAGCAATCTGCTTTGGTTTTGGAAGAGAGAGCAGGTTTCCTGCTCTCTGTTCCAAAACCAAAGCAGTTTGCTATGACAGGACGGGAGCCGCGAGGCTCCCGTCCTGTTATAGCAAACTAAAGTGTCCCGGGGGTAGGCACCCCGGGACACTGCAGGAGCCGGCCCTGGGGCGTGGCGGTCCCCAGGGCCAGCAAGGGCTCCAGGAGGGGGGCAGCGCGGCCCCCCTCCCTTCACATGCACAGCCCCCGGGAGGTGGTGGTCCCGGGGGCCCGTTCCGGACCCCCAAATTAGCATTTTTGTTTAGTGCCCCGGGGAGGTGGCGGTCCCCGGGGCGTGTGGGGGGGGTTCGAGCCCCCCACACAGGTATATTATTTTTAAAAAAAGAAGCCCCAGGGGGTGGCGGTCCCCGGGGCTTGGGGGGGCCTTAGAGGCCCCCATATAATTAATAATAAACCCCCGCATGCCCCCGGGACTTGGCCCACCCAGGGGCCAATTAAATACAAAGCGCGGGAGCCCGCGCTTCGTTTGTTTTGTTTTTTATCGGCAGGATCCGTGCACCCAGTGCGTTTTTTGCCGATTTTTAAATAAAAATTACAAAATTTGGGGCCCTGAGCAGGCCTAGGGAGTCAGGGTGTTTCTACCCTGCCCCCTTTTTGCGTTTTGCGCACTTGTTTTACTGCTTTCTTGTTCCTCGGTTCAAGATGGCTGCCAACACTTCCTGGTTTGGAGTGTTGACAGCCAATTAGCATGCAGCTCGTGGTCGGGAGGGTGCGCGGATCCACGTCGGCCATAGATATCGAAACTTTTATTTTGGATTTTCTCAGCAACTACCAAATGGATTTACACCATTTTTAAAAAGGGTGCTTTCTGAACCAAGCACTACCTTTTTGCCAAATTTGGTGTAATTCCGTTCAGCAGTTTTGGCTGTAGCCTTGCATAAAGTTTCCTATGGGAAATTGATTTTTTCACTCTTATTTTTTGAATTTCTCCGCAACTACTGAACGGATTTACATTATTTAAAAAAAAGGTTGCTTTCTGAACCAAGCGCTACCTTTTTGCAAAATTTGGTGTAATTCCGTTCAGCAGTTCGAGCTGTAGCCGTGGCTAAAATTTCCTATGGGAATTAACATGGAGAAAACACGTTTTGGGACCCCCCCTTCTTTCTCGGCCCCCGCTTGATGAATCACCCCGAAACTTTCAAGACAGGAGCGGACCGGAGCGCCCCACTAGTTTTGAAAATTTTACGATGATTCGTCAAACGACGCCAAAGTTATTGGGAATAGAATGTTACAGATTTCATATGGATAATAGGTCCTTACTATAACTATCTACTGGCGACCGCCAGTAGATTATATATATATATATATATATATATATATATATATATATATATATATATATATATATATATATATATATATATATATATATATATATATATATATATATATATATATATACATATATACACACACACAACAAAACCCAACACGGTCCCAGGTACACGAACCAGTCTCTCCACGGCACAGAGGAAATCCACAACCAGGTTCTTAAAGATATTTTCTTTTCTTTTTCTTAACCACACCATTTGTGCAAACGTGCAAAGGACGGTCAACGCGTTTCGTATATCATCAAAGAACCCACTTTTGGTATCCACAAACCACACTTCAGATGTCTTGGCCACACAGGGGCATGGTGTAGTACTACCCAGAAGTATTCTGCAAGATTATTGTAGCCTGCTGGGACTGCAAATATTTGTAGAACTTACTCCTGAACAGAGTTTGAAGACTACAGGTGTGTGACCCATTAGTGGCCTCACATTTTACCTCAGCTGCTAATTTCATTCCAACATCACAATTGTTTGACAGTGTTGATTCAATGATGAATAGTTGATATTACACCATCTACATATGCCATGCTGTTACCACTGCTCCAACACCATGATGCCACATACAAACTTCCAAGCCTCCCCATAATATCGGCTAACACATCACTCACTCATTCCTACATTGTATATTTTGACTATATTCACCATTAACATACAGTAATAATTTTAATTCACATCAATATAGCCCACATGTTGTGTAAATACATAATCATATAACACTTGTAGGACTACATGAATGCCTCAATGATATCATGGATATATTTTAGTAAATCATTTAATTACATTAATTATCTATATGCTACTAGTGAGACTTTCACAACTAGACATATTTCCATTCTTTGTCTTATTATATCGAATTAATTTGCTGGCATAGTGAATTTCTCCATATTGGAGGTAGCGAACACCTTGAAGGCAGAGTTCTCTGACTACCACAATAAACTGGATATGATATAAAGGAACAGAAAATTAGCCATTCCTGAGGCATTCAAGGATCACAAAATAATCCTCCTCCATCCTGCTACTCCTTTTATTCTTGAAATCCCCCGAATAGCTAAAGATCACAAGGAGATGTCCCCGAGTTTCTCCCATGGTAATTGGACACCATGGGGCAGTGGTTCCTCAAGATATTTCCTCAGCTGTATGTTTATCATTTTACTCGATGGCTATGTATTATAATTTGTTTTAATATTTGTTCTTTATTGTTCCTTTTGAGTTTTACACTTAAGTTACTGTTGTTTTTGTCATTACATCATTTTGTACCATTTTCTTTAAAAAAAATATCATTTTTTTTTATTTTACATTATTTGTTCTTATGCATTTGTTCATTTATTAAATAAAGAATATATTTAAAATCGTTATATATTTTCATAGATTTCTAAAAAATAGTTTTAGATTTTTAAATATTATGATACACATTTAATTGTAAATATATTTAATGTTACTTTTATTTTGAGATAAATAGATGTTTGCAAAAATATTTTGCTTTTTTCTTTAAAAACTTAGGGGCATATTAGCTAGACCGGCGATAAAATTATCGCCGTTTTAGCGGCAGGAAACTGCCGCTAAAACGGCGATAATGGGCTTGCTAATATGCGTTATAGAATTCCAATAGAAGCCCAGGTTACGTGTCCTGCACATCTAACCTGGGCTTCTATTGGAATTCTATAACGCATATTAGCAAGCCCATTATCGCCGTTTTAGTGGCAGTTTCCTGCCGCTAAAACGGCGATAATTTTATCGCCGGTCTTGCTAATATGCCCCTTATTTTTTTAACTGAACTATTTGTAATGTTAAAAGTTATAGTTTTCAATGATATGCAATTTAAGGTAAATATTTTAAAGATGAATTACAAACTACATTAATTAGAATTATGTTAAATATATTTTAGAACATTATTTCAATTTTCTAAAGAAAAAATAATTTTAAATATTTATTACACTATATTTTGGTTTTCAATATTTTTGTTAATTTGAATATCAATTACAAAACTCAGGGTTATTAACATCTATATTTTTGTAGGGCGATATTTTTTTAACTTTAGATACTTTTGTTGGATGATATTTTTGAATCAATATTTTTGTTATTGTTTTTATGATTATAGAGTTTGATATTTTGGAACTTTATTTAATGATCAAGATTTTTGTAGTCAATATTTAGTAGTGTAATCAACATGCACATGAGGAAATGTACTCAAACTTACTGAGATTATGACACATCCTGAAATTTCAGGAAGATATTTAAGCGTGGAATGTACCATTTTGGTAATTATTTAGCACATGCAACATTTCACGTGGATTTCTTTACCCGAGCGAACCGTTCATGTAATTTTGGAGTGCCAAACGACAAATCGGAATGCAAGCGCCAATGTTTTGAAGGTGGGCGGCAGTTTTTTTTAATGTGGGTAGTCAACAAACATTTCAGGACAGGCAATCAACTCAACAACCCATTTTTTTAGATGAATTGTTACCTGAGCTGACCGTGCAGGTATTTTATTTAGTTCAAGATGCATGTTGCATAATTACATGACATCTTGTGGTGATTTCACATAATTACACCCAGTCTCCCCCATTTGTCGCTAACCCCACAGTACAGTGGTTTGTTGCTTGAAAAACTGATCCTACCAAAAGGCAGAATTTGTGTGTGTCAACCCTCCTCTGTGCATGCTTGGTTATTTGACAATGGCAGCAGATTGTCCTTCACGTTGAGGGTTGACATCTGAGGGCTTGTGGCATAGAGATTCTTGAATAGTGGAGAAGTTCTCCTCACCAGGGGTTAATTCTCCCTCATAAAATGGAGAGGTGTGGAGTTGGTGGAGGGGAGGGTGGAGGAGGGTGTCAACTGGCATATCTGGAGGCTGAGAGGTGGGTTCAGGAGAGATTTGTGTCTCCAGTACAAGCATCCGTGATTTCGTAGCTGCTGGTTGGAAACCTCCAATCAGCTCCAGTTGTCTTGGAAGGAGCAGACTGGCTGAACTTGTGATCTTTCAGAGATGTATCCAGGGTGGATCCAACGATCTTCTCCTCATCATCTTCAGAAGTGGAGGCTGCAGACACAGCAGTTTGTAGGAGGATATGGGTTCTCTAGCGATTGCGCCCATCGTCCGCTTATGGGTGGTAAGGAATGAGTGCCATCCTCCCCTTGTGGGTGATAAGGAATCATCATCAGGCTTTTTGTCCTTAAGAGATAAAAGAAAAGTATGTTGTTATAGGTATATTTCACATTAGAAATGTATGAATATTGCTAAAAAGAGAGGCTATACATTATTTAAAATCAATAAATTATACTTTATCATATGTACATGATACATTACCATATTAATATACATTAGCAGTTATTATATGGCCAAAGAAATTATATAAAATTATATCTGACCTGCTTTTGCCTCAAATGCTACCTTTGTGGCAAGATCCCTATATGTCAGATGTTAAAAGGCTCTCAAAGAAAGTGGTGAACATGTCTCCCTTGATCCCTCAGCTATTGAAAAAAAGAATTTAAAAAAATGAGATTAGGGACAGTGGGACTGAGGGTAAGTGCTGTACTGGACACCAGTGTTCTCACCACGGTGCAAATGCCTATAGATAAATAAACACTTTCTATTAAGAGAGAGTCGTTTCTCAGCCAACATTCCTTTGTTAGAAATTGGAAAAAATAAGTTACAAATGATGCAATGGGGATATGGGTGGCCAGAGTGAATGGTAAGGTAAAAGTAAGTAGAATAAAACTGCACAATGCGAGGATGTGATTAGGGAAGCAATGAGCAAAAGAGAAGACATATAATATCACCCATTAAAACTTACATTTTATGTATGTTTATATCATGCAACTTCTGGCACTTATGCAGAGAGAACTCTAGTTATAGAGACTGAAAATGATCCAACTGTAGACCTACCAGGCTCTGTCATCTGTCTGTTGTCAGTCCACATGTTCGTGCACTGGTCGGGGTAATAGATGATGGGATGGCTCTGGTGAATGGACAGAAAAAGAGGATCTTTGAAGATTAGGGCATGATGTGGATGAGCACTAGCAGATCGGATGCACGGACGCCAAAGGACTGGAAAACACTATAGGATCTAAATGCTTTCGTGAGATGTTTGGTCCCGCGGTTTGAGATCCTGGAATATCCACTCATAAGGAGGGACAGTGTAAACAGATTGACCTGGAATCCTAGGGCACAATTGAATAGAACATTCATGACAGGATTTTTCAATTGGAATGATGACATCCCTATAGTAAACGGTGGACCCATTACTCGTTTAGGATACTCGCCACAGTTGCTTGGGTATTTGTTTGAAGATTCTAAAAGGAGAGACACATTATATTTGTCTTGATAAAGGCGGCCATTACTCTGCGAACACCACCGAAACTCGTCGACGCTTGGGATAAACTAAATCCAGTGTACCGGCCAGTCATTGTGATAAAAACACTTGGACTGCATACATGTCTGGCATTTGATTTTTTTTTTACCTCGATTAGTCCACAAACTACTAATAAGTGTACTGTCATATTTGTGTCTCTCTCTCTTCTTCTTTTGTTTTATCTTTCATTTAGACTATATATTTTTAATTGTTTTTAATACATGGATATAGTGTATGTACTATTTGTAGGATTTATATATGTGATATAATATTTGTTTTTGATGAATTTTTGCATCTCCCTCTTGATTAATTGATATGCTGTCTATGTAATACATGAAATTGTATAATGATATATGTTTTTTATAATATGAAGAGTTATGAATTCTGTATAATGAACATTTTTTAATGGTTCCAACATTTCTTTGATAAAATATAGGTGGCATTCTATTATTAGTCAGTGGATGTCTTGTGGCATTGCAAATATAGGTATATGGGTTTTTTGTATGATTGATATGAATGGTTTGTGGTATAGTTGAGATGATTGGTTGAACAATTATTTTATTTGGTTACTGAAGGGAATTTGTCTTCTTCTATGATGCGGATGAGCAGATTACAGGCCTATGAAATTATACTATAAGTATGTGTTTAGTGCATTTTATGTCAACATATATAAATATTTAGATGATATAAATAATAAAGATGCATATAGCATGTAGCTTACAAAGCACTAGATTGTGGTAGTATAATAGACATAAGTAGGTCATATCTGGCTGGTTCATCTACCTTTAGATGCATGCCCTGATTGCTCCCCTGCCACAGTAGTATGTACTGCTGCTTCTGTTAATTCTTCCAGTGGCCCAAGTGCATTAAGATAAGGTTATTCACTAAAATCTCTAATGGGAGGCTGTGTGTGGGTGAGGCGCATGGGATGTGGGCTAAGCTGTGAGGCAGAGTAAGTGTTCATTATTGGGCAGGAGGAATGTAGTGGCAGAACTGTAGGGTTAGTTTCTTACCTAGACTGACTTGGGGTTTTCCTCAGGTCTGAGCATGTGATGGAGCGGCTATGTTCATCTGGTGGGGTGAGATGGAGACTGGATCCAGGTCCACCTCCAGGAAGCGCCCATGCATCCTGGAGCACTTCTACTTTACCACCTCGTCCTCCCGTTCTACCACTTCTTTTTGAGTTCCCCACGATGCATACCTCCACCTCCTGTGCACTGGCAGTGTGTGTCAGCTCCTTCCACATGGCCAGATTCTCCACTCCATTGATGATGTAGGGAGGCAGACCATGTAGCTGTAGATACAGATAAAAAATTCAGCTATAATTTCTGTTGTAGCAGTCTCCACTTTTCTGGGATGAGGTAGTGAAGAACTCATAAGTCCTATCACTGAATGAACATCTACGTCCAGGATTGGTGAATACTCACCCTCGAGGCAGAAATGTACTCCCAGGCATAGGTGAGGACGTATGTGTGCAGAGGTCTCCACACTTGGATTTCCCTTTGTGAACAGGACCATGAGTCTTGCCTGGTTGCTGCTTCCATACATGAATACAGAATGTCTGCATGAAAACATTTGTGCACACACAGAGTTTTCAAGCATTCCTGGCTCACAAACAGCTGGATCACTTGACTTTTTATTTACTCATTATATTTTGGGATTTGTGGTTGTTTTGAAAACTATTAATTACTTAACCAATATGAGTTAGAGCACATTACATTCTTTTCATAATTCACAAATGTGCAGGCAGGAAACATATTGTTCGACCTATTAAGTGAGGCTGGAACTGGAGTCCTACAGTTGGGACCCCACCACTGTCCTCTGCTGCCCTCCCTCTGACCTTGGAAGAGATGCTTTACAGTGACTTGGGATTGTAAACAAAGGGTTCTGCACCAGAGACAGACACACATGCACTGCATCTTTCATAGCAAAGCATTATTATTACAGTATGAGAATCTGGGAATGTGGCATTGACAGGGGCCAGACGTACCTCCAATGCGCTGTAGAAACCAGGAATATCAGCAAATATAAAGAAGATGGTCATGGAGGCCTGCAGGACCAGCACAATAACGAACAAGTCTGAAAAGAAAAAAAGATTGCCGAAGTGAGATGGTCATCCAGCATGAAAATATGTAAACAGCTCAGGCACCTATGAAAAAAATCACCATATTTGGAGAATATTTGAATTCTGCTACATTTTGTAGTGTGTGTTTTCTTTTCTTTTCTTTTTTTTATTTAGTGCGCTGAGTCTGAGGGGAGAGCAATGCACTTCACATTTTCCTCTGTGAACATGAGATGGACCACAAATCATTTCTAATGGTTCTACACTCTTTCACATCAGGTGTTGCTGTGGTGGTGTTTAAGGTGCAGAGGTTAGTGGTGTGGTTCTACACTCTCCTTCACATCAGGTGCGGCTATGGTGGTGTTCAAGGTGCAGAGGTTGGTGGTGTGGTTCTACACTCTCCCGCACACCAGGTGTTGCTGTGGTGGTGTTTAAGGTGCAGTGGTCGGTGGTGTGGTTCTACACTCTCCTTCACATCAGGTGTGGCTATGGTGGTGTTTAAGGTGCAGAGGTTGGTGGTGTGGTTCTACACTCCCCTTCACATCAGGTGTGGCTGTGGTGGTGTTTAAGGTACAAAGGTTGATGCAGTGGGACGGCACTCTCCTTTACATTGGGTGTGACTGTGGTGGTGTTTAAGGTGTAGAGGTTGGTGGTGTGGGAATGCACTCTCCTTTATATCAGATGTGGTTGTGGTGGTGTTTAAGGTGTAGAGATTGGTGGTGTGGCTATATATACTCTCTTTCACATCAGGTGTTGCTGTGGTGGTGTTTAAGGTGTAGAGATTGGTGGTGGGGTTCTACACTCTCCTTCACATCAGGTGTGGCTGTGGTGGTGTTTAAGGTGCAGAGGTTCGTGGTGTGGTTCTACACTCTCCTTTACATCAGGTGTGGTTGTGGTGGTGTTTAAGGTGCAGAGGTTGGGGGTGTGGTTCTACAATCTCCTTTACATCAGGTGTGGTTGTGGTGGTGTTTAAGGTGCAGAGATTGGTGGTGTGGTTCTACACTCTCCTTCACATCAGGTGTGGCTTGTGGTGGTGCTTAAGGTGGAGAGGTTGGTGGTGTGGTTCTACACTCTCCTTCACATCACTTGTGGTTGTAGTGGTGTTTAAGGTGCAGAGGTTGGTGGTGTGGTTCTACACTCTTCTTCACATAAGGTGTGGCTGTGGTGGTGTTTAAGGTGCAGAGGGTGGTTTTGTACTTCTACACTCCCTTCGCATCAGGTGTGGCTGTGGTGCTGTTTAAGGTGCAGAGGTTGATGCTGTGGGACTGCACTCTCCTTTACATCAGGTGTGGCTGTGGTGGTGTTTAAGGTGCAGAGGGTGGTGTTGTGGTTCTACACTCTCCCTATCAGGTGTGGCTGTGGTGGTGTTTAAGGTGCGGAGGTTGGTGGTGTGGTTCTACACTCTTCTTCACATAAGGTGTGGCTGTGGTGGTGTTTAAGGTGCAGAGGGTGGTTTTGTACTTCTACACTCCCCTTCGCATCAGGTGTGGCTGTGGTGCTGTTTAAGGTGCAGAGGTTGTTGCTGTGGGACTGCACTCTCCTTTACATCAGGTGTGGCTGTGGTGGTGTTTAAGGTGTAGAGATTGGTGGTGGGGTTCTACACTCTCCTTCACATCAGGTGTGGCTGTGGTGGTGTTTAAGGTGCAGAGGTTCGTGGTGTGGTTCTACACTCTCCTTTACATCAGGTGTGGTTGTGGTGGTGTTTAAGGTGCAGAGGTTGGGGGTGTGGTTCTACAATCTCCTTTACATCAGGTGTGGTTGTGGTGGTGTTTAAGGTGCAGAGATTGGTGGTGTGGTTCTACACTCTCCTTCACATCAGGTGTGGCTTGTGGTGGTGCTTAAGGTGGAGAGGTTGGTGGTGTGGTTCTACACTCTCCTTCACATCACTTGTGGTTGTAGTGGTGTTTAAGGTGCAGAGGTTGGTGGTGTGGTTCTACACTCTTCTTCACATAAGGTGTGGCTGTGGTGGTGTTTAAGGTGCAGAGGGTGGTTTTGTACTTCTACACTCCCCTTCGCATCAGGTGTGGCTGTGGTGCTGTTTAAGGTGCAGAGGTTGATGCTGTGGGACTGCACTCTCCTTTACATCAGGTGTGGCTGTGGTGGTGTTTAAGGTGCAGAGGGTGGTGTTGTGGTTCTACACTCTCCCTATCAGGTGTGGCTGTGGTGGTGTTTAAGGTGCGGAGGTTGGTGGTGTGGTTCTACACTCTTCTTCACATAAGGTGTGGCTGTGGTGGTGTTTAAGGTGCAGAGGGTGGTTTTGTACTTCTACACTCCCCTTCGCATCAGGTGTGGCTGTGGTGCTGTTTAAGGTGCAGAGGTTGTTGCTGTGGGACTGCACTCTCCTTTACATCAGGTGTGGCTGTGGTGGTGTTTAAGGTGCAGAGGGTGGTGTTGTGGTTCTACACTCTCCCTATCAGGTGTGGCTGTGGTGGTGTTTAAGGTGCGGAGGTTGGTGGTGTGGTTCTACACTCTCCACATCAGGTGTGGCTGTGGTGGTGTTTAAGGTGCAGAGGTTGGAGGTGTAGTTCTACACTCTCCTTTACATCAGGTGTGGCTGAGGTGGTGTTTAAGGTGCGGAGGTTGGTGGTGTGGTTCTACACTCTCCGCATCAGGTGTGGCTGTAGTGGTGTTTAAGGTGCAGAGGTTGGTGGTGTGGTTCTGCACTCTCCTTCACATCAAGTGTGGCTGTGGTGGTGTTTAAGGTGCAGAGGGTGGTGTTGTGGTTGTTCTACAATCTCCCTTACATCAGGTGTGATTGTGGGGGTTTTTAAGGTGCAGAGGTTGGTGGTGTGGGGCTATAATACCTGAAGAAAGACAGGTGAGTTGGTGGTGGGGGGTGGCACAGTTTGAGCAGCTTTAGGCGATGCTCGAGGTGTGGAGCATGGAGGAGAGAATGTATCCTTGGAATGTCATAACTGTATCTGACACACATAACCACTCCAGCCTTGCTTCAGTTTAGGAAAGACCTGGACACACCTCTTTAATCACAGTGAACAAAAACTCCCGACCACTCGGAGACTCGAGTTCGTTCACCAAACAATCAGTGACTACTTCTTGCCTTTGACGCTGCGGAGCTCTCTGCTGCCACTTAGCTGGGTTTGTGCTGCACAAATATCACATACATTCACTCACACACATACATATATACATAATTATTAATTGCACAGAGTTGCTCATTATAGATATCAAAGTGTTAAATAGAGAAGCAATTGAAGCAACACTGGGGCAATATTAGAGAGGGGATATTTAGGAGTACAGTGACAACTTATTGTGCCATATATTGACAAGATTCTTAATTTACATGTCCTTTATTGGCATAATCTAATATGCAACAATTCAGTTCTTCTCATAATCCAGTTTACCCTGGGAATCTCCAACCCCTGGTCCCAAAGCTCAATCCTTGGGGTTGTGCTTGTCCATGAGGCATCGATCACTAATCCTGCCAAATCAATGAAGTGGTCAGCTGTCGTTTCTATGTGCTGCTGACGAGGACCCCTCCATTTGTCCCTAGGGTCCACTAAGCCTTAGTGGCAGCGCAGGTCCTGTCCAAAGCTGACCTTTCTAGCAAACTACCTTTGGACATGCCTGGCTATCAGACCTGCAGTGCATACAGGACATCCACGTGAAGTGAGGTGAGGTGTGGTGTGGTGTGACACGCCCACACAAAGTAATTGTAGGCAGAGTGAAGTAGATGAGTTTTCATCTGTGCCTTAAGATGCATGGGGTCTTCTTGTATTTGGAGGGGTACTGGAAGACGGTTCCAGAGTTTTTCTGCACAGATAGAAAACATGCAGCCCGCCACTTTGCTCACTTGACTGTACATTTTGTGACAATTTGATTTTCTCATCGTCAGGCGCTCCCAGGATGATATCCTTCAAAGCTGTTCTGTAGGAAGCAGGGACCACGTGCCAGACAGTGTGATGAAATAAACAAAACAGGCTCTTTACCCGAAGCCAACGAATCCTTGTCCTGGCCATGGATACATGGTCATGTGGCTGAAGGCCACAGATCAAGTGCATTGAAGTGCTTTGGAAACTCTGAAATGTTTAATAAAGACTTGCGTCACCTTTGTGTCATGCAATGGGGCGCAAGAGTGATGCAGCTCTCAAGTTAGATTTATCAAGCCACGCAAGGCCACATTACATGGCTTTATAAATCTAGAGTAACGCAACACAGCGAAAATCGCCATCGTGCAAAGGGGCCAGCGCTGGCGCTAGGCAGTACATTCAGTGCCAGGGAAAAACAGGAATAAATCTAGCCCAGAGTGTTCGGACTCAGTTCAGTAAGACTGAGCATTGACTTGGAGGCGGTAGAGCTGTTACTGACCACCTTGGTGTTCTTCTGCCTCTCACATATAAATGATACAAAATGCTCTGTTCTCGTCTTCCCACCACTTCTCCATGTCTCCTCTCGTCCTCATTCCCCCCCAAATAATACAAGTAGAGCTGGATGCTTGTGGTTCTCTGTTAATATTCTCAGCCTGTTTGACATATGTTTATCTTTATATAACAAAACGAGGGAGTGAAGAGGTAGTGTCATACACGGACACTATGGCGGATATATCCTCCTCTAGTACTTAATAAATAAATCAAAGAAATCCACCACATGGGACTAGCTGTGTTAAGGAAAGTGTATTATTCATCCGGGTATGGATGCACACAGCGTTTGCTTAAATACCCCTCACACACCAAAAGGGCCCTTGGTGTCATGCTTCATCATAGGGGTCTTCCCGTCCCGCTGCGGGACGGGGCGTGCTACGACCTACGACTACGCGGGAGCACTGTTATTAACAATACTATGTGTAGTGATGGGGTAGTGAGAGGAGGGGTCGGTAGTGAATATGGGTAAGTGATTTAAAAAGGACCTGGCCTCATGGACTTAAAAGAAACTTTAATAGGTCATCGAGGTTGGGCCTGTTAAAAAGGTGATGCGGAGATGTCCTGCCAATAATGTGCGGATGCTCCTATAAAGTCAACATGTTTCGAAGCAAAGCTTCTTCATCAGGACTAAGAAGATCCCCTCAGTATCCACTATGTTGAATTTCCCAAATGGGTGTGCTATATACAAAAAAGTGATAAAAATTAAAAGTGCATGAATTATATGCACTTTATACGATACCCAATAGTACCATGTAAATGTTAATCTGAAAGAGAAAGTACAATTAATAGCGCTTTCCCATGCGCAAACGCTCAAGATCTGCAAAAGAAGATAAGTTAAAAAAGGCGGAAAAAAACCACATGGTGACTGTAGCGTGATCTTAGTGCTATCAATACCGTGGTCTATCAGGGTGAAGACCTGTGGAAGGAAAAAGCGGAACACACAAGACACACACATAGAACAGAAATCACACACTCTATTTATGTGGCTAGGGTAATTGCTTTAAGGTTCGTGAATAAATAATGTCATCAGTCACCAGATAATACATACTATGTAATGTAGGAGATAATGCTCCTTGATCCTCTTGTAACGGGTGGGGAAGAATGTCGCCAAAAGTAGTTCTGTTAGTAAAATAAGGAAGAGAGATTCGGTATATCTCCAAGTCATGCTCCCAATCCTGAGAACACGCTCTCCAGCAGATGTGCCTTACAGTGCTGGCGGTGCTCAAATGCCTGTGAACACAAATAAATATATTCCCCAACGGCTATGCCTTACTTACGATATGGTCGACTCAATCTCGCCTCGAAATAACGCCAACCCGCGGCTCCGTGATGGAAAAGGAACCGCGGTAAGGGACTATTTATACTGCCATTAATTGGCCTAAGTTGTCTGCACCTGCACGAGAAGAACGCCCTTTCTCCCCTGGAAGTGAAAGGTACTTCAAGTTCCGGCGGTGTCTAAGCGTAAGGTCAGGTTGTCATGGTGACGCGTATCTATAGGCGGAAGAGGGTAAAAAAATGTGTTGCGCTGGTTATGTTAATTAAAGGCTGAGGAAATTATTGGTTCAGAAAAACCAAAAACAAAACCGGCGTCCGGGTTGGAGTCTGAGCTCCGTGGTATGAAAAAGGGATCTCAACACAAGAACTTATGTATAAAAGCGAACAGATCATTAAGTTCCTCATTTAACAAATAAACTATGAGAGGATGGCCCAGAATCTATATAAAAGAATTGTATTATAAACCTGGGAAAAAAGAGATTGATGTTGCCAAAGCAATATTAAACTGGCGCTGTTGATATCCTCAAAATTCAAAGGAATATAATCAAAAATATATATAAAATCAATGTATCTCGTAAGTTTTAAGGTTTAAGGAAAAGGTCTTCAAAAGATCAAAGAAATATATTCAAAAAATATATATATAGAGTCAATGTAGGGCGCTTCAAAAACAGTCGTCATAGGTGGTGTCTGGAGAATTCATCATTGAAAAACGTGAGAATTGTAGACTAACGGAACATGCTCGGTGATTAACGTTTAAGGAGGTTACATTACGAAAGGTGGGCCCAAGGAATGTCGTCATTAAGGCCACTGATGTTGGTCCCCAAACGGAACACCCATCTTTGTTCTTTTTCAAATAGATCTCTCTCATTTCGGATTTGTTCAATAATTGTCCATTTCAAATCATCCACAGTATGGGTCATGGTCAAATAGTGGTTCGCCATTTTAGTCGTACTTTTCTTGCAGCGTACATTACTCCTATGTTCGCTAATACGGACTCTCACTGGTCATGAAGTCATGCCAATATATTCCAGTCTGCATGGGCACGTGATGATGTACACCACGTTTTTGCTATTACACTAAGGAGTGCTGTACTGAGCCTTCTCTTACCCTTTGTCTTAGGAACGCTTTGTGGAGCACTGGGCCTCTAGGGCATTAAATCTTGCCATTATGAAGATGATCTAAGGGGTCACTCAGAGTTTGGCGGTGAAGTACATTCAACAAAAATTGGCTGATGTTCCCTCCCTCCTATTTACATTTTATAGATAGAAATACACTCTACATACAGGGGGTGGGACATCTGCTCTTCTTGCAGAGGTCCTACATCCTCCAATCTCTAAATACCTCCCTTAGTCACAGGTTTTGCAGAGCTCTGGAGAGGGGTACATCACTTGTGCTTCCATGCTGTCAGTGTGCGCATGGATTGCAAGTTACATCCGTCCCATAGTCCACGCGAGTAGGTGGACAGCGATCATCTGGGGCTGACAAACATTGCACAAGGAGTTACAATTATCACAATAAGTTTCTTCAGGCTTCACCGAGCCTTCCCTGATTACAGCCTAGCATAAAACCCACTCCCTCTCCATGGTCTACCCCTGTCTGCATTCATACCCCTATAACTGGAGCAGTGGTGCAAAGGCTAGCACACCATTGTAACTCTTTTGTCCTGGACTGATACAAATACCCTCTGGACATACTCGATCCTCGGTCCCACTACAGTTTTTTTCTGATTTTACAATAGTCTTCTGCTTTCACTGTTTTAGGTCTTCGCATCCACTGTGCTCTGAGATGGCACACAGAGTTTCAAGCGCTCTACAAAATCCAAATAAAAATTAAAAATAAACTGTGCCCTAAAAGCATTTGCAGTAATGCTCTGGTGCCCATTTGCCTCCCACTGTGCTTAGTTGTGGGGATGCCCATCCCTTGGCAGTCTCTGACACACTCTCTTGCGGTCAGTCACTACTGTCTCTTTTTCTGTGCACACAGATGGCGGGGTTGAAGTCCAGGGTTCTGTCCTCTAACATCAGGCACATACAACCTGTAGGAAGTGGAGAGATTGAAAGGCAGCAAGTCTCTGCCCACAGCCTACACGCTCAACCACTGAGCCTTCCACACAGAGACCCACTGAGTGCCCTGAGAGAATGGGGTCCGCCCTGGCCCATCCACTGCCTCTAGGCACAGAGACCCACTGAGTGCGCTGAGAGGATGGGATCCGGCCTGGCCCTTCCACTGCCTCTAGGCACAGAGACCCATTGAGTGCCCTGAGAGAATGAGGTCCGCCCTGGCCCTTCCACTGCCTCTGGGCACAGAGATCAACTGACAAAATTAGGTCAGCCCTGGCCCTTCCACTGCCTCTAGGCCTCAACTCTCTTCTGAGTCCAGCTTAATGCCAGACCATGTTCAGAATTCTAATTGGAATAACATGAGGTTTCTGCAAATGACTTTGGGATGAAGTCTGTTCGCAGGTTCCTTTCCTTGACATGGTGAACTAGGCTCATAACTGATGCTGTGGCCACTTGTGCTCTAGCGGTGACTCATTCTAAATCACCTACTTGCTGTCTATGCAAGGAAAATACACATCGGGGTCCAGCAACTCCTCTGCATGTATGAGACACAAGGGTGGTCTGCAGAGTCTGCAACCTGTGTCCCAACCAGAACTAGTGCCAGGCCATCCAACAGGATCTGCTGAAGCTAGTGCCAGGAGATGCAGCCCCAGGGTCTACAAAGAGGCTGGACATCTTCTGGGAGGAAGCCCACTCCATCTGTATCCCTTTCAGAGGGGTGAATACTGGGTCTAACCACCCATAATGGATTGACAGAGCAGAGATCCCACAAAACAGTCCGTATCCATCATCCTGCGGTCATACCTGTGTATATCGCTCTTCCTTCCTTAAAAATATACAAGGTTTGACATTGCTGAAAGGTCTCTAAGCTTTGCACCTGTTGCTGTCTCACAGTATTCAGCAGTTTACACTCATTCATGGGGCCCGACAAGTGCAAAGTGTATCCCTCCCTTACTGAAGTGGTTTCCAAGGGGTTTCAGCACCCCTTGGATGGTACATATAAGGTTTCAACTTGAGCGGCTACAACCTACTGAAGGAGCCACAACACCCACCAAGTGCCAACCCGGCTTTGTGCTGACATGCTTTGTTGTATCACTACAAAAACGGCCTGGAAAGTCAGATTTCAGGTTCATACTGTGCCAACTGCTTGTGGATGTTTCATCAACAATTGGGGAAAAACCAGGGCAAGTGGAGGTTCTTGTATTTGTTAGTGGCAGGTAACCAAAGATACACTAATTAACAAACCATGTATGACGATGACCCATCAATGTAAAGTCACTGACCTCTTCAGCGTAAAGCACCAGACCTTCGAAGCCTCATATCTGACATGAACACTGATACACTAATGTCCTCTACAGCCATAGTAGTGCTGTCACTCAACCAAGAGATACGTACTCCAGGAAGTTACGTCATAAATACTTACAATTACGATACAGGGGCAGTCGGAAGGGCTTTCCTTTGGTGAACACAATCGCATTGATCACCAGGTGGTTCGATCCTAGAAAATACAACGTTGTACAATCATAGCTGGCAAAGTTGGTCTTCCCGCTGTGCTCGCGGTCCCATGCAGTCTGCATGATATTGGCGGTTGTGTTTCCTGGGTAACACGCACTGAAATAAGAATGTCATTTATCCAGAGGAAGCTCCATGGTGATCAATGATATCATTCCCAACGCATTCAATTCAAGCCACACGTCAGCATCACTATCTGTGCATTCTCAACGGGACAAGATCATCCTGAGTCCCCCATTTACACTAGGCTATTCCAGGCATGTGAATCCATAGATGCACACACACACATATATCACAATTAAAAGAGTTGATTAAAATTAAAACACAACGAAGTAGAAAAAAGAAGAAAACTTTGTACAAATTGCATTTTCATGTTGAACTGTATATACATTCCTATTTAATATTGCACTTCAAATTGTTAACACTTCAGTGGAAATTTAAAGCAGAAATTGCAAATCATGTTGGGAAACCTTAACACTAAAATGTTGGTCAAATGTTACCCACCCATGGGTGGCACGGTCTCTTTCTGAACCACAAAACTGAAAAATGGAGAGACAATGTGTTCATTTAGAGGAGTGCCAGGACAAACCTCGAAATCCTTTGATTGTGAGTGGAGACTGCCACAATCTAGTCCCCAAGAAATAGAGGGGAAATAACAAGAGAATGTGGAATTGATAAGTCTAAGGTTTCACAGATAAGATATCTGCTAAGGAAGAGGAAAAACTGTAGCTATGAGGAGAGCAGAATGACTCAGTGAGTTAATCCTTGTTGCTGACATCTGTGAATATGAGAAGGCTGGAGGTTTATTTCCCAGAAAGGTCGGTTCATCCTTAGAAGGTTGATAAATTGACGAATATTAAACTGGGAAAGATTGCTACTCTTTATTTCCACCATGTACGAATGGTAGACGTACAGCATAAAACAGTGTATAAAAAAAAGAGTAGATTATGATGTTAGGGCAAATCGGTATCTTACAGAATTTTAAAATTATGGTGAACTTCTAGAGATGTACTATGGTTTCAAAACTCTGCCCATTGTCAGTGCAAGATGTTGTCAAGTCACACTGAGTCTAGAGAGCTGTTCTTAACATGGTAACGTTATCAATGGAGCTGCATATGTTATATTTTATTTGCTGGATTGTAGTTGACTAAATAAGAACAGTTGAGAGTCTTGAATTACCTGACAATATTTTTGCTCATTGTTCCCTTCATAGGAAAAACTAAGAAACCAGGTATTTTGACAAAGGATATTTCATCATTATACAATGCTGTATTTCTGTAGGAGGACAGTGCCCCTATTCACTGAAAATGGAGAACTCTAATCCACTCAGTTCTAGACAAGATTCCTCAGGCTCCACTAAATAAACCATCTATTCAATTATAGGTCCTAGAGATTCTAGCTTTGACTTATTTACAAAGAAAGGACTTCAAGAGAACCCACTGTCTATCAATAAGACATCACTTGAGCTAACTTTACCTGGTCTCTTGGAAGGAATTTCAGCTATGAGACATTTAGGGATGAAACTGATAGCTAATGTACAACAAATTGATGACAGATGGTATAACAGGGACAACAGAATTTCTGAGGTGGAATGTACTAGTAATGCCCAGCATTAAAAGCAGGACACATTAGATACAAGTTGCCTTTTTAACAATCAGTCTAACGATCTAGAGGACAGAAATTACAGGAATAATTTAAAATTGTATGATCCACCTGAAAAATCTGACAGGCCTAAGAGTAGCTTTTTAAATAAAATGCATTGCTAAAATAGTAGGCCGTATGTGTGTATCTGGATTAAATTATCAAAGAGCATAGTTAGGAAAATATTTATTCATTTGGAAAACACTCCTGGCCAATTGTTATGATAATGTTCTTACTACATTTCACTGATTTTATGAAATAAATATTGGAGTCTGGCAATAAACTATTCCTCTCTCCATATGTGGCCAAAATGAAATTGGGACTATAAAACTGTCTTTGAAATTAACAAATTATTTTGTCTCATTCATCCGCATCTATTTAAAATTACACTCCATGACATTTTTATGCATTTATTAATTTAACAGTCCTGGATAGCACACTAGCACCTCGAGCAATTGGGTATTTTACATTCAGCTGATCACTTACAAACCAGCTAGAAGATGGAGCACAAAAAGAGAATACATTGTGTGTGCACTTCACTGTGATGTGCAAGAGCAAACCACATGGAGAGGAAAGGAAATGAAGGGATTATAATCAGCAAAGATAGAAGCTACAGAGGTTGGAAGAGGTCTCAGGTAGAAGAAATACGTCTTTAGATGCATCCTGAAAGTGGATAGAGAGGATGGAGTTGTGACATGTGGAGGTAGGGGTAAATGACATGAGACTGCCACTCCAGAGAAAAAAGGGTCTAAGCAAGGAAGTTTTAAACCTGGAGGTCTCAATCTGCAGAGTATTCCTACTGAGCAGATTTTTTAGACCACTCGATATTAATAGGAAAATAGGAGATTAGAGAGGAATGTTCTGATTTGTTACTTTGTAAGCAAGAAAGTAAAGCTTGAATTTGCTCCTTGCATTCAGGGGTACTCTTAAGTTCATGGAAACCTACCTGACTGTGGAAAGTAAGATAACTTTAATCACGAACAACATTCACTCAGGCATGCACTGAAGTTTTCAAATGTTCCTTGGGAATGAAATGGCTCACGTTTGGAGGAAGTGGTGGAAGAAGATGGTGGATCTACCCACACTGTTCATGTGAGGTGCAAATAGTCAGTGATGGGTCTATAGTGAATACTAGGGATTTTACAGATGTCGAGAGCACTAGACTGAAGCCATCCTATTTCAGAAGACCAAGCAGCTTGGAATGCAGCTTGTAATCAAGTAATGGGAAGAGGAGGAGAAACTCTGTCTGGTTTGAATTCAGAATGAGTAAGCAGTCAGTCATTGAATTCTGTAGTTTAAGACAGAATCGTCAAGGAGACATGTCCGCATTGGTTAAAGTTTTGGGATATATTTTAATATCATCAGGATATTGATAGAATGACACGTCCATCTCCTTATGTATCTGAGTTCATGGCTCAAGGTGTTGTTGAACTAAGTGGGCATGAGGATAGAGCCCTGTGTTACACTGCAACGAATCTCGGACTCCACAGAGATTTAGTCCTTGGGTCTAACTAATATATATATATATTAAAATGTAATGTACAAAGAGTTAAGACAAATGTGTATATCTATCTATATATATATATATATATATATATATATATATATATATATATATATATACATACATATACATACATACATACATACACTTGTCTTAACTTTTTTTACATTTTAGTTTACCCATCTAACATGGCTGTCCTCCAAGCTACATTGTTCAATTAAATATGGCTGCTTGTATTGCAAAGTATATGCATACATGTGTAACAACATATGCATCATGACCCACTCGAATTGCGTGTGCACTTCGGTGCCCTTCTACTCACACACCGTCACCAATGCCGATTCGAGCCACAGTACTGTTCAGTTATTCTCTCACTGTTTTGTTCCTTGAGAATTTGTCTCCTGCCAAAATCATCAGCTATTTTGCTTTATTATTCATGTAGAAAGCAAATATATGTTACAGTCATGCATGAATATGCTAGATGGTGCTAGAGAGTATATGAGCAATTATATGGACTTAGGTCTAACTAAGAGGTATATGTCACACTGTCTGGAGATTGTCTTTAGTAAGATTGGGAACACCAATTAAGTTGTTTAACATTTGTATAACAAGTAAATCTTTAGCGATATGGTACATGCTTTTAATGTAAATGTAAAATGTAAATCCAGTATTTGTAAAGCGCACAGCTACCTCCAAAGTGGTGACCCGGCGCTGGGGGCCGTCGGGAAGATTAAGCAAGCTATTGCCCAGAGTCACATGGTGCTGGGCTGACATGCCGCCGGTGCCGGGGATCGAACCGTGAGCCCCAGATTCCAGCGTCAGTCGCCCTGGCCACGGCGCCACACCTCTTCCCTTTTAATGAGTTTAGGAATTCCTGTGCATTTTGGTGAAGGGAGTCACATAAGTATGCAATGTGCATACAGGTTTTTAACTAGGATTTATTGCGCATTTATACGTATTTCCCTACCCTGAGGAAGTCCCTGGCTGCACTTGAATGACGAAACGTGTTAGCTGGGAGTGGAAATTGAAATTGGAAGACTGTTAGACCTGTCCGCCCTAGGGTGGTCTTGCCCTGTTTTTTTTCCCTTTTGCGCCTCATTTTTGCCACCATATTTTTACTGGACCTAGGTCTCCGGGCGCCTTGCCACTGCTAACCAGTGCTGAGGTGCAGGTGCTCTCTCACTAAAGATGGCTGCCACAGGCCCCTGCTACTGCAGAGGGGCCTTACACGCATACACACTAGTAGCCAGGGTCAGGCTGGGACAGAGGGATACAGTATCCATCCCGTCCCCGCCTCTGGGCCACATAGCTAGACAGGAGGAAGGTTCCAGAACTATCCGGGCTGTGGGAGGAGTTATGTTTTGCCACCTTTAGGAGGGTCACCTGACCTAGGGGTATAAGAGGCTTGGAGGGAAAACGTTTTAGTCAGTTAGGTTGGAGCACCACTGATCCTGGGAGAACCTCTGCCGGAGTACAGGCTTTAGGGCCTAGGGGGAGACCTACACTACTGCTGCTGACAGGGCTGAGGCCCTGCTGTGGTAAGATAGCTGAGGAACGCCCACCACCCACTGACCTTGCCCAGTGTGAGGGGACCCAGGGAACCACCTTCAGCGTGCTGGGAAGAACATCAAGCACTCCCAGAACCACCAACTCACCCCCTCATAAGAAGAAACTTCTGACAAGAGACTTTTGACAAGGAACTCATAATAAGCCACTTCTGACAAGAAACTCATGACAAGTATCTGAAACCAAGTAACTGGAACCAAGAGACTGCCATCCAGTCACCACAAGCTGTACATTTAACTGGGGACCCCCAGGTAACGCGCGGGACGCTGTGCCCTCAAGAAGCGCCGTGTGTCAGACTGCCTGTTTCCCCTACAAGCGCTGTGCCATTGGAGCGCTGTGACCCCTGAGAGCTGGGTGCGAGGAAGCACTTACCGGGCCCTGTGTGCATTGCCAGAAGCAGCGCTAGATGCGGAGCGGCGCTGGGGCCGTCAGGAATCCAACCCCCCCCCCCCAAGAAGCAGAGCGCCGCAGGCCTGAGACCACCGCCGCGGCCGGTGGCCTGCTGTGAACGCTGAGGCCGGGAGAAGGCACTACACGATCCCCTACGCCACCGCTGTGGCCCTGGTACCTGTACCCCGTGGGAGGGGCGACGACGTGCTGCCCGCTCCGGGGGCACCGAGAGGTAGGAGCGCCATCACCCCAGTCACCGCTGTGGCCCGGGAGCAGAGGGAGGGCCGTCGCGAGCTCAACGAAGGCCGCGCTGGGCCTAGCGAGAGGCGGGAGGCGTTGCCTAGCAGCAGGGGCACCGGCCGCGTCAGAGGCCGCGCCCCCAGAGACGCCGCGACGCTATTGGTCCCCGGGTCCGGAGGCCGAAGGAGGCTCGGAACCCGGAGGGGAACAACTGCACGGGGGCTCCACGGCCAGTGGGAGCCCGGCGCCAAACCACCCCAAAAGGAGCAACGCAGCCCCGCAGACCACGCCGCCTCCCCGGTCGAGGCCTAGAGAGCAACCAGAAGCAGGCCGGCCGGGTAGAGGGCGCCCGGTGCTGCGAGTGTCCCGCCAGGAAGGACGTTAAGGTGAGCCTGGGAGGGGAGTCCCTACCACTGTGAAGGCCTCCCGGCCGGAGGCATCTCCCCGCGCACTGTCCCGAGTCCGCTAGGGAGGGCAGGAGCCCCCATGAGACTGCGCTGACAGCGCCCCCTGTACCTGGAACAGGCCCCGTACACCAGTTGAGCTGGGGCCCGATACCTCTACCCTCTTGCGAGGAACTAGTGCCGTTGAGGCCACCGTGTTCACGGCCCACATCAAGTCCCTGATTGAGGGGAAGGTGCCCAAGGTTAGGTGATTAATCTACAGGAAGGCCTGTAGGGAAGTGAAAGTACTTACAGGAGTGGTGCCTAATCATTATGCCTGCTTTGATCACTGTTTAGGCCTGATGCCTATGCCTAGAAGGAAACGTCTTCGCCCGATGTGAAGGGGATTAATTGAATTAAGTTGAAGTGTTTTATGTTGCAGGTGTACCGGAGTTGCGACGCCCACTACTGAGTGTGGGTGCGCCTAGATTAATGCAGACCCGGTTTGAAATGTATTAAGATGCCCTGTGTAAGTAATTGTATATTCCTGAAAGTGAACTGCATGTTTAGGCCCCTGTGTTATTAATGCACCTTGTGATCATTATCGGTGCTACGGTTAGGAAATGCTTCCTGTGGCCTCTTAGTGGCCTACAATGTAGATGAGCTATATTGCTTTAGTAAGAATGTGCGCCAGTTGAGTAATGCAATGATTTTCAATGTAGAGCTGAATTAATCTGCCTCATCTGATGCGACCTTGATTTATATAAAAGATCTTGATTTTAAATACACAAGCCTGGTGTGGTGTCATGTTATTGCGTTCGCATTTCTGAGTCAAAGTAAGAGTGTGCTGCACAACTGCCTTACACATTGCCTTCGCGTGCCTTCCCCGCTTTGCGCCATGCTACCGTGCCGGACTCGGTGACCCCGTTTCCAACATTTGGTGTTCAGCGGTGGGATAAGGACTGGTGTTTGTGCAGCACCCTACAGTGACTCAGTGTGCGCCGCAATTAGACACCTATTGTAATGAAAGTGCTAGGAATTCTATGGTAATTGCCGACTGTGTACATTCCTGCGTTAGACCTGTTACCTACAGTTTAGAACCCCTTCCTTAAATTGTCTGGGACCCCACCTAGGAGGATGGAGTTTGAGTTAGCCAACCTAGAAAGGTATACGGTGACACAGCTCAAGGAGTTCTGCCTAGAGAGGGGGTGGCCGTCAAGCGAGGCGCCAGGAAGGAGGTGCTTCAGAAAGCTTTGAGGGCATGGGTAATGGCCCACCCGGAGGGAAGAGGGGATGAGGAGCAGGGGGAGACAGACAACCCAGGAGAACTGGACCTACTGCACGTTGATGTTAGCGAGAATGTGTTGCCAGGAAGACGTTCCAGGGCAGGCAGTAGTGCGTCAGGGGGAAGTTTGTCGCCAGAGGAATTTGAGGACAGAAGGGAGCAAAGGCAATTAACATTAGAACTTGCTAGGATGGAAAGGGAGCGAGAACAGGCAAGGCTAGCCATGGAGGAAAGGAAGCTTGTACATGAGCTTAGCCTGAAGGAGCTAGAGCTCCGGACCTTGCAGATGGAGATGGAAGGCAAAATGAATGGTGGCAGCGTACCTGCTGGGGTTCCACAGGAGCCCAAATTCTATTTACCCAGAGAGGTGATGGCCAGTTTTAGTGTAGGTGATGACATCGACAAGTGGTTGGCGGCCTACGAGGTGGCTCTGGTGGCCCATAGAGTTCCTGAGAGCTACTGTGAGGGGAGGTATTTATAGGTACATACCTCCACTAGTAAGGGACACACTTTTAACTTTGGATAAGGGGGAGCAGACTAACTACCCTATCATGAAGGAGGCCCTGCTCAAGAAGTTTGGCCTCACCCCAGAGAAGTACCGCCAAAAGTTCCGCAACAGCCACAAGCTTCACACACAAAACTGGGTGGATTTTTTGACTATGCCCGGAAGGCATTGGAGGGTTGGGTGCGTGGCAGCAACGTTGACAATTACAAAGGGCTGTACGACCTATTCTTGAGAGAGCACCTCCTAGAGAAATGTTTTCTGGAGCTGCGCCAGTACTTGGTGGACCGCAAGCTGACCAATCCTAGGGAGCTTGCAGAGGAGGCAGACACGTGGGTCAGCACTCGGGTGTCCCACAAGGGAGCCGGGGCGGATCCCCCGAAAGGTGGACAGGGGTTCCCCCAGAAGAAAGAGGGGGGGAGATAAAAAGAGGGAGTTCTTTAAAGGCCCCCAAAATAGACCGCCTGGGAGAGGGGTAGGTTCCCCATCCCAATCTGGATTCCAGAAACCCACTTATCCTGACAGGAGTCAGCAGCCCAGAACTGTCCGGTGCTATGAGTGCGGGGAGGTTGGACATTATAAGGGGGATCCCCAGTGTCGCAAGAGAACCCCAGCCCCCACAGGAGGTAAGAGCCCCGGGGTGGCCAGTGTAGCGCTTGGGGAGGAGTTGTCCCTAGGTAGGGGAGGTGAGTGGACAGGCTTGACCTTAGTTTCCCTGGGGGATAGAGAGATCATCCCACGGGTTCAGGTACCCTCGAACACTGCCAAGTATCGGCAGAGGGTCCTGGTGAACGGGGAGGAGGTGGAGGCTCTGAGGGACACAGGTGCCAGCATGACGATGGTGAGACGTCAGCTGGTGTCCCCAGAGCAGGTGATTCCTGAGGAATTCCACCCGGTTGTGATGGCTGATAATAGCCTGGGTCATTACCCCGTGGCCCAAGTTCCCTTTGAGTGGGGAGGAGTCTTAGGCCTGTTGAAGGTTGCGGTGAGCCCTGCCATGCCAGTTGACTGTCTGCTGGGTAACGACTTGGAACATACTGCCTGGATGGAGGTAGAGTTCAATGCCCATGCTGAGATGTTGGGATTACCAGGATGGACTTGCATTGTCACGCGATCCATGGCTGCCCGACAAGGAACTCAGCCCGGGTTGGAGCCTGAAATAATGGCCCAGCCCACTGCTGGACGAGGAGATGTCCAGGAGGAGACACCCGGTGAGATGGATGGGGAGCCCGCGGAGGTGACCCCGGAGTCCGCTGAGGTGGTTGGTTTTCCCGTGGGGGACCTGCCAACCCCTGCAGAGTGGCAGGTGGAAGGAGGGCCTACCCGGGAGGAATTTTGCCGGGCGCAGAAAGAGTGCCCTACGCTTGAAGGCATGCGGCAACAGGCCGAAGCCCAAGCAGCTGGAAACGAGACTGGTAATTACCATGTCTACTGGGAGGATGGTCTCCTCTACAGTGAGCCTAAGGCTCCGGTGCATGGGTCCGCCCGAGCCGTGGTGGTCCCCCAATGCTACCGAGCCTTTCTGCTAGAGTTGGCACACGAGATACCACTAGCAGGACACCTGGGCCAAGACAAGACGTTTGCGCGTCTAGTCCCACATTTTTACTGGCCCAGGATGCGCGTCACTTCTGACACTTTTTGCAAGACTTGCACCACTTGCCAAGTGAGCGGCAAGACAGGGACTAAAGTGAAGGTCCCTCTAGAACCTCTCCCAGCTGTCGATAACCCTTTTGAGCGGGTAGGGATTGACATTGTCGGGCCATTGGACCCGCCGACTTCTGCAGGACATAGGTTCATTTTGGTGCTGGTAGACCACGCCACCCGGTACCCAGAGGCAATCCCTCTGAGGACCATCACTGCACCGGTGGTGGCGCGGGCCCTGATGGGGATTTTTACCCGAGTGAGATTCCCCAAGGTCGTGGTGTCAGATAGGGGCACGAATTTCATGTCGGCCTACATGCAGGCCATGTGGAAGGAGTGTGGAGTGACCTACCGGTTCTCCACTCCTTACCACCCCCAGACGAACGGACTCGTGGAGCGCTTTAACAAAACCTTGAAGGGGATGATCAGGAGCCTACCCGAGGACTTGAGAAGAAAGTGGGACGTCCTCTTACCCTGTCTGCTCTTCTCCTACCGAGAGGTGCCGCAGAAGGGGTCGGTTTCAGCCCCTTTGAGCTGCTCTATGGCCACCCCGTTCGGAGGCCCCTCAGTCTTGTCAAGGAGGGGTGGGAGAAGTCTTCCTCGAAGCTTCCCGTGATGTGGTCAGCTATATGCTGGCATTCCGCAGCCAAGTGGCCAAGCTGTGGAAGGAGGCCTCGGACAATCTAGAGGCAAGTCAAGCCGTCATGAAGAAATCGTATAACCGGAACGCGCGGACGGTAGAGTTAGATGCTGGACAGAAGGTGTGGGTCATGGAGCCAGGAGAGCTTAGCACCCTCCAGGACCGGTGGACTGGGCCGTTTGAGATCTTGGAAAGGAGAGGCCAGACCACATATGTCGTTGATGTGAAGACCCCACGTCAACCCCACCGGGTGTTCCACGTCAACCGCCTGAAGCCCCACCAAGAGCGTTCAGAACTCACTCTCCTAATGATAACAGATGGAAGTGAGGAGGAGGAGAGTGAGCCTCTTCCAGATCTTTTGGCGGCCCATGAGAAGGATGGTTCGGTAGAGGGAGTGGTCCTCGCCCCATCCTTAACCCCGGAGCAACAGAGGGACTGCCGCCAGGTCTTGGGGCAGTACGCCTCGTTGTTCTCCCTCACGCCTGGAATCACACACCTGTGTACCCATGATGTGGACACAGGGGACAGTCCGCCAGTAAAAACCAAGTCTTACCGGCTGTCCGATAAGGTCAAGGCTAGTATCCAGGGTGAGGTTACCAAGATGCTAGAACTGGGGGTGATTGAGCCTTCCAGTAGCCCCTGGGCTAGTCCGGTGGTGTTGGTGCCGAAAGCGGCCCCACCGGGCACCACACCAGAACTTCGGTTCTGTGTGGATTACCGTGGACTCAACTCAGTCACTAAGACCGACGCTCACCCGATCCCTCGGGCGGATGAGCTCATTGACCGGCTGGGAGCAGCCCGGTATCTGAGTACCATTGATTTAACGTCAGGCTATTGGCAGATCGCCATGGCGGAAGGAGCTAGGGAGAAGACTGCGTTCTCCACCCCGAGGGCCACTTTCAATTTCGGGTGATGCCCTTCGGGTTGAAAAATGCTCCAGCCACTTTCCAGCGGTTGGTGAACCAGGTGCTGTCTGGCCTAGAGGCCTTCTCTGCTGCCTACCTGGATGACATAGCTGTCTTCAGTAGCAGCTGGGAGGACCATCTGGAGCATCTCCAGGAGGTGCTACAGGCTTTGCAACGGGCTGGTCTAACCATCAAGGCCAGCAAGTGCTAGATTGGACAGGGATCTGTCGTGTACCTGGGACATCTGGTGGGCGGAGGTAAGGTGCAACCCCTCCAAGCCAAGATTGAGACCATCTTGGCCTGGGAGCCCCCAAGACCCAAACAGAGGTCCGAGCTTTTCTCGGCCTCACGGGATACTACCGCCGGTTCGTCAAGGGATATGGAACCATCGTGGGCCCATTGACGGAATTGACTTCAAAGAAGCAGCCACGCAGAGTCATCTGGACGGCTGCCTGCCAGGAAGCCTTTGAGACCCTTAAACGTGCCATGTGCACCGCACCGGTGCTCAGGACTCCAGACTTTGGACGGGAATTTATCGTGCAGACAGACGCTTCTGAGCATGGCATAGGAGCTGTGCTCTCGCAGCTGAATGACGATGGCCAAGACCAGCCAGTGGCCTTCATTTCCCGAAGACTACTCCCCGGGAACAGCGGTGGAGTACCATCGAACGAGAAGCCTTTGCCGTGGTTTGGGCTGTAAAGAAGTTGAGGCCATACCTTTTTGGTTGTCACTTCCTGATCCAGACCGACCACAGACCCCTTCGCTGGCTCATGCAGATGAGAGGCGAAAACCCCAAATTGTTGAGGTGGTCCATTTCCTCCAGGGGATGGACTTTCGGGTGGAACATCGACCCGGTGTAGACCACGCCAACGCGGTCTCTCCCGGTTTTTCCGCCTTAGCGACGAGAACTCCCTAGAGGTTGGGAAGCTCTCCCTCTTTCGGCTGGGGGGACGCGTGTTAGACCCGTCAGCCCTAGGGTGGTCTTGCCCTGTTTTTTTCCCTTTTGCGCCTCATTTTTGCCACCATATTTTTACTGGACCTAGGTCTCTGGGCGCCTTGCCACTGCTAACCAGTGCTGAGGTGCAGGTGCTCTCTCACTAAAGATGGCTGCCACAGGCCCCTGCTACTGCAGAGGGGCCTTACACGCATACACACTAGTAGCCAGGGTCAGGCTGGGACATAGGGATACAGTATCCATCCCGTCCCCGCCTCTGGGCCACATAGCTAGACAGGCGGAAGGTTCCAGAACCTTCCGGGCTGTGGGAGGAGTTATGTTTTGCCGCCTTTAGGAGGGTCACCTGACCTAGGGGTATAAGAGGCTTGGAGGGAAAACTTTTTAGTCAGTTAGGTTGGAGCACCACTGATCCTGGGAGAACCTCTGCCGGAGTACAGGCTTTAGGGCCTAGGGGGAGACCTACACTACTGCTGCTGACAGGGCTGAGGCCCTGCTGTGGTAAGATAGCTGAGGAACGCCCACCACCCACTGACCTTGCCCAGTGTGAGGGGACCCAGGGAACCACCTTCAGCGTGCTGGGAAGAACATCAAGCACTCCCAGAACCACCAACTCACCCCCCCCCTCATAAGAAGAAACTTCTGACAAGAGACTTTTGACAAGGAACTCATAATAAGCCACTTCTGACAAGAAACTCATGACAAGTATCTGAAACCAAGTAACTGGAACCAAGAGACTGCCATCCAGTCACCACAAGCTGTACATTTAACTGGGGACCCCCAGGTAACGCGCGGGACGCTGTGCCCTCAAGAAGCGCCGTGTGTCAGACTGCCTGTTTCCCCCCTACAAGCGCTGTGCCATTGGAGCGCTGTGACCCCTGAGAGCTGGGTGCGAGGAAGCGCTTACCGGGCCCTGTGTGCGTTGCCAGAAGCAGCGCTAGATGCGGAGCGGCGCTGGGGCCGTCAGGAATCCAACCCCCCCAAGAAGCAGAGCGCCGCAGGCCTGAGACCACCGCCGCGGCCGGTGGCCTGCTGTGAACGCTGAGGCCGGGAGAAGGCACTACACGATCCCCTACGCCACCGCTGTGGCCCTGGTACCTGTACCCCGTGGGAGGGGCGACGACGTGCTGCCCGCTCCGGGGGCACCGAGAGGTAGGAGCGCCATCACCCCAGTCACCGCTGTGGCCCCGGAGCCGAGGGAGGGCCGTCGCGAGCTCAACGAAGGCCGCGCTGGGCCTAGCGAGAGGCGGGAGGCGTTGCCTAGCAGCAGGGGCACCGGCTGCGTCAGAGGCCGCGCCCCCAGAGACGCCGCGACGCTATTGGTCCCCGGGTCCGGAGGCCGAAGGAGGCTCGGAACCCGGAGGGGAACAACTGCACGGGGGCTCCACGGCCAGTGGGAGCCCCGGAGCCCGGCACCAAACCACCCCAAAAGGAGCAACGCAGCCCCGCAGACCACGCCGCCTCCCCCGGTCGAGGCCTAGAGAGCAACCAGAAGCAGGCCGGCCGGGAGAGGGCGCCCGGTGCTGCGAGTGTCCCGCCAGGAAGGACGTTAAGGTGAGCCTGGGAGGGGAGTCCCTACCACTGTGAAGGCCTCCGGCCGGAGGCATCTCCCCGCGCACTGTCCCGAGTCCACTAGGGAGGGCAGGAGCCCCCATGAGACTGCGCTGACAGCGCCCCCTGTACCTGGAACAGGCCCCGTACACCAGTTGAGCTGGGGCCCGATACCTCTACCCTCTTGCGAGGAACTAGCGCCGTTGAGGCCACCGTGTTCACGGCCCACATCAAGTCCCTGATTGAGGGGAAGGTGTCCAAGGTTAGGTGATTAATCTACAGGAAGGCCTGTAGGGAAGTGAAAGTACTTACAGGAGTGGTGCCTAATCATTATGCCTGCTTTGATCACTGTTTAGGCCTGATGCCTATGCCTAGAAGGAAACGTCTTCGCCCGATGTGAAGGGGATTAATTGAATTAAGTTGAAGTGTTTTATGTTGCAGGTGTACCGGAGTTGCGACGCCCACTACTGAGTGTGGGTGCGCCTAGATTAATGCAGACCCGGTTTGAAATGTATTAAGATGCCCTGTGTAAGTAATTGTATATTCCTGAAAGTGAACTGCATGTTTAGGCCCCTGTGTTATTAATGCACCTTGTGATCATTATCGGTGCTACGGTTAGGAAATGCTTCCTGTGGCCTCTTAGTGGCCTACAATGTTGATGAGCTATATTGCTTTAGTAAGAATGTGCGCCAGTTGAGTAATGCAATGATTTTCAATGTAGAGCTGAATTAATCTGCCTCATCTGATGCGACCTTGATTTATATAAAAGATCTTGATTTTAAATACACAAGCCTGGTGTGGTGTCATGTTATTGCGTTCGCATTTCTGAGTCAAAGTAAGAGTGTGCTGCACAACTGCCTTACACATTGCCTTCGCGTGCCTTCCCCGCTTTGCGCCATGCTACCGTGGCGGACTCGGTAAACCCGGTTCCAACAAAGACTGTTTTGGAAACAACAACAAGATCCACAAGAAGTACTTTGAGAATCATTTTAAACAATATTTCAGACTTGAAGGGGTGTGTGGGCATTGCCTTGTTTAAGGTTTGGAATGTCAGTCCCTGCTTGAAGAACAAGACTGCAGCCGTTCTCCCTATCTGCTGGGCACTCACAAACACAATATGCAGAGCTCATCTAATTATTGCTAAAACATACCTGCAGTAGGAAAGATACTATGTTACGTGAGGGCCATAAGTCCGCTGATTACCCAGACTTGTACATCAGAGAAAATGTGAATAAAAGGAAGGGGTGGGGGAAGAGTAGAAACTGGATTTTGTTGGCACAGCATCTTCTCAATGGTGAGATTAGCAATGCCACTGCACTCTCAGAAATGTGAAATAGATTATTTAGAAAGAGCAAAACAACTTCAGGCAAAGAGCAGCTGCATAAAATCAACATGTGCAAACCAGTATCAAACACAGAATGGAAAACTGCACCTGTAGACGTCATCTGGGCTGTACCAGGGCTGTTTCTGCACCATAAGGAAGGCGTATGTGTGCAAAGCAATGTCCCAAAGAATGTTGAAAAGAGCAGATAAGAACAAGGGTGGAGAGAGGAGCTGTGCCGGGGGTCTGTATGGGGCCAACTCTGGCCATGCAGGAGTAGAGCTCACTGAAAAAGAGGAATGCACATGATTCACTGACAAACAAATGATACAAAACCCACAAATGGCTTTTAATCAGGATGAGTGGAGCAGCTGAACATACCCTCCCTTCTTTCAGTGCAAATTATGAAGCCATTTTAAAGGCTGGGTAAAAATATGGCACAAACATCCACTGGCATGATGAGCACAAAGAGCACATTCCCTTTGATCACCCACCTCCACATGATGCCCTCACTAAAGGAGTCAAGGAATAAGTAGACGCCATGAACATGCTAATTTGTCCGAGGGGACTCAGGTGGGGGTAATCAGAATCGGAAGATGCACCCCCTCAGAAGGAGGGTCTTCCCACACTGAAATGCCAGCATACCTGTGGAAGCGTAACAGGCTGCGCCCCACCATCACGTGCCCAGTGAATACCCCGCCTCTAAATAAGGTTGGTAAAGGTGTTGGCAGGTGTCCCACAGCAGCAGACATGAGGTGGTGGCTTTACCTGGTATGGACTTGCTGCTTTCAGAGGGTTTACTATGGCAGTATTTTTTTGCAGCATTGTTCGTGACATTTTCTCTAGCTTTTCAGTGCCCTGCATTTTGGAAAATGTGTGTCCCGGGAACTTGGAGTGTGATTCCAATGAGAACATGCAAAGCTGAAAACATACAACAAATCATGTTGTGACTGCAGACAGACATATAAAAACCAGTGTAAATGAATTACTTTATTGTGAGACAAAAGTGCCTCCTGGGAAGAAGGAAATATTTGCTTCACTTTTGAAAAACAAAGCAGATTTCCATTTCTTTGAGTCAGACAGTCATTTCCCTGTGTGCTGCCCAGCGAGAGTACAGAGCAGACTGGCTGAGATAGCCAAAGTGAGGGCGGACACTTGTTTACCCGGGGCCTCCGCACACTCAATGTATCCCGGAGCACCCAACAGTCAACGGACCCCAGAGCACTCAACACTCAATGGATCCATGGAGCACCCAACAGTCAACGGCTCCCAAAGCACCCAACATTCAATGGATCCCAGAGCACCCAACAGTCAGTGGATCCCGGAGCACCCAACACTCAATGGATCCCAGAGCACCCAACAGTCAATGGATCCCAGAGCACCCAACAGTCAATGGATCCCAGAGCACTCAACAGCCAACAGATCCCTGGAGCACCCAACTGCCAACAGATCCATGGAACACTTAACAGTCAATGGATCCCGGAGCACCCAACAGTCAATGGATCCCAGAGCACCCAACAGTCAATGGATCCCAGAGCACCCAACAGTTAATGTATCCTGGAGCACCGAATAGTAAATGGATCCTGCAGCTCCCAACAGTCAGTGGATCCTGGAGCACCCAAAGGTCAATGGATTAATGGAGCACTGAAAAGCCAACAGATCCCTGGAGCAGCCAACAGATCCCTGGAGTACTCAATAATCAATGGATCCCTGGAGCACCCAACAGGCAATGGATTAATGAAGCACTCAACAGTCAATGGCAAGACAAGGCCTACAAAAGAAAAATCTAAAAATGAATGGGAGTAATCAGTGAGAAAAGACTGGAACCAGGCATGCACTGAGATGGTGATCACCAGAGCTCCCTGACGATCTAACAGGACATAGTGATCAACAGTGTAAATTCAGCTCTGTGCTGATACTGCCCAAATCAGCAGCCTTTCTAGGGCAATACAGCTGCACAGGCTCAGGAGCAGGGCCAAGCACCAGGATTTTGCATTTGCCCTTTTGGAAGAGCCTATCTATGGCCAAGATTTTCTCTGAGTTGGTGCATGAACTGCAGACACTACAGCTCAGAAACAGACAAAGGCCATCTGAGCTAAGTGTGTGCACTTTACACAGTAAAACATTAGACGTTCAGCTCTGCGATGAGCTAGTGAAGCTGTTCATGAAACGCACCTGGGGTCATATTACAGAATACTGTGCACTCTTTGTTTGTGCCGGGTGCACCGTGCAAAAGGTGTGCCCTGCGCAAACAAGGAGAGTGTGCCATATTATATTGAATGCGCTGCTCCCCCGGGCAGCTGCAAAGTCGTGCTGGGGGCAGTGCATTCAAGTGAAATACAGAGCGGCTTTGAAGCAGCCGCTCCATGTTTTACTGTGAAGGCGGCAACCCACCTGCACTTTTAAGAGGGGAGAGAGATCACCATGCAGGCGAGCGCAATGAGTGACTGCACACGCCTGCAAGGGGATGTCTTGGGGGTCTAAAGGACCCCCTTTTCCCCCTCTAGAGGGATGCCATCAGGAGGTGTACTGACATTATCTTTAATTGTAATCATCTTTGCCTCTGTAATATGGCGTGGGCACAGAGGTAAAGGGATTCCCTCATTTGCACCAGTGTTATCTGTATTAAAGATAGGGCTGAACCAGCGTCGTCGGCCCTTTCTGTAATACCAAAGTGACCCGTGGGCAGGCAAAGCTGCCGCACATGCCCGTTGCGCCCCCCCGGGGCCCTTTGCATAATACGCCCCATGAGGCCATCTGCAGCCACATGGAGCACCAACATAGCACTCTATCTGGGGCAAGATCTTAAGCAGAAGGAAGCACTATGTGCTTCCAAGGAATAGGCAACACTCCTATTATCGGTCACATGATTTCCCAGTGAGGAGTAAAAGTAAGGGCTAGATGGAATAATATTAATAGAACCCAATTCCATGTCACCCTAGCAAATACAGCTCCTGCCCACCAGACGTCAATTAATTTGAGTGAGAAAAACCTCACAGCATGGCTCACTGCGGCCAGCAATGAATATGCCCCACTAAGAACAATTCGTTCAGCAAGACGCCATGAGGCACAAAAATGGTTTTCTTCTGAGTTACAAAGTCAAAAACTAGCTCTTTGTCAATCTGAAAGGAAATGGAGAACCAACTACTCTTTAGATAAAAAAGAGAGCTATTTGCTCCACTTGAAAGAGTATAAATCAATTTCCACAGCGAAGGCTGCTCACTTCTCTTCCAAAATCATGAGCTCCACTAATAGGTGCAAAGAAATATTTGCCATCGTGAACGAATTATCCAGTCCTGATAGAGTTACATTAAAATCTACTCCCAGCCAAGCCTTTTGTAACTCCCTCAACTCGTTCTTTATTGACAAAATTGTCACAATAAAAGCCAGCATTCCCTGCTGCTTGGCTCCTGAGGGCTCTTCCTCAATGCTGGAAAATCCCTGCCATCTTGAAGAGTTCTCAGCAATAGATAGCCAGACGTTTCTGGAACTTCTGTCTAAAGTAAAGTCGGGTTCTCCTACGGACAGTTGCCCGCTTCATATTCTAAAAGAAGTCTTTACCAGTTTTCCTGCACCCGCCCTGGCACTTCTTAATGATTCTTTTTTTTTTTTTTTTTTTTAATTTTCCAAAACCTTTGACAGATTCAGCACAATCAAAATACAGTTCAGCATCAGATCAAAGCATCATACATAGCAGGCTATTCACGGAGTATTATAGACATAGTGAAAGCACATTCAGATATAAGCATTATCCTGTACAGCAAGACTATGGCACAGTGAGCAACAATTAGCGGAAGGAGGCGGTGACAGCACTGTAGGGAGAGAAGTAGGCACGGTCGGAGGGGGGGATAGGGCCAGGGAGGAAGGCAGTTACTGACCAGCACCGCCGCCCGCCGCGGGCGGAGTGCCGGCGGGGAGCGTGGGAGAGGCAGCTCGGCTCGAATGGGGTCGGGCATGGAGATATGTCACTAGGGGGCCCCATATGTCAGCTGGGCGGGACCTCGCAGGCATAAGATCCCAGAATTCAGATAATAAAGACTGGCATCTCGAAGCATCTTCAATCCAGTGAGCAAACTTGGGCGCCGGTCTGCGACCCCAACACATGGCCACCCTACGCCGAGCAAGGACAAGCAGCATTGCGATCAGGTGGCGCGAAACATCCGGGCAGAATTTGACAAAGCCCAGAAGGCACAACGGTGGGTCGGGCCGAACCCGCGCGGAGGTAATCTCAGAGATGGCGTCACAAACCGCCAGCCAGAACTCCGATACTTTGGGGCACAACCACGCAAGGCGAGTAAAATCCGCAGCAGGGGCAGAGCATCGCATACATCCATCGTTGGGGATAAGTCCCAGTTTATGTAGCTGAGCAGGTGTGCGGTATAGCCTATGCAAATATTTAAAATGTATAAGACGAAGTCGATAGTTGGGAGATAATTTCTTCGTCTGATTACAGCAATAAAGCCAATCAGCTTGAGCGATGTCCATGCCCAACTCTTCGCCCCATGCCGCGCGTGCACGGTCAGTGGAGATGGAGGTGGTCGACAGCGTTAGGGCGTATAGCTTAGTTACCAACTTGCGGGGAGTGAGGGATGTATATATGAAATCAAGAGCAGGCATCGAAGGTGGGGGCTGGGCGAACGTGGGATGCAGCTCCTTGCAAATAGCCCGCAGCTGATAAAAGAGCAGTGTGTCCATCTGACCAGAGGAAGCCGGGAGAGAATAAAACGTGTTTCTGGGGTAGAGATCCGCCAGGGTCGTCAGCCCCAAGCGAGCGGCATGTTTAGACATGCCAGTAGGTTGGAGAGGAGGGAACGCAGGATGACGTACAATCGGCATGGTATTAGCCGAGAGCGACGGAGCATTGGATAGACGGCGCAGTCCCAACCAGGCCCAGTGCAGTGTCTCGACCGTGTCCACCTCAACGCACGGGTGGCTCGCCAGGGCAAACAAGGCAGTGGTCAGCAGCCAAGGAGTTGCAAGGTCGGCTTCAACCGCAACATGCGGCTGATATGGAGTGGGGTGAATCCAAAAATGTAAAAAACTGGCCTGGGCACTTAAGGCATAGAGTTGAAAATTGGGAGCGCCCATACCCCCAACCGACATAGGGAGAGTAAGGACGTCATATGCAATTCTGGGTTGTTTGCCAGCCCAGACCAAAGAAATGATCAGCGATCTAATTTTACGAAAGAAATGTGCAGTGAGAGGTATTGGGATATTCAAAAAGAGATAAAGGAATTTCGGGAGGACCACCATCTTGGCAATGGCAATGCGACCCGCCAGGGACAAGGGGAGCCGGTTCCAATGGGGTATTCGAGACTCGAGCCAGTCCACCGCGCGCCCAAAGTTGGCCCTCCAGAGGTCATCCAGGTTCCTGCTCAGCCAAATACCCAAGTAGCGGGTGGGGCCGGAGGCCCAGACAAAGGGAAAGTCTGGAGTAAAGGGCTTGGTGGCATCAGTAAGAGGGAACAACACAGACTTGCTCCAGTTCACCTGTATACCGGACAACCCACCAAATCGTATTATTTCATGCACAAGGGGGCTTAGGTTGTCTTGGGGATGGCGGACATACAACGTAATGTCATCGGCATACATGGATACCAAGAGGGCGCGGGCCGAGAAGCCAATGCCCTTCTGAGTATGGTGTTGCCGGAGTCTGGCCGCGAGAGGCTCCATCGCAATGGCGAAGAGCATAGGGGAGAGCGGGCATCCTTGCCGAGTGCCGCGTTCTATCAGAATAGGTGCTGATACCTGACCATTGATCCGAAGACGGGTGGAGGGGCGAGTGTAGAGGAGGGATATCTTACGGATAAAAATGTTACTAAAGCCAAGGCGTGGTAGAAGGAAAAACAGAAAAGGCCATTCCAATGTATCGAATGCCTTGGTGGCATCGAGTAGAGCGGCCACCACTGGGAGGCTAGGGTTGATTTGATGAAGGACCGAAAAAATAGTCCGAAGGTTATGCGAGGTGGCACGGCCAGGAATGAAACCGGACTGATCGGGGAGAGCGATGAGGGGCATAAGGTGGAGAAGACGGGAAGCCAATAGCCTTGCAAAGATCTTATTATCGATATTAATTAAAGAAAGGGGGCGGTAAGAATCGCGGCTGTCAGCTGGTTTGTCCGGTTTGAGGAGTAGCGTTATCAACGCCTCGTGAAGTGACTGCGGGAAAAGGCCAGTATCAAAGGAATCGTTATACATGGCGGCCAGATGTGGCACAAGAAGCGAAGCAAAAGCCTTATAGAACGAGGCGGGCAGGCCGTCCAAACCTGGGGCCTTATCACTGGGTAGACTATTTATGGCAGCCAGTATCTCTTCCTTAGAGAAGGGCTCGTCTAAGAATTCCAGATGACAGTCCTCTAGCCAAACCAGCGCTAGGGTATCAAAATATTGTTCAAAGGCCTCACGCGAAGGGGGGGAGCCAGTGGTGTAGAGTTGCGAGTAGTAGGCCATGAAACGAGCCTTAATTTCGGCAGGGGAGGTGGTTCTAGTGGGGCCACCATCTCGGAGAGCCGCAATATACGACGCCGCACGGGGGGGACGCAAGAGGCTGGCCAGGGTCTTACCAGGGCGATCGCCCTCTCCGAAGCGACGGGCTCGGGCCTCCCTGCCAAGAAAGGAGAGTTCCCTATCGGCCTCCGCAGCAAATTCAGAATGCTTTGCACGCAAGAGCGCGAGGATCTCCGGCCTGGGGCGAGCAGCATGAGCAGCGACCAGAGCCTTAATTTCTGATTCAAGCTTGTCCAATAAGGCGCGGATGGAGTGAAGGACGCCGGCCTGTTTAGAGATACACTCGCCACGTAACACTGTCTTAAAACCTTCCCACAGGATGGACGCGGAGTCCACAGACCCGACATTTAAATCAAAGTAGTTGGTAATCGCCGTTTGGATCTCATTGCAGAAGACGGAATCACGGAGAGCATTCGGAGGAAGCCGCCAAGTGAAAGCACGCTGTGGGGAGTGAGGAAGGCGAAGACAAATCTGGACAGGAGCATGATCTGAGAAAGTACGTGCCATATGAGTAGCGGAGGTAAGCCAAGTGAGGACATCCAACGAGGAGATCCACAAATCAATACGGGACCAGCAGCCCCGAACACCGGTGACACAAGTGCCCTCACGGACCTCGGGGAACATGTGCCGCCAGGCATCATATAACGAGTTGTCCGAGAGTATGGACTGAAGTAGAGCAGTGGAGCAAGGGTGAGATGAGTGGGGGCCAGAGCGGTCCAAGACTGCAGAAAGTGTAACATTGAAATCTCCCCCCCAAATAATGGCCGCCGGGCCCAGGGAAGAAATGAGGTGCCAGATATGTGTGAAGAAATCGGGATCGTCCAAATTAGGGCCATACACAGCAGCAATCGTCATTGGTTGGGACAACAGGGAACCATGCAAAATCACGTACCGTCCGTCTGGGTCAGTGATTACCTGAGAAGTGTGCCAGGGGAGCCCCCTACGTATCAGAATAGACACTACCCTAGAATAGGAGGAATAGTAAGAAGAGTGCACTTCACCCCAGTGGCGCGACTGGAGCCTGGTGGAGGTCACAGACAACAGGTGGGTTTCCTGCAATAGGCAGATGTCGACCTTGTGTCGGTGCAAGTGAGAGTGAATGAGCCTGGCCTTACGGTGATCATTAAGACCACGGATATTCCAGGTCCAACATATGGTGTCTGTCATGTTAGTCTATAATTGAGTAAAGCTAGGACGCAGAGCAAGAGGCCAGAGAGCAGAGGAAGCCAGTGGCGGCGCTTGGACAAACAGTACCTGACCATGAGGGGAACAGAACAGTCGCCATAGGCAATTGGTGGGGCCGGCCAGCTACCTGCAATTCGAGAAGGCCCAGCCATAGGGGGATCATCAAGTGTGCTAAGAACAAAATAGGGGAGAGGAAACAGTGCCATGCAGGAATAAGAAGATGTTGTGAACAGTCGTGCTGAATTGAACGTGTCTAGCGGTGAAATGATGCATTCTGACAGAAAACGGAAGATGAGGACACAGAAACAAAAAGGTCCCCATAAAATATTAATCAAATCCCACGGAACGCCCTCCACCCCAACCCAACCCAACCCAACCCACCAGCAAAATGCAATCCGGAAACCAGTAACCCGATCGCCACCCGAACACCCTACCCCAGCAACCCAAAGAACAATGTCAGAAGGACCCCCAGCCCCGCACCCACTCCAACCCCCCAAACAGGCTGAGATACCACCCCAACCCACCCCAGGAACCCGCAACTGGGAAGAGGGGAAACACCATAAAAGGAGGGAATTATCCCGTGAGGGCATGGCAGGGCTCAGCGTACACCCCTGCAGTAAAGCAGGGTGGCCGAGCTAGAGGAACATCAAACAACGATTTGGAATTAAAACATATTACAGGTCACAGCATTTCAGTCATTATCACTTAGGTGTCCAGTGGCGGCGAGTTGGGAGCTAGATGGAGAAGAGCGTGATGATTTGTCGAGTTTCTTGGCAAAGGCAAGGGCGTCTCTAGGATCAGGGAATACAAGCGTTTTTGCGCCCTGCCGGACCCTCACCTTTGCCGGATAGGCCAGTGAATAAGAAACCTCATGTTTTTGAAGAATCCGCTTTGCGGGAAGGAACTCACGTCGGGCAGTCTGAACAGAAAGGGTGTAATCCGGATAAAACGAAAGTGAGTTTCCTTGGTGATTAATTTTGCCCATGTCGCGCTGCGCGGAAAATGGCATCCCGATCTCTGAAGTTTAGGATTTTTGCGATGATGGGGCGAGGCGGCAATCCGGGACCAGGCCGTGGGCCGAGGGAGCGATGTGCGCGCTCAACAATAAAAACTGGGGAAAGAGCGTCACTGAAGAGTTCCTTGACAAGTTGCTCCACAAAATCCTCCATGCGGGAGATATTGGTGGATTCCGGAACCCCAGTTATGCGGAGATTGCTCCGACGGGAGCACGCTTCCAAATCCTCATTTTTCTCACGAATGACCGCTAAAATTTTATCCATCTGCAACAGTTTCTGACGATCTTGTGTGGCGGCATCCTCGACGTCTGAGACCCTGGACTCGACATGTAGGAGACGATTGTCGTGGGAGTCAACACGGGCCTTTACCGAGTCCAGGCGGGCAGAGAGTTGGTCCAGTTGCATTGCAATACCGGTGACCGCTGATTTCACATCCAGCATGATTGCCTTGAGGTCGTCATCGCGAGCAGGGGGCACCTCCATGGTGAGTGCAGGGTCACCACCGTCCGAACCGGCGCCGTCCTGGCGAGTCGATCTGAGCTGGTCAAACGCAATTTTGGGCTGTTTTGGATCTGTCCTCCCCATGGTAATGAAAAACCAGACACCAGACCACACCAGGTAGCAGGGAAGAGAAGGAGCGACCTAGCGGAGCTGAGGAAGGGGGAGCGGCCGGCGGACCTCCCCCTCACAACGGGTATTGACCAGACCAGGAGACACAGGCAAAGTCTCAAACGGAGAGGGCCGCCACGGCCGGCCCCCAGGAGCAGCGGGCACAATAATGATGTTGTTGAGGTGCGGTTAGGAGCATAGGCGGTGGAACGCCAGCGAAGACAGTGAATGCCCCACCCGCACAGCACCCCGCCGATTCAGAGGCCACAAATGGAGGCAATTTGGCCCACCAAACACCACAATGAGGTAGGGCGAGCCTTCAGCGTGAAACCCTCCCCGCAGAGCCAGTGGTGGCGGGGCCGTGCGAGTGGCTGAAGAGTCAAGGAAGAGTGCAGGGTGAGTCCTCAGCACCCCAAATGTCCCCCGCGCAGACGCCGAGCGTATAGTGAAGGGAGGCAGGAGTGTCGACGAAGCGTTGCTGAAGCAAGGCGCAGAGAGGCCGCCCAGGGGCCGCGACCCGTCGAGACCCCACCGGTGCGGTCCAGGTCTCCTGGAAGTAGCAGGAGCGGCCTGCCAAGATGTGCAGGCCCCACTCCAGGGGAGGGCGGCAGATGGAGCGCCAGGCCGCCGCAACCCCAGGATCCGAAGCGGCTCCGGGCACCAGAGGCAGGGGCCCAAGATCAGCAGGTGAAGCAGGCAGCGGAGAGGCGTCGCAGAAGAAGGTCACAGGGCACTATCCCAAAACATGAGCCGTCTCAGGGAGTCGAAGCAGTGCCGCACCACAGGTAGGGCCCACCAGGGCAGTGCAGGAGGCCAATCGAGCGGGGGCCCACAGCCCAGCGCCCCCGAGCAGCAAGTAACGAGCAAGCCAGTGTTGTTTAGGCCCGTGTCTCTCGAGCCAGCAGACAAAGGAATCAGAGGCGTGGAGGAGGTGGGGGCCCCACGCACACCACAGCAGGCAGGAGGCCGGGGGACGCGCGCCAATCCGGGGCCTCAATAGCAGGGAGACACGGGGGGTTCACCGCTCCCGTCACCAGGCCCGGGCGCCCGCGGCCGCAGCGCAATGCGACCAGGCAAGGGGGGATAGTGGCACCTTAGTCACGGCGGCCCGGGAGGTACAGCTCGCAAACCCCCACCCCGCCAGAGACTGCCGCCGCGGCGGCGTCACTCACCGGACCTCGCGGCGTGAAGTCCACAGTCGTCCGGCAGGCAGAAGGGAGCCCCGTACGGGAGAGTCCGGAGGAGGCCGAACCCGGCCGGCCTCGGCGCGCAGCACCAGCGTTGACGTCGGGCGATGGTTCTCGGTCCACAGTGGCCGCCAGGTGCCAGGGGAGGTATCAAACGACTCCGCCTGAGACGCCGATTCTGGAAATGCTGTCACGGAGCAGGGATATGGGAATTGTCTGCAGGATAATGTTGGATTATGAAGCTCGGCCGGCAGAGCCCACTCAAGGTGCGGCCATTTTGCAGCCGGCCAAGCCACGCCCCCCCTTCTTAATGATTCTTTAGCACAGGGTTGTGTTCCGAGAGCTTTTAAAGAAGCAACAGTTGTCCCCCTGTTAAAAAAATCAGGTGCGGACCCAGAGATCCTGACTAACTATCGGCCTATTTCCTTGCTTCCTTATCTGGCCAAAATACTAGAATCTCACGTGGCCAAATGTCTCTGTGCTTTCATTGAGCAGTCGGATTACCTTGATCCTAACCAGGCAGGGTTCCGCCCAGCGCACTCCACCGAGGCAGTAATACTCACTGTATTGGATACACTTCGTAAGGAAGCCGATAAGGGCTCCCCCCAGGCCTTGGTGTTGCTGGATCTGTCAGCGGCATTTGACACGGTCGATCATGGTATCCTGATCGACCGTGTCAGGACGGCCGGTCTCAAGGGTATGGCGTCCAGCTGGGTTAAGTCTCGAGGAACGTACTCAGTCAGTGCGCCTCTCCCAGTTTTCTGCACCTAAAATGGCAACAACATGTGGAGTACTGCAGGGTTCCTCACTGTCTCCTCATCTCTTTAATCTCTACCTTCTTCCTTTACTTCACTCCCTGAAAACTGGGAAGGTATGCACATATAACTATGCAGATGATTTACAACTGGTGTTTTCAATTGATAATTCTCCGGATTCAATATCTGATTTCCAGGCAACGATGTTACACATCCGTGACTGGATGAATAACAACCAGTTAAAGTTAAACCCAGACAAAACAGAAGTGATTCTGATAGGTGGCCCCTTGAACCCTTGGAACACTCAGTTTGGCCAAGTGAATTAGGCTCCCCACCCAACCCTTCCTCCTCAGCTAGAAGTCTGGGAGTGATCATTAACAGTGATCTCACTATGAAATCTCAGATAGGAGCAGTGACCTCCACTTGTTTCTTCCAGTTGAGGAAGATAACGAAGATTAGGAGATTACTCACTAGAGAAGCCCTAATTCAGGTGGTCCTAGCCATGGTGATATCACACCTGGACTATGCCAACTCTCTATACTTTGGCATTCCGCTTTATCTCACCAAAAGACTGCAGATGTTTCAGAACCAGGCAGCAAGGTTGATATCCCAACAACGCAGATGGGAACATATATCCCCCACTATGAAAGAGCTACATTGGCTTCCCATCCCGCAAAGATGTGCGTTTAAAGTTGGCTGCCTCATTTTTAAAACCTTGCATGGTGCTAGCCCAAAATTTTTATCCAGACTTGTCCAGAAATATCTACCTGCACGGAGCTTACGCTCTGCCCATAAGAACCTCCTAATCATTCCTTCCTACAAACGGAAACGAATAGGTGGCTGCAGTTTTGCAGTACTGGCCCCCAGTTTCTGGAACACTCTCCCTTTAGATATAAGAACTTGCACTGAATTTGTTAGATTCCGTAGATTACTTAAGACCTGGCTATTTACCCAAGCTTATAACTAGACTCTATTGACAACTAACACATGAGGCCCAGCAAAAAACTTCTTAAGTCCAGCGCCAAGAAACCACTCGGTGTACGAGCGCTTTATAAGAAATTTTAACATAACATAACAGTAAGGGCTAGATAGATGAACAGTCACCCTGCGGTCATTGAGGGTTCATAAAATGGCAGACTGGGGAGGAGTTGAGCTGGGTGCTTCTCACGTTTGTATTTTCTTTGTATTTTAAGGTGTACACCGGTGATGCATCTTTACCCCGCATACCATTGATTTTTGTAAACCTGATGCACGGTGAGATCTGCATACTGCGATTAGCGAGCCCAAGGATTCCATGTGGCTGGTAACCCATCATGGCAGGGACATGCTGTCATTAACTTGGTCTAAGATGTTCTGATCAGGGGCCCTGGAATGAATCAACAGAACCCAATTCACAAAGATGATGCGATGAGTAGATGTCACTTACCCTTTTAGTACTCTTGGCTTACTCCTGCAACCCAGGAGTAAGCTAGGAGTACTCCTAGAGTAAGTCACAGCAATATTGGGCTAAACTGCGACAAGAAAGTTAATAATGCAAAATCAAAGGCAAAGGCTTTATATGAGACAGAAATCTGGGCTTTTAATCTAAGAAATGCTCTAAAAAGTACCCAAATAAATTTCCAGAACCTTCTGAAAGTTCTGTGTTGTGTCTTCAGCCTGATGGTGCGCCCTGAGATTAATGCTCCCTAGATCTGCAATCCCTTGTGAGCCAAGGTACGATAGGCCGTACTCGGGTACCAGCATGGAGCCAGTACAAGCAGATCTTAAATTACAGCTGTGAAGACCTTCCTTAAGAAGGTACCCTGGGCCAGTGTGAGATGAATGCTCCCTAGATCTGAGATCCGTTGTGAGCCACGGTACGATAGGCCGTACACAGGTACCAGCCTGGAGCTGGTACAAGCTGATTTTGACTTACTGCTATGAAGAACTTCCAGTAAGTAGAAGGTACCCTGGGCCAGTGTGAGATGAATGGTCCCTAGATCTGAGATCCGTTGTGAGCCACGGTACGATAGGCCATACACAGGTCCCAGCCTGGAGCCGGTACAAGCTGATCTTGACTTACAGCCATGAAGAACTTCCAGGAGAAGGTACCCTGGGCCAGTGTGAGATGAATGGTCCCTAGATCTGAGATCCGTTGTGAGCCACGGTACGATAGGCCGTACACAGGTCCCAGCCTGGAGCCGGTACAAGCTGATCTTGACTTACAGCCATGAAGAACTTCCAGGAGAAGGTACCCTGGGCCAGTGTGAGATGAATGGTCCCTAGATCTGAGATCCGTTGTGAGCCACGGTACGATAGGCCATACACAGGTCCCAGCCTGGAGCCGGTACAAGCTGATCTTGACTTACAGCCATGAAGAACTTCCAGGAGAAGGTACCCTGGGCCAGTGTGAGATGAATGCTCCCTAGATCTGAAATCCTTTGTGAGCCACGGTACGATAGGCCGTACACAGGTCCCAGCCTGGAGCCGGTACAAGCTGATCTTGACTTACAGCCATGAAGAACTTCCAGGAGAAGGTACCCTGGGCCAGTGTGAGATGAATGCTCCCTAGATCTGAGATCCGTGGAGCTCAGATCTATGTGTTATGTGCCTGAGTTAGGCCCATGTATCAACGCTGCACATTTTCTTACAATGTCTACTTGCTGCACAGTAACATTTTACTAGAACCTTTTGCACATATTTACGAGTGTGACAATTTTGGATTAGTTTCTCTGAAAGTGTTTTGCTTACACATTTCGCTTTGCGCAACATTATCATGATGCCTAGAACAGCGAGTAAAATGCCTTGCACGCTGTACGAATGTCATCCTATCCTCATCCATGGGGCGACAGGGCTATCTGCAAACCCATAAGAGTGCTCATCTGTATATGCATCGCAAAGATGCTTTTTATTATAAATAAATTCGCATTTCCGGGGGTTAGCCAGAGGAGACACTTCCGCTGACATCGACAGGTCCCTGCTGATGCTTCGCCACGCAGCTGCCTAACATCTCCGTGACGGGTATCCAGTTCATGACCAAGGCGGGGTCCTACATTCTGTCCCGCTAGGTGATGGGGTTGGATCTTCCCTTGGAGGGATTCTTGGCTTTAGATAGATATACATATCTACACAACTACACACGCTCTAGACGCACATAGAGTAGGGTTTGCATAGTAGGAGTACGCCTGATTACTACCTTGTCTTATATGCCTGTATATATATATATACACTGTTCTTTGCACCATGGTAGAGCTGTACCTACTGTTTGCTATTTGGGGCTTGTAATCACCGTCATCTGCTTCCGTCTACTGATTATCGCAGCACGTGTATTCTATACAAGAATAACGTTGCTTTAATAAATACATTGAAGAACATCCCATTGTGCATTCTTTGTATACTTCTCTGAGAACAAGAGTGCACGAGTGGCTGAGCGAAAAGGTTCTAGATATGTAACCACAATCCCTGAGAGGTCAGGGTGGTCATCTTCAGTGGTTGCCAGAAACCATTCGCTCCCTGTTTGAGTTAGGGGGGCTTATGATGGCACTGTGAGCTAGCTGGTCTCTAGGACAACATATCCTTTGGGGTGCATTGAATCAGTCTAGGCACCTCACCCAAAATATATGTTGTCCACAAACGCGCAGATCCTACTGATCTAGTGAGAACTACACGACAGTGAGACATGGTACGTTAGGCCGTACACGGGTACCAGCCTGGAGCTGGTACAAGCTGATCTTGACTTACAGCCATGAAGAACTTCCTGGAGAAGGTACCCTGGGCCACTGTGAGATGAATGCTCACTAGATCTGAGATCCCTTGTGAGCCAAGGTACGACATGCCGTACACGGGTACCAGACTGGAACCAGTACAAGCGGATCTTGACTTACAGCCATGAAGACCTTCCTGGAGAAGGTACCCTGGGCCAGTGTGAGATGAATGCTCCCTAGATCCGAGATCCCTTGTGAGCCAAGGTACGATAAGCCGCCCACGGGTACAGCCGTGAAGACCGTCCTCGAGAAGGTACCCTGGGCCAGTGTGAGATGAATGCTCCCTAGATCCGAGATCCCTTGTGAGCCAAGGTACGATAAGCCGCCCACGGGTACAGCCGTGAAGACCGTCCTCGAGAAGGTACCCTGGGCCAGTGCTTTATCAACCCTCTGAGATCTTCAGAGGGTCCAAGCTGCAAAACCAATCCTGCTTTTGGCCTTCAAGAAAAGCAGAAGGGATCCGTGGACACGGATGCTGGCGCTCCACCGAAGGCACCGCTAGAAAATATTTCAAGTAAGGTTTTGGGTGGAGATTTTTGTGCCTGGATGTTGTTGCTACTGAGGCAACAGGGCCGCTGGAGCAGATTGCAGGTGTGATAGACCTTTGCCGCTGCGGAGTCAGACTTGTGATGGAGGTGAAATGTAACAGATCTGTGCGCAATCTGCCCTTGAGACCAAAACAAACCTCGATATCTGATACATGTGGCTTCCCTTTGCCAGTGGCACCAGTCTGTGTAGGAGGTTAATTAGCAACTAGGAAACAGATCACGCAACGTCACTGTAAAATATTTACTGACCTCAAATGACCCGGGCAGTTTGTTGAAATTGACCTATTCTATTTGATTTAGCACATATTTTAGAGAAAGTCATATCGGGCTTTGAATGACCACTCTGAGTTGAACCCTAATGAATGTTATACGAATGAAGCAGAAATACGAAATTGTCTCTGAGTGACGTCATCAAGAGGCTGCGTGCCATGCGTCAAATGGGCGGAACCGGTTCCGCCTCCCTGATTCAGTCATTAATCTTGTCAGGAGTGGGTCTGCGCCTACTAATGGCGACAGTGCCTACGTCTACATAAGATAACGAATTCCCACTCAGTGCCTACATTTATAGAGACAAGGCAAAGCGCTAGCATCGACTCAAAGATCTTGGGGAAAAACTGCGTACTAACTAGTTTTATTTTTTTAAATTAATATCTTTTCAATAACATTTTGCAGTAACAAGAGATGTCTATAATTGAATTTGTACTTGTTATGAACAGTGTCCCACAATAAACATTTATTGATGCTGAACAAGCCCCCCTTTCTATTCCCTCATGAGCGCCTCCTGGTGGCAAGTGCTTCTCACAGCCGGTCTGAGGAGCTTACAAGAGGTAAGGCAGGTTTGGACTGAACCCCAGACTCCCACCTCCTACAAGAGCAGACACAACAACACCCCTAAGACAAGAGAGCCCTCAAACCGTGTTAAGACTGAGGGAGTTTTACCAAAGTTACCAGATGAGAACGAATGATCGCCAGGTCTCACTGGCACATCTCATCAGGGAGTGGAGCACCAATGGGGCTGCGCTTCCACTGCAGTCTCAGCTCAACTTGGACGCACTGTCTGATCTTGGGTGATTTTCACATTTAAATGGCAGGGTTTCTCCACTTACTTGTCAGAAAGACGATGAACACGATCGTGAAGTCATGCACAAGAAACTGGTTGCTCCCATAGATGTTGTGATTCTGAAAGGAAGTGAAACGCAGGTCATATGCTGTTAGCACTGTTCTCATAAACTTTTCAAATTCTTTTTAAACATGATTTTATTTCACGACTAGTCCCTAATGGTACCCAATACCTTGTTAGCCTCAGTAATAGTGACGAATCCTTTCTTTGATGATTTCATAGAAATGCCCTCATATCCGTCATCCTTTAATGAGGTTTAGAACACAGTTCACTACAACAAACAAATTAAGAAGATTCTTTGAGGCCTGGTTATGACTGGTGTTCAGGGGATGCTGAGATCCATGGGATACTGAGGTTCAGGGGATGCTGAGGTCCAGGGGATGCGGAGGTCCAGGGGATGCGGAGGTCCAGGGGATGCGGAGGTCCAGGGGATGCGGAGGTCCAGGGGATGCGGAGGTCCAGGGGATGCGGAGGTCCAGGGGATGGTAAGGTCCCGTGGATGCGGAGGTCCCGGGGATGCGGAGGTCCCGGGGATGCGGAGGTCCAGGGGATGCGGAGGTCCAGGGGATGCGGAGGTCCAGGGGATGCGGAGGTCCAGGGGATGCAGAGGTCCCGTGGTTGCGGAGGTCCATGGGATGCTGATGTCCGGGGGATGCTGATGTCCAGGGGATGCGGAGGTCCCGTGGATGCGGAGGTCCCGTGGATGCGGAGGTCCCGTGGATGCGGAGGCCCTGGGGATGCGGAGGTCCAGGGGATGCGGAGGTCCAGGGGATGCGGAGGTCCAGGGGATGCTGAGGTCCAGGGGATGCGGAGGTCCAGGGGATGCGGAGGTCCAGGGGATGCGGAGGTCCAGGGGATGCGGAGGTCCAGGGGATGCGGAGGTCCAGGGGATGCGGAGGTCCAGGGGATGCGGAGGTCCAGGGGATGCGGAGGTCCAGGGGATGCGGAGGTCCAGGGGATGCGGAGGTCCAGGGGATGCTGAGGTCCAGGGGATGCGGAGGTCCAGGGGATGCTGAGGTCCAGGGGATGCTGAGGTCCAGGGGATGCTGAGGTCCAGGGGATGCTGAGGCCCAGCGGATGCTGAGGCCCAGCGGATGCTGAGGCCCAGGGGATGCTGAGGCCCAGGGGATGCTGAGGCCCAGGGGATGCTGAGGCCCAGTGGATGCGGAGGTCCCGGGGATGCTGAGGTCCAGGGGATGCTGAGGTCCAGGGGATGCTGAGGTCCAGGGGATGCTGAGGTCCAGGGGATGCTGAGGTCCAGGGGATGCTGAGGTCCAGGGGATGCTGAGGCCCAGGGGATGCTGAGGCCCAGGGGATGCTGAGGTCCAGGGGATGCTGAGGCCCAGGGGATGCTGAGGCCCAGGGGATGCGGAGTGCTGAGGTCCAGGGGATGCGGAGTGCTGAGGTCCAGGGGATGCTGAGGTCCAGGGGATGCTGAGGTCCAGGGGATGCGGAGGTCCAGGGGATGCGGAGGTCCAGGGGATGCGGAGGTCCAGGGGATGCGGAGGTCCAGGGGATGCGGAGGTCCAGGGGATGCGGAGGTCCAGGGGATGCTGAGGCCCAGGGGATGCTGAGGCCCAGGGGATGCTGAGGCCCAGGGGATGCTGAGGCCCAGGGATGCTGAGGCCCAGGGGATGCTGAGGCCCAGGGGATGCTGAGGCCCAGGGAGGCTGAGGCCCAGGGGATGCGGAGTGCTGAGGTCCAGGGGATGCGGAGTGCTGAGGTCCAGGGGATGCTGAGGTCCAGGGGATGCTGAGGTCCAGGCGATGCGGAGGTCCAGGCGATGCGGAGGTCCAGGCGATGCGGAGGTCCAGGGGATGCGGAGGTCCAGGGGATGCGGAGGTCCCGGGGATGCAGAGGTCCCGGGGATGCAGAGGTCCCGGGGATGCAGAGGTCCAGGGGATGCGGAGGTCCAGGGGATGCTGAGGTCCAGGGGATGCTGAGGTCCAGGGGATGCTGAGGTCCAGGGGATGCTGAGGTCCAGGGGATGCTGAGGTCCAGGGGATGCTGAGGTCCAGGGGATGCTGAGGTCCAGGGGATGCTGAGGTCCAGGGGATGCTGAGGTCCAGGGGATGCTGAGGTCCAGGGGATGCTGAGGTCCAGGGGATGCTGAGGCCCAGGGGATGCGGAGTGCTGAGGTCCAGGGGATGCGGAGTGCTGAGGTCCAGGGGATGCGGAGTGCTGAGGTCCAGGGGATGCGGAGTGCTGAGGTCCAGGGGATGCTGAGGTCCAGGGGATGCTGAGGTCCAGGCGATGCGGAGGTCCAGGGGATGCGGAGGTCCAGGGGATGCGGAGGTCCAGGGGATGCGGAGGTCCAGGGGATGCGGAGGTCCAGGGGATGCTGAGGCCCAGGGGATGCTGAGGCCCAGGGGATGCTGAGGCCCAGGGGATGCTGAGGCCCAGGGGATGCTGAGGCCCAGGGGATGCTGAGGTCCAGGGGATGCGGAGTGCTGAGGTCCAGGGGATGCGGAGTGCTGAGGTCCAGGCGATGCGGAGGTCCAGGCGATGCGGAGGTCCAGGCGATGCGGAGGTCCAGGGGATGCGGAGGTCCAGGGGATGCGGAGGTCCAGGGGATGCGGAGGTCCAGGGGATGCGGAGGTCCAGGGGATGCGGAGGTCCAGGGGATGCGGAGGTCCAGGGGATGCTGAGGTCCAGGGGATGCTGAGGTCCAGGGGATGCGGAGGTCCAGGGGATGCGGAGGTCCAGGGGATGCTGAGGTCCAGGGGATGCGGAGGTCCAGGGGATGCGGAGGTCCAGGGGATGCGGAGGTCCAGGGGATGCGGAGGTCCAGGGGATGCTGAGGTCCAGGGGATGCTGAGGTCCAGGGTTTCTGAGGTCCAGGGGATGCAGGTGTCCAGGGCATGCTGGTGTCCAGGGGATGCTGGTGTCCAGGGGATGCGGCGGTCCAGGGGATGCGGCGGTCCAGGGGATGCGGCGGTCCAGGGGATGCGGCGGTCCAGGGGATGCGGCGGTCCAGGGGATGCGGCGGTCCAGGGGATGCGGCGGTCCAGGGGATGCGGCGGTCCAGGGGATGCGGCGGTCCAGGGGATGCTGGTGTCCAGGGGATGCTGGTGTCCAGGGGATGCTGGTGTCCAGGGGATGCTGGTGTCCAGGGGATGCTGGTGTCCAGGGGATGCGGAGGTCCAGGGGATGCGGAGGTCCAGGGGATGCGGAGGTCCAGGGGATGCGGAGGTCCAGGGGATGCTGAGGTCCAGGGGATGCTGAGGTCCAGGGGATGCTGAGGTCCAGGGGATGCTGAGGTCCAGGGGATGCTGAGGTCCAGGGGATGCTGTTGTCCAGGGTTTCTGAGGTCCAGGGGATGCAGGTGTCCAGGGCATGCTGGTGTCCAGGGGATGCTGGTGTCCAGGGGATGCTGGTGTCCAGGGGATGCTGGTGTCCAGGGGATGCTGGTGTCCAGGGGATGCTGGTGTCCAGGGGATGCTGGTGTCCAGGGGATGCTGGTGTCCAGGGGATGCTGGTGTCCAGGGGATGCGGACGTCCAGGGGATGCGGACGTCCAGGGGATGCTGAGGTCCAGGGGATGCTGAGGTCCAGGGGATGCTGAGGTCCAGGGGATGCTGAGGTCCAGGCGATGCTGAGGTCCAGGGGATGCTGAGGTCCAGGGGATGCTGAGGTCCAGGGGATGCTGAGGTCCAGGGGATGCTGTTGTCCAGGGGATGCTGTTGTCCAGGGGATGCTGTTGTCCAGGGGATGCTGTTGTCCAGGGTTTCTGAGGTCCAGGGGATGCTGGTGTCCAGGGGATGCTGGTGTCCAGGGGATGCTGGTGTCCAGGGGATGCTGGTGTCCAGGGGATGCTGGTGTCCAGGGGATGCTGGTGTCCAGGGGATGCGGAGGTCCAGGGGATGCGGAGGTCCAGGGGATGCGGAGGTCCAGGGGATGCGGAGGTCCAGGGGATGCGGAGGTCCAGGGGATGCGGAGGTCCAGGGGATGCGGAGGTCCAGGGGCTGCGGAGGTCCAGGGGCTGCGGAGGTCCAGGGGATGCGGAGGTCCAGGGGCTGCGGAGGTCCAGGGGATGCGGAGGTCCAGGGGATGCGGCGGTCCAGGGGATGCGGCGGTCCAGGGGATGCTGAGGTTCAAGGGATGCTGAGGTTCAAGGGATGCTGAGGTCTAGGGGACGCATCAAAACAGGTTCTTCATTACTTGGACGATTTCTTGCTAGTGGGGCGAGCGGAAGGTAGTGGGTGAGTGTGAGAGATTGAGGGAAATTGGCAGTGATAGCGGACCGATTTGGTGAGCCACTGGCAGTCGGAAAAAAAGAAGTGGCGGCTACCACTGAGACATTTTTGGGGATTGAGTTGGACTCTGTGATGATGGTGTTGCGGGAGAAAACTGACAAGTTGGAGTTGCTGAATTGACTGAATTTGAGCTGCTGCGGAGAAGGAAGTGAGCTGCGCCTGAAAGCAAAAGGTGTTTGATTATCTGAATTTTGCATGTAGGGTAGTGGCCCTGGTATGCAACTTTTGCAGGAGCATTGCATTTGCTATGCAGGACTGGGATTCCGCGTCATAGGAGTTGCCCGTTTAGCTGAGTGAAGGATGACTTGTTGGTATGGAAGCGGTTCTTGTGGGTTTAACAGAGTGACACGATAGCTGCAAAATGACATGGAATGAGGAGAGACTTTGAGATGCCACAGGAGGTTTTGGGGTGTTCTGGGAGGGGCACCTGTGTGTGGAGACCCAGTCCCAAGCTTGGAGAGACAAGGGGCGCAGTATTGTTATGTTAGCATTTTATAGAGCGCATGGTTACTCCAATTCAGAGTGTCCCCATGCTGAATTCCGAAATACTGAGAGGGTGACCAAGACTACCCCTATTGTTGGTTTAGGCTTCTCCTAAAAAGCCACATTTTTTAGGTGTTTTCGAAAGGACACTTCTGAAGGCTCTAGTCTGAGATGCAAACGAAGCAGGTTCCACTGTTTGGCTGCCAGGAACCTAAAAGAGCTACCACCAAGGTGCTTTCTCTTGAATTTGGGAACGCTGGCCAGTCCCATTGCAGCTGATCCTAAGCAGCGCTTTGGGTGGTAAAGTAGAATCAGAGGAAGAAGATAACACGGACCTTTACCCTGCAGTATTTTGTGAACATAGCACATGGCTTTAAAAGATATCCTCTCCTCTATGGGGAGCCAGTGAAGTATGTCCAGAGCCCGCCCTGTGGGGGCACGTTTGGGAATGTTCAGCATCATACGCGCTGCTGCCTTTTGCACTCTCTGAAGCATGTGGATGCTCCTCTTGGAGGCCCCCAGATAAAAGACGTTACAATAGTCCAGTGTTGATATCACAAGGGCCTGGACTGCCGTTCTTTTCGCGCAACCCGGAATGAGCCCAAGGATCTTCCTGATCATTTTCAGGACCCTTGTTAGGTTTGAAAATCCCATTCTCGCTATACACTCGTTCCATGTTATATTAGGTTAGCAGTGTGCGGCTAAATTAGGCACCATTCGTATTCACGTTATGCAACTCACTGAGTTATCCCCGCAATGTGTAAGCTTCAGTTAGCAAGTGCGACTCCATTTTGTATTTCGTAATCCCTATTAGGCTGTGTCTGAACTAGGCCTCATTATTCGTATTGCTTGCCTTAGCAGAACACTGTATTTAGATATTATTTTCTTTAGTGTATAAGGTTGCTTTCTGACTTACTAATGAATAGGCCATTCTGCCCTCGCATACCTATCAGTGTGTGTGTAGTCCTGCTCCCACGTTAGGAGACGCTGAGACCCAGCACGGCAACCTTGAAACTGTGCTAGTGTGTACCCATCTGGCAGGTGGTTGCCCATCCTTCTGTCCCTCCTTTGTTCATGTTCGGCCTAAGCCGGTAACTTTCCACTGTGGGCGTGGTTGGAGGTTCTTGGGAGGAATGGTTATGTGTTGCAGACTGTTGGGGGGTCAGTCCCTCGCAGACATCTTAGGGTGCAGGTCAGATTGGACTCCTCTGCAGAGTATTGCTAATAAACAGCTGCTTGTATTCTCTACTGTCTGACCGACTCTTCATTTGGTAGAAGGCGAGTAGGAGGTTGCAGATAACCCGGGTGGCCCTTTTCGGGTCACTTCCTTCAGTTGGCGCCCGAACAGGGACCCCGCAAGGTGACCCGACTCGCCCGTAATCGGGTTGTGGGGTCGGGTGTGTCCGGTCGGATGGGCGGATCGTGGATCCACACATGATCGAGCCTGGTTCTTGCAGCTGCCCCGGCTGTCTGATCGGGCGACTCCTCATCTAGGGTCACCGGCTGGGGTCCTTAAAAGGCGAAACCTTGTATTTGACCGTTTGGTCTGAAGAGTCGGCAGTGGAGAATAATCTTGCTCGACCTGAGCGCACCAGGTGAGTGATTTGAATTCTTGGAAAATGTGGCGCCATGGTTGAACGACATGAGCCTGCGGGCTGTGTCTGGTACAGTCTCCGGACTGTCTTGATCTTGGTGGGTTTGTGGACCCTTGAAAGACACAGAGTGTTTGTGAATAGTCTACCAGGCCAACTGGAAATTCGGCCTATTCTTGAAAAGGTCTGGGACTGTTTGCAGGCAATCTGCCAGGCCAACTGGAAATTCGGTCTATTCTTGAAAAGGTCTGGGGCTGAAGCCTGTCTTCTTGTCTTGAAACAGTCTTTGGACTGTCGTGTTTTGGTGCAGTCTGCGGACTGTGTAGTGCAGTTTTCAGACTGTGTTCTTTTTGTTTGCTTTGGTCTTGGACCGTTTTGTGGTTGATGTCGTATTTGTCCATGAGGGACAGTGCATGTGTCTTATATTAAGATGCCTTGTTTAATTAAGTTAGGGTGTTTTGGGTGTCTGTGTTGTTTCACTGAGGCTCGATTGGAAGAGAGGCAGCCTGCGCCTCCGGAGGGTACCCCAAATTTTGATGTATACGTCAAGCATGGCATTGGCCCTATTATGTTTAGCACGTTGTGGAATAAATATATGAGGGACAATGCTGACTTACAGTGGCCGCTTACTGGTACATTTGATGAACAAAAGTTGAATTACTTTCAGGACAAATTGTTTGCGAAGAGGAGCAGGCAGTCGATGTTCGATTCTCTGAGGGTATGGCAGAAGGAAGCCAAGCAGCGACGAATGAGGGCAGAGAAGCAAGCTAGGAGGGGGCAGACACAAACGATAACGCAGAAAGCAATGGCCTATGATAGAGAAAAGATTGAGAAAGGCATAGAGTGTGCAGATAGGAAGTTTCGATTACAGAGTGATAAATGTTATGTTGCTCGAGAGGAAAGTGATGATTTCGTTGAGGAGTTACTAGATTCTCGACCCCCCCCCCTTATGCCCCTGAACGGATATACCCCATGATCCCAACATCTCAGCATTCGGCCTCTGGTTCCGCTATTCCTAGTCTTTCTGCCTCCAGCTCTGCTGCTTCGGCCCCAGCCCCGCTTGTTTCTTCCCCACCTTCGCAAGTTACAGGGGCGGGTGCCGTCCGCTCTCCTACTCTGTCCCCTGGCTCTGTATCTGTGGCTACGCCTTCTCATACCCCTACAACACAGTCTTTGTTTGCGATGGTGCCCGTTTCTTCGTCTGCTCCTTCTCCCTTGAGTGTGTTACCTCAGGTATTGCAAGTTGCTGAGACGCCTGTGCATGGAGTGCATGGAGCGGTTTGGGCAGAGGCACGTGACCGCATGGAGAAAGTGTTGGTGCGCTCGGCTGTGGGTGATGAGGAAAAGAGAATGGTGGCTGACCAAGCTGCACAGTGGGCTCGGAATCCGATTTATAGTGTGGAAGATGTGTGGAGCTTGATGAAAGATTATGAGCCGTTTATACAGCAACATGCTCTTAAGCATATGTTAACTACGTTGATAGGATTGTGGGAACAGTGTTTCAAGGGTATTGCACGGAAGATCATCTATGACATTTGGGATAGGGTATATATGACAGATATGGCCCCTAATGAGGTTTTCAGTAATGTGACGACATTAGTGGGTTATCGGGGTAGATTGTGTAAGAAGGTCCCGACAATAGTGACGCAGTGTTCCATGAGGGAAGTTCATCTCATCTACCACCCCGAAATACCAGAGTTGCGAGACGACCATGACATTGTTACTCGCCCACTAGTGGCAGCCCGTTTTAAGGAACAGTGGGTCTTCACTCCATGGAAGAAGAGTGAGGTATTATCCTTAAAGGGTCAATTGCCGGACCCTCGGAAAAACCCAACTGCGTATTATAAAGAATTGACGGAGGCGGCCTCCTCCACAGTGATGACATTAGCTGATATCGAGTTGTTTTTCGGTCTGTTGGTACCGGTAGATATATGGAGGCAGGTGCATACGCAGGGTCATGCGACAGAGCTAGGTGGAACATGGGTTGAGATCAGGGCATGGGATAAGGAGCGCAAGCCCGGCGAGAAGGCGGAGCTGTTAGCTATGCCGGGGCATATTATTACATACATGCATTCCCTCATCCCGCCGAGACGAGTGGACTGGGACAAGTTGACTGCGTGTCTTCAGCAGAAGGATGAAAGTGTGTCTGATTTCTTTACTAGGTTTGAAGGGGTATTCTTGGATTTTAGTGGCCAAGATCTGTCACAGGAGGGTGGTTTGTTCGTTAACAGATTTGTCACTAATTTGCTTCCCGAGATTGCGACTAGGTTGCAGGCTTCAGAAAGTACTTGGACTATATCATCCCCATCAGTAATTTTGAGTATGGCACAGTACTACGAGCATAGGGAGAATGAGGATAAAGAGAAGGTAGAGAAAAAGTCCAAGGAATTGAAAACGAGGGTGTTGATGCAGCAAGTGACGAGAGGAAATGACTGAGGTAGAGGTTCGGGACCGGCCCAGCGAGGGTCCTGGTCGGACAGGAACAGTACTCTCGGTGTGTCCGTAGGGTACAACCAATGTGCGTACTGTAAAAAAGAGGGGCATTGGTGAAATGAGTGTCCGGAGTTGTTGCAGAAAGTCGAGGCCCCGAGAGGAAGGGGTTTCAGGGGGCGCGGTAGAGGAGGAGGAGGCTGAGGGGAGGTGCAGTCTGAAAATGTATCGTATGATCAGCACAAAAGGAACTATTTTGACGAAAACAGGGGACGACAGTACTATCATGACGATTATGACATGGACGAAGTGACAGGGTTGTCCCACAGCTAGGACAGCCAAGGACAGGGTGAGGGACCAGTTTCGGTGCCTGTAGATCAGCGCGGACCCTATGTCACTGCAGATTTGCAAGGTGCGGCCAAGAAATTTTTAGTTGATACAGGGGCTATGAATAGCTCTGTTTCCCGTTCACTGCTCCCGGGGGCAGCTCTGTCTGGCCAAAATAATGTTTTGGTAGGTTTTTCGGGCATGCCGGTTGTTAGCCCCATTTCCAAGCCTCTTGCTCTGACTATTGGTCCTTTTACAGTAGATTCGCCATTTCTGTTAACGACGAATTGTGGAGAGAATTTGATGAGTTTGGATTTGTTGAAGAGATTACATGCCACCATCTTTTGTTCCCCAGATGGTGTTTACATGACCATAGGGCCTAAGGTGGCCCGTGCAACACAGTGTTTTGCAAAAGATGCGCCCCTCCCTGCTGAGTTTAAAGATGTGTCACGCACCCTGTGGGCAGCAGGAGATACGGACGCTGGATTATTCCAGATCCCGCCGGTCTCTATTAGGATCAAAGATAATGCTGTATTGCCACGTGTTCCCCAGTATAAGATTTCCCAGGCAGGAGAAAAGGCCTTGTTGCGAATAATACAGGATTTGGTTGAGTCTGGTGTGGTTGAGGAGACAACGGCGAATGTGTGTAATAGCCCTATTCTCCCGATTCTCAAGAAGGCACCCTTGGACTCTTCTGATGCTCATCCCGACGTCTATCGCTTTGTAATTGACCTCAGAGAGGTTAATAAAATTGTAGTGCCTCAATATCCTGTAGTCCCAGACATTACCACGATATTGACTATGATTCCCTCGTCAGCCAAATTCTTTTCCGTGATCGATTTAAAGAATGCTTTCTTTAGTATTCCGATCCATACAGATAGCAGACATCTGTTTGGGTTTGCCCTAGCCGGCAGGAGCTTTAGATTCTGTCGTGCTCCTCAAGGCTATACAGAAAGTCCTAGTATCTATAGCCAAGCTTTAAAAACTCAATTGGATTCTTTGGTACTTCCTCCTGGTAATGCGCTATTGCAGTATGTTGACGACCTCCTTGTGGCCTCTGATACTGAAGATGGCTGTAAGGACGCCACTGTTAAACTGCTGCACCATGGCCATAAGGTGTCCCTTTCTAAGTTTCAATATTGTCGACAGGAGGTCACCTACTTAGGTCACCTACTGTCGAAGGAGGGTCGCAGACTAACACCTGAACGCATAGCTGCTATCACTAATATGCCTGTTCCCAAGACCCAGCGTGAAGTAAGTGCATTTATTGGTATTACCTCGTATTGTCGACATTGGATCCCTAACTATTCCCTACTAACGAAACCCCTCCTCTACCTGTCTACCAAAGAAGTGCATGAGCCCCTGCCTTGGGCATCTGCATGCCAGCAAGCTTTTGAGCAATTAAAGGTTGCGCTTTGCCTGCTCCTGTGCTTGGTATTCCTGATTACCAGAAGCCTTTTGTGCTTTACGTACACGAGGTGGATGGTTGCGAGCTCTCTGTTTTAACACAGGGTTTTGGTGGTAAGCAAAGACCCTGCGCTTATTTTTCTGCCATCCTGGATAACATCGCCAGAGCGCTCCCGAGCTGCCTAAGAGCCACCGCGGCGGTGGCGGTTTCTATCAGGCAATCGGCAGGGCTTGTTCTTGACACTGACCTCACAGTAATGGTACCCCATGCTGTGGATATGCTTTTGAACAAGACAAAGACGCAGCACCTTACTAGTGCGCGTCTGACTGGATATGAGCTCACTTTGTTTGCTCCGCACATTACCACCAAAAGATGTGCCACTCTGAACCCAGCCACGTTACTACCCCTCCCCTCGGTGAGTAATGGCACGGATGCACATGATTGTGTGTACAGAACGGAAGAGGAGATGAAGGGACGGGTAGACATGACTGATGTTCCCCTATCTGACCCCCAAGGGGGACTATATGTCGATGGCTCTTGTTTCAAATTACCAGATGGCACCACCACCGCAGCATATGCAATTACAACGTTGCGTACTGTAGTTGAGACATCCCGTGTCCCGTACCAATCAGCCCAGGCTGCAGAGTTAGTTGCCCTTCTTCGGGCCTGCGAGTTGAGCGAGGGACTGACTGTCAATATTTACACTGACAGCCAGTACGCCTTTGGGGTTGCTCATAATTTTGGGCGCTTCTGGGCGGAGAGAGGGTTCTTGACTTCACATGGATTGCGAATACAGAATGGCCCTCTGATACGTAGACTTTTGTCAGCCCTAACACTTCCCGACAAGTTAGCGATAATAAAATGTAGTGCACATAAGGCAATAACAGATGATGTTGGAAGGGGAAATGCTTTCGCAGACCAAACAGCTAAAGAGACAGCTAGGTCAAAGATGAAAAAGATGTTTGTGGCAGGACCTGCTAGGTGGGTCCCAGACAATGGAATGTTTGAAGACACGTTAGAAAACGTTAAAGAGATCCAGAGTGAGGCAACATTAGACAAATTGGCAATATGGCAGGACAGTGCAAGGCGTCTAGATGAGGATGGGTGTTGGACTGATAAGTCCGAGAAGCAGCGATGGATGCTGCCCAATGCCTATGTACTCCCTGTGGTTACCATGGCCCATGGCCCAGCCCACATTAGTGCCAAGGGAATATGCAAGGTGTTGGACCCAGTGTGGCAGAACGACAATATTTCCAGAGTAGCCACTCATTTAGTGAAACACTGTATGATTTGCTTGACACATAATCCTGGGAAAGGTACTCCTACACCCTCAGGAAACTTTGCACCGCCTTCCTTCCCTTTCGAGGTCCTCCAGATGGATATCATCGAAATGGAACGAGTTGACAATTTGAAGTATGTGCTGGTAGTGATTTGTGCATTCAGTAAATGGATTGAGGCTTATCCCACTAAAGAGAATACAGCTATGGCGACGGCGAAGGCACTCGTAAAAGAGTTCTTCCTGCGCTATGGATTGCCATGTGTGATCTGGAGTGACAACGGAAGTCACTTTAACTCGAAGGTGATTCAGTTGGTGTGTGAGGGGTTGCACATCCGGCAGAAGTTCCATGCAGCTAACCACCCCCAGTCAGCTGGTTTGGTTGAAAAGTACAATGGTACTTTCAAACTAAAGTTAGCAAAAATACAAGAAAGTACAGGATTGCGATGGCCAGATGCGTTGCCTTTAGCATTGTTATCTACCAGGGTGACCGCACATTCTAGTACAGGGTTGTCACCTTATGAAGTGGTCTTTGGCCGCCCTGCTAATATCTGGGGGGTCCCAAGGCCCAAGCGCTTTTCCGAGATAGAGTACCCTCTACTTGTGGACTATTTGTATGAGTTGACTAAAGATCTTCGTTCTCTTCATCAACAGATTCAGGAGACACTGCGACCAGTACCAGAGGGGCCCGGACATCAGTTGCAGCCCGGTAACTATGCTCTGGTGAAGAACTTCCAGAGGAAGAGCTGCCTGGAGCCTCGTTGGAAAGGGCCACTGTTGGTCCTCCTTGCCACCCGCACCGCGGTGAAGCTCAACGGCCGGAAGCACTGGGTGCATGCCACACACTGCAAGAAGGGCCTTCTCCCACTTCCCTACGACAAGTGGGTGCTTGAGGGCATTGCTGACCAGGAAGGGGAATGGGTGCCCCGTTTCATTCCCTTCTCTGACGCCCGGCTGAGGTGGGCGCAGACGGACGAGGAGAGTGATGCTACCCTGCTCGAGGCGGTTCCCTCGCAGATAGGGGCCACCCCAGTTTCTCCCACTTCTGATCCACAAGAGTCTGATTCTCAGTGCCCACCTGATCCTGAGTTTCACCCCCTTTTTGTTGACGAAACAGTGCCTGGAGTCACCAGGTATAATTTATGCCCCCGTAAGAAGGACAGTGCACCAGAGGGACAGTCTAGCAGTTAGGGAAGGACTCGAGACCAGGGTGTGGGTACTGTGTCTAAGGTGCCTGCGATAGAGTAGGGTGAGCTGAACAGGTGCACTGTCCTGGACACTGGACAGGATCGTTGAGGGTACTTGCCCTGGAGGGAGGATGCCCTATCCTGAAAGAAGAAGGATTTGTTTCCAGAAAGGGTTGCGATCGCGCAGCCCCATCGAGGGAGTGCTGCATAGCACAGTCGTTGATGAACAATAGGAGCCTACCGGCGAGGCTCTAGACGGACGCTGGGTGACTTGTGCCCCTCTGGTCGGTTGTGTTTTGTGGCTCCAATTCTTAAGGCTTTTTCTATGTATCCATTTGGCTGTGCAGTTATGAGGGAGGAACAGCCCATAGTGGCCCCTCCACTAGAGCATAATGGTCTTGGTTGGTCTAAGAGGAGTAAGATAGTAGTGGTGACTTTCCTTCTCATTGTAATGATCATACTGTTTGGGGTGGTGTGGTATTTAGAAGAACAACACCCAGTCCACACTCTGATAAGGACTACCCCGGTTCCACCCGAACACCTGTTTGTCACATTGGCCCCGCATATGGAAAGACATAGACAGACATATGTTGACAATGCCTTTGTGCAGATGCTACATCAGGTTCACAATACGACTAATACAACGAATTGCTGGGTGTGTGGGTTACTCCCCTTTGTTATGCACAAGAATGATCTATTAGTGTCCTTACCCCTGTCGTACTTAGGTGGCTGTGAGGCATGGTTCCAGTTGCTTTCCATGGTGTATATTCATTATCATGCTGACGCAATGAATATCACGGAGTCTGATTATGAGACAGTTCTGGAATATATAGCAGTACACCAGGGTTATACTCCGGGAACAGATGGAAAGGAGGGTACCTTACATCCCGATGCTTGCATGAATGTATAAGACAATCACAAAAATGTCACATGGTTGCAAGATGAAATGATGGATTTTCAGGGATTCAATGTCTCTGAATACTTTCACTGTTTTCATGCACGAAATATCACTAGAGACACAGTCATGCCCGTACCTGTGATTGATACTGCAGCTAGTTTCTGTGTCGAAGGTTTCGGGAACATTCTGGTTGGACAGAGCCACTGTAATTATACATATCGATTAAACACTACTAGTAGCCCGCCTTTACTCACGCCTCCTAATGTATACTTTGTCTGTGGAGTGCATGCTTATACATGGCTCCCTAGGGGATGGTCTGTCCGGTGTTATGTCTCGTTTCTTTTACCTCCTGTTTATATTGCCACCTCCAATTATCATAAGGACCACAGACTACAGCGTAGAAGCATATACCTGTCCCGGGTGAGGAGAGTTATTGACACAGCAGATATTGATCAGACGGACACCACTTTGCAGCAATTCATGGATGCCATGAAGGGTATAGTGCCCTTTTGGGGACCTATGTAGAACAGTCTTAGCGTTCGCCGCCTCACCAGGGTTGTGGAAGGGGTCATTAATACTACAGCGGGCATACTCACTAACATTACTGCTGAGCTCCAGGCTACCAGGCTCGTTGCTCTTCAAAATCGGATGGTTTTAGACGTCATCCTTGCAGATAGGGGTGGAGCTTGTCGCGTCATCGGCAGCAGCTGCTGCGTCTTCATCCCAGATCACGCCCCTAATGTATATTCCACTATCCAGAAGCTACATAGGCTTGCATCCGATATTCCTCAGGACAACGGTTCATGGTCCTTGACAGGGTGGTTCTGGGGTCTGATATCATCCTGGGGTTGGAAGATACTTCTTTTCCTAGTATCTATCACGGGTGTCATCTTCACGTGCTGTCTCTGTGTCAATTGCCTTCCAGCATGTTGCACCTATTGCGTGAGCAAGCTCACACCTACCCCCAAATTGCCAGGACGTGATAATACAGACTCTGCTATGATGATGCAAGACATACAGGATATAATGCTGATAGATGAGGGTATTTTTGAATACTAAAGTGATCTTGATACATTTATACTGCTTTATTTTCCTTTACAATTTGAGTGACTATGCATTTTCATTCTCCCCTGCTTAGGATTGTAAAGACCCTACCGGATAGCGCCAATAAAGCATTTAGCCTCCACTGCTAAAAGGAGGGTCTGTTAGGTTTGAAAATCCCATTCTCGCTATACACTCGTTCCATGTTATATTAGGTTAGCAGTGTGCGGCTAAATTAGGCACCATTCGTATTCACGTTATGCAACCCACTGAGCTATCCCCGCAATGTGTAAGCTTCAGTTAGCAAGTGCGACTCCATTTTGTATTTCGAAATCCCTATTAGGCTGTGTCTGAACTAGGCCTCATTATTTCATTATTCGTATTGCTTGCCTTAGCAGAACACTGTATTTAGTTATTATTTTCTTTAGTGTTCAAGGTTGCTTTCCGACTTACTAATGAATAGGCCATTCTGCCCTCGCATACCTATCCGTGTGTGTGTAGTCCTGCTCCCACGTTAGGAGACGCTGAGACCCAGCACGGCAACCTTGAAACTGTGATAGTGTGTACCCATCTGGCAGGTGGTTGCCCATCCTTCTGGGCCTCCTTTGTTCATGTTCGGCCTAAGCCGGTAACTTTCCATTGCAGGCGTGGTTGGAGGTTCTTGGGAGGAATGGTTATGCGTTGCAGACTGTTGGGGGCTCAGTCCCTCGGCAGACATCTTAGGGTGCAGGTCAGATTGGACTCCTCTGCAGAGTATTGCTAATTAACAGCTGCTTGTATTCTCTACTGTCTGACCGACTCTTCATTTGGTAGAAGGCGAGTAGGAGGTTGCAGATAACCCGGGTGGCCCTTTTCGGGTCACTTCCTTCACCCCAAAACAGGTACCTGTAAGAGTGGAGATTTGGTCCAAAAAAGATAGAGTGGATTCAAACCATACTCCGAGATTTTTTACTTTGTGGTTTAGGGAAGGCAGAGGGCCCAACTCACTGGGCCACCAGATCAAAGACCAGATAGATGGTTGCTTCCCCACCACTAAGATGTCAGTTTTACTAGTGTTTAATCTCAGACAGCTGTTTTTCATCCAATTAGCCAAGTCAGTTAGCCATAGTTTAAAATCTTCTGCTGCTTGACCGTTGTCCTGGGCTAGAGTTAGAATCAGTTGCGTGTCATCCGCATAAGACACCGTATGCACACCATGGCCTTCCATTAGATCCGCCAGCGGGCGCATGTATAAATTAAAGTGGGTCGGGCTCAGAGCTGAGTATTGGCTTTTTGAAATTGTTTCTGTTACTTCTGGCAGTGCGTCTATGGGGCAATGAGCTACGGAACAAGAGGGTGACGTTTGTCTCTTATAATGCAACAGTGGTACAGGCGATGAATAGGGTGTCTGCTTCTGATGCTTGGGTGTTGAAGATTCTGAAAGAATTGGTCTTACTATGCTTGGAGAAGAACATCTTGTTTAGAGCTAAGTACATTGTGGGTCTTGACAGATATTGAGTGGCTGATGCACTTTCTCGTTCACAGTAGGAGACGTTTGGTGATTTGGCTCCAAATGCAGCAAAGGAGGGGCTTTGGGTCCTGGAAGACTTGTGGGGCATTGGGCTGTGAAAGCATAAATGCTAGTGGAATATTTGCTGGTGGAGTCAACAAGGAGAACATATTGACAGGGTTGGAGGGACTTCATAACATCAGGTGCCAGACAGCGTGACGACAGAGTGGGGCGGTCGGTGAGACACAACGGCATGCTGAAATTCAACTTGGCACAAATAGAGAAGGGGTTATCTGTGATTACCTCAGGGGGCATGCTGCCCGTATCTCATTCTAATGGAGTATGACCGAGGCAGTGGTGAAATGGGTCAAAGAATGTTAGACGACTAGTCCCGACTGCATGAGGAGGCGCCCTGGGTAAGGCGTCCGATTTTGATCCTAAGGGCAATAGAGGGGCAGGCAAGAGTTGCGTGCTCCTCCGGCATGGAGGCACAGCTCTTCAGAGCGACATTCAGTCTGATGTTCTTTGGAGCCTTTAGGGGTTCTCAGTCGGTAGCTAGGAATGGCAATGCAGGGTTGGTGTTGGCCAAACTGGTATGGAAGGCAAAGGGTTTGGAAGTGCATTCGAGGAAGTCCAAGACTGACCAAAAGGGAAATGGGGCAGTGCAGCCTTTGCACTGTCTGTGTGAGGCAAGGGTATACCCTTTGTTGCAGTTAAGGGCCTTTTTGATGTTCAGGGACAGGGGTGAGGGCCACAATGATGGCCCCAATTTTTGGCATAAGAATGGCTCTCTAGTACGCTCAGAGCAAGTGTTGAGAAGAGGCTTACATTAGGCTTGCTGGCACTGGACTTTGACACATACTCATTTTGGATAGGGGCAGCTAACTGGGGATGGGGGGAGGACAGACCAAAGGGCTTGGATCAATGGAAAAGCGATAGTGTGTGGAGGTATGTTCAGCAAGCACTGAACTAACGGGTTGTGGGCTTTATTGGCGGGTCCCCCTTGTGCGGGGTCTCACCGGTGGGATATATGGATCTGCACTCCTTGGTGAAGTGGTCCGGAGTACTTGCCAGTTATAAATAAAGGGTCCTTTTTATCACTCGAAGCAAGTAGAATGGTGTGATCATTTCCACCTAATTATACCTCTTCTCTGCTTCAAAGAGTCAGCGGTACTCCTAGAACAAAAAACGAGGGGCACTGCAGTGGGAGAAACAGTATGAGGCATTCATTCACTGGTTCACCCCTGACAAGAAACAAGGGAACATGCAATGGGACCAGCAATGCAAAGAACCGTTCATTCACTGGTTCAGTCTGACAAGATACGAGGGGACCACACAATGAGAGCAACAAGGCCACAAGGCGTTCATTCACCCGTTCATTCTTGACAAGTAACAAGGGGCATTGCAGTGGGAGAAGTAATGCGAAGAGGCATTCACTCACAGGTTCATTCATAACAAGAAACAAGAGGCCATGCAGTGGGAGCAGCCATGCAACAAGATGTTTATTCACCAGTTCATTCTGTGGAAGAAACGAGGGGGCATGCAGTGGGAGCAGCAATGCAATGGGGCGTTCATTCACAGGTTCATTCGCGACATGAAGGATTTGTCCGAGCCTTACCCAGAAGAGAAGCAGAGTATCAATGTATACAATGATGCTGGTAATGGACATGTATTTAAACATGCAAAGTGACGTCACAAGCGCTGCCCTTCCTTCCCTGTTCAGACACAAATAAGTAGATTAAGTTACAATGCATTGAATTCAATGCGCTTCAACACATACACCCACACATCTGTGCTCTACAACATCACACAAACATGGAAACATTTCAAAAAGAAGCTTAGCTACACACTCCTGATGTCATCATGGAAGTAGTGAGACATCAGAGAACAGCTTGCATACCTCATAGAACTCACACTGTGAAATCAAGAGCACTGAGTTCAAATTTAAACTCAACATTGATGTTGGAGAATATTTTTTTATGAAGTCTGACGTTCACACCAATTTCATCAGAAAAATATTGGTATCTCTGTGTAGCAAAGGTGATGGACTCCTCCAAGGAAAGAGGGGGGCCTACACTGACACTGTGCACAAGGCGAGTCGGGATGGCCACTGTAATAAACCCTGACTTGAGTTAGGGTCAGTTAGGATCAGGGTTTCCAATAGGATTTGAACTGGAGTCGGAATGAAAAGTACCACCAGGTCCCAAGGAGACCAGAGGCCACCATTCATGTCTGGCCCTTTAGGGTGGTGCTCAGTTCCCATCACTGCAGATCCACTGATTGATGAATAGTTATTATTTTATTGGGATTCCAAGGAACATAAACTCTTCACTGACCAGAGCGAGTTAGCGATGGGTCAGTCGGTTACTGGGTCAAGCCAGATGGAGTAATCTAGTTACCAAAAGCCACTAAAACTAGATACCAAACACGTGCTCAATACAAGACAGAATTAAAGGCGGTGACTGTGTACCTCCACAGACCAGCCCTTAATGACTGCAGAGGTAAAATCCATCAGCTTAGCCTGGTGTTTACCAACAAGGACCACCGGGCCCTGACAGTTCAGCAGAAACTAACTGTGCCTGACTCCACCATGCATGGTCATCATACGGTGCTGCGCATGAGCAGGGAGAAGAGCTGGGCAGGAGGTCTCCACCATGCATGGACATCATACATGGAGAAGAGCTGAGCAGGAGGTCTCCACCATGCATGGTCATCATACAGGGAGAAGTGCTGGGCTGGAGGTCTCCACCATGCATGGTCATCATACAGGGGGAAGAGCTGGGCGGGAGGTCGTCACCATGCATGGTCATCATACAGGGGGAAGAGCTGGGCGGAAAGTCCTCACCATGCATGGTCATCATGCAGGGAGAAGAGCTGGGCTGGAGGTCTCCACCATGCATGGTCATCATACAGGGGGAAGAGCTGGGTGGGAGGTCGTCACCATGCATGGTCATCATGCAGGGAGAAGAACAGGGCTGGAGGTCTCCACCATGCATGGTCATCGTACAGGGAGAAGAGCTGGGCTGGAGGTCTCCACCATGCATGGTCATCATACAGGGGGAAGAGCTGGGCGGAAGGTCCTCACCATGCATGGTCATCATGCAGGGGGAAGAGCTGGGCTGGAGGTCTCCACTATGCATGGTCATCATACAGGGGGAAGAGCTGGGCGGGAGGTCGTCACCATGCATGGTCATCATGCAGGGAGAAGAGCTGGGCTGGAGGTCTCCACCATGCATGGTCATCATACAGGGGGAAGAGCTGGGCAGGAGGTCTCCACCATGCATGGTCATCATACAGGGAGAAGTGCTGGATGGGAGGTTTCCACCAAGCATGGTCATCATACAGGAAGAAGAACCGGGCTGGAGGTCTCCACCATGCAAGGTCATCATACAGGGAGAAGAGCTGGGCGGGAGGTCTCCACCACGCATGTTCATCATACGGTGCTCTGCGTGAGCAGAGAGAAGAGCTGGGCGGGAGGTCTCCACTGTGCATGGTCATCATACAGGGAGAAGAGCTGGGCAGGAGGTCTTGACGATGCATTGTCATCATACAGGGAGAAGAGCTGGGCAGGAATGTGGTGGAGAAGTGTGGCTCAATGGTTAGAGCGGCAGACCCTGATGCAGAGATCTGGCGCGGGACCAGGGTTCAATTCCCGCCTCGGCGGTTCTTGGACTCAATTTCCTCGGACCTGATAATTCTCGCCTCGGTGCCTATTCTAATCATGGGTCCCACTCTGCAACTCTGGGCAATAGCTTGCTTAATCTCCACAACGGCCCCACCAGCGCTGGGATGCCTGGCTTCACCTTGGGGGTGCCCAGGAGTGGACATTTCACAGGGAATAGCCAGGAAGGGTTCCACAGCGGTATGCGTATAGCGCCAGGATGCCCCAGTTGGGGTGGCAGTGTGCTTTACAAGTACGAATTTACCTTTTTACCAGGAGGTCTCCACCATGCATGGTAATCATACAGGGAGAAGAGCTGGGCGGGATGTCTCCACCATGCATGGTCATCATACGGTGCTCCGCATGAGCAGAGAGAAGAGCTGGGAGGTCCCCACCATGCATGGTCATCATACAGGAATAAGAGCTGGGAGGTAAGTCTCCACCACGCATGGTCATCATACAGGGAGAAGACCTGGGCGGGAGGTCTCCACCATGCACGGTCATCATACAGGGAGAAGAGCTGGGCGGGAGGTCTCCACCATGCATGGTCATCATACAGGGAGAAGAGCTGGGCGGGAGGTCTCCACCATGCATGGTCATCATACAGGGAGAAGAGCTGGGCGGGAGGTCTCCACCATGCATGGTCATCATACAGGGAGAAGAGCTGGGCGGGAGGTCTCCACCATGCACGGTCATCATACAGGGAGAAGATCTGGGCGGGAGGTTTCCACCATGCATGGTCATCATACAAGGAGAAGAGCTGAGCGGGGGGACTTGACCATGCATGGTTTTCATGCTGGAAGGGCTCCCTTCCTGCTCAAAATCTATGCTTTACATTTTCCTGTTTGTATGTATGTGTTCTGCAGAATGTAGCACACATACAAAGAGGAAAAAAGGAGGAGAAATGAAAGCACTTCTCTTTGTTACGGCTGCCTCAGGGAGGTGCAAAATCTTGGCACAAATCCCCATCTACAATTCTTTGTGCTAGGGGTATGTGTCAGCACTCATTGGAGATTGCATGGGAACGCTCATGCACCACCCATGGGATGCCCTTTGATGCAAAGTAATGCAAGACTGCACTGTGTTGCATTACTTAGAGTTAGAAACCAATACATTGTGATTTGTGTCACTTTGTAAATCCCAGCAAAACACTGAGTTGGGTTGCATTAAAAAAGTAATGCAGACCTGATGCAAGCTCTTTGCCAATCTGGGCCTATGTGTCTCACACATCATCACATCCTACAACATGTATGTCCAGGTGGAGTTAAATATAGTAAAGTACACTTACATATATCTACTTACCTTCACAATGTTCAGGTTGTAAATATTTTGTCTACAGTATCTTTGCAGGATGATATTAAATCCACTATATGTCTGGAAGTGGGACGAGCCTCCCAACCGGAAGGAACTCGCCTCAGAAGTGAGAGTGTGAAAATGAAATGAAATGAAAAGACCATTTATTGAGCGCGGTAGCTACCCTCAGGCGTCCTAGCGCTACGGACAATGCCTATAAAAAGACCATTGAATTATTCACACCAGAGTGTGGTTGGGGGTTAAGAAGAGCACCCATGCTGGAAGGAACTTGCTCTAGAAACCTGAGTGCTGCGAGAGTTGAGACAACATTACTGGGAGGAACTTGCCCTAGTGCAGTGGAAGCTGTGAAGGGCCTGTGCCTCGAAAGAGCGAACAGAGACACTAACAAATGGAGCTTGGAGCGGGTGGTATTGCAAAAGGTGCTTTCATTAAATTACAGACTCATGCACAGCATTGTGGCAGCCATATGGCTCAGGCAGCCTTCGCCAAGGCTTGATCCCACTTGGAAGGGCATCCCCTCTGATTCATCTAACATTCACTGCCCTTGAGCTGCTTTGTGCTGGAGCAGCACAGCAGAACACCTTCGATCTAATGCAGCATAGTGCAAGTCATCTTGCTGTGCTGCACTGCGTTACAGGGAAAAGGCAGGAATGTGCCGTATTTAACACAATATGGTGCATTCTTGCCTTTTCCCAGAGCTTGAGCACAATGTGGTGCCTAGCGCCAATGCAGGTTCAAGGGTGCCTACGTTGTAAACAGGATTGTTTTTGTGCAGGAATGGGCACCTTTCTGCAGCAAAACAATCCCCTGAGGCATTTTTCTTTTTCTAGGTGTTCTGCAGAATGCAGCATACATAGAAAGATGAAACAACAAGGAGAAATGAAGCTTTTTCTCCTCGTTACACCTCTCCTAGGACGGTGTAGCATTTTGGTGCATTCTCAGGCCTACCAGTCATAGTAAATCTGGGAATGCCCACGCTGCACCCATGGAACGCCCACGCTGCACCCATGGAACGCCCACGCTCCACCCATGGAACGCCCACGCTCCACCCATGGAACGCCCACGCTCCACCCATGGAACGCCCACGCTCCACACATGGAACGCCCACGCTCCACTCATGGAACGCCCACGCTCCACTCATGGAACGCCCACGCTCCACTCATGGAACACCCACGCTCAGCCCATGGAACGCCCACGCTCCACCCATGGAACGCCCACGCTCCACCCATGGAACGCCCACGCTCCACCCATGGAACGCCCACGCTCAGCCCATGGAACGCCCACGCTCCGCCCATGGAACGCCCACGCTCCACCCATGGAACGCCTCCCTGTGGCACAGTAACACAGGGCAGCGATTTGCGCTGCATTGCGTTACTCTGGGCCTTGCGTGGCTTGATAAATCACATCTTAGGGGTTTGACTCCGCTTTGGCACCACGTTGTGAGGTGGAAAAGTGACTCAACCCCTTGATCAATATGGCCCCAAGTGCCTCGAGTCTTTTCCACATTCCCAAGCCAGAGCTCTAATCAGGCAGCTTAGCTGCAACCGATTAGTTCTTTAATCTTCTCTGTAGGGTGCAGACAACAAGTGCATTTCCTTTGAGAACACAATGTCCCTTACCAACACCAGGCCAATACTGTGGGTTTGATTTTTTTGGTCTGGAGGGGTATCCGTCACAGCCTACATTAAGATGGTGACCCGCCCCCTTTCCTGTAGCCTAACATTCAGATTCCCTGCAGAACCAGAAGCTCTTGGCTTCCCAGCTAGAATCAAGCCATACAAACCGCAATCCAGACATACACACTGCTCATCCTGTTCCTTATAGTTGGAAGTTTGGAAGTGGAAGTCCATGTCAAGTGCCCTTGTTTGATGAACACGTAGTCCAGCCCGACAGGTGAGTGTCTCTGGCTTATCTTTTCACCAAGGACCACTAGGCGCAGGAACGGAAAGGACAGAGAGGCACGTGCAAAGGACGCCTGGCCACGTCAGAGGCTTAAACTACTCAAATCCCCTTAAACGTCTCATAGATCATCACCAACCGCGTCACTGGGCACCACAAGGATTGGAATCTCTGATTCCGACGCAAGCCCCCTCACCTCCTATTCAATGGAATCAACGGCACACCACAGAACTTCCCAATGCACCAACATTTGGACTTACTTGACGAGATCCGGGACACACTTTATGTTGGTGACCTTGGAAGTAAAGGGAGCCGCTACTGAAGCCTCCTGTTCCGACAAGGAAATCCCAGCGTGTGCCATTTTCAGAGCCTGAAAATAAAACACAATTCCAGCCAGCAGTAATTAGCAAAGTCATTACTCCATCTTCCTTAATGACAGCAAACATCACCTTTGAGAACAACACTGGTTTATGGTAAGGCCTCCCTGTAGGGGTTTCACCTTCAAAATTAGGGCCACAGCAGGCACTGGGGTTCTTAGTCCAGAAAAAAGATAATCAGAACTATCTGGTGAAAAAACATAACAAGGGCCTTCTAATGCTTGTACGTTTACCACTCAGGACCAAACTGGTGTTTGCGTCCAAATTGTGAATACAAATGGTTCAAAATTATTACACTCAATGTTAATTCCCCACACACATTTGGCAAACTACAAGAAAGCTGAATAAGTGAGAAAGAGTTGGATATTAACCAGTTATCCCATTTCCCAGGGGTGGTATTATAAGTAGTGCATTCATCCTGCACGTGGGAAACAACAAACTCTTTCGTATTCATAAATCCCTGAGAGGTACGTCGGCATCAGTTTATTGCGGTCATTAGAATAAACCCCAAAGTTCTCGATCTACTTTTGTGTGGTTTTGGAATAATAATACAAGATACCTTTCCATTAACTCAACAATATAAAGAAGCCTTCATGCTTTGCATGATCGTAACAGAAGGTGTGAGGATGAAACGATTAAGCAAATTTTGACTTTGAACTTGCACTATGGAATACATACTCAACACCTGGGAGCTTGTACGATCAGGGCTGTATGACTACCAGTTTAGCCCTGAGGAAGTCACAGACTAACTGACCAAAGTGACGAAACGTGTTGGCTGGAGAATCAATGGAAGAGAGAAATGTTATAGGAAATTTAGTGGTCTCTGTATAATAAACTCATTTTAAGACCAATTTTGCATAAATAAATATGAAATGATTATACATGTACAAGCAATTTAATGAGCTATTAGCTGCAAGATTGTTGTCCTCCTGTTTAGAGATTCATGTTCTTTCAAATGCTTTGCACTAACTTTAGACACTGATGGATTAGGATCTGGAAATGTGGTGACAGTTATAATATGGCAAAGAGGCGTCCAACGTTATCACCCTAGTTACCCACACTTCATGATGTAAATTTAAATATGCCATCACTTAAAACAGTGACATACGACAAACACATGATATAATTCTCAGAGTTCTACTAGAATTTGACAATTGTTTTAACTTTTATGAGCACTGCGAAGCTGGTCTGAATTTTAAGACTTCGTCATGGTAAATATTTCTTGCCTCCACTTACCCCGCAGTCGTTAGCTCCATCTCCACACATGCCCACGTAGTAACTACATAAAAAAAAATACAATATAATTAAATTAGAACATGCAAATGCTAGTTGCCATCTTGCAAGGGTCCAGAGGTGCTGCACACAGTGAAAGCTGGGTGGATTGTGCCTCTAGAGCGTAGAGATGCAAACCATGTGTGCTGGTGTCTGAAGTTCCAGGCACCCAACCCTCCGCACTGTGGTCACAGTGTATTCACCACCCCTCCGTTGTCTCTCTCACCCCTTTGTAAGGGCGGTGCAGGGATGTGTGATGAAGCAAGAAGTACCTAACATAACATGCTTGTGATCCCTCTTTCCACATGACCACATCTTGCGTTTAATACCATTCGTCAATCCCACATACAGCGTTCAGTTAGGAGCACTCACTAATCCGGTGGAAATACCCCGAAGTGGTAACCCTGTTACAGGCATCAGGATTAGGTACTACCACGGATTCAGGCATTTCTACTCATGAATGTGGAATAACTTGTGAAGATTGTATTCATGAGGTTTTGGGGCACCATGTACAGCACTCCATTCCCTTATGGCGAGGTTCGCCCTAAATTATATATATATATATATATATATATATATATATATATATATATATATATATATATATATATATATTATCTACTGGCGGTCGCCAGTAGATAGTTATAGTTAGGACCTATTTTCCATAGGAAATCCGCGACATTCTATTTGAAATAACTCTCTTGCCGGTTGACGAATCTTCGCGAAATTTTCAAACTTTATGGCCCGCTCCGGTCCGCTCCTACCCTGAAAGTCTCGGGGTGATTCGTCAAGCGGGGGCCGAGAAAAAGGGGGGTCCCAAAACGTGTTTTCCCCATTCATTTTCCCATAGGAAACTTTAGACACGGCTACAGCCCGAACTGCTGAACGGAATTACACCAAATTTGGCAAAGAGGTAGTTCTTGGTTCAGAAAGAACCCTTTTTGTTAAATGGTGTAAATCCGTTCAGTAGTTCCTGAGAAAATCAAAATGAAAATCACATATATATCTATGGCCGCGTTGGATTCGCGCACCCTCCCGATCACGAGCTGCATGCTAATTGGCTGTCAAGTGGCTGTCAACACTCCAAATCAGGAAGTGTTGGCAGCCATTTTGAACCGAGGGACAGAAACTAGTGCGCAAAACGCAGAAAGGGGGCAGGGTAGAAACACCCTGACCCCCTAGGTCTGCTCAGGGGGTCCCACAAGGACCCCCTGGGCAGAAAAAAGCATTTTTTTAAAAAAAAAAAATTGGCAGGATGCGCTCAGGGTGCGCGGATCCTGCCGAAAAAAAAAAAAATCGAAGCGCGGTCTCCCGCGCTTTGATGCAAATTGGCCCCCGGGTGGCCCAAGTCCCGGGGGCATGCGGGGGTGTGTTTATTGTTTATATGGGGGGCCTCTAAGGCCCCCCAAGCCCCGGGGACCGCCACCCCCCGGGGCTTAATAAAAAAAATGGTGCTGGAGGGCTCTTTGCCCTCCCGCTGCCCCGGGGACCGCCACCCCCCGGGGCTTCTTTTTTTTAATTTTAATAACGTGTGGGGGGGGCTCCAGCCCCCCCACATGCCCCGGGGACCACCACCTCCCCGGGGCACATAGAAAATAAATGTGGGGGTCCGTTACGGACCCAGAGCCCGGGGACCACCACCTCCCGGGGCTGTGCAATTCAAGGGAGGGGGCCGCGCGGCCCCCTCCTGGAGCCCTCCATGGCCCTGGGGACCGCCACCCCCAGGGCCGGCTCCTGCAGTGTCCCGGGGTGCCTACCCCGGGACACTGTAGTTTGCTATGACAGGACGGGAGCCTCGCGGCTCCCGTCCTGTCATAGCAAACTTGGTTTGCATTTTGAAAGAGAGAGCAGGAAACCTGCTCTCTCTCTCAAAATGCAAACTCAATTGCTTTCCACATGGGGAGCAGCATGTTAGCTGCTCCCCATGTGGAAAAGCAATGCCGGCTCGCGCAGGAGGCGGGGAGCCGGCTGGGACTGTGGGGGGATTGGGGACCCCCCCACAGTCCCCAACCAGAGGCCAGGCCCCGGGGGATGGGGTCCCCGGGGCCATAAGTGGCCAGGGAGGGGGGCCACGCAGCCCCCCTCCCCAAATTAAAAAAAATTAAAATAAAAAATAAAAAAGTGCAAGGCCGGCCCCGGGGGATGGGGTCCCCGGGGCCTTAAATGGCCTGAGGAGGGGGGCCACGCAGCCCCCCTCCAAATCTATAAAATAAAAACCAAGGGCATGCCCCGGGGGATGGGGTCTCCGGGGCCAATACAGGCCCAGGGAAGGGGGGCCACGCAGCCCCCTTCCCGTTTTTTTATTTTTTTTATTTAAAAAATAAAATAAAATGCTCAGGCCCCGGGGGATGGGGTCCCCGGGGCCAAAAGTGGGCAAGGGAAGGGGGGCCACGCAGCCCCCCTCCCATTAAATTTTTTTTTTTTTAAACGACCGGCATCGTGCCGAGGCCCCGCCCCCCTCCCTGCAGTACTCTGCAAACGCGCCCCCTGGCGCGTTTTAAGAAGGGGAAGTAATTCCCCTTGAATACTGAGGGTCCCTGGGGGCCAACTAGCCCACCAGGAACCTCCAGTATGCGCCAGGGGGCTGCGTTGCAGAGAGGTGTACAGAGGCCACGCCCCTTTTTACACCTCTCTGCAACGCAGCTCTGTGGCGCTTTTTAGAAGTACATGGTGGGCTTGTTGGACTCCAGGGACCTTCAGAATTGAAGGGGACTTAATCCCCCAACTTAAAACGCGCCACGGGGCGCGTTTGCACAGTGGTGAAGGGAGGGGGCGGGGCTTCAGGTGACATGTGTGCAAACAGGCCCCGTGGTGCGTTTTAAGATGGGGAATTAAATCCCCTTCAATCCTGAGGGTCCCTGGGTGCCAACTAGCCCACCATGTACTTCAAAAGCGCCACAGAGCTGCGTTGCAGAGAGGTGTAAAAGGGCGTGGCCTCTGAACACCTCTCTGCAACGCAGCTCCCTGGCGCATACTGGAGGTACAGGGTGGGCTAGTTGGACCCCAGGGACCCTCATGATTCAAGGGGCCTTAAACCCCCAACTTAAAACGCGCCACGGGGCGCGTTTGCACAGATGTCACCTCAGGCCCCGCCCCTCCCTTCACCATTGTGCAAATATTCCTCTAAAATCAGCCGAACTACGAATTCCGATTTACTCACCTGTTATCAGGAGAGACCTCAGTGCTGCATCTTTCAGCCCAGTACTGATCCTGAAAAGTAATTTTAACCGTACTTACCAGTAACTTGAATTTCCTTCCTAGGATATCATTGACTGGATTCACTTGGAAATTCTTCTAAGTGTGGAGTTTTGGAACTTTATAATATTCCTCTAAAATCAGCCGAACTACGAATTCCGATTTACTCACCTGTTATCAGGAGAGACCTCAGTGCTGCATCTTTCAGCCCAGTACTGATCCTGAAAAGTAATTTTAACCGTACTTACCAGTAACTTGAATTTCCTTCCATAGGATATCATTGACTGGTTTCACTTGGAAATTCTTCTAAGTGTGGAGTTTTGGAACTTTATAATATTCCTCTAAAATCAGCCGAAAAACGAATTCCGATTTACTCACCTGTTATCAGGAGAGACCTCAGTGCTGCATCTTTCAGCCCAGTACTGATCCTGAAAAGAAATTTTAACCGTACTTACCAGTAACTTGAATTTCCTTCCATAGGATATCATTGTCTGCTTTTTGCTGAAAAAGTTTGTCGATTTTTGAAACATACAAATATTCCTCTAAAATCAGCCGAACTACGAATTCCGATTTACTCACCTGTTATCAGGAGAGACCTCAGTGCTGCATCTTTCAGCCCAGTACTGATCCTGAAAAGTAATTTTAACCGTACTTACCAGTAACTTGAATTTCCTTCCAGAGGATATCATTGACTGGTTTCACTTGGAAATTCTTCTGTGTGGAGTTTTGGAAGTTTATAATATTCCTCTAAAATCAGCCGAAATACGAATTCCGATTTACTCACCTGTTATCAGGAGAGACCTCAGTGCTGCATCTTTCAGCCCAGTACTGATCCTGAAAAGAAATTTTAACCGTACTTACCAGTAACTTGAATTTCCTTCCATAGGATATCATTGTCTGCTTTTTGCTGAAAAAGTTTCTAAGTGTCGATTTTGAAACATACAAATATTCCTCTAAAATCAGCCGAACTACGAATTCCGATTTACTCACCTGTTATCAGGAGAGACCTCAGTGCTGCATCTTTCAGCCCAGTACTGATCCTGAAAAGTAATTTTAACCGTACTTACCAGTAACTTGAATTTCCTTCCATAGGATATCATTGACTGGTTTCACTTGGAAATTCTTGTGTGTGGAGTTTTGGAACTTTATAATATTCCTCTAAAATCAGCCGAAATACGAATTCCGATTTACTCACCTGTTATCAGGAGAGACCTCAGTGCTGCATCTTTCAGCCCAGTACTGATCCTGAAAAGAAATTTTAACCGTACTTACCAGTAACTTGAATTTCCTTCCATAGGATATCATTGTCTGCTTTTTGCTGAAAAGGTTTCTAAGTGTCGATTTTTGAAACATACAAATATTCCTCTAAAATCAGCCGAACTACGAATTCCGATTTACTCACCTGTTATCAGGAGAGACCTCAGTGCTGCATCTTTCAGCCCAGTACTGATCCTGAAAAGTAATTTTAACCGTACTTACCAGTAACTTGAATTTCCTTCCATAGGATATCATTGACTGGATTCACTTGGAAATTCTTCTAAGTGTGGAGTTTTGGAACTTTATAATATTCCTCTAAAATCAGCCGAACTACGAATTCCGATTTACTCACCTGTTATCAGGAGAGACCTCAGTGCTGCATCTTTCAGCCCAGTACTGATCCTGAAAAGTAATTTTAACCGTACTTACCAGTAACTTAAATTTCCTTCCATAGGATATCATTGACTGGTTTCACTTGGAAATTCTTCTAAGTGTGGAGTTTTGGAACTTTAAAATATTCCTCTAAAATCAGCCGAACTACGAATTCCGATTTACTCACCTGTTATTAGGAGAGACCTCAGTGCTGCATCTTTCAGCCCAGTACTGATCCTGAAAAGAAATTTTAACCGTACTTACCAGTAACTTGAATTTCCTTCCATAGGATATCATTGTCTGCTTTTTGCTGAAAAAGTTTGTGCGAGTTTTGAAACATACAAATATTCCTCTAAAATCAGCCGAACTACGAATTCCGATTTACTCACCTGTTATCAGGAGAGACCTCAGTGCTGCATCTTTCAGCCCAGTACTGATCCTGAAAAGTAATTTTAACCGTACTTACCAGTAACTTGAATTTCCTTCCAGAGGATATCATTGACTGGTTTCACTTGGAAATTCTTCTAGTGTGGAGTTTTGGAAGTTTATAATATTCCTCTAAAATCAGCCGAAATACGAATTCCGATTTACTCACCTGTTATCAGGAGAGACCTCAGTGCTGCATCTTTCAGCCCAGTACTGATCCTGAAAAGAAATTTTAACCGTACTTACCAGTAACTTGAATTTCCTTCCATAGGATATCATTGTCTGCTTTTTGCTGAAAAAGTTTCTAAGTGTCGATTTTTGAAACATACAAATATTCCTCTAAAATCAGCCGAACTACGAATTCCGATTTACTCACCTGTTATCAGGAGAGACCTCAGTGCTGCATCTTTCAGCCCAGTACTGATCCTGAAAAGTAATTTTAACCGTACTTACCAGTAACTTGAATTTCCTTCCATAGGATATCATTGACTGGTTTCACTTGGAAATTCTTGTGTGTGGAGTTTTGGAACTTTATAATATTCCTCTAAAATCAGCCGAAATACGAATTCCGATTTACTCACCTGTTATCAGGAGAGACCTCAGTGCTGCATCTTTCAGCCCAGTACTGATCCTGAAAAGAAATTTTAACCGTACTTACCAGTAACTTGAATTTCCTTCCATAGGATATCATTGTCTGCTTTTTGCTGAAAAAGTTTCTAAGTGTCGATTTTTGAAACATACAAATATTCCTCTAAAATCAGCCGAACTACGAATTCCGATTTACTCACCTGTTATCAGGAGAGACCTCAGTGCTGCATCTTTCAGCCCAGTACTGATCCTGAAAAGTAATTTTAACCGTACTTACCAGTAACTTGAATTTCCTTCCATAGGATATCATTCACTGGTTTCACTTGGAAATTCTTCAAAGTGTGCAGTTTTGGAACTTTAGAATATTCCTCTAAAATCAGCCGAAATACGAATTCCGATTTACTCACCTGTTATCAGGAGAGACCTCAGTGCTGCATCTTTCAGCCCAGTACTGATCCTGAAAAGTAATTTTAACCGTACTTACCAGCAACTTGAATTTCCTTCCATAGGCTAACATTGACTGGTTTCAATTGGAAATTCTTCTAAGTGTGGAGTTTTGGAACTTTATAATATTCCTCTAAAATCAACCGAACTACGAAAACCGATTTACTCACCTGTTATCAGGAGATAACCCAGTGCTGCATCTTTTAGCCCAGCACTGACCCTGAAAAGTAATTCTAACCGTACTTACCAGTAACTTGTATTTCCTTCCATAGGAATCCATTGTCTGGTTTTCAGCAGAAAAGTTTCAAAGTGTCGATTTTCACAAACTACAAATATTCCTTAAAAATCGCCTGTATGACTTAAACGCATTCTTTCAACTGTTTACAGGAGATGCACCAGTGCTGGATCCAGGATCCAACACTGAGTAAGAAAAAGTAACGATAACACTACTTACCTGCTAAGTGAATTTCCTCCCATAGGATAACATTGGTGATTCTATGTTAAAAAGTTTCTAAGTGTCAACTTTTAAAATACAATAATATTCCTTAAAAATCAGTACTGTAACCAAAACGCTTTTACTCAACTGTTTACAGGAGATGTCCCAGGACTGAATCTAGGATCCAGTCCTGTGGTTAGAAAAGTAATCCATAAAGTAACTAATTGCATTTAACTAGAAATTCACATTGAGCTCAATGTTGCATTGTGTTTGAAATTGTGTTGCCCATTGCAACAACCTTAACTACTGTACTTAAAACTCTATTGCCTATTTGCAAACTATTTAAACTAAAGTAATTCATTCTGAGAAAGTATATTTTGTAATGTAATGTATAATGTAATTACAATGTAATTTAATAAATAAAATATCTAAAAATAAATAGTTTTAAAAAATGTAGTAAATCAGTATCAAAAAAATAAATATAACAATTAATACATTTAAAAATTGTCATTTACAAAACCTTTGAAATTCACTGAAAAAACCACAGGTTTCAGGCACGTTATAGTTAGAAATTAGCATTTAAAAAACTTTTGAAATTCACTGAAAAAACCATAGGTTTCAGACACGTTATAGTTAGAAATTAGCATTTAAAAAACCTTTGAAATTCACTGAAAAAACCATAGGTTTTAGGGACAGTTATAGTTAGTTGGACATTTCACTCGTACAAAACCATAGAAATTCCCCGTTATAGTTAGTTCAGCTAACTATAACTCGCGCCCGCAATGCACTGCTGATGACGTCACATATTACATCACTCATGACATGGTCAGTGACATCACGGATGACATCACTGATGACATCTCAAATGACATCACTGATGACATCACTGATGACATTATCCATGTGATAATTTCATGCATCTTCTCACACCCTAATATAACTTTTGATACACCCACTGTAAATTACAGACTGCCATTCTCAAAACCATAGACACTCCAACACCAATAACTACATACCCACTCACTGTTTCTTAGGTCTACACACACATCCACTCACTCACCCGTACAGTCACTCATGCTTGCGGTCACTCAGTACAGGACTATCATATGCACTCATACACCTACATAGACACTCACACACCGCCACTCATCCATAGAGGTACTCACACACCTAGTCAGTCATGCAAATAATTAATCACACTGCCATTTACTCACCTATACAGTTATACACACACACCAGCTCACTTACTCATACAAATACTAGCACAATCTTACGCTCTTATACAATCACTGATACAAGCACACACTCATCCATACAGTCACTCTCACAATCACAATCACACACTCTCGCTTCTAGCTATTTATATACTCGAACACACATATATACTGCCTTTCACATATGTAGTTACTCACACATGTACCACTGAGATATACATTCACTCACTAACACACCCATACACACACTCACCCACCCATACAGTCCATCACAGATGCACTCTTGAAACCATGCACCCAGTGAATCACCCACTGATACATCTATGTTCAGCCACACACACCCCATCCACACAAACACTCAGACACCCATACAGATACTCAGACAACCAATCAATAACTCATAGACACTCATGTAGCTATTTACAAACACATGCAGCCACTTACACACCAACAGACAGACGGATAAAGACATTCACACAGTTTAGTCACTAACCCATGCATTTAGTAAGATACGTTTAATCACTCACTTATAGAGTCAGTCACGCACCTACTAAATCATCCATCCAGACACTTATACACCCACTCATTATTCAATACACTATAGAAACACACAGTCACTGCATGATGTCATCAGTGATGTCATTTGAGATGTCATCAGTGATGTCATCAGTGATGTCACTGACCATGTCATGAGTGATGTAATATGTGACGTCCTCAGCAGTGCATTGCGGGGGCGCGAGTTATAGTTAGCTGAACTAACTATAACGGGGGAATTTCTATGGTTTTGTACGAGTGAAATGTCCAACTAACTATAACTGTCCCTAAAACCTATGGTTTTTTCAGTGAATATATATATATATATATATATATATATATATATATATATATATATATATATATTTCTAGAAATAACACACCAGGCTGAATAAAACACTTGACAAGAGAAACAATAGTATAAAATTAGCTGAAGAATGGATATTGGGGGTCAAGTGGGGGTGTATAAAAGCCTGAGGAACAAAGGAAAAAAGAAGCAACAAGACGGAAGTAGATATGTATGTATTTATAGAGCACAAACCTAGCTGTGAAGCAACGGAGCCCTGTACATTACACGAGGGGTTGGTAGACAATTCTACATCATGCATATCAGTTGGTGATTACACAAAAACACTTCACGCGCATTAAGCGATTTGCCCAGAATTGCACAATGTTGGGTCTAGAGTCGAGGCCAGGATTCAAACTTAGATCCCCGGCTCGTAAGGCGGTAGATTCCCCCAGCTCTTAAGGCAGTAGATCGAGCAGCTCGGCCACATCTCCTACCAAGTAAAAGAAAAGGTGGGTAGTTCGTGAACTAGAGGGTTGGGTTCGGTACAGAGGAGGACCCGAAAGATGCACAGGCCAGGGAGCAGGGGCCTTTTGTAATAATATTCACTGTATAAAAAGGGCCTCTAAATGTGCACTGGCTTTTTGCGACTGTAATGTTATTTTTCCCAAAATACCACATCACAGGAGGTTGCAGAGTGACTGCCTAATTAATATTCATAAGAAAGATCACAATCTGTGACTCCCTGCGATTGGCCATTATCACAGGAAAGGCGGCCTGCAAGGAAAGCACACCACAATATCTGTGACAAAGAATTTTTTTTCAAATGCAGCCCATTTTCCTTAAAGAAAATGGTACTATGTTTTTAAAAAAAGTTTTCTTTTATCAAAAGTTTATTTCCTGAATCTATTTTCAAGATTCACAAAGCTGAGAAGATCCAAAGGGACCCCTTTCCCTTTGCAATGCAATTACCACCCCTTGGAGAGATTTGGCATGCAGAATTTTTTTTTTTAATGTGAGCACTTTTATATAATGCATACATGTTGTATAAAGAACAAGGAATTCAACATATTTGTATCACTTCACCAATAGGACTTTTTGGAAATTCTTTGCTACTCCAGGGTTTAAGTAGGTAACAGACACAATAGCCCATTTTTCTCTAAACCCTCAGCTGTACACATGCAGTCTGGATCTCTTGTACAACACATTGTTTCCACTTCTGTGGTTAACGTAGATCTTTCAAAACATCACACATTGGTCACCTTGCTTCTTGTATTTGTGTTCATCTCACAACCTTCTCCTCTTGCAGCATGCCATACATCACCCTGCTTTTGTATGCAAGCATCTCTCACTGTGCAAATATACACAACAGAGAGGTGCGAACACAGTGTTGTACAGAAATTCAGATATTTTTTTCCTTTCAGTGGGAACGTTCCCCTGTCCCTAGCGATTCCCAGTGCTCATTTTAGACCCCAAAGTACTAAGCCGCGTATTTAAGCAATCATCATGCAGCTGGTGGCCTTCAAGGTCAGTAGGGGGATGCCGTCCACTCTCCTAGCGGAAGACTGCCCACCATACTTGGAGATCCCTGCCGGCCGCGCGAGGATCTCTGTTCGTTCAGCGGAGGCGCTGTTGCAACAGCGCAGCTTAAGACACGGAACCTTTGGTGCACAGGAGCAATCTTTCATGTGCCCACTTGACAAATATTTTTCTTTTTTTAAAACAAACTCCTAAAGTGGGACTTTGTTCTTGAGAAACAAAAAAAAGAAACACATGGCCTGCAGCACTAGTGCCCGGTATCTGTTCACGACTATAATTTCTTTGATATCCTGTTCAGGACTGCCAGTCATTCCCTGATGGTCCAAGCAGGAACAATGCATGTCGGAATCCAATCCCCTATGAGCACCCCACCCCCTACTGCGCGGGGCCTACTTCCAACCCCCTACAAGTGCTGTACCTCCTGCAGCACACAGCTGTATGGCATGTGCAGCTTTTGGTTGGTCTCACAGGTCCTGACCGCACTCAGGCAGACTTACTGACTTTGTCAAAGGATCACAATACCAAAATGTAAAAAGCGAGCCTATTGACTTTATCAAGGAGAGAGCACATCAATATATATATGGAAAATCTATCATCTTTGTCCAAAAATCAACAATATTTTTAACCAAATGTATATTTTAGTAATTCAACCAATGCAATGCTTAATAACAGTAATTATTATAAAGATGTTTAATAAAGTTTAAATTAAATCAATATGTTTGTGAGTCTTTCCTTCAACATAGTTCATATGATTGCATTTTGCAGGCTGAAAAAATGTTAAAAGAAATAATAATAAATTTAAAAAAAAAAAAAAAAAAAAAAAACAACATGTCTCAAAGTCTTTTTTTTTTTTAACATTTTTCTGCCCGCAAAATTCAAGCAAAAAGACAACCACAAGAGGGCCCAGCCCTCCAGCTGAACAGCACAGAGCTCCAGCAAGGAGCGTTTTAAAAATGTATAATAACTTCTATTGCGGTAATGGATTTAATGACCCATGAGAGTAACTGTTTTATTTTTAATGTTGCTGGGGGGTGCTGCTGAACTCCATGCATCCTCTCTCAACATTAAAAAAATGCTTGATGGTGCCCCTTCCCCATCTACAGACATCACCAAGCTAAACAAAAATGCCAATAGCCCTTGCAGGGCATTATGGACCTCTTGTTCAATTAGCAGTGAATAATAAATTAACTTTTTTGTGGGTATTTTTGTGGGTGTCCTGGTGCCCACCCAGGACACCTACATGTTTCATTTTAGTTAGGGCTGTAGGGGAGTGTCTCCACAGCCCCAGCCGGTGCCTCAGTGGGAACACATCGCGTATGCCGGCATATTTAATGGTGAGTGGGTACCGCAGGGCCCATCGAGGGCGTCCACAGCACTTTTTTTGTAGGTGGGTGCCACCAGTTTTTTGCCTGATTTTAGGCATTTACTAATAGTATGAATATCCTCTAAACTACTATCATTTTCCCAATTTAGGAAATAACGGGCATATTACAAAATATCAAAACTCATTTTCAACATTCAAATGAATCTCTTCCAGTTCTTCAATCAGAGTAAAAAGTAGTAAATTCATTACGTACAACCTTGGCAGAAATCATTAACTTCTCACCTACATTCCAAATAGCATATATTATTGTCCGTTTTAGTACATAAATATTTCCCTACATCTATTAGTGTTAACAAAAGTATTTTTACTTTCTCATTAAATAATGGAAATACATCCTTCTTCTTAAGCCTAGAGTTCTATTTAAAACATAGGTTCAGCAAATTAAACTTGAAAACATTATCATGATAGGTGATAGATAATCTGTCACTTGTGGAAGTTTGTTTTTAAATTTCAGAGATTTGGGAATTAAATGTCTTATTCTCATGTGCGCATAAGACTATTGCTGTTTCCTTTTTACTGGCATTAAGGGCATCCATCCCGTGTCTAATTCTTGAGGTTAAATCAGTACTGCTAAAATTAAAATAGTCGTTATTAGCACTTAATATTTTGTTGTTATTTAGGTCACTTAATATAATTCATTCATTGTACAGTTTGGAATAGAAACAGGAAGATGATCCAATTTAACAATTATAGAGTTCAAAGCAAGGTCAAAATTTACATTTGTACAAAGTATTGATCAGCAATATTCTGACAAATATTTCTAGAACAGCTCAAATAATCTAGTCTATATTTAAAAAGGTGTAAATTAGAAAATAAAGTATATTCTTTATGCAAAGGGAATTTAAGCCTCTAGTGATCCACAAGTTTTACATTAAAAAAGAAATCCCTCCAAAAGAGGAATGATTTTGGAGACTGAATTAGTTAAAATTAGCCCATGCTGCAGTGGACATAAACCCCAAAGCACAAAAGGGAGCGCTCACAAGTAACAAGAAAATCATTGAGAGTTTATTTTATCTAGTATTCCACATAGTCCATCAAAATGAGTGTTTCTTCATTAAGACCATTAAAACACTGGAGCCAGAATGTAGTATCCAAAAAGATTTATTTTTTTATTCTCCATACATCAAATTCCAGATCAGCCAAAGCATTTCGTCCTTAGGACTTCATCAGGGCTCCAGTGTTTTAATGGATTTAGTTTAAGTTATACAGGGTTCCTGAGCAGTAGGTCCATATGAGGTGAAGTGCTACACTTTCTTTGTATAATTATCATCATTTGTGCGGTCTTTTATGGCCAAATCTGCTCTTTTTGGAGGTTTTCATGTTGCAGTGGATCTGTAATAAGATTAAAATATCCAGCACCAATGAAAGGATTATTGTCAAGTCAATTATCATCTTAGTTAACACCTCTCCAAAAAGTAGGATAATTGGCAGTAGGGCCAAGTAGGTTTATTAAAATAAGTATAAAATCACCCAATTTAACAATTGTATATATTACTATCCCTTCAGGGTCACTGTGTTGACTTATTATTTGAAGTTGGAGTTTCTATTAACAGAGGAAGGGAACGCCATTCTTTCTCTTCACAAATGAAAAGAGAGAGAGACTCACTAATCCAGTCTTAATCCTATTAGGCAGATTCTTATCAATAATATTGTATTTTGGAGAAGACATATGGCTGATTTATATTCAGCCAAATATTCTCTTTACCCAATGGATTAGCCCTGTTTCTTTTAATGGAAAAACTATAGGATTATATATGCTAGCCATTAAGCGAAGAAAGTACAGGAAATAATGTGAAAAGGTAAAGGATAACAGTAGAAGACAAAATCAGGAGGACAAAAAAGCTAAACAACAAAACAAATTCCAAACTAAGAATCACATAAAGAAAGTATGCAAGATTAAAAGGTGATAACCAAGAAAACACACACTTCTTCTCACTGCTAAACAAAAATTATATTAAATATAAAAGTGTCTCAGTTAACTACTTGGGAGTAGAACATTATTACAAAAGCACTAAGCATTTCTGTCAAAATCCTGAAACTAAATTGAAAGACTGTGGTGTTGACCGACATATGCAATGAAATATGTTGGAGAGATGAAAGATTTCAAAGTTTCATTCTTTCAATACCTCATCAAAGATGGATCAGACAGACCATAATTATAGCAGACATCTTTAAACCTGAGTCTTACGGCAGCAAACTATTTGTATACAGCTATTGCTTATTTGGCAAAGTCCTGGGGACTAAGTATTTTCTTCCCAGCTACCATTAAGGACAGTATCTCTGTGTCCACTTCTCTCATCGTGACCAGGTGGTTGTGGTGCAAGGCCCTAAAGATAATTTCTCTGGGCTTTATATGACTCATCTTAAGGAGTGAGGGAACATAATGTGCTTTGTCAATATCAATATTTCTAGAAATTTTATATCAATTAACTTGGGTAATAAGCAGTGACGAAAAACTCTACAATTGTTTTACTTAGGATCCTCAGGTTCCTGATTCGATCTTCAGATTAAGAATCAACTTTTGATAGCAGTTACTTGGGCAAGTCTGAAAGTAATCTCCTCAGTCATTGCACTACCATCTCTCATGCGTATTTCGTTATCAGACTCTCTCATTGACCGGTCAGTCAAATCAAATTGTCTGCTTTTAATATGTGTGCGGCTATTATTCCCCCCAGCATGAATGGCTAGTATTTCTTCTAAAACTTTAGTGGCAATAATTCTTGATGTTCAGCAATGTCAGAGTTGATTTGTGGAAGTGAGGCAGGTTGTCCCTATGTATGGCTATGTTCTTGAGAGGCTTGCTTTCAGTGAGTGAAATTGTTGATTTAACATTAAGGGAGTCACTGAAATGTTTTACAAAAAAAAGGAAGAAGCATTAGGTATCGACGGCAAAGGATCACATTATGAGGAGGTGCATACAAAATGTACTCCACCTGGCAAAACCCAATATCCCTATCTTTTGATAATTATAGGGTGCAATTTATTCCTCATATTCCCTGTTTTAACTTTGGTAATCAGGAATAACATGAAGATTTCGGTCCTTACAGCACCAAAAGTCACATGTCCGGGTAATACTTGGTCTTATTTCCAGGTTTGACCTGCCTAAATGTATTGTTTTGTGGACTTTATCTCGCCCAATAAACACTGGATGAGATAAAGTCCTCACAACTTCTCCACAACTAGAGAGTTGCTCAGGTTCGGCATTTGATGGGTTAGTTATAATCTGGCCCAGTGAAGAACTGAGAATTAAACAACAACACAGCATAATACTAACACAAGTGGAATAAAGTTTGGGCAAATATCAAGCTGTACATATCTCAATGCAAAGTAAATATATCCACAAATGTAAGAAGGGTAAACAAGAGCATAGGTATTATGGAATACAGAGTAAAGAAAACAAACCTAAAATAGAATTACTGTTTAATGCATTAAAAACCAAACTAAAGCTCATTGCTGTTCAAAACTCTAAACAAGTTACTGTAAGAAACTGAATTATTGACTGTGGCAGATGGAAGTATACCATGTGTGATAAAGCCACTAACTTGTTAGATCCAGTCAAAGGTTTCAGAAATGTTAACCTGAGCTCAAACCCTGTTAGCTATGGCACAGAGCACTCAGACTTAACGTAAAGAAAATATGTAAAGCATTTACAAGTACCAGCACAGTTAAAATGTCAAAAACACAACACTATAAAAATCACTCTTCAATTTGGAGAAATAGAGTAAAAATTAACAAACAAATGACACCAAAAATCCAAAAGCGAGAACCAAGGGTATATATTGTTGAAAGTTTTAGGGTAAAAGCACCAAGAAAATATAGAGCACCAATGATAGTCTATGGTCACATTTGACCGGTATCTAGGCACACTTTCAGGCCAACTGCAATGGAGTGGGTCGGCTACATCAAGCAGGTTTCTCCTAATCAGTAGGGGTGGCTCCTCCGTTTGAGCGGAGGAGTGCCGCCACTCTTAATTGCCCCAGAGACGAAAAATAAAATGTTAATGAAGTTAATTCATTACCATTTTATTTTCCATCAACCCGTCCTGAACAGAGTGTTAGGACTGGGCGGGGCCTGTTGAGTAGCAGCAGTGGTGGGCTGCCTGACTGTGCACTCGTTTATAGTGAGCATGTCCCTTTGGCCAGCCGTCTTGTGACGGACAACCTGACATGCGCACTATAAACCTCTCAACCTGGCTGTCATAGACAGCTGAGTTGAGAGCCTACTCTGGCCTCTACTATCTTCTGGAGTGGCTAGAGACGCCACTCCCTCCATCCTGGCATTGTTCTCATGCAGCACCAGGATTGGTTAAGCCCAGCTGGATATTAGGTGATGTCGGTGACATGAGAAGACAACGACCGGAGCAGGAGGAAATGTCTCTGGAAAATGGTAAGTACCTTTCTATTTCTTTTACATATTTAATTGTATTTATGTACTTTTTTTAAATGTATTAAATATTTTTCTCACCCCTCTGATCGGTGGACTTTCCAGCCGCCACTGCTAATCACAGAGACTTAGAAAGAATAGCAGAATGCAGCACACTTAAAAAGAGGAAACAACAAGGAGAAATAATTATATTTCTCCTCGTTGTTCCTCTATAGGGAAGGCATACAATTCTGACACATTCCTAGGTCTACCACTGTTGGTAATTCTGTGAATGTTTCAGTATACATGGGCAGATACGTGGGAACACACACAATGCTCTCCTGGCACAGTGTAATGCAAGAAAGCAACTTGCACTGCCTTGCATTACAGTAGATTTACCAAGCTATGCAGGGCCATGCAGGGTGCCTCTGCGTGGTATGGTAAATCTCCTTCTAGGTATAGTGTCGCTCTGCGTTGCCTTGCGTGGCACAGGGGCAACGCAAAACCTTGAAAAATCTGGGCCTTACTTTATAAAATGGAAGTTGAAATCTTTCATAGGGGCATGGTTGAAGCCTGTATCCGAGGAAGTGTTCTCAATGTCAAATAGCAGCTGGAAGAGGTCCTGCTGAAGTGGTTGGTTTTGGTGGGTAAAGCTCAAAGTGGGAAAAATCACATATTTTGCCCAAGGAAGTCCTCTTGTCAGCCATATACTGTTAACGCCTTCGCCCTGTCAAGATTTCTTTGTTTGCACTCACTCTCTTTTTTGGAGCTCAGAATCCTCAAACATGGTAAGCGTTCAGGCTATATCTGATGACGGGTTCCACGAGGCTAGATACCTATCGCCAATAGCCCGCTGAAAAGGATTTGCTGCTGCTTAGAATCTCCAAGCGAGAGAACCTTTGGCAAGATCATCTCAATTGGTTGGTCTCGGTCCTCAGCAGACAGAAGTCAGAGTTTTTCTAAGTCCCACAGCTTTTCAGAGATTTTCAGGAGATGTCCAGTTAGACACAGTCAAGGGTCCCATGAGCTCAGGGACAGTACTTGGGAGTGAAGACTCACTTCAGCAGAGGCCACAACAGTGCAAATGGTCAATTAGGCACTTCAGGAAATGGGCCCTTGCAGCTTGGTGTGTCCCTGCAGCCCCATAGGAGGTCAGCCAACTGATGCTTGGAGTCCACTTCTTTGTCCTGGGTACAGGTGGGAGCAGGTTTAGTCCTTCAGGGCTCATCACAGATCACAAATAATAGCAGGTGCAATCCTTCTGTTCTTCTGCTGGCCTAGAAAGTGTTCTGAGGAGGGTGTCTCGGGTGTCACATTTATTGTTGACACAAGCTACTGGGAGGGGTGCCTCCTTGCTCCTCCATAACCAATGTGGTAAAAGTCCCCAGGAGAAACCCACCTTTTCAGCAGTTCTTGTTTGCCCTACTGTAAACAAATCCAACAATGCACATTACTCCCAAAATCCACAGCGGGGGACCTTTTCTCTCTTGTGCAGAACCTGTGTGTCCATCCAGAGTTGTGGCCAGGCAAATGAGCGGCCCCCTCTTCTGTGGTCACTCAAAACTGGTTCTGGAGGTTGGTCCCACCCAGGTCCCATCCCACTGGGTTTGGAGCTAGCCTGGCTGGGGGAAGAAGGGTTTGCCTTCTCCGTGTCTCACCATGCATTTACTCGGGAAAGGGCAGGCCCTTTATAAGATAATGAAATTCCTGGGTCCACCCTAACTGGTCTTTCAGCAAGAGGAAAAAACAGCTTCTAACACCCAGCCCATTGTCTCTGCTCTGAGAATAGACTTCACACCTCATTAAAGTCAAACAGTGGCCTCTGTGGGAGCATCTACTGCAGAGCTAGCGCAAAATAGACTCCAGGAGTTTCAAGCAGCGATAAGGAAACTTTTTACAGTTACTTTTCCTAAATATTTATTCAAAATCCCACTTCTCCATTGAATTGGGCTTTTAATAAATTTTAAGATAGTGGTTGAACTATTCTGCTAGCTTGTCCTAAACCCATGATATCAGAATGAATTAAAATGTATTATCACTTCCCAGTGTCTCCAGACCAAGCACTCTTAACACATAATGCCTACCAGTATGGACGACAAGTGACTCTTACACCTGGTACTCCTCTCTCAAGTAAGATTTTCTATGTACTTATTTACACACATGATTTATTGTCTCTGTATAATGTGTGTGTGATGTAAAGTGGTCCAACACTCTACACTGGTATGACAGGCACTATAAAACAAATGAAATACATGTAACAGAGGTTCTATGGAGAGATAAGGGCACCATTGGAGGGTGGTAGTGAGGGAATCCATGGAGAAGGTGGTTACTGGTGGATGCCCAAAAGGATTGTTACACCCAGTGCCACCAGAGCTCAAGCAAGTCAGAACTCCACAATTACAGAACCCCAAATTGGCATTCCCAGCAGGTCAATGAGAAAATCTGTCTGAGCTGACAGTGCAGAGACACGTTGGTATACACACTACCACACTCAAAGTTGTTCTTTTATTTAAAAGGCTAGGTTGGTTGCCCATTTCCTGGGAATACACAACATCATTCTTTACAACTGTGAGAGTAAAGATTAGTATTTACAATAATGTCTACTAGGAAAGAACAAGAGAATTACAGACACAGGCACTTCATCAGAGTATGGCGGCGGTTCCTGGGTTTACAAGGGCCGCGGGGGATGTACCAGGCCAGCTCGGCACAAGACTGACCATCACAGTTTGTGATTTCCACCAGGCAGGCTAAGGTCTCATCCTTCAGCAGAGCCTCTGTCACAGTGACCCCTCTGAATCTACTAAACCTGTTGAGTGGGCTTCATGTTTAATGCGCTTGTTCAGCAAAGTTTTTTGTTTTTCAAAAACAAATCCCAAAAGCTAGAGTTTTTATTATTGAAAAACAAAACAGAAATGCCCTTGTATGTTAACATTTCACCCTAAATATGGCAGACAGTCTGAGGTACTCTGACCGAAGGCCCAAGGTCCAGCAGGGTATGCTGAAAGGCGTCCCCCGTCGGAAACATGGCACTTCTCCCGAGTCTGAGTTTTTTGTTTCACTTGCTGAAGATGAGCCTGAACTATATTGTGAAATAAACACTGGACATCAATGCAGTGCAATATTGGCTGGAGTCACAGGTTCCATTAATAAAAATATTTAAACTACAGATTAATAGCGGCTCCATTTAAAAACCCAGCTGGATTATGAAACTTAAATACCCCTGTACACCCACGAGAAGAGATATGGCATAAATCACAGTCACTGAGATAAGCCACCTTAAAATGTTTAACTTACTCCAGTTTTTGAAATTCTTCAATCAAAACTGACTTCTGAGCAGGAGACATTCGGGCAAAAACGGTTCCATTCATCAGTATCTGCAAAGCAGGAGGGAGAGAATCAAGAAACAAGAGGCGAGACCATCTGACACAAGGAGGTGAGACTGTTGGAACCGGGGTTACCGATTCCGGCACGGTAGCATGGCGCGAGGCGGGAAGGCACCCGAAGGCAATGTGTAAGGCAGTTGTGCAGCACACACTCACTTTGACTCAGTAATGCGGACGCAATAATGTGACACCACACCAGGCCTGTGTATTAAAAACAAGTTCTTTTATATAAATCAATGCAGCATCAGATGAGGCAGATTAATTCAGGGCAACATTTCAACTCTTGGAAGTACTCAATTAGTGCGTCATCTCATTAAAGCACCATAGCTCATCAACATGGTAGGCCGCTAAATGGCCGCAGGAATCATCTCCTAAACGTAGCACCCCTAATGATCACAGGGTGCAAGAATAAAACATGGGCCTACAACATGCAGTTCACCTCATGAATATTCAATCACTTGTAAATAGGCATTTTACGTTACATTTCAAACAGGGCCTGCGTTAATCTAGGCGCTCCCATAGGCAGTACAGGGGGCGTCGCAAATCCGGTACACCTGCAACATAAAACACTTCAACTCTTGGCGGTGTACACTTCAGCTTGATTCAACTACGCACCTTTACACTAGGCAAAGACTTTTCATAATAAGGATCTGCATCAGGCCTAGACCGTAATTAAAAAAGGCATGACAATGAAGCTGGTGAATAGCTGAGGGAACCCCTCCACATGTCTCTCTCTCTGGGGCTTCCCTATTAATGAAGGCTTCTGTGTCTCTCAGGGGTTAATTCAGGCCAGGCCCACTCCTCTCCGGGGCCTCGCCTAGTGGGGACAGTTACTGTTGGCTTCCCCCTCTACATGACAGGGTAGTGGTGGCCCCGGCCCCCAGTGGCGTTTCTGCGTGCCCTAGGGGCCTCCCGGGCTCACCTGCTTGGTAATTTCGGTGGTCGCTCTCCAGAGCGACTGGCTCCTTTCTGGGCCGGCCCGTGTTTGGCAGGGCGGGGCCCGGACTGGGTTCTACGGCCTTCCGGCCGGAATTGCGGGACGTTGGGGGGCCGGTATCACTCTCCTCCGGCCCCCGTAGTCAGCGCTGGGCAATGTAGGTCGTCGGGGGGCCGGTATCGCTCTCCTCCGGCCCCCGTAATCAGCGCTGTACGCGGGGAAGGGAGCGGGAGCCGGCAGTCCTCTCCGGCCGGCCTCCCGCCTCCTCTGCTCACCAGGCACTCCTCTTCGGCTTCCGTCGGCGCTGGGGGCGCGGCGGGAGCCGGCGTCCAATCCCCGCGCGGCCTTCCCGGGGTTGCGGCCGATGACGCGGTCAGCGTCCCCAGTCGCCTGGCAACGGCGCCGGCGGGGTCGGAAGGCCTCGTTCTTCCTCCTGGGCCGCGGCGGTGATTTCCAGGCCGCAACTTCTTCTGCGGGGGCTCCCGGGCCCGGCGGTGATCTTCAGGCAGCTCCGGACCTTCGGTGAGGGCGCGGACGGCGCACCTCACCACCCCGGCCTCGGGGGGGCCACGCCCACCTCCGCAGCTCCTCACACGCGGCGACGGCCGCAAGGGCAGATTCCAGCCACAAGGTCAGTGGCTTGAGGGGGCGATTCCTCCCACGTGGGGGCGCGCTTGCAACAGGCTGGCAGGGGGGCTGATTTAAAAGTGCTTTGGGACAGCCCAGCAGCAGGGCGGCACTGCGACAGCTAGGAGTGGATGGGGTGATGGTCTAGCGCTTCAGGGTACGGCGCTTTACCTGGTGATCCCCAGTTTGGCAGTTCAGGTTTCTGGCCTTGCTGGTTTGTCAGGCCCTGCAGTTTCAGGTTGCTTGCGGTAGTTCTTTGTTGGTTGCTTCTTGGGGTTTCTCCTTATGGGGGAGGGAATGAGTTGGTGGTACTTGGGGTGCTGGATGGTACTTCCCAGCACGCTGAAGATGGTTCCCTGGGTCCCCTCACACTGGGCAAGGTCAGTGGGTGGCGGGTGTTCCTCAGCTATCTTACTACAGCAGTGCCTCAGCCTTGTCAGTAGCAGTAGTGTAGGTCTCCCCCCTAGGCCCTAAAGCCTGTACTCCGGCAGAGGTTCTCCCAGGATCAGTGGTGCCCCAACTGGCTTCTAAGTTTCCCTCCAAGCCTATTATATCCCTAGGTCAGGTGACCCTCCAAAAAGGCGGCAAACCATAACTCCTCCCACAGCCCGGAAGGTTCTGGAACCTTCCACCATGTCTGGCTATGTGGCCCAGAGGCGGGACGGGATGGATACTGTATCCCTATGTCCCAGCCTGACCCTGGCTACTAGTAGGTGTATGTGTGCAAGGCCACTCCGCAGTAGCAGGGGCCTGTGGCAGCCATCTTGGGTGAAGAGAGCACCTGCACCTCAGCACTGGTTGGCAGTGGTAAGGCGCCCGGAGACCTAGGTCCAGTAAAAATACGGTGGCAACAATGAGGCGCAAAAAGGGAAAAAACGGGGTAAGACCACCCTAGGGCTGACAGGTCTAACAGAGACCATCTGACACAAGGAGGTGAGACCATCTGACACAAGGAGGTGAGACCATCTGACACAAGGAGGTGAGACCATCTGACACAAGGAGGTGAGACCATCTGACACAAGGATGGGCAGAGGGAGGCTCCAGATGAAGAGGGACCCTGGCAGGAAATGAAGGTGGAGGCTCTCCGCAGGCAGAAACGGTGGGCAGTGTTTCATGGGGAGAGGCACAGGCAGATATCCTAAAAGTAGAGGCACAGGCAGATATCCTATAAAGTAGAGGCACAGACAGATATCCTACAGAGTAGAGGCACAGGTAGATATCCTATAGAGTAGAGGCACAGTCAGATATCCTATAGAGTAGACGCACAGGCAGATATCCTATAGGTGGAGGCACTGGCAGATATCCTATAGAGTACAGGCACAGGCAGATATCATATAGAGTACAGGCACAGGCAGATATCCTACAGGTGGAGGCGCTGGCAGATATCATATAGAGTAAAGGCACAGGCAGATATCCTATAAGTGGAGGCACTGGCAGATATCTTATAGGTGGAGGCACAGGCAGATATCCTATAGGTGGAGGCACAGGCAGAAATCCTATAGGTGGAGGCGCAGGCAGATATCCTATAGGTGGAGGCACAGGCAGATATCCTATAGGTGGAGGCACAGGCAGATATATAGAGTACAGGCACAGGCAGATATCCTATAGAGTAGACACACATACAGCTATTATATAGTGTAGATGTACAGGCAGCATCCTACAGAGTAGAGGCACTGGCAGATATCCTATAGAGTAGAGGCACAGGCAGCTATCCTATAGAGTAGAGGCACAGGCAGGTATCCTACAGAGTAGTGGCGCAGGCAGCTATCCTACAGGGTAGAGGCACACACAGCTATCCTACAGAGTAGAGGCACAGGCAGCAATCCTACAGAGGAGAGGACAGGCAGCTATCCTATAGAGTAGAGGCACAGGCAGCTATCTTATAGAGTAGAGGCACAGGCCGATATTCTCTAGGGTAGAGGCACGGGCAGCTATCCTATGGAGTAGAGGCACTGGCGGCTATCCTATAGGGTAGAGGCACAGGCGGCTAGCCTATAGAGTAGAAGCACAGGCAGCTATCCTATGGAGAAGAAGCACAGGCAACTATCCTATTAAGTAGAGGCACAGGCAGTTATCCTATAGAGACACTGGCAGATGTTTCATAGAGAGTCACTGGCAGATGTTTCATATAGAGAGAGACACTGGCAGATGTTTCATAGAGAGTCACTGGCAGATGTTTCATAGAAAGAGACACACTGGCAGATGTTTCATAGAGAGTCTGGCAGATGTTTCATAGAGAGTCACTGGCAGATGTTTCATAGAAAGAGAGAGACACTGGCAGATGGTTCATAGAGTCTCACTGGCAGATCTTTCATAGAAAGAGAGACACTGGCAGATGTTTCAGAGAAAGAGAGACACTGGCAGATGTTTCATAGAGAGTCACTGGCAGATGTTTCATAGAAAGAGAGACACTGGCAGATGTTTCATAGAGAGTCACTGGCAGATGTTTCATAGAGAGTCACTGGCAGATGTTTCATAGAAAGAGAGACACTGGCAGATGTTTCATAGGGAGTCACTGGCAGATGTTTCATAGCAAGAGAGACACTGTAAGATGTTTCATAGAGAGTCACTTGCAGATGTTTCATAGAAAGAGAGAGACACTGGCAGATATTTCATAGAGAGAGTCTCTGGCAGATGTTTCCTAGAAAAAGAGTGTCACTGGCAGATGTTTCATAGAAAGAGAGACACTGGCAGATGTTTCATAGAGAGTCTCTGGCAGATGTTTCATAGAAAGAGAGAGACACTGGCAGATATTTCATAGAGAGAGTCTCTGACAGATGTTTCATAGAAAGAGAGAGACACTGGCAGATGTTTCATAGAGAGTCTCTGGCAGATGTTTCATAGAAAGAGAGAGACACTGGCAGATATTTCATAGAGAGAGTCTCTGGCAGATGTTTCCTAGAAAGAGAGAGACACTGGCAGATGTTTCATAGAGAGAGTCTCTGGCAGATGTTTCATAGTTCCACTTGGTGGTTTTCAGCCATGTTCACTCTCTGTTGTCTCATCTTGGAGACTGCCCTACTGGTGCTTCCTTCTCACTGCTTGGCTTGTGACTGGTGGCTTCCTCTAGGGAATGTACAGCTGAGCCGTAGGGCAGTGTGTTCCAGTATTCTGTATTCTTGCTCCTCGAGGCTGCCCAATGGATGGGAGGCGGGCTGGTGCTGTAGACTTGAAAGGATCATGATGCAATGTCTTTGCTGGGCTTCTGGCACGTCAGTGTCCGACTGGTGCTGGGGTGTTAGCACCTACTCTTTCTCCGGGTAGGGATCCTGTGTTGTCCAGGGTGGCTGGCCATTCTTGGTGGTTCCACGTTTGAGATGGTATTGGTTCAGGTTGATCAGAAGGGGGAGTTCTTTTTGATGGAGTTTCTCTCAAAATCTGGATGCAGCAGCTCCATCACGATTTCAGTATTTTTGTCTATGTCTGTTCTTCTGTATTTCAGGCCATGTCCTGGCTTCTGCTGGCAGAGAGGGACTATGCAGTCACCTTAGTGAAGCTGTTCATTGGCCCTGCCATCGGTTGCCTCATACAATCCCTTAAATTATTCACTCAGGCTCTGGTTGTTGCAGGTCTTGATTTCCCAGTATTCTGCTGCTCACATGTCTGGACGACTGCTGCATAATGTTCTAACTCCAGAGGAGATGGTCATGTTCTCAGGAGCTGTTTTTCTGTTTCTGGAACACTGTGTATCCTGCTCGAACATCTACAGCCACTGTCAACCATCTTCTTGTGTCCTGGGCTTTATTTATGATCACTTCAGTTCTCACCTATGGTAGCCTTTTAGCCAGTGACTGACCCACAGAATGCAAAAATGCCTACCCTGTGTGTGGCTCCAGTTGAAGGGATCGTAGTGACTCACTGGAGATTAATTTCAGCTGAATGTCCCTCGCCTTCTCTGGAGGTCCCTCTTTGTCTGCTTCTAGGTGTGTGGTTCTCATTCTACATCTCTGGTGGGTCTGTAGTGTACTCTATTTGTCAGCTTCTGAGACCTCCAGTCCACAATCATCTTCGTTGTTGAGATATGCGACACCAAAGATACAAGCACTTCTATTCTTGGCTCCCATCTGAGGGCAGATAGTGGATATTAGAAGTGATATCTCCTTCCTGGTGTCTTTACTGGAAGCAGCCACTGGCCACTGGCTCAGAGCTTCTGTTGTCCTCAATTTCATATTCGAAGCTGGCCCACAACGCATCTTAAGCTTACCGCTGTCATTTCTGTCCTGGGGTTGCGACTCTAAGAGTGGACTGGTTGGCAAGTTGTTTCCTTCCATCCATGTTTTTCTTTGGTCCTGGGTGGCCTTTGTGGGGGTCTGTGGGAGGTTTGGTACCTAGCGGGCCAGACATCCTTCCCCTGGCTTCTCATCTCTTTGTTCCCAGATGAAGAGACACCACAAACATTGACTGGTAATTAGAATCTTTTTAGTACAGCCCCAGTAATCCATATGTGTGCGCTAACGAACTATCAGGAAGCTGCAGGGGAATGTTCCTGTGGATCTGCTGACCAGTGGTCCAGACATCCTTCTAACTTGCTATTTTCTCCTGGTTCCTGATGAGGTGGCTTTGGCTGCACTTTGTTCTCTTGGTTCAGCTCTTTGCATTCGCATCCTTTCCTTGGATATCCTGATTACTGATGTGGGTTGTCTTAGGGATGTTGGTGGTGGAAATGTCTGGCCTCTTTTGGAGAGAGAACCAGATTGGCTCCTGCATGTCCCTTTTGTCAGGCATGTGCCCCCGTCAACCTGAATGCTTGGTGGACAAGCTCCTACGATTGGGTCTTAATTGCGTATCTTGCCACCTGCCTTCTGGTATAAGGATGGAATTCATTTAAGGGTTCAGCGGTCCACCACTGGGACGACACTGTTCCTCACGTTTGGGGAAGGGCTAGTGATATAATCTCCAGAATGGATTTCAGGCTCCACTTTCTTTTGGAACGATGGTACTGCATCTGTTACGACACTTCATTATTCTTGTTAGGCATCTGGCCACTGACTGGTTCTGCCTTTGCCATCTCCACCTGACGATGCCGCGATTTGGCCTCTGTCAGAGTTGGCCCTCAGGTTTATCCTCGTCAGGGCTTTCTCCATTTCTTGGTGGCTTTTGCTTCTGCCAGAGATTGGGCAAGAGTGAAGGGCTCTGTTTCCAGCACTATCACCTGCTTGGTGTGCTTTCCTCACAAGTGGTTTGTGGTGGCTCCCTGCCTTCATTCATCCACTGAAAAACCTCTTTCCTACAAGTAGGAGGACGGAATCTATTTGAAATTACCCAGAATTGCATACTTCCCTTTTCAATCCACTGTTTATCAGATGTTTGCTGACTTTTTTGTCAAGTTAGGTCTGCTTTGTCTTGGTCAGAACCCTCTTTTCCATCAGTAAGTGGGTGGTTTTAGTGACTTGCTTGTTCAGAGACAGAGTGGGACCATCCTGCTCAGGTGAATCCTCACTACAGGGAACATGGGACCAGGAAGGGCTCAACTTACTGGCAATCTCCATTTATAAGACATCCATTCCTCTCCCCAGAACTTACTACCCTACTATCATTGTGAGTTGTCTGCCCTGACCCTTCCGTGCTGGTGGATAACCAGTGATTGTGGGGGTGTAGCTTGCTACTATGGCACCTTTCCTGTGATGGAGCATGTCTGAAGGAAGGCAACAGGAATGGAAGAAAAGTTATTTCTGTCCTTGAGTGACAAGGTGTCTGGTGGAAGTGCCCCTAGCCCCCTATGTAAATAAGGTGAAGCAGGAGGGATACTGGAGTAATAATGATTACATGTAAATAAATCAGAAATGTGGGGAATTGTTTGATATTGGCAAGAGGTGAAATTTTAAATTGTCAAAATTAATTATTTCAATATTTTCCTTAGTAAATATTTAATGTTTGTGGGTGTGCATACCTTTTATCCACACTTACCTTTGGCAGCAAACTGTAGAAATACTTCTCTAAGTTTGCGTAGGTTTTTCCACTCAGGACAAAATGGAAATCATTTTCATTGTCAACTGTGCAGCCGTCCTCCGCTTTAATGAGTACTTCCTGTAAAACAAGGATCACCAAAGATAACATGCTGCAGGGGATGAATGTCTCAGGATGCAGTATTAAGAAGTGCTTTTTAGGTCTGACAACAGACATCTTTAGGTGTCTTGAGGGACCTATTCACACACGCATGTATATAACATATAGAGGAAAGAGCTTTGGGCACCCACCCACCGCTAATTTGGCCAAGACTTGGATGAATTTGGCCAAGACTTCTTTTTAAAAACGTAGCCCTCTTTGGGAGGACTGCTTGAGTGCTACCACCCCATTCTGTTCAAGATGCTACTCTTTCCTTCCCGCCACAATGGCTGCCACCACCACAGAGCCTCTGGCTGCTGGTTCCAGACTCTGACCATTCTAACATGGCTGCCACCATATGAGAGCCTCTGGCTGCTGGCAACAGACTCCAACCATTCTAACATGGCTGCCACCACAACAGAGCTTCTGGCTGCTGGCACCAAACTCTGACCATTCTAACATGGCAAACACAAAGAGATGATGGACGGAGCGCTGAAACTTTTCAGACACTCACCCCCAGTCACAGATCTGGGTTGAATCCATCATCGTTCTTTACCCTGCCAACGTAGCGCAAACAAAGCAAACACAAAGAGATGATGGACGGAGCGCTTAAACTTTTCAGACACTCACCCCCAGTCACAGATCTGGGTTGAATCCATCAGCGTTCTTTAGCTCACTTCGCCACCCCACCCCAGTTCAGACCCAGCCATATATGCAAATCAGTCTTGACCCTGTGCCTCATGGGAACAGTCCAGACCGAACTGCCAAGCCATGTCTTCACTGGACCAGAAACAAGCATCCAGGCTAGCTTGAATCCAGTGGCAAAGTGAGCAAGGGACCCACGTCTGGGTATACCCTGCCAACTTAGGGCGAACAAAGCAAACACAAGGAGATGATGGACGGAGCGCTGAACCTTTTCAGACACTCACCCCCAATCACAGATCTGGGGTGAATCATCATGGTTCTTTAGCTCACTTCACCACCCCAGTTCAGACCCAGCCATATGCAATCAGTCTTGAGCCTGTTCCTTATGGGAACAGTCTAGAACGAACTTCCGAGCCAGTCTTCACTGGACCGGAAACAAGCACTGGACCAGAAACAGGATGCTGCGTTGGCACTAGGCAGCACATTGTGCACAAGCGCTGGGAAACAACAGGAATATACCGTACAATGTTAAGTACGGTGCATTCCTGTCCTTTCCCTATCACGCAGTTAATAAATATGCCCGAGTTTCAGTCATACCTCGAGTGACAAAGAATCATGCATCACAAAATCACTACTCTCTGGCCACAAGCCAAAAGGCAGGTAGAGAGATTATTGCGGACCATTAACAAGGCATGGGGAATATGCGTAGAACAGATAGAAGACTTCACGTAGGCAACATATGACTTTTTACGTATTTATTACAACACCCTCCACTGCACAACCCAGTGTGCCCCTGTAGACCTCCTGTGTGAAAATTGTGACACAGATACCAGACCAGTGGCACCACCGTGGAAGATGATGGCCCCCAAAACCCTAGCGGCTCAACATAGACGAGAGAAGAAAAACAGCGATGCCAGTCAAAGGAGAAGAGCCTGGGCAACGGCCATTCCATGGAAGTAACAGGTGCTGGTTAGAGGCACATCTTAGAGGACAATTTACACCGCTATTAAAGAATGTTCCCAGGTCCATCATGACCACCCAAAGCACCATGTTCATAGCAACACGACATCACAACTGATGGCAGAGGACTATCTTTGGTAGAACTCAGGACAACGGTGGCAGGTTTCTTTTAATCTGTAGATCTCAGCTGAGATCTGCTTTGGGAAAGGATATAGAGCGCAGCCCAGGACACACATAATGCATCTTCAAGCAATATACCAAATTCATATTATTTAGGATGATTTAAAAAAAATTCCACCCTATCATTTTTATGTTTATTTATTATTTAGAAGATTGTATTAAATATATTTAATTAATGTTATTTTGTATTAAACGTTTTAAAATTATATTTAATTATTTGTTAACAAAAATATAAATATTCATGTAAAATAATTTTGCATTGAATTTAACGTTTAACACTATATTATCTACTAGCGGTCGCCAGTAGATAGTTATAGTTAGGACCTATTTTCCATAGGAAATCCGCAACATTCTATTTGAAATAACTCTTGCGTCGGTTGACGAATCTTCGCGAAATTTTCTAACTTTATGGCCCGCTCCGGTCCGCTCCTACCCTGAAAGTTTCGGGGTGATTCATCAAGCGGGGGCCGAGAAAAAAGGGGGGTCCCAAAGCGTGTTTTCCCCATTTATTTTCCCATAGGAAACTTTAGCCACGGCTACAGCCCGAACTGCTGAACGGAATTACACAAAATTTGGCAAAGAGGTAGTTCTTGGTACAGAAAGAACCCTTTTTGTTAAATGGTGTAAATCCGTTCAGTAGTTGCGGAGAAATTAAAAAAATAAGAGTAAAAAATCAATTTCCCATAGGAAACTTTATGCAAGGCTACAGCCCGAACTGCTGAACGGAATTACACCAAATTTGGCAAAGAGGTAGTTCTTGGTTCAGAAAGAACCCTTTTTGTTAAATGGTGTAAATCCGTTCAGTAGTTGCTGAGAAAATCAAAAGTAAAAACACATATATATCTGGGCGGAGCCTAACCACACATGTCATCGTGAGATCTGATTGGCTGTCAGCACTTCATCCTGGAATTGCTGGCAGCCATCTTGGGACCAATATAAATGATAGTACCCCATTGAAATGCATTGTAGTGAATCGAAGATTTTGAGGGTTACCAAAAGGAGAACTATAAAGGGTGATAACAGACTTTAGTTACATTAGAATTCATTTGTTGATGGTACCATACTAATTTCAGGAATTGTGGTGTGTTCTAAGGTGATTTTACCCTGTGAAAAACCTTCTGCTGGGATATCATGAATCATGTTTGAGAGAAAACTATTTTCACATGCTTGTCCCATACAGTTTTGGAAGGTGCTCCAGAAGCTAAAATGAGAGCATATTTTCTGTAAATTCACATTATCTTTCTCAGTCATGTGAGAATGAAGTCTGACATTCTCAGTAAAACATGTACATCCAACAATGGCAGAGACTGTCAGTTGATTCCTTTGTGTTCTACTGCAGCTTCCCAGAGTGTTCTAAAGAACAACTAGAGTGCTAACAGCCTTACTTATGACAAAAGTATGGCACACCTGAAGCCATCTTGATTGGAATAAACTGGTAACACTTAAAACATTTAATTTAAAAAGGAACAAAATGAGGGGGTTCATTTTGCCATAGAAATTATGGTTAGTGCTGTAGAAAGAAAAATTAGGACATGTTTTAAGTGAGATCTCAAATATCTTCCTGTTATATTTCAACAGGAGCAGCCTGCCAGTTGATGCCTTTGTGTTCTACTGCAGCTTCCCAGAGTGTTCTAAAGAACAACTAGAGTGCTAACAGCCTTACTTATGACAAAAGTATGGCACACCTGAAGCCATCTTGATTGGAATAAACTGGTAACACTTAAAACATTTAATTTAAAAAGGAACAAAATGAGGGGTTCATTTTGCCATAGAAATTATGGTTAGTGCTGCAAAAAGAAAATTTAGGGCATGTTTTAAGTGAGATCTCAAATCCTCTTCTATTTCATTAGAAAATTCTGACATGCAGACTGAAACAATCACTTTCAATACCAGCAGCAGACTACCAGTTAACTCCCTGGTGAGCAGTAGCTTTACTCCAGTGATCTAATGAACAACTAGAGTAATAACATTCTGAATTTATGGCAAATGTGTGACACATCTGAATGCCTTCTTGATGGAATCAAAGTAAAAAACTGAAAGCATTTCCTACTGAGGAGACTGTAGTAAATGAGGAAATTAGGAAACTTCATAACAAATAAGTCTCCCAAGATGGCCACCAGAGAAAAAAGAGCCCAAATGTAGCACAAATATCACCCAGAGGTAGCCCACGTATAGCCCAATGACAGAAGTGTGCAAAACACTTTTTATTTTTGTTTTTTGGAGTTTTATATAGTGCAGACTGGTCAGGTATTGGAGTGCTTTACATGAGCATTGGTTACATCACACAAGGACAAATTCATGTTGGTTGACCCCTACACTACCCAAACACCACTGCACTACCCTAAACCCAAAAACACTACCCCCAGCACGACCCCTTCACTACCCAAACACAACTGCACTACCCTAAACTCAAAAACACTACCCCAGCACGACCCCCTACACTACCCAAACACCACTGCACTACCCTAAACCCTAAATCTACCCCCTACACTACACAAATACCACTGCACTACCCTAAACCCTAAAGCACTAGAACCCAGCACGACCCCCTACAGTACACAAACACCACTGCACTCCCTAAACCCTAAAACACTACCCCTACACTACACAAACACCATTGCACTACCCTAAAACACTACCCCCAGCATGACCCCCTACACTACACAAACACCACTGCACTACCTAAACCTAAAACACTACCCCAGCACGACCCCTACACTACCCAAACACCACTGCACTACACTAAACCCTAAATCTACCCCCAGCATGACCTCCCACACTACACAAACACCACTGCACTACCCTAAACCTAAAACACTACCCCCAGCACGACCCCCTACACTACCCAAACACCACTGCACTACCTAAACCTAAAACACTAACCCCAGCATGACCCCCTACACTACCCAAACACCACTGCACTACCCTATACCCTAAAACACGACCCGTACATTACACAAACACAACTGCACTACCCAAACCCTAAAACACTACCCACAGCATGACCCCTACACTACACAAACACCACTGCACTACCCTAAACCCTAAAACACTACCCCTACACTACACAAACACCACTGCCCTACCTAAACCCTAAAACACAACCCCCAGCATTACCCCTACACTACACAAACACCACTGCACTACCCTAAACCCCCTACACTATACAAACACCACTGCATTACTCTAAACCCTAAAACACTACCCCCAGCATGACCCCTCACAACACAAACACCACTGCACTACCCTAAACCTTAAAACACTACCCCCAGCACTACCCCTACACTACACAAACACCACTGCACTACCCTAAACCACTACCCCAGCACTACCCCTACACTACCCAAACACCACTGCTCTAACATAAACCCTAAAACACTACCCCCAGCACAACCCCCTACACTACACAAACACCACTGCACTACCCTAAACCCTAAAACACTACCCCAGCACAACTCCCTACACTACCCAAACACCACTGCACTACCTAAACCCTAAATCTACCCCCAGCACGACCCCTACACTACCCAAACACCACTGTACTACCCTAAACCATAAAACACTACCCCCAGCATGACCCCTACACTACACAAACACCACTGCACTACCTAAACCCTAAAACACTACCACCAGCATGACCCCTACACTACTCAAACACCACTGCACTACCCTAAACCCTAAAACACTAACCCAGCATGACCCCCTACACTACCCATACACCACTGCACTACCCTAAAGCCTAAAACACTACCCCGAGCATGACCCCTACACTACTGCACTACCCTAAACCCTAAAACACTACCCCCAGCACGACCCCTACACTACCCAAACACCACTGCACTACCCTAAACCCTAAAACACTACCCCCAGCACGACCCCCTACACCACCCAAACACCACTGCACTACCCTAAACCCTAGAAAAGAAACCCCACCCCATGCCCAATCCCCTTACCTCTCACTCCTCGTGGTTCCTCTCTCCTCGTGGTTCCTGCTTCACGTTGTCTCTGAGGGCGGTGCACGTTGTTGTGAGGAAACGGAACAGCCTCTGTTTCCTTACAACGACATGGATCGTCTACATGTTTTTAGAACGCATGGTCATTTACCATACATACCTTTACAACAAAATTCGCTGTAAAGGCATGCGTGGTAAATGACCATGCGTTCTAAAAATGCATAGTAATGACTTTGTGATGTACAACGCATGCGTGGTAATGCATGCGTTGTAATGGTATCGCAAAGTAAAAAAGTCGTTGTAACGGCTGTTTACCGATCGAAGCTGGCCCCTGTTCTTCAGTGAGACGTTTATTTGATTAATTAAGAGGAAGGAATGTGTTTTTTACCGAAAAGTGCATTCCCGGCTGTTGTATTTTGAAAGTGTCCGCGTGGCCTGGTTTCACTTCCGGTGAGAGAGTGGAAGAGTCTGTTTGGATCTAAAGGAGTTCTGTTGTTGGACGGGGCCTGCGCGACATGTCATCAGAAAACATAGCTAATGGAAAGCGTCCTCCCTGAAGTGTGGAGCAGTGCCATGAGAGGTCAACGAGTGTGCGTCCCACCGCAGTATGACCGTACCGCGTGACCCATGTGCCACCTCCAGGGTACGGGAGGCAGAAGCGGCATCGCAGGTCCTCTTGAAGACCGTTGTAGCACTAATTCTACATTTTGGTACTAGGGTATTTTAACTTCGTTGTTCCTGCCAGATACAAAGAGAAGATCCTGTGTTATTCAGTGCCCTCGTTACCTTTTTTGTGGGTTGTGGTGCTTGTCACTTCGCTGCCCGCCGGTGCACACGACTGGGCACCCCACCTCGTGTGCCATCTGCAGGGCCTCTGCCCTCGGATCACTGGTTTCGGTTTCTGGAGTGGCAACATAAACAGTTGCTCCCAAAGGACTAGCCTGAACACTTAGGTGAATATCCCCTGCACCAGCATTCCACAGAAATTCTTTCCTAGCTCTCCCACGTCAACGAGGACGTCATAATAGCACGGCTCCGCTCGCGACACCGTATGAGCGTCATCGGAGCCATAAGAAGAACCTCGTCGGCGTGCTGACGTCAGTTCCACCCATTTTTTCCGTGTCACCGAGGCAAACAGGGGACCGAGACATTTTCACATGTATACATAGTATAATAAATATATATATATTCACTGAAAAAACCATAGGTTTCAGGCACGTTATAGTTAGAAAGGAACATTTAAAAAACCTTAGAAATTCACTGAAAAAACCATAGGTTTCAGGGGCATTATAGTTAGTTGGACATTTCACTCGTACAAAACCATAGAAATTCCCCCGTTATAGTTAGTTCAGCTAACTATATCTCGCGTGCCCGCAATGCACTGCTGATGACGTCACATATTACATCACTCATGACATGGTCAGTGACATCACTCATGACATCACTGATGACATCTCAAATGACATCACTGATGACATCATCCAGTGAATGAGTGTGTTTCTGAAAATTAAATATGTTTTATATATGTATATCTCAAGGTCGATGGAAGAATAAATGGGTATATAAGTGTCTAAATGGATGATTTTGTTTTGTAAAATTGATTGTATAACTGACTAAGTGTATCTTAGTGAATACATGGGTTAGTGAGTAATGTTTAAATATGAAAATCTCTGTATCAGTCTCTCACTTTGTGTATAAGTGGCTGCATGGGTTGGTGAGTAGCTACATGAGTGTCTATATGGGTTATTAGTTGGTTTTTGAGTATCAGTATGAGTGTCTGTATGGTTCGGTGGGGGGTATTACTTAGTGCATAGATGCATGAATGAGTGACTCACTGTTTGTATGTGTTGAAGACAGCATGTGTGCAGGACTGTATAGGTGGATGAGTATGTGTATGGGTGTGTTAGTGAGTGAATGACTGTCTCAATAGTGTCTTTATGAGTAACTACATATGTTTTAAACTAGTATATGTGAGTATTGGTGTATATAAGTGAGTATATATGAGAGTGAGAGATTGGAAGAGTTCCTGTACAAATAAGTAGGTGTTTCTATAAGTGATTGTTTAAGAGAGTAAGTATGTGTAGGTTTCTGTAGAAGTAAGTGTGGTAGTGTGTGTATAACTGTATATGCAAGTAAATGGATGTTTGATACTTTGTTTGCATGTGTGACTATGTGTGTGAGTAACTCTATGGATGAGTGGCGGTGTGTAACAGGATGTATAGGTGTATGAGTACATATGAAGAGTGAGTACATGTATGAGTGACTGTATAGGGACTGTTGGTGAATGAGTGGATGTGTGTGTAGATCTTGGAATTACTGAATAGGTGTGTTGTAACTGGTATTGGTATGTCCATTGTTTTGAAAATGTTAGTTTGTATTTTTGAGTGTGTGTATCAAAGGTTATATTAGGGTGAGAGGAGGTCTGCCACTCTATCACAAGGATGATGTCATCAGTGATGTCATTTGAGATGTCATCAGTGATGTCATGAGTGATGTCACTGACCATGTCATGAGTGATGTAATATGTGACGTCATCAGCAGTGCATTGCGGGCGCGCGAGTTATAGTTAGCTGAACTAACTATAACGGGGAATTTCTATGGTTTTGTACGAGTGAAATGTCCAACTAACTATAACGCCCCTGAAACCTATGGTTTTTTCAGTGAATTTCTAAGGTTTTTAAATGCTCATTTCTAAATATAACGTGCCTGAAACCTATGGTTTTTCAGTGAATATATATATATATATATATTCCTGCTGCAGAGTACAAAAGCACAGCACTCACGGGAAACTGCTAAACCCAGATTTTATTCGGGTTCACCAAGCACAAAAAGACGCGTTTCGGCGACTGCCTTTGTCAATATTACACGGCAGCCCGAGACAGCGTTATTTAAATAAACATATAGCCAGTTCATTGGTGGGTCAAATGCAACCAAAATAAATGAAGGACTGTTACGATGGACATAAAAGAAAAGAAACCATTTCGGCCATCTTTGAACATGCAACTTGAAATTAATGCATGTCTATACAGGTAAATGCTTCTAATCAACTATACATATGTACATACATATATACAGATATACATTGATTCATATCTTGCCTTGAATAGGCTATCACCGTAAGCAAGTCCATACCACATAGTTAGGTCATTATTTACAATAGTACAAATAGAACATAATTCCGCCCTGGATATATATATTCACTGAAAAAACCATAGGTTTCAGGCACGTTATAGTTGGCCCCCAGGGACCCCAGTATTCAAGGGGAATTAATTCCCCAACTTACAACGCGCCACAGGGCGCGTTTGCAGGGTGATGCACTGAGGGGGCGGGGCCTCCGGCGCGATGCCGGCTTTTTTAAAAAAAAAAAAAATTTCATTTACAGAAGCCCCCCTTCTTTTACAATATTTGGGGCCCTGGGGACCCCATCCCCCAGGGCCTGACCCGTTTTTTACTTTTTTTTTTTTTTAAACGGGAAGGGGATCCCATCCCCCGGGGCATGGCCACATATATTTATTTTTTTTAAATATTTTTTAAGAAGGGGGCTGCGTGGCCCCCCTCTTGAGGCCTCTATTAGCCCCGGGGACCCCATCCCCCGGGGCTCTGCCTCTTTTTTAATTTAAAAAAAAAAAAATGTATTGATGGAGGGGGGCCGCGTGGCCCCCCTCCCGGGCCACTTCTGGCCCCGGGGACCCCATCCCCCGGGGCCGGCCCTTTCCGTTGGGGACCGTGGGGGAGCCCCAATGCCCCCACAGTCCCGCCGGCTCCCCGCCTCCTGCGGGAGCCGGCATTGCTTTTCCACACGGGGAGCTGCAGACATGCACCTCCCCTTGTGGAAAAGCAATCTGGTTTGGATTTTGGAAGCGAGGAGGAGGAAACCTGCTGTCGCTTCCAAAATCCAAACCACAGTTTGCTATGGCAGGGTGGGAGCCGCACGGATCCCGCACTGCCATAGCAAACAGCAGTGTCCCAGGGGTGGGCACCCCGGGACACTGCAGGAGCCGGCCCTGGGGGGTGGCGGTCCCCAGGGCCATGGAGGGCTCCAGGAGGGGGGCGCGCGGCCCCCCTCCCAATGTTTAAAGCCACGGGGAGGTGGTGGTCCCCGGGGCTTGGGGGTCGGTAACGGACCCCCAAATTTGAATTTTTGGAGCCCCGGGGAGGTGTGGGGGGCTCAAGCCCCCCACATATTTCTTTTTTTTTTTTTTTAAAGGAGAGAGCCCTGGGGAGGTGGCGGTCCCCGGGGCTCCAGGGGGGCCGCGTGCCCTCCGCATTTAATTGACAAAGCCCTGGGGAGGTGGTGGTCCCCGGGGCAGCGGGGGGGCCGTGTGCCCCTGCGCATATTTACGTAAAGCCCCGGGGGTGGCGGTTCCCGGGGCTTGGGGGGGCCTCGGAGGCCCCCAACAGATTTAAAAACAAGCCCCGGGGAGGTGGCGGTCCCTGGGGCTGCGGGAGGGCCGTGTGCCCTCCTGCACATAACTTACATAGCCCCGGGGAGGTGGCGATCCCCGGGGCTGCGGGTGCTCCCGCAAAAAAATAAATGTTTGCCCCCGGGGACCTGGCCCACCCGGGGGCTTTTTGAAAACGAAGTGATCAAGGCAGGGGATCCTGCCGAAACGCGTCATGGCTCGAAGCATAAAAGAATAAAAATCCTTACTTTATATCGCAAACAGAATCCCAAGGTTCTGACACACTGGAAGAACACACGGGCACAGACTCCAATTTGAACAGTAGATTATTTAATTCAACATAACAAAGTCCAAATGACGCGTTTCGGCCGCCGGACTGCCGCCTTGATCACATGGTGCGCTACATGTAAATTACGACTTAAATAGTCAGGTAAGTGTTTCTACCATTTTTAAATTTTTTCACATTTTTACAACACAGAGTGAGTTTCGACCTGGTCCCAAAGAGTCACAGGTTGATGACTCATTACTGATGCGCAGCCTTGTCAAAGCACATTGTAGACAGACTAGATAAGTGAAATCTGCACAACACAACCTATGGCGAATATATTATAACAAAGTGAATGAAGTTGCTTATAATAAAATTCACACAAGCAGTACTGATCGTGTTTAGCGTATGAGACATACCAGACACTGGACGGATGATTAGTGAAAGGAATGAAAACTGAACTGGTGTGCCTGAATCGTCTCCCAAGAGCCAACATAAGATACTCAGCACAAGACAGCGGCTAATAGTACACAGGACAAATAAAGGGTGTAGAAGGCTGTAGGTTGCATGCTAAATTAAAATATGCAAACTGTCATTTAGCGGAGTTGGACATGTAAATAGGGGACTAGGCATGGTAAGACAAACAAATAAAGCGAAATATTGAACGCACAAATGGATGGCATAAAGGTCAGCACCGGCTACGGTCGAATTAAGTGTAAAAAGGGTAGTGGAAAGATATATAAGGCAAGAAAGTGCCAAAGTGTTCAATGGTGAAAAGAATGGTTAAAATGTGAAATCAAACGCATGATGCGGTCTAATGTGGAGAAATAAAACCAAAAAAATAAATGTGGTCAAATACCTGTTGCCTATGTGGACGTCACAAAAAAAGTTCCAAACGGAACAAGTTATACACATTTATACAGTAAGAAAATGACTGTATTGATTCAGCAACACAAGGGAAGTACCTTGAAAGAACATGGAAGAGACTGCTCATATGGAACAGAGACTTATACCTTATGGCTGCTGAAATGCAATGCATATAAATATGCCCCCAGCCCGTTAAGAAGGTAAAAAACCTTGGAGTCCTGATTGATGACCATCTATCACTGTCAGACCAGGTGAGTAGCATTACCTCCTCGTGTTTCTACACATTAAAAATTCTTCGGAAGATCCTTCCTTTTATTCCTATGTCCCTCAGGAAGACGGTTGTCACTGCCTTGATTCTTACAAAAATTGATTACTGTAACTCGCTCTATCTTGGAGCTAAAAAGACTGATAAATAAACTGCAGACTTTGCAAAATGCTGCCGCTAGGCTATTACTAAAACGTCCTAAATTCAGTCCTATAAGTCAGGTTATCCGGGAACAGCTGCATTGGCTACCAATTGTGGCGAGAATTCAGTTTAAATCTATGTGTATAGTACATAAGACCCTGTATGGGGCAGGACCTGCCCAGATTAGTCAATACATCAAGCGCTACACCCCACAGAGAAGCCTTCGCTCAGAATCAGCGTCACTGCTTGTAGTGCCGAGAATAAAGACACTGAAGTGGGGTGGTAGAAGTTTCAGATATTTAGCCCCTAGACTTTGGAATTCCCTGCATCTTAGAAATCAAAACAATTTGCTACAGTTCAGGAAGGAACTTAAAACCTGGTTATTCCATCTGCACTGAACTGGCTGGTTGCTCTTCAGGTACACCTGCTTTGGGCAGCAAGCGCTAAGACGCCATGGCATACATGCGCTCTATAAAAAACCCTATTTCATTTCATTTCAATAGTGCACTCAGGGCTGGAAGACACGCAATTGAAATCACTTTGCATACAAAAATAAGGAATCTGCATGAGAGTAATAATGCAAAGAGTAAGAATCAAGCATAAACATAAACCACTTTACAGATGTCAGTGAGACCTTGTACTTAGTAGAACACTGAATCCAGAACAACAACAAACCTATTACGGGATTTTATAGGTAATTATGTAAGTCCTCACTAATGTTCAGACCTGCTGGTGATTTGGTGTTAAGCTCCAAGATGTAACGTGTTTCTAGTTGCCTAAGCTTTTTCCACGGTTACCTCACCGTCTGAGTGGGGGTACACTGTCAATAACAAAATATTTCAGATGGTCTAAGTTATTATTATGCACCTCCCTAAAATGCCTTGCTACTGGGTATGCGGGGTCATTGTTGACGATGGCCTGCAAATGCTGTAAAATGCGCAGGTGGACTTGAAGTTTGGTGCTGCCAATATATCTAAGACCACAACTGCACTGTAATATGTAGACTGCAAATTCGGTTCTACAAGTGTATCTGCTCTTGATAGTGAAAGGTTCAGTGTGAAAAGTAGCGGTGACTTGTGTCATGTTGATGCCAAATATGCTCCAGTCAATTACATAGCGTTTAACACTTTATATATATATGTAATTGAAAATTGAATAATCTATTTTGTGTAACATTATTTACCATGGGGTGTTAGTTTACGTCCCTGCCTCAATCATTTTCCATGGGAGTGTATTGTAGTGCCTGAGTGATTATGTGTAGTGCCGGGCTTACTCAAGGGCTTGACTGGAGCATATTTACTACTGTTTTGGGTCGTTTTTGGGTGTAGTAATTTTAGAAGTGCATTTTATGAATAGCAATGGGCGTCATATTTTATAGGCAGGTGTTTATGTTTGCATGCCCCTCCCTAAGCCCCTCCTTCCCCCATCCCTAATTCCGCCACATTTATTAGTAACGTATGCACTTACGTATGCGAATCTGCCGGACACATGTCGGAGACATCCGCACAGAAATGATAAGAGAGGAGGAAGATGAGGTCTGTGAAAAGCATTCTGTGGGACAAGAGGTCTACTACGTGGTACAATCAAAGAAACTACAACATGCAGTTTGTGAATAGTCCCCTCTGTGTGCACCACTGGTGCTTGGCCACAAAAGCTTGTAAATATGCTACAAAGCTAGATTTGAGGTTGAGAGTACAGGCACTAATTTAACAAACCAACCTAAACATTTCTTTGGACCTGCTACAATGTGAAGGATGCATGTAGCAATGTAGCAGTGCGAAGGACGCATTTTGACATGTTCCTCCTTTTTAGTTTCCCTTCAGTGTGTTAAATCTCACAGGTAAACCTCTTATGAGAATAGTTTAAAGTTGAGCATCCTTGATAGAGGATATGACGTACAAAGGAAACGTCAGTTCGTCAGTGATCGGAAATAGTAAAATTGCATTTATATAGTGCTTACTACCCCTGATGAGTGGTTATTAAGATTCATAAATTTAACTTGTACTGAGTTACTTGTATGGAACAAGCATTGGCAAAGCCAATCATTCTATCCTTAATTTGGATCATGTGCAAAGAGAGGAATGTACATTCGTGCACGTCTTTGCTTGTAAGAATTTGTATATTAAAGGCAGGCTTGTGAAATGTTTTTTACATCTTTGTTTCACATAGAAACAATATCAGGATTATATTGAAGCCTCCTATCCCTTCATTGTAGTCCTAAATAGATCTGTTGAAGTCTGGAATCCTTTATTACAGTCTTGTTTTTATTTCTATAACAATAAAAAAGGATCACTTTACGTATATAATACACCCTCGACATAAAGAATCAAATTTGCAATGATGGAGATTAATTTATGTGTAAAATAGTCCATCATACATTGCAATGGACGTTTGAAGGCTACATCCAGAGAGGCAATAACATCAGGCGAGAGGGAAAAACTCCTCTGGTGCGGAGCCACTGTCCTCTCTGTGTACTGCACACAGTTTCTCAATCAGGCCAGATCAAAAAAGGGCAACGTACCTATTTCAATATTGGAACTTTAACCACAGACCAGAAGAAGTCTTTAAGAGCAAAGGAGGGCAGGCCCATTACTTTGTTTGAAGAGAAAGAATGTGGTCTGTGAACTCCATATGCATGTTGGATTTTCCAAATAATATGTTATTAAATATACAAATATAAGTATAGAGATGATGCTTCTGTAGGAAATGAACAAATGCTGAGAATGTACACTGCACACATTAATGAAACATCTGTAACAAATTGTTGATGATACATAAACATTGGATTGATATTCTGTTCCACTCACTCACTTCAACCTTCTCCTCTTCAGCGTATGAACACTTTTCACGTCTCCTCTCATACACTCACTGAGAAGGCATGAGGGCGGTGAACGATGACATTCTTATATGTACAATATGGCTTCAGTTTTAAGATATTATCCTTCACCTTCCTCACACTCTCCCATCTTCATCAAGACTGATTGTTTTAGTCCTCTTGCATTGGAGAGTGTGTATCTCTAGTGCCTTCTCTTGGAGTACATGAAAGCGACCAGTCACCTGAAGCATGCGAGCACCTGAAGCACTGCGAGCACCTGAAGCACTGCGAGCACCTAAAGACCCTGCCCTTCCCTCATCCCTGCTAATGTGGCCTCTTCTATCTCTTGGTGATCTGTCTGATGCAGAACTTCCTGAGACTTACAGACAGTCACTGAATGCTGCCACTAGTGTTGCTCACCCAGAGCTCGCCATCACTGCTCCACGAGGACCCCGGGTACTGGGGTGCATCTCGCTGAAGGGACACACCTTCAGCGAGATGGCACCTGTTAGCAACGGGTGCCACTGGGTTTAGGTAAGACAAAGGGGTGTCCTCTCTTCAATGTCAAGCAAAACTAGATCTCTACAAGATGTTAAGGATGAGATGTCTTTGTAAATACTTTTGTTATAGCATCCTGGGATCTTACTAAATGTGTAACCTAAATAAAATGTGGGGCTGTTGTGTTCTGGGAGAGTGAAGACTCTACTCATGACTTTGTAGGGAATCCCCTTGTCAGAGGTACAGAGCCTGAGGGGCTTCATGCAGCATAACACGAATGTCCCCAGAACAGATACCGCTGCAGAATGGACAATGAAACTGGCATGTGACAACTGGCTCAATATTTTACTTGATTCTAGGAGTTAGCCTGCAGGTTATCTGCCCTAGAATCCAGTATGGTGTCATTGGCGAAATATGCAAAATAATATAGTTGACGATATAGACTAAAATTATTTTAGACCTTCAGAAACACGTAACAATAAAAGCGCCTTCTATAATTTCTCTGAAAGGGGACATTTTACGAAGTGAACCTTGCGCTTGCACATTTCCTGTTTTGAAAGTAGTCAGACAGGACTCACATCTGTGTCGTCATCCGCCCCCACAGGATATTCAATTGGTTGCCAGGACACCGATGCGGGGATGGATCCATCTGGGGCACGCGCTTCAAGGAGGATCACCCGACTGCGCTTCAGGATCATGCCACACTTCCTTGCGACGGTGGTCGCTGTCTGAATGTTGTCACCTGAGTAAAACATGAGCAGACACAAAGTACTTCATCTCCACATCACCTATAGCATCTTATCACCTACAGAATCCTATTCTTACTATCTTATTGCCAACTTGGAGAATCAACTTCAGTTCAAAACTTGTGCCTGGGAAAGGGGTGTATTTCACTTTTATTTCTATAATTACTTTGAAGGAAAGTTGATATTAATGGTCAAAGTTTGCAAAGTTAGCAGTATTAATATTCCAATAAGAGAATTAACATGTATCCTAATTGTAATTGCAGGATCAGAACATGATGAGAGGATTTAAGGTGCAAGTATCATGAAATAAATAGAATTGTAGGTAGCATCAATAGCGGGGATGATTAATACCAAGGGGTTCCAAATGACATCACAGAAAATACTTGTTGGGCTTAAATTGGAACCCAGAGGGAACGCCTTTCTCTAATGTTGATTTTGTCACAGCTACAACTTGCTTATCTTGAAACCATACATACACAGATTAAATATATAAAGAAGCTTGCCAGCCTGCTCCACCTCTGCCATGGTGTTCCTCACGCCTTTAAATTAAATGTATTTAAAATAAACACAGGGTGGCTGAAGACCTGAGAAGAGCACAAAGTGATGGAAGGTACGCTTGAACTGAAGAGCCAAATTTTGAGTTTGAAAGATGACTACTTGCCCGCACATGACAGATGTCCCAACCACCTCATTTTAACAGCAATTGGACAAAATGCCCTTGCCATAGGGTGGACGGGGGACATTCGTCACAACTGTGACTGAGTACACATCTGCAAAGCTCCAAATCAGGCCGTTTGTCTGGACCTCATCCCAGCCCATTATACGGCTTGTTCAGCTTTTTGATGTGATTCCCCTGCTAGTTTTGTTTATCTTTAATGTTGTTTTAGCTAGTGGCTGTGCACAGTATGAAGAAACTAACACATTATATATATGTCTCTCCAACAGATGGTGCACAGAGAATCATTCTTATGTTTCACTTGCATTATATTTAATATTGAGAAAAGGAGTTAGTGTTTCAAGAGGGTATTCCCATAAAATGTAATCTATAGTCAATGTGTCTATGTGAAACCTTTCTTCTCCTACCCTTCTAAAAAAAATCTTGCACCATGCTTCTCTCAAAAAATCAGACTAAAATCTAATTTAAAAATAATATAATCTGGATCAGGAGGCCAGCTAACTAGCCCTTTGAGTCACTCTGGGTGGTTCTGGATTCAAGAGATGCAGGTCCAGTCCTTCTCATGCAGGCAAGAGGACAGCAGGCAGCAGGTCAGCATAGCAGAGCAGCAAAGTGGCAGTCCTTCTTTCTGGCAGAGTATCCACAGGTCCAGAAGTGTACTGAAGTGGTGGTGTCGGAGATCATTCTTTTGTAAACAGTTGTGCCTTTGAAGTGGGGAGAAACTTCTAGAGGCATGCCGTTGATGTGCATAGATGCCCTGCCTTCTCTGCCCTGGCTCCAGACTAATTACAGGGGGTATGTAGCCCTTTGTATGTGGACAGCACACAGCCTATTCAGGTGTAAATGAGGCTGGGCCCAGCTCCTACCTTCCATCCTGCCAGTGATGGCCCACTCAGTCACACCTAAGATTCCATTGTGTGTGGCTGTCTAGAAGGAATACACAAATCCCAACTGCCAACTACACCCAGTCAGGTGACCAGAGACAGGTTGTGGGCACCAAATGGCTAAGGCAAGAAATGGCAAATTTCTAAAAGTGACATTTTCAGAATTGCAATTTAAAATCTGACTTCACCATAAGTTAGGATTTTAAATTGTGATTCCAGAGGGATCAAATTCGACCCAGTTATATCTACTCATTTGGAAATTACACTTATAAAACGTAATAAGGCAACTCCAATGTTATCCTATGGGAAAGCTGGGTCTTGCAGTAGTAAAAAAAGTTGGACTGCCCCGGAGACGATAGTAAAAGGCATTGTTCCAAAAATCAAACCGTCTTACTGGGAGGCAGTCCTACTTCAAACGTGGGAAATATATCAGCCTAACTCTATCACAGGCAAATTTTTGAATCACAAAACCTTGCCTAGGTTAGAATCCTACCTGAATACAATGCATCCTCATCCGCTAAAATGCCTTTACGTGCAATACAGGTGCGGGGTTCTTCCTTTGAGATCACACACCTCCAAATGGGCCAATGCCATCGGCCAGGTTGATTGTTGTCCAAACTGTCCGAGCATAGTTGAAACAGAGTCCCATTTTATGCTATTCTGTCCTCTTTATAGGAAGATCAGGAAAAAATGGCTCGTGGCTGTTTGTAACAATATGGGTGTCAGACACTACTGGGAAGCAGAGAGACTGTTTAAAAGTGATACCAGTGACACCTTAACGTTTGCAGTCTCTAAGTATTTGTATGTCGCTTGGGCTCTGAGAAAGAAGGCCATTCATAAATCTGAATCTTGATAGAGAATTGTTCTATCTTCACTCTTCTGTATTATATGTTAATTGTTGCACATATCCATTCTGTAATTCTTCAATACTATAACGTTTTTTAATGTTTGCTATTTTGCACAATATTCCCGTTGGTCTCTCTGATTATCTCTTGACTGGCCGGGTCTATCCCCACCCAGATGTATAATTGATTACTATGTTAGGATCATGTTTTGTATTGGGATGATGTCTTGTTTTTTTAATCTTTTTATTCCAATTTAATGATTTTATCTTTTTACAGCAGAGTTATTGTACTTTGATATTTCCTTTTATATTGTATAATCTTCTCAAAGAACTTAAAATGTATATTTATTGTATTGTTTAGATGTGTTTTATGGGCTGTGCCCGAAATAAACGAATATATATATATATATATATATATATATATATATATATATATATATATATATATATATATATATATATATATATATATAATAAAAAATTGATTTGAGAGTTTTTCACTACCAGGACATGTAAAAATTAAAAGTACATGTCCTACTTTTTAAATACATTGAACCCTGCCCTCTGGGCTGTCCAGGGCCTACCCTAGGGGTAACATATGTATTAAAAATGAAGGTATAGACCTGGAAAAAGGTTTATTTTGCCAGGTGAAAATGGCAGTTCAAAACTGCACACAAAAGCAGTAATGGCAGGCGTGAGACAGGTTTGTAGGGCTACTTAAGTGGGTGGCACAACAAGTGCTGCAGGCCCACTAGAAACATTTAATTTGCAGGCCCTGGGTGCATGTAGTACAATGTTACTAGGGGCTTAGAAGTAAATTAAATAGGCAAATTGGGGATAAGCCAGTGTTACCATGTTTGAGGAGTGATCACACACACTGTAGCACTGGTTAGCAGGGGTAAAGTGCACACAGCCCTAATGCCAACAAAAATAAGATCAGAAAAAATATGGAGGAGTAGGGCAAAATGTTTCAGGGAAGACCACCCTAAGGCTGACCGGTCTCACAACTGCTTATAAGAAAATGTTGTTGCTATTAGAGAGATGGAAACAATGTCCAATTTCTATCATGGGTAATACAGCTCTGATTTCAATTCTGCCTCTTTTTTATTTTTATTCTTAAAATCCCTTGGTATTTACTGACAAAATTTTCTGGGTGGTCGAGAGCCCTATATCAAGATTTATATGGGTAAATAAAAAACTTAACATTGCCCTAAAATGTCCATATATGCCTACTTCAGATGAGGTTTGGCTCTGCCCAGATTCTACTTTATTATGAAAACATCATTTGGACTGGATTAAACTAGTTTCTGCCTTTCTAATAATGAACATTATTACAATAACTCATTGTTAATTTTCAGGCTAAGAGCCCTACATTTTGAATTACCATGCTTTTTAAGGTTTCAGTGTAGCCTAAAATAAGTTAGGTATAAGGTATTAGGACATTCCAGAATAACTGATACATTTGTTCGATCCATGAATAGGCTAAACATTTTCAATCTCAATCCTTTTCTCAAGTTATTCCTTCTCAAACTGGAATTCTTTAGGTTTACAAGACAAGTGATGTTGCTGAACTCTTGGCCACTCTAAACACACATATTCTCGATGTTGTACAAACGCCTTTGAAAACAGTACAATGTCAATGTCATTCAAATAGAGAAAAACAAACTAATTTAAAACATCAGAGAATATTCAATCTGTAAAGTGCTGAAAGATGGCAGGGACATTGGAATTCCTAGTGGCATTACTAGCTATTCAATATGCCCCAATGGGGTGTGGAAAGCTATCTTCCACTCCTCGCCTTCCTTTGTATACAGCAGATAATAAGCACCTCATAAATCATGTTTGTAAGGGCTTTTGGTCAAGGGGATGATTCTAAAATGTCCTTTGTTATAGGCAAAGGATATTTGTTCGTGAAAAGGATTTGGTTTAAAGATCTGTTATCAATACAAGGTTAACAATCTTGATCTTTCTTAGATACAAAGAATAAAGGTGTTTCAGCATGTGATGGAGCCAGCATAATTACATTATTTTGCAAATTCTTCAGTTTTTTAGATAAGGAATAATTGCATCTAAAAGAATATCAATGCCAGGTTTATTTGGTATGGAGCAATTATATTTCCTATAAAGGTGAAGTGAACAAACTTTAGGCTATTTCATCACCAAGCTCTTCTATCTAAGGCATTTCGGAGCAGGACTCCCATGTTCAGACATGATTCAGCTAGATATAATAAAACAAGAAGTAATGTGTTGGTTGGAGCTCCTTCAAGCACTTCAAGCTTGGAAGGGCAGAACAATCTTCAATTTCACAGCAGATCTACAATTAGAGTCAGAAATCCATAGTCCTAGGTAGTGGACTCGCTAAAGCCAGTTCTAAACTGGTAGCTTACAATCTCACACTGTGTATGTAATATGTGTCAACTGTTAAGAACTTCTTGCCGGTTTCTTTGTAATTCAGTCTTTCACGTAGAAGATGTTTTGTTCTTTTGTGGGTAAACTAACTCTCGGCAGTAAGATGTATCAACCATTTGGGAGAACTTGCCAAACAATTTTGAGAATTTTGTTTCATTGCATATCTGTAAGGGCAGAGTGCATTCCAGACATTCACAACAAAATAAATGATTGGCATGTTTGGCACACACTAGGTTACATCGTTTGTGACTTCATGTTCCACCTTTTGATCATTACAGACTCTAAGAAGCCCCTTCTCAATAGATATCTTTGAGTGACAATGCAATACTCAACTAGACATAACTCGTCAGCACTAACAATGGAAGTCTTTCTGCAGCCGTAGTGCCCAGATCTGAATTGCAACTTTGCCCATTTCATGATGACATCACACTTTCTTTCCAAAGTCAAATGGGAAATGGGGTAATAATTCTGGCATTGAAGTTCTCTACGTTCCAATACTTCTGTATTCCTTCTTTCAGCTTCTACACAAGCATTCAGGCCAATCCGATAATGCTATCAGAAAAGGGAACTGAATCTGACGACTTGAAGGTTTCCAGGAAAAAGTCAGTCATCTGTCTCAGACCTCTCGTTAGAATCTCCTTGACTTACCAAAAGTTCATGAGCTTCAGGTACCACTGATAGCTCAAGAGGCTCAACTCAGTGGTTTCAATGGATTTCATGCACATAATTAATTTCTCAAATTGCTTTTATAATAATAATAATAATAACAACAACAAGAATAAAAATAATAATAGCACATTAATACCTGTGATCATCACAGTCCGTATGTTGGCAGCCCGCAGCTCCTTCAGGACAGGCTTAGTCTCTGGTTTCAGGCGGTTTTCTAGGACCAGAATCCCTAGGAAGGTTAAGTCTGATTCCAATTGTTCCCTAAAAGTGAAAAGGAAATAATTTGTACAGCAGCTTTAAGCAATACTAAGATTAAATTACTTAAAACCCATACAGTTGAAGCCTCTGTTTTGTAGCATGAAGTCTGATTGTGAAAACTCCTGTATCTGGCAGATAATTGACGCTTTCTTCTTTTTTTGAGGAGAGCCCTTGTCCTGACCGCCCTGTGGTCCTCAAAAAGCAGAGACTCTTGGTGATGTCCAACCGACATGACCGGGTAGTGAGTGTGCCCTTGCATTCATGGTCAGTGATTCTGTGACACTTTTATATTACAGATGGTGTACAGACCCCCTTCTGTAACACAGATGCAGGTTTAGTGCCCAAGCACTGCAAGCTGCTTGTACCCTCACCTGCGAGGCATTGGGCCATTTACATCTTTACCCCGTGTCTTCCCATGTCATAGGCACCCCATCACAACAGGCTCCCCTGGTGCTCACTAACTGTGCACCAGCAGATGTACTCTTTGGGCGGTGTCAAGCAGGTGTGCACTGTGCCAACATATCGTTCATGGAGGTTGTGGTACCGGACTCAAACAAGGACTGGGGCCTTGGGAAGACACTGTGGTAAATAGTACTCAACTACCCCAAGGGACCCAGTGTGTGTGTCAGTAAACAGTGCCTGGGCTCACAAGGGTCCTCTGCAGGTTATTCCAGGTTTAGATTCTAACTCATTCAGAAAATACTAAGCAGAGATGCCTTTGTAAAAGTTAATATGGATATATTCTTATTTCCCCAATGTAGACCTTTCTGCTACACATATTCAAAGATGATTCATACATTGAGTGCTCAAACATGATATGTGTTTTTTAAATATCAGTCACTTTGAGAGGAACAAGAACCACATTATTAGAAAGACGACAGCACAAACACTGGTGTTTCAGTTTTTGCTCAGAAGGGTGTAAACGGTAAATGAGTCTCATGGGACCCTTGTCAGATATATTGAGATTACCCTGATGGGTAAAAAGGTTTGTCTTTCTTTACACATAATACTCTGCTTTTTCCTAGACATTATGGAATGCATTAAAGAACTATCAGATATGACATTTGTTTGACTAAGTGTCAGTTTTTTAGGTCGTAGTACTGGTTTCTGCTCTCATTTTCCTTCAAGACAAACAATACAAATTAAAATAGCACAATAGTTATTGCCACAAAACCAACTGGAGTCAATTGTAATCAAGTAAACAACTCCAGGTCATTGATGGTTAGAACTATACAGGTGACTCATCTCTGCGGCTGCCATCTTGGAGCACATGGCCTTTGCCGTCAACTAGACTGCTCAACTCCAGTCCTATCCCATCGCTTTCAGCCAGATTGGAAGAAGGTGGCAAAAAAGCCATACTGCAACCCTTGGCTGCCTTATCTTCCAGAACCTTTTGCTCTTAGTATTAATCTGACACTTGCACAATTGTTTGACTCACCTGCATCTTGGAGCTTGGCACTTGTTAATCTTCAAGTTTCTACGACCTATTACTCATGCCATTAGAGTACACATCATTGGCACCTGGTTAGATTGTTTATAGGATTTCTCACAGATTTACAGGCATGTACTCTTGCCACATATTCTTGTGAAGTACTATTCAGATCAGACTCTACTTTTATATCCAACAAACTTGTCATCTTCATAATGAGTCCTCTAAGCTCACCAGGAAACTGTCCTGATAGGGTCCTACCAGTTGTGAAATAATATATCTTGTTTCTGTAGAAATGACTTAAGACATGATAAGGGTCAGAACAAACTCCAAGCTCACCCAGAGACTTTAGTTATTGTCAACTACCTCAGCCATCTCTATGTAGCAATACCAAAAGATATGTTATCCTTATATTTGGATAGCACCTCTTTGATTTTGACCATACAACATGTATACCCTACCACATAATTTTCTAAAATCGCTGAAGGTAAGACGTTTGTTGTTCCCCCACACAAGACCTCCCACCTGTCACTCACTGCAAAAATGTATAACAAATGAAAGATAATTATTCACAGAGTTTAGTCAAAACTTCGCATAGATCATTCTCAATATCTGTGAGCTATCACAAAAACTTGGTTCAACTTCTTTATCATCAGGGCTGGTTATAGTGACCCAGTTCTCTTATGAAACATTGTAGGGGGTTTCCTCAAATGGAAACAGTTACACAAAGCAGCCAACATTACTCCATGAAATTAGGAAGTACCGTTCTTCCATTTCAGGACTTTATCAACCTGCAGGTGCCCCATTCCTCCAGAGTTACAAAGCACAATTCAGCAGTCTATAGCAGAGCCTATCTCCCCACACAACTGGGACAGGTCTACCAGGCTTTTGAGTTCTTCACTTGTCAAGGAAAAATTCTCTACTCTTCAGAGGGACCCCTCTTGTTACACGGATCTCGCACCGTTCAGGCCTCAGCCAACCAGGCCAGAAAAGACAAGTTCCCAGAAGGTAAAGCAAGGTCTCCACAGTCCAAAAATTCAAAATCCCCCAGGCTGTGTTGAGGTCATTGTCCCCAACATGTCGTAGGGCGGATCCTTAGAGCAGGGATTTAGGTTAGAAGCTGGAATTCTTATACTTGTTCACCTTGACCAGAAAAAAAGTGGGATTTGCTCTTCAGAAACTCAACAGATGCTTTCCCTTTCTCTTCCCTCCGAGCCGAGATCGAGCGGTCCTTGAAGTCTAGGTTTTAGGCCCATGAGGGTCCTTAAAGATTTTGGCTATGCATGTATCAGAGTATTTTGTTCCACAATCTCTTACATGTGGTGAAAAGGTTTGTGTATTTAATCCTCAATTCCATCAGGAACCGTATTAGAACTTTCAATGTACTTTGATGAACCCACATTTCTTGAAGGCAATCTTCAAAGAACCTGCATGTCTACACTAGCCATTACAAACTTACCTTGGCAGGCTGTCGAAATCATCATGTCTACCAGCTTTCAAAGTCTTGTATGCCAGCCCGATGACTCGGAAACCTTGAAATGTGTACCGTTCAAGCTCTTCAGCAAAGTTAGATGGCACTGTTGGGCAAAGAGGAAAGGCATTCAGGAACATATCATAGTTTTAGTTGCAAGGAAGAATGGTTGAAGTTTACAATGTTTCTTAATACAAGATTCCTAATTCAAACCAGAAGCAAGAGTTCTGACCTTTAAATTAAAATGTATGATACTGTTCGCAAGATGAAAAACATAAATCTCATTGAGCAGCAGCGCTTTGGACACAAATGGCTTCTCAAGTTGTGGTTTACGTAGTTCCAAGAGATGTAAGCTAAGATGGGGTGAATGAACGGAGTTCATCGTTGTTACATATTGTTCACACTGATTAATGCCGTGCACGTCAGGTGCCCTCCCTAACATAAATAAGAACTGCGAGTACCAGAGCCACATGAAGCACCCAAGTACTGCTCAGTGGATCTCTTCACATCTTCTGTGGAGCTGGTTATATGCAGTCACTGCTAAGAATCACATCCGAGTGACTATGTGGGGAAGGGAGAGCTCAGTATCATCCACAGTGGAAGCCCACTCCGTGTCTAAACATGATGCCATGGAGGGGTCTCCACCCTGCAGATCGAGCCAACAAGAACCCTTCTGGAAGGTTGTAGGTACATATGTGTCAGCTGGAAGTAGAGGGAGCACCAGGTGGCAGACAACACACATACTTGCATTTGAGATCAAGAGGACATTGTGGTGAACACTGGGTTAAACACTCCAGAGAGGAAGAAAACAACAAGACAATAGATCTGTGTGAAGACATGTTGGAACAACAGATCTTTCTCACATTTAGTCGAGCAGTATCACCCCTGCTCTACCTAACAGTATCACCCCTGCTCTACCTAATCTACTAACAGACTCCAGTCACCAACACCAACTTAGACTCCCCTCTACCCCACCACTTAACCCTTTCATTCTTTAGTCATACTCCACAGTGCAGCACCTAATTCTGCAGAGTCATCAGTTTAGCATCAGAACCTCCACAAGTTCTCAATGACACTGAAGCCTTTAGTGGGGGTGCAGCTCTATTCCCAAAAGGGCAGAAAAGAGGCAACAACCTGTGCAACAAAAAGGCAGAGACTCCTTAAAGGGTACATCAGAGCTGTTTGGGGGCCCCCACAGGATGATGTGGATGACGTATGGAAACTCTTATCCCGATCCTGTATGGGAGAAGCATTATTATCGAGAACTTTGCCTAAATGATGTCAAGTAATCTGCAAGTCACAGTTTTCAATCCAGGTCAGGCTGCCTCAGTCATCCACGCTTAGGAGGTGAGTAAACAGAGTGGGACATGGTAGCCACTGTTACTTACAGTGCTTAGAAACAGCGAATTAAGCGATATGCGTAAACAGGTTGGCAGAAGTCTTATTCTGTTGTCTTCACTTTGTATTTAGATGATAAAGTAGCACATCACACAATACCTACCAGACCCAGAGTGTAGAGCTTTAGGTAGAATATTACAGGACTCTGTAGACATACATCAGGTCCACTACATAATATAAAATCCGTGTCAGGTGGCCTAACCCCATAAAGAACCTTCAATTATATATCATGCACTCCAACCCCCACATCTACACATGCATACACATTCACATGCACGGACGCACGCAAAAGTACTCACACAAAGACAGACAACCACATAGGCACACACATATATAGGCACACAGAGGCATGCACACACAGACACATATTCAAAGGCTCAAACATATAGTCACACAGACACATATACAGATGCACACACAGGCACACACCCCCAAACAGGATTCATACATACTCTCTCAAACTCTTCTCACTGTAGCCTCGCGCTTGGTAAATAGAGAAGCCCCTGATTTACCCTTAAAAAGAGAGCGTGGCATCTTTCCTGTGAGTCTGACAAACAATATGACAACAAATGACCTGATGCTTTCATGAATTAGTCCAGCCCAGGAAAACAGGTTGTGGTTACATGGTGTTGACCTGTCAGTAGCCAACAGGCGTCCTGCCCTTAACCCTTGGGTGGTAACCTTGAGCTGGGTTGTGAGGACCCTTGACTAGGACCATCAGGTGCATTAAAGAGATGCCTTTTTGACTCCAGACATACATTTGAGGCCCATCAAAAGGCATTCTACAACTAAACAGCTACACCTTTTCATTAACTAACTAACCAGTTGGTTTAAGAACCCATGCTCAACCCAGTTAACCCAAGAACTGGAAAGGAAATAGAGAAAGATGACTTCTGTTCAGATGCTGAAGAGAAAACCTTCTGGCTGGCCCACTAAAGGAAAACAGGGAAACCTTCATCACCACTCACTTGAACATTTGCTCTTTGGACTGGTCTCCAAGACCAATGCTACAGAATTTCCTGAGCAGACATTCAGGCATCAGTAAGTGTTTTTTTTCCTTTCCGCAGGGTAACTCCGGATTTGTTTTGCCTTTTTACTGAACCCTATTTTTTCTGGCTATAGAACTCTGTGCACTTTACCCCTGCTAACCAGAGATAAAGTGCAGGTGCTCTTCCTGGTTTATTTAATTTGCCTATACGTTTCTAGTATATGATACCAAGTGTACCGAGGGCCTGTACATTAACTGCTACCAGTGGACTGCAGCACTCATTGTGTCATCCATTGCAGTGCACTGTAGAACATGTCTTCAGGCCCACCATTGTGGCCTGGCTGTGCAGTTTGAACACTGCAAATTCTACCCGTCAAGAGAACCCCGTTTGACAGGCCTAAACCTTGCTTTTAAATTTGTGTCACTCCTAATTAGGCATTATTGCCCTTATGGCAGTGTGCATGGGATTTAAAAGTAGGACATATAATGTTTAATGTTAAGCCTGTTCTTACAGTGACTTTCACCTCAAAGCTATTTTCACTGTAGCAGGTTTAGTTGTTCCGTAGGAAAACACTGGGATGCAATATTAACTACTAATAATGTATCTCAGGAATGGAACTGGAAAGAAAATAATTAAGTCACATATTTAATAGTTATTAAAAATCCAATTCAATGGTGAAGTCAGATTTTTTTGAAATATTATGGAATAGTAACTTTTAGAATGTTGCCTTTGCCTTGTCTGAAGTCCCTGGACGCTAAATCTATATTTTGCTCTCCCACTTCTCCCACCATTAAGTAGCTGTTGAATAGACATGAATGAGGTGTGAACTTGCTTCCAGGATCAAAAACGAGTCTAACATGGATGGGCACAGATGACCCATCTGAAGCTGAAAGAATATGCAGGTTGGGGCTGAGAGTTACCTTTTTGACATGAAACTGTCAAATCCTGCTTGACAGGTCCGCTGTGGGTTTTCATATGACATTTGGGGAGCTCTTCAAAGAGGCCTCCCCTGTCCCAGGCAAATGTTAGCTGACACTTGGAGCTCCTCACACTTGGACACTTGGGCAGAGCCCTTCTTTTGTCCCCCCAGCCAGAGAGCTTTCTATCACAGGGGGCTCTTTTTGACATTAAAGAGTCAAAGTCTGCTTGACAAGACTGCTGGGGTTACACATAACATTTCGGGTGCAATTCAAAGAAGGGAAGCAGGTTGCGTATCCACTGTCTGGTTGCTGAAAACTCAGTTTTGCTCTACCAGACTTTTGTCTCTGAGGTTGGTGCGGGTACAGAGACTGGTGTTAGATGTGGGAGGATGTTAGGATTATTAGAGTACATTCCCCACACACATCCCCAGCCCGGACAGCCCTAACTTAGTGTGGCCAACAACTCAACCATATTGAAAATGCCCCAAGTGAGTAGGGTTAGGTCCAGAAAACTTTACCCCATTGCTTAGGGCTTCTGCAGGGGTCATTCCCACCTGCTAGCTCATGCCAGGCCTAAATGTGGCACCTCCAGACACCCACTTCAGTTCAGAACACTCCTGGACCTGTGGAAGATCAGAAGAGGGCTGAACCTGCTGTCTATAACCTGAGAAAAACCCTGGAGGACTGGATCTGCTCTCACTTGTAGCCAGGACAACAAAGTTGACTCCAAAGACCATAAGGCTGATTTATGCTCAAGCTACAGTGTTACAATGAGCTACCAGGGGCCTTACTTGCAGCAGCCCAGCTGATGAGTGGCAACTGAACCTGGAGTGGACTCTGCCTGACCTGACACCTAGTGAGTTGCTAAGTACCTCCCATGAGGTACTACGGTGATGGATTGGGACTTAAAAGACTAAAGTCAGAAGGTAATGTCTTTGACCTGGATGAACCTGGTTGGTGTATCTGACCTATGCGAAGAACAAAGACAAAGATTCCCTTTCCATGAACAAATAAAACAACACTAATTTGTATTACAACTCGGCAAACCCTATACAAAACCCTTGTGATATGATATTTCAAAACATCACTCAAAAATTATTATTAAATATAAAAAGAAAGAAAACAGCAAGGTTGCTAAATTGTGAGGTGATGATAATCATAAACTCGAAAAACGATATTAAAACAAAACTAAATATAAATTATATTTGGGAATGTATTGTGCTTTATTAAAAATCATCCACAGTATTTCAAACATGTGATAAAGTGCAAATGCACAGATTAACAAATCATGTAAACACTATCATACATACATAAGTACCATGATCATTGTATGATACATTCATGTAATTAAAAACAATGTGTTTGAAAATAATGTTAAAAATTCATAAAAACTGTAAAATAAGTGCTGACGCAGCGTTTCGGTGAAAGGTAAATGATTCGTCACCTTCTTCAGGACAAGTATTGCACACTATATAGTCATCACTATGAGGAAAAAAATAATTGTTTTAATATCTAAAAGATACATTACATAATGCAAAAATACATCTCTGTATTTTTGCATTATGTAATATATCTTTATGCAAAAATATTCTATTTTACAGTTTTTATGAATTGCCTTGACCATGGATCTGGAGATGCCGATTCCAGGCCATACTAATTCCAAGGCCACCTGCACACCCCAGGATAGTGGCCTGATACTCTCAAACAATAGAAGGAAAATTAGATGGGGGCAAATCCAACAGTCACCTCACAAGATGGCCACAGTTTATTATTCAGTAATCCCAATACTAATAAAAATGTGGGAAGCCACAAATGCAGAGAGTACTCCATCCTCTGAGAGGGCTGCAAAATTACACACAGAGCTAACATCTAAATTGGCAGATATATTTTACCCAGTGGTACCCCATAGGGTGAAAAGAAGGCCTAAACGATCCTGGTTTAATACTAAATGCTGAATAGCCAAACGGGCTCTGCTGGAAGCCATTAAAGCAAAGGACAAGCACCGAACCAAAATGAACCGGGTGCTGTATAAAGACAGCATCCAGCAAGCAAAAAAGAACTGGGAATTGGACAGATGGGAGACCCTCAAATTTGCTTTATCTAATAAAGACATAAGGGCTTTCTGGACTATAGTTGGTTCAGGTGATGCCGAAGGGAAGCCAGCCTTTGAGCCGAACATAGCATCTGAAGCATGGGAGAATCATTTCCAGGCCCTATATACTACTAAGGAAACTGTGGCCCAAACTGATGAATCTCTCACAACCCTCACTGAGTTCCCCCAGGAGGCAGCCTCAGGGATTAACATGCGCGAAGTGCTAAATGCAATCAATAAGCTCCCCTTCCACAAAGCGCCGGGATTGGACAAACTACCGGGGGACCTTTTTCGGGGGGAACCAAAAATTTGGGGGCCGTATCTATGGGCCTTATTCAATGCTATTATGAATGGCATGGATCCCCCGGACACCTGGCTTGGGGCAGATATTGTCCCAGTCCTTAAAAAGGGCTCACCCCTTCTACCTACTAATTATAGGCCGATCAGTTTGATCGATGTCACCCAGAAACTCTTCGCACAGGTACTACTTGACCACCTCCAGGTATGGATGGATGAACAAGAGATCATGAGCCCATATCAAGCCGGATTCAGAAAAAACACCTCCACCGTTGACCAGATATTTAGACTTCAACTTATTTTCTGGAAAAATGTGACAATAGAGGGTGGCAGTCTATCTAATATTCGTGGATCTGAAGTCGGCTTTTGATCTAGTACCAAGGGATAAATTATGGGATGTACTCAGAGATCTTGGGATTCCCCCCTACCTTCTTAGCATTCTGATGAGGCTCCATGTAGGTAATTTTGCCCAAGTGAGGTATGGAAAACATCGTGAACTAACCCCCCGCTTTCCGGTCAATAAAGGGGTACGGCAGGGGTGCGTCCTTGCACCTACTCTATTCTGTCTCTTCATTAATGCACTGGTTGACCAACTTAGAAAGGTCAAAGATAATGATGCCCCTAGGTTAGTGTCAGGTAAGATTCCAGCAATGATGTTTGCTGACGACACCCTTTTACTCTCAGAATCGCCTATGGGAATCCAGCAGATTCTTGATAGCTTTGTTGCATTCTGCAAAACGAGGGGGCTGGAGATCAATACATTGAAGACCAAATTTATGGTCTTCAATCCTGCTAACAAATCTCGCTCTAACCCCTGTCTGAATGGCACCATTCTTGAAAGAGTGTCGGTCTTTGACTATTTAGGTATTACCGTGACAGAAAACCTGGAATGGGGCCGCAAATGACCAAAGCAAGCCTTAAGCTTGCCCAGACCGTAGGAGGACTTGTAAAATTATACAGAACCTCTATATACAAACCAGCCGGGCCAATCGTTGAAATCTACAAAACACAAGCAAGGGGTGCTACATTATACGGGGCAGAATATGGGGTCACTGCTCCACTACCAGTTTGAACAAGGTAGAGAATAATTTTATGAGGCAGTTGTTAGGTCTCCCCCCCCCAGTACCTCCCTCACCCCTCTACGACTGGATCTGGGCATTAGGCCCATTAGCATAGAAATCGCCCTTAGACCCGTAACTTTCTGGCATAGATTGTGGGTGACCCCGGAACTGGCCACCTATCGATCTGAGCTTAAAGAGCTGTTGAGTCTCCCAGGCACCAGCAAAATACCTTGGTTTGTATACATAAAGGATGTCTAACAGGCTGGGTAAAACAGGCCTATGGAGCACTCCCGAAGAATCGTGCCCTCTAATCTCGCGGTTGGAATTGGTAAAATCCTTCAGGAGGTATAGATTTCCCGACATCCAGGGAAGCTCGTCCTCCGGCCGTTTGACAGCCGAATTTTTAAATATCAAAGATGAATACATCATGGAATCTTTCCTGGATGACATACAACCAACTCTGGCAAGGAAACTGTATAACAGTTTAGACTTGGGACTCTACCGCTCAACGCCTTTTTGAATAAATGGTCCAAAATTCAATCTGGAGGATGCCCTGCCTGCAATTATAAAGAAGAGACAGAGCTACATGTGTTCTTTTTTTGCCCTGGCTATATACTACCCCGGCAGCGCTAGCTTAGCCAACTTTGCAGGAATTTAGGATTCGTACATTGTGCTGAGGCACTTAGATTATTAAAGTACGACACCCATGCCCCCATTGTTTTTGCTGTATCTGGCTTCCTAATCTCAATGTGGCGTGTACGCTGGACCTTTTTAAATTAGTAACCATGGCCCCAGAAACTTATATCTGCTGCTATTCTTTTTATTCTCGTATTGATTTCCTCAATTTTAACAGTTTTATCGATAATATCTCCTGATGAACTATCCCTTTTAATCCTGTGATTGTATTGTATTAAATCATACGCCTACGATCATGACTTGGAAAATATAAAATGTATTTTATTAGTGCTAAAAGCTTCCAACTGTACAGCTTCTTTTACTGGTAGATTTTTTCCTACATTGTCTTTTACATGAATTAACTGTATGGTTATGTATTATTTATGATCCATTTGTGTACATCTCCTTTCAAAATATTTTTATGATTATGTACTTTTATGGTCCATGAGACCGAAATAAAGTTATGGAATGGAATATACATAAGTACCATGATCATTGTATGTAACATTCATGTAATTAAAAACAATGTGTTTGAAAATAATGTTAAAAAGTCATAAAAACTGTAAAATAGAATCATTTTTGCATAAAGATATATTACATAATGCAAAAATACAGAGATGTATTTTTGCATTATGTAATATATCTTTTAGATATTAAAACAATTATTTTTTCCTCATAGTGATGACTATACAATGTGCAATACTTGTCCTGAAGAAGGTGACAAATCATTTTCCTTTCACCGAAACGCCGCATCAACAGTTATTTTACAGTTTTTATGAATTTTAACATTATTTTCAAACACATTGTTTTTAATTACATGAATGTTACATACAATGATCATGGTACTTATGTATATATGATAGTGTTTACATGATTTGTTAATCTATGCATTTGCACTTTATCACATGTTTGAAATACTGTGGATGTTTTTTAATAAAGCACAATACATTCCTATATATAATTTATATTTAGTTTTGTTTTAAGATCGTTTTCGAGTTTATGATTATCATCACCTCACAATTTAGCAACCTTGATGTTTTCTTTCTTTGTATATTTAATAATAATTTTTGAGTGAAGTTTTGAAATATCATATCACAAGGGTTTTATATAGGGTTTGCCGAATTGTAACACAAATTAGTGTTGTTTTATTTGTTCATGGAAAGGGAATCTTTGTCTTTGTTCTTCACATACCCGTCCCTTTGCTGAGTATTAGGGTAACTCCCCTATTGTTTTGTGAGTATCTGACCTATGCTCCATCACAGTCAGCATCAAGTTGTGCCTGGGTCCTGTTCTACCACAATCATTGACTATTATTACCACTTTGTGCTACTTGGCACTATTTTTACCTAACACTAAGGGGCCGATTCCGATCTCGGTCGGAGGCGCACCCAATACTATTCGGTCGGGAAAAAAGCCATGCGAAAGCCAGTTTCCCGACCGATCCGTACAGCACACCGAACGAGCAAGTACGATGCGCACAACAGCAAAAATTCCGGCCGAGCCGTACTCACCCAAACCAGGTCCTGTTCTCCGACCGAGGCGAATCCGGAAACGCCGAATCGAGTCGCACGGAAGGGAAAATGCAGCCCCGTCCGGCCGGACAAGTACGATGCGCTTTCCGTACGCGCCGAACCCGTCGCTACGCACGGCACGTCAAAGCATCCGGGAGAGGCGCACATAAGCTCCGAATCGCGCCACAACACGATCCACGGCTACGAGACGAACACAGCACAGACAAGGACGACGCGAGCGACGAGGACGAAGCGAAGCGACGAGGACGAAGCCAAGCGACGAGGACGACGCGAAGCAACGAGAAGGACGAACGACACGAACCAACCATGAATCCCTTCGTCCCGATCATACCAATATTCTACATCTACTACCGGAACAGGCACGGACGCGTACGGCGCAGAAGGTAAGTCAGACACCAACCACAAAACACATACAACACGTACACGACACATCACACACATACACTGGGAATCTGAATATACTTACACCAGCAACAGCAGCACCATAGGGGCGGGATGCCCATCACCAATGCCACATATGCACACAGGGGCCTGAATGCGCGCCACCACCTCAACCCAGGGGGCTGGATGCCTACCACTACTACCACCCTTAGCCAGGGGGCAGGATGCCTACCACTACTACCACCCTCACCCACGGGGGGCAGGATGCCTACCACTACTACCACCCTTAGCCAGGGGGCAGGATGCCCACCACTACTACCACCCTCACCCAGGGGGGCAGGATGCCTACCACTACTACCACCCTTAGCCAGGGGGCAGGATGCCCACCACTACTGCCACCCTCACCCAGGGGGGCAGGATGCCCACCACTACTACCACCCTCACCCACGGGGGCAGGATGCCTACCACTACTACCACCCTTAGCCAGGGGGCAGGATGCCCACCACTACCACCCTCACCCAGGGGGCAGGATGCCCACCACTACTACCACCCTTAGCCAGGGGGCTGGATGCCTACCACTACTACCACCCTTAGCCAGGGTGGCAGGATGCCTACCACTACTACCACCCTTAGCCAGGGGGCAGGATGCCTACCACTACTACCACCCTTAGCCAGGGTGGCAGGATGCCTACCACTACTACCACCCTTAGCCAGGGGGCAGGATGCCCACCACTACTACCACCCTTAGCCAGGGGGCAGGATGCCTACCACTACTACCACCCTTAGCCAGGGGGCAGGATGCCCACCACTACTACCACCCTTAGCCAGGGGGCAGGATGCCCACCACTACTACCACCCTTAGCCAGGGGGCTGGATGCCTACCACTACTACCACCCTTAGCCAGGGGGCAGTATGCCTACCACTACTACCACCCTCACCCACGGGGGGCAGGATGCCTACCACTACTACCACCCTTAGCCAGGGGGCAGGATGCCTACCACTACTACCACCCTCACCCACGGGGGGCAGGATGCCTACCACTACTACCACCCTTAGCCAGGGTGGCAGGATGCCTACCACTACTACCACCCTTAGCCAGGGGGCAGGATGCCTACCACTACTACCACCCTCACCCACGGGGGCAGGATGCCTACCACTACTACCACCCTTAGCCAGGGTGGCAGGATGCCTACCACTACTACCACCCTTAGCCAGGGGGGCAGGATGCCTACCACTACTACCACCCTTAGCCAGGGTGGCAGGATGCCTACCACTACTACCACCCTTAGCCAGGGGGGCAGGATGCCTACCACTACTACCACCCTCACCCAGGGGGGCAGGATGCCCACCACTACTACCACCCTTAGCCAGGGGGCAGGATGCCCACCACTACTACCACCCTCACCCAGGGGGCAGGATGCCCACCACTACTACCACCCTTAGCCAGGGGGCTGGATGCCTACCACTACTACCACCCTTAGCCAGGGGGCAGTATGCCTACCACTACTACCACCCTCATCCACGGGGGGCAGGATGCCTACCACTACTACCACCCTTAGCCAGGGGGGCAGGATGCCTACCACTACTACCACCCTCACCCAGGGGGGCAGGATGCCCACCACTACTACCACCCTTAGCCAGGGGGCAGGATGCCCACCACTACTACCACCCTCACCCAGGGGGGCAGGATGCCCACCACTACTACCACCCTTAGCCAGGGGGCTGGATGCCTACCACTACTACCACCCTTAGCCAGGGGGCAGGATGCCTACCACTACTACCACCCTCACCCAGGGGGGCAGGATGCCCACCACTACTACCACCCTTAGCCAGGGGGCAGGAAGCCTACCACTACTACCACCCTTAGCCAGGGGGCTGGATGCCTACCACTACTACCACCCCCACTCATAGGATGGACAATGCATGACACAACAAGCACACCACAACCTAGGGAATGCAAGATTAAGACATCCCCCACCACCATGACAAGCGTGTGAGCAGGCTGTGTCAAATGCCTACAACACCGAACATGACTTTGAACATACAATGTGACCCCCTAGCACATGTGCCACACATATATGTGTGTGGCACCCACAATGCAAGCAGCCCATGACCATTGTGGCAATGGGGCCTAAACCCCCATCATCACAGTGACCAAAAGGCAAGTGTGGGGTCCATAGCTGAAGCACATTTTGACCATTGTGGCAATGGGGTCTAAACCCCCATCATCACAGTGACCAAAAGGCAAGTGTGGGGTCCATAGCTGAAGCACATTTTGACCATTGTGGCAATGGGGTCTAAACCCCCATCATCACAGTGACCAAAAGGCAAGTGTGGGGTCCATAGCTGAAGCACATTTTGACCATTGTGGCAATGGGGTCTAAACCCCCATCATCACAGTGACCAAAAGGCAAGTGTGGGGTCCATAGCTGAAGCACATTTTGACCATTGTGGCAATGGGGTCTAAACCCCCATCATCACAGTGACCAAAAGGTAAGTGTGGGGTCCATAGCTGAAGCACATTTTGACCATTGTGGCAATGGGGTCTACACCCTCATCATCACAGTGACCAAAAGGTAATTGTTGACAAAGAAAGAGCTGCAACTGCCAAACTGCATGGATCATTCCTGGTCACAGAACCAAAAACTCATCTGTGGCAAAGTAGTGTATGTGTCCCATTGCAACATAAATTGGGGGAGCCAAATACTGCAGTGCAAATGAAACATTCCTTTGGCCATGTGCAGACAAACAACACCCATGGGGGCTGAGACCGTCAACAGTCATCAATGACACAATGACAGAAGTGACCATCAGAATGCAGAACCACATATTTGCACCAATGGGCACACAAATGCAGATACCCTGTGGAGACAGCAGATGTGAGGTGAACAGATACCATACCATGGCAGCAATGGGACACACAAACCATGATCACTGTGCTGACCGATGACCTAGGAGTCCCAGGGACAGCAGGGGAAACACACCAAACAACATACAGCCAATGGCACACCTAAGATATGCCAATGCAGTGGTGCAGATGCACAAACACAAACAGGCAGACCAACACTGTCATCATACACAGCAGGTGAGGGGTGGGGGTGCCAGTGTCCCCAGGCAACAACACAGCACATGAGGAGAGCTGAATACCAATCATACAGATGTGCATACACTGCCACACTAAGGTAACTCATGGATCCAAATCCCCTATGTGGGCAAGCAGGCATTGACAGGTGAGAGGGAGCACAAAACACACATGTCACACAGGCACGTAGGAACAACAACTGACACAGCAAGTCACAGACACACCACAGCACCACCCCCAGGGCCCCCACAATGTGGTGACCCTGGGCTGAATAAAAATACCACTGTGATGACAAAGCTAAATGTCGTTCACACTGTGAACCACAGTCAGGTGTCCTGAGCAACTAACTACCATCACACCTACACAAGCACAAATCAATCAGCATGGCCAGTAAGCCAAGGCCAACATGGAGGCAGGGGACTAGCCGGGCAACAACTCTCATCTGCACACACTCAAGACCACACCCCTCGACCTCCAACAATGTGCAGCAGTGAAGTACACATGCACTGGTGACATTGCACATGCACCCATGACTATTCCAGGGTGGTGGGTGGGAACCAAGGTGTAGAAACACATCACACATGGACACTCAACAAGACTCCTGAATGTCTGACACACTGCACACTACGCTGTACATGGACATGACGGCAATACCACACCGACCAATGGGATCCCAGCCACAGTCACACACCAATGAAGAAGCCAAGGTCACCCACAAAGAACACACATAGACAACAACCAACATTGCAGCCCGGACCCTAAGGAGTGCCAGCAGTCACACACACAACGTGTCACAATCACTGAAAGATAACACAAACTGGAAATCACATGACAGGGGCAAACAACAAGTGCCAAAGGGAAACCTGACTGTGACCCATCTGCGTCAGCACACAAACTCTGCCCTGACAGCAAACACACCTATGGGTGACACCCTGATGACCAGTAATGTGCCATGCACCCACATCACAGAGAACACAGGGAGAAGACTTTGGGGAACATAGCTCAAGTCAGCAAGCATCACAAACAGGTACAACACTAGGGATCACAGCATGCGCAGATGAATGAAAGTGAACACACAGACATGCACATACAACACACACCTTGGGCGCAGGCAATGTCACATGTGTACACACTGCCATGAGGGGACTCCACTCCTGTGTGAGGAAAGCTGTGCCATATGTTGCCTCAGTAGGGCCCCATCATGTCAGCTGAGCACTTGGTCACACAATCAACAATTAGCACCAAATGAGGGCTCCCATCACATCAGCCTGGTCATGGATGTGCCAACGGAATCATCAGCACAGATCCAACACACTTGTATAGCAATGTTGCACTGACTACACGGATGAGTCCCTCCCCATTGATGCCCAAACCTGCATGTCCACTGGAGATGGCAACACGGTCAGGGAAGTAGACAAATGCAACGATGGCAGGCACAACAGATGTGCAGGGGTGGAAGCCACAGATATGAAATTGCCAATGTAAGTAGGAAACCCATTGCCAAATACTGAACACATGACACCCTCAGATGCTGCTATTGATGACATGGATACACCACATGATAGGACACATTCCCCCTGGACCACATGGGTTCCTGCACAGTAACACTTCATAATCATGAGACCAGATATCACCATCACTGCAGCAAGGGCATGGTTAGCTGCACCAACAACATGTACATCTGAAGCATGAGCACTAGAGAAAAGAAAGTTGCTTTATTCAGCATATGTGTTGTTTGATAACGACGTCCAGAAGAAATTAGAGCAAAGGCCAATGGCCAGTCCATTGTCAAAGTTCAAACAGGGTGACACTGGCAGATGTCAACCTACGCATGCCTGCACAATACCAGGGACAATCCACTAGGAGGGGCAACCGGGGGCAGGCCAGGCACCGCAGGGACAGGATCAGGGCTCACCAGGGGGAGTCAGGGAAGGGGTGGTGGGTGCTGGAGAGCCACTGACAACTGCAGTGGAGGTGTCTGACATGGTGTGTGCCGGCACAACTGGGGGCATGACTCAGATGTCGTGGGTGCCGGCACAACTGCAGTGGACCCTGCAGATGGGGTGGACAGGTCCGCCACTGCAGTGCCCAAGTCAGACAGGGCGGTAGTGGACTCCACTGCAGTGCCTACCTCCAGGGGAGGAGAATGGGGAACAGGCAAGGTGGGTTGGACAGAGGGGAGGACACCCTCACCACATCAGTGGCACAGACAAGCGCAGCGGGGGGTGTGGTGCTGGGAGAGCAAGTGGCAGGGGGAGAAGGCCGGAGCATCTTGGGGATGGTATATCTGTGGGTGGGGGAACCTGGGGCAGGGTGTGGTGGGGGCACCTGTGCAGTGGGGGCCTGAGGGATGGAGGACGGAGACCTTGTGCCTGAGCTGCAGGGCGGTGGCGGGGTCTTGCTCTTAGCACTCCGGGGGACTTGCGGGTGGGGGCCTCAGTCCGTCTGCGCCTGGGGGAGGGTGTCCGGGGGCGAGGGGCACTCTGCTCCGTGTGGGTGGGCTTCCTCTTCCCCCGGGATGCTGGAGCAGCTTCATCGGTGGGGAAGAGGCCGAGGTCACAGAGGAAGAGCTGCTGTGACTTTGGGGTTGCAGGTGAGGCAAGGGAGGGTGCTTTGGAGGGAGAGGGAACTGAGGACTGCGCAGTGCATGTGGATGCGTGTGTGTGTGTTCCAGGGCCCCATCCCCTGTGAGTCTGGCTTCAGTCCCCTGAATGTGCGTGCGTGTGCGTTTTGTCATTGGCGTGTGTGTCAGTGTGCTGGATGTGTGTGTGCTGGTGTGTGCCTGTGCCAGTGTGTGTGTGCCTGGGATGGGTAAGGTGCTGGGGAGTGTGGATGGAGCAGAGGCAGGAGGGGTGAGGGACCGTTTGAGGAGGGACACTGCTGCCGTCAGGGAGGAGTCCATGGACCTATTGCCCCTCTGTAGGTCAGACATGCCCGATGAGATGCCCTCCATGAACGACACCAGCTGAGTCAACAGCGCGGTGTGCGCATGGAGGACACTCAGCATGGCTGTCTGCCCTACATGGAGCTGGCGAAGGAGGTACACAGACTCCTCACTCAGGGCAGCAGGGGACACAGGGGCAGGGGGTGCGGTGCCTGGCCCAAAGGAGACACGCTCCCGGACATGGGAGCCTCCACGGACCTGGGGAATGGGAGCCGATGGGAGGGCGGTGGTGGTGCTGGTGGTGGCGGGGACAGCAACACTAGCTGGGGTGTGGTGGCTGCTGACACCCGCCTCCACAAGGGAGTCATCCTCCGAGTTGCTCTGGTCCTCAGCTGAGGTGGATGCTGCTGAGGACTCCTCGGTGTGGCTCCCCTCGCCCTCCGTGCCACTGGGTCCCTCCGACCACTCCTCGGCTGCTGACCCAGTCTGGCTCTCCGGCTCCTCCTGGTCCGTGGAGCTGTCCCCTTCCGTGGCCGTGGATGTATCTGCAAACAATGGGGAAACAGACAGACATCAGTCACCTGCACATAACGCACACACCACTGTGAGCACAGCACATCACAGAGCAAGCCCTGGCATCATTAGTTGTACATTGCTAAAAGTGCACTAATTGAACAGGAGAAGTCAATTGTCAGTCTGATGCCAAGCATGGCACTCACATCCCACATGGCCTTGCACCCATCTGTCTGGTGTCTGTTGGATTGCAACACCCCAGTGTTGACACATGCACCAAGTACATAGTAGTTGGACAGTGCAGAGGACACGGTGTGGACACATCACAGCTCTTGCCACTGAGTCAGTACAGGTTTACGGATGTAAGGGATGCCCAGAGTCAAATAGGAAATGCATGTGATGCATACCAGCGACAGACACCATGATGCACCCATGTCCTGATAGCCAGCGCCACTATGGTGTGCATGTAGCACATGTCACTCCCCTGCAGGATCACCAATCAGTAGACACATGCCATGGCGGAGGCATGACTGCAAAGTCATACATCACTGTCTCAGTGATGTATGACTTTGCAGCCAGACAACAACACTCTGCACTGTGTCACAATAGTAGGTCATGGGGAATGCAAGTCCTGGAGCTGCACAAGTGCACATGTACATCCCCCCACAACACATCCTCTTAACCCTCATCTGTCCAGGTCATACCTATTGGACATATGGGAGACCTGTGACACTACCCTCTGAACCTGAGCCCCTCACACTCTGCTGTGCATGGGGAACAGCTGCCTGAACTTCACATTTACATGCCCCAGTCTGCATGGGCAGCTGATCAGACACCTATGTGTCACACAAGTATCGTCTCCTATGGTCACATCTCCAGTGGCATGCTGAGCCCCTACCAAGAAACTCCACAGCAGTCCTGGCGACTAATCCACAGCACACTGACACAGAGGCAGACACCTGAGGGGTCAAATCACTGTGCACAATGTGTCCTCTGATACACGGGAGTGGGAGTACAGAGTGTATTGTATGGCCTGGAGTAGGCATGACTGTCCAGCCCCACATGAATGAGGGATGAGCCCTGGACTGTAGGCAGCTGGCTAAGTATGTGTGACACACGTCATATACATACTCCTGGGGCCCAAACATTGTTCCCACCCGCAGCATGGGTGTGTGCCAGGTACCCCAGCCACATGTGGTGGATCAGCTCAGCAATTGGACCACAGATCAAAGTAACACGCTGAATACATGTCAGAATACAGGCATTGTGTAAGCAATGGACCCACCCATGATGCCCACCACAGAGTCAGGGAAACAGATGCTGTCTCCCACCTTGAGTCAAGCAAACTGCAAGGACACAGTCCTAAGTGACAGAATTCCCTGCATGTAAGGGCCACACCTGGGTATCAGATGAGGAGTGGGCAGTGCACAATAGAGGGACATGGCTCCTGGACAACATGACTGCTGTACTGTGGCAGTTCAACCTGGCCCGAGGAGGGCACATAGCATGTTAGACAGAGTACACAGTGCAGTCTTTGACTCACCCCCTCCTTGCTGCTCTCTGGCCTTCAGCTGCCCATCCAGGTCTGGAAAGACCACCGCCAGGATCCTGAGCATGTGGGGGTCAGGGTCCGTGTTCCGCCCCTCCTGCGAGGAGGCGACAGCTTCAGCTGGACCCGTGCAATCCTCCGGGTCCAGCCCCGAAGGTCCTGCCACCTCTTTTGGCAGTTGCGGATCCGGCGCTTGTAGACCCCCACGGACCGGACAGCCCGGACGATGTCCTTCCAGATCTCATGCTTCCGATGGGCAGAAGCCTGTCAGGATGACAAAGTGATAAGGCCATTACTACACATGCAACATATCCGTGCATGACACAGTTGCATATACATGTCGCAATCACAGGGGCACATGGTGTACCCAGGCAGTGCACGGCTGCCCATGGACAGTTTTCCAGAAGTCACTACATGGTATCATTGCATGGGGAGTAAAACCCTGTTCAGAAGCACTGTCACTGCACCATACCTGTCCAGTGCAAGTCACTACACACTATGGGGGGTGACAACTACTCAGTGAGCCTGCTAGCCAGTGGTGTGCTGACTCTCAGCCTTGCTAGTCAGACAAAATGCACATTCAGAAAGGCAGTGCACAGAACACTCACCTGCTCCCCTGGTGTCCCATACAGCTTGCTGCACTGTGGAAGTAGGCTGTCCAGCAGGGCCTGGTTCTCTTCAAGGCTGAAGGCTGGGGCTCTCTCCACAGTACGTGCCATTGCAGGGTCCAGAGGGGCAGAGACAGCAGCAGTGCAGTGGCAGATGTCGTCCTGGAGCATGTAGTGCAGGCAAGTGGGCTCTCAGGGGAACATGCAGCAATATATATGTGCTGGAGAGGCAGATACTGTCCCTTGTGTCCAAAGTGATAGGTCCAAGTCGTTTGCATCTTCTGAATCTGGCCAATCCATGGAATAGCAGCACCAAAACACGCCCACAGCATCCTTCAAAATTTCAACTTCATGACATACATGATTTTGCAACATTGTTGTGGGTGACCAACTGATTTTCCAGCAACCGACTCGTTCGAATATTCGAAAACGCGTCCGTTGCCAGGCAAGCCCATTGTCAATGGGTGCGCACCGATCGGTCCATTGAGGTACAACGCGCACAGGGGTACAACGCGTACCCGCACACATTGAATGCAATGGGCCGGCCGGAGGCACCGATCGGTCCATTGCAGTACAACGCGCACAGGGGTACAACGCGTACCCGCACACATTGAAAGCAATGGGCCGGCCGGAGGCACCGATCGGTCCATTGCTGTTCAACGCGCACAGGGGTACAACGCGTACCCGCACACATTGAATGCAATGGGCCGGCCGGAGGCACCGATCGGTCCATTGCTGTTCAACGCGCACAGGGGTACAACGCGTACCCGCACACATTGAATGCAATGGGCCGGCCGGAGGCACCGATCGGTCCATTGCTGTTCAACGCGCACAGGGGTACAACGCGTACCCGCGACACATTGAATGCAATGGGCCGGCCGGAGGCACCGATCGGTCCATTGCTGTTCAACGCGCACAGGGGTACAACGCGTACCCGCACACATTGAAAGCAATGGGCCGGCCGGAGGCACCGATCGGTCCATTGCTGTTCAACGCGCACAGGGGTACAACGCGTGCACCGCACACATTGAATGCAATGGGCCGGCCGGAGGCACCGATCGGTCCATTGCTGTTCAACGCGCACAGGGGTACAACGCGTACCCGCACACATTGAATGCAATGGGCCGGCCGGAGGCACCGATCGGTCCATTGCTGTTCAACGCGCACAGGGGTACAACGCGTACCCGCACACATTGAATGCAATGGGCCGGCCGGAGGCACCGATCGGTCCATTGCTGTTCAACGCGCACAGGGGTACAACGCGTACCCGCACACATTGAATGCAATGGGCCGGCCGGAGGCACCGATCGGTCCATTGCAGTACAACGCGCACAGGGGTACAACGCGTACCCGACACATTGAAAGCAATGGGCCGGCCGGAGGCACCGATCGGTCCATTGCTGTTCAACGCGCACAGGGGTACAACGCGTACCCGCACACATTGAATGCAATGGGCCGGCCGGAGGCACCGATCGGTCCATTGCAGTACAACGCGCACAGGGGTACAACGCGTACCCGCACACATTGAATGCAATGGGCCGGCCGGAGGCACCGATCGGTCCATTGCAGTACAACGCGCACAGGGGTACAACGCGTACCCGCACACATTGAAAGCAATGGGCCGGCCGGAGGCACCGATCGGTCCATTGCTGTTCAACGCGCACAGGGGTACAACGCGTACCCGCACACATTGAATGCAATGGGCCGGCCGGAGGCACCGATCGGTCCATTGCTGTTCAACGCGCACAGGGGTACAACGCGTACCCGCACACATTGAATGCAATGGGCCGGCCGGAGGCACCGATCGGTCCATTGCTGTTCAACGCGCACAGGGGTACAACGCGTACCCGCACACATTGAATGCAATGGGCCGGCCGGAGGCACCGATCGGTCCATTGCAGTACAACGCGCACAGGGGTACAACGCGTACCCGCACACATTGAAAGCAATGGGCCGGCCGGAGACACCGATCGGTCCATTGCTGTTCAACGCATCACTGAACATGTGACTGGCATATATCAGCATGCCTGTCTCAGATGGACATATGCCAGCCACAGATAGCTCCCAGGGAGTGAGGGGCACACCTACATCACGGCAGCCTGTCCAAACCTTATCATAAGGCATGTAAGGCTGCATTTCCTATTGTGTGTATGTTGGTGTACATGTTGTCCTGTGGGTGTCACCTGTGGGCAGCCACCCCCAGGCTGTGCACGTGTTAATGGGGACAGGATCCTGGGTGTTACGTGTACGTGACCACTGTGATGTGCAACTGTTCATATCTGTGCATGTGCCATGGTCACATTTCACAGTGGTGTTTGTGTATGTCATGTCACATACCCCGTGAGTCCCATGTGGGACGGTATGTTTGAGCCAGGGTGTCCCAGTGGCACAATAGTGATGGCCCTCCACAGTCTTTGTGCATGTAGTGTTTACAATGTCTCTGATTTCATGTGCACAATGGGAGACAGTCTCCACATCCACGTTGTGTGTGCATGGACTCTGATGTTGTGCGTGTGTGTCACAGACGTCCATGGCTCTCCTGCCATGTCAAGTGTGGCCACTACCTGTGGGGGTCATGTTTGTTTTGTTGTGGTGTACACATGATACTCCAGGTGATGCCAGTGTCCATGTGGCATTACAGGGTCCCTGGGAATGTGCCTGTCGTTGAGCTGTGGTGCCTGGGGCACATCTGTCCTCACATGTCACTGGGGGGTGACTGTGACACAGCATCATGATATCCAATGGGCCAACCTGGGACAAATTGATGCCACCTGTAGGACCGTGTTGACAGATGTTGGCCATGTATGTACCATACATGTCGTTCCGGTACTGCACACTTCATGTAGTTGTGCCTCATGATGATGTATGTTGGGATCTTGAGTGTGTTCAATGCCGCATATGTGGGGTGACTGACGATCTTGCTTACTTCTCCTCTGCACTGCAGGGCTCCTGCTGTCCATCGGCCATTCCCAGACCTGGCAACGATGGTGGAACGGGACAGCATCCGACGGTACCGCTTCACCAGGCAGCTGATTGAGGATTTTGCAGTGCAGTTGTCCCCACATTTGCAGCCTGGCCGGCCGTATCCTACAGCGCTGACCCCCAAGGTGAAGGTGATGGCAGCCCTACACTTCTTTGCCACCGGTACCTTCCAACATACTGTGGCGTCTGCTGGTGGGATGTCACAGACCATGTTCAGCCGTGTGCTCCGCGATTTCTTGGCGGCAATGTTGCTCTTCCTGAACCGGTACATCTATTTCCCTAGACTGCGACGACTCACTGACGTGAAGAGTGACTTTTATGCCCTGGGGAGGATGCCGCATGTCATTGGCTCCATTGATGGGACACATGTGGCTTTGGTACCACCACAGGCCCAGGAGCAGGCCTACAGGAACCGCAAGCACTACCACTCGGTCAATGCACTGGTGGTGTGTCTTGCAGACATGACCATCACACACGTGTGTGCCCGTTTCCCTGGTTCAGCACACGATGCCTTTGTGATGAGGAGTAGTCGCATCCCCAGGTTGATGGCACAGATGCAGAACCAGCGTGCCTGGCTTGTCGGTGTGTACTGACTTTGTGCCATTGTGTGTGATCTGATCTGTAGTATTCCGCCCACTTTTCCAAGTCAGCTGATGTGCACTTGTCTGTCCGTAGGTGACTCGGGATACCCCAACATGCCGTGGTTGCTGACACCCCTCAGGAACCCTGTGACACCTGCCCATATGCGCTACAATGAGGCACATGGTCGGACCAGGAGAGTGATTGAGCGGACCTTTGGTCTCCTGAAGAGCCGCTTCCGCTGCCTGGACAAGACCGGAGGGTCCCTCCCATATGCCCCTGCGAAAGTGTGCAAGATTATCATCGTCTGCTGCATGCTCCACAACCTGGCAGTGCGGAAGGAGTTGCCTCTCATCCAGGATGACGATGACCAACATCCGCCACCTGTGGAGGATCCTGGCCTGGACCACGATGCCAGTGACGATGATGATGATGATGGTGATGGTGATGTCCGCACACAGCTCATCACCAACTTCTTTAGCTGAATGTGAGTATCCTGAGGTGTCATGTGAATGATGTGAGTTGGCATGATGTGTGGGTGGTGCTCTGGTGCTGTTGGAGTGTGTCCATGGGCTACTTGACAGGATGTGTGTTGCGATGTGTGGTGACAGGTGGGCTGTACTCCCCAACAGTGTTGACATGCTAACTTGGTTCTGGGTGGGTATCTTGTAACATGTATTGTGCATGAGTTTTGCTGTTCTGTCCTGTACTGCATTGCTTTTGACTGTGTGTCATTTCTGTCCTTCACAGGGTACTTTCAGATTCGTTTGGTCAACTGTGTCCACCGACGACGTGATTGCACATCCAGGCTGGTAGCTGTTGTGTCCCTACAGGTGATGTGCGCCACACCCATGGACTTCCTTCTGTCTACAGTTGTTGACTGTGTGCCCGCTACCAGGTGGGGTTACCTTGCATCTGTAGTGGTTACGGCATGTTGCTACTGTGTAATAAACCTGTGCTTCACTTAGTGATGTGCGTTGTCTGTGGTCACACATTTGACTGCCATTTGCTTACTGCACCTGTGGGCTACTTGACTACAACTGGGAATGGGTGTGGTGTCTGTGCATTGCACCGTCTTCCCTGGCAACATCAGTGTAGGCAATGAGTCAGATGGCCTAGGTGTGTATGTGTTGTGTAGCCCTGGTGGTGTGTCTCCCTCATATGTGTCACGTTGCCTGTACTCACATGCCTGTGTTGTCCTTGCTGTTGCAGTTCGCATACACAGTGTAATTTTGCTGTTCATCATCCCCATAACAGCACCCACGTTGGAATCACGACAGAGGCAAGTATGGTGTATTATTGTGTTTATTGTGATACATCTGTGATAATAGTGCATAGGATGGATTGTGCTGTACATGAATCTTGCAATCCCAAGTTCCTAGATGAATAGAAAGTCCAGGTAGACAGGATCCCCAGTATCGGGACCACAGTTGTCTGACACATTGTTCCAACTTGTACTCCCCATGCAATGTGTGGGAGTAGTGTTGCCATCAACAGGGTGAACAGTCTGTGCACAAAGGCGAAAATCCAGAACAGGTTCAGGCTTCCTGGGAGTTGCGCTTGGCCATCAGCCTCTCACTTTCCCCTCCTCGGACGACCCCTCTTCTTGGGGGGGGCCCTCAAGTGCAGGCTGCTGCGGTGCAGGGGACTCTCCGCCAGAGTCCTCCTCCCTCCCTGTGGCAGTTGCAGTTTGTTCGGTACCAGATGTTGTTGGCACACAGGGAGGTGTGGACTGGTTGCTGTTCATCTGGCGGAGGCATTGTAAAATGTCCCTGTGCACCGCCGTCATCTCATGTAGTACATCCCACTTGGACTCCACGCGGGACATGTGGGAGTCCACACGTGACATGTGTGACTCCACGTGGGACATGTGGGAGTCCAAGCGGGCATGATGGGCAGCCTGCTGCTGTTTGATGTCTCTGAGGAGCCCCACTACCTGGCTGAGCTCTCCGGTGCTGGACTGGTACGCATCAGCTATGCGTACCAGTTGTGGGTCTTCATGCACACCAGCAACGTCTGCAAGCAGCGACCTCTGTCTCCCACCCCTCCCACCACCCCTGCTGACATGTGCAGTGTGTGCAGTTGCATGCACAGATAACCCTGGTCCACCTTGGGGGTTGGTGGTGGTGGTGGTGTCCATGGCCCCAGGTTGGTCCAGGGTCACTGCGCTGGTGTTGTTCCTTATTCTGTCCATGTCGGCAGGGATGGTATTCGTGGTGACAGTCGTTGGAGGGGTGGGTGCAGGGGGTGCAGCTGGTGGACCTGCTGGTGCTGCAGCTGGTGGTCCTGCTGATGCAGCATGTTGACTTGCACCGGATGTGCCAGGTTGTTCATCGTCCGAGGAGGACAGAGGCTGTACGACGCCAGTGAGCTCGGCATCCTCTTGAGCCTGGGACTGGGACTCCTCAGCGTCTGCTGCTGTGTCCCTATCATCACCTGTTTTTGGGAGACACAAACAATGTATGTCATGTTTCTGCAGGCATCAGTGGTTGACACACCTGACAGTTGTGACTGTGCCTCGGGGTGCGGGCCTGTACATTGTATTGTCCTAAGTCGTCACAGTCAGGGGTTGATATTGGTGTGGCACATTGTCCTGCATTATTTGGGCATTTCTATGTATTCTCTGTGGTGTGAACATGGTCTGCATTGATTGTGTTTGGTTGACAGCCAGACCTCCTTCCCCACCCAGCCAGCCAGATATCCCACCATGGAACGTGCTTGCATTGCAGGGAGTGTAAGTTGTCTCTCAGGATGTCAGTCAGTGGTGTCCTGCTGTTTGTTGGTGCACAGTTGGCAGCAGGGCCTTGTGCTCCCCACAGCAGTAGCCAGTGTCAGCCATCTTGTGAGTCCTTCTCCACTCCCTGTGATGTGAGCATGGTTCAGGGTGGTGTTGATGGGCCAGTTGTGAGCCTGAGCAATGTCTGTGACTACGACTCCCATCATGCTATTGCCTCCACCCCCTTCCCAGCATGCCCATGCTTCCTTCCTTTTGACTCTGCTTCCCTGTGGGGTGGGCTGGCTGTGCTGACAGGATGGCTGGGAGTGTTGTCCTGGCAGTTGTTTGGCTAAGAGTCCCAAGAGTGTCCCTGTGCTTCACACAACATAACCCAGGGTGGTGGTGCTTTGTGGGATCTTGTGTTAGGATGGAGGGCATTGCATTCTACCAGGTGGGTACTGTGGAGTTTGTGTGGGGGGGGTGGGAGGGGAGGTGCTTGTGACTATGGTCAGTGCTGCAAGTCCCCCTTCCCACCCAGCCAGCCAGATATCCCACCATGGAACGTGCTTGCATTGCAGGGAGTGGAAGTTGTCTCTCAGGATGTCAGTCAGTGGTGTCCTGCTGTTTGTTGGTGCACAGTTGCCAGCAGGGCCTTGTGCTCCCCACAGCAGTAGCCAGTGTCAGCCATCTTGTGAGTCCTTCTCCACTCCCTGTGATGTGAGCATGGTTCAGGGTGGTGTTGATGGGCCAGTTGTGAGGCTGAGCAATGTCTGTGACTACGACTCCCATCATGCTATTGCCTCCACCCCCTTCCCAGCATGCCCATGCTTCCTTCCTTTTGACTCTGCTTCCCTGTGGGGTGGGCTGGCTGTGCTGACAGGATGGCTGGGAGTGTTGTCCTGGCAGTTGTTTGGCTAAGAGTCCCAAGAGTGTCCCTGTGCTTCACACAACATAACCCAGGGTGGTGGTGCTTTGTGGGATCTTGTGTTAGGATGGAGGGCATTGCATTCTACCAGGTGGGTACTGTGGAGTTTGTGTGGGGGGGTGGGAGGGGAGGTGCTTGTGACTATGGTCAGTGCTGCAAGTCCCCCTTCCCACCCAGCCAGCCAGATATCCCACCATGGAACGTGCTTGCATTGCAGGGAGTGGAAGTTGTCTCTCAGGATGTCAGTCAGTGGTGTCCTGCTGTTTGTTGGTGCACAGTTGGCAGCAGGGCCTTGTGCTTCCCACAGCAGTAGCCAGTGTCAGCCATCTTGTGAGTCCTTCTCCACTCCCTGTGATGTGAGCATGGTTCAGGGTGGTGTTGATGGGCCAGTTGTGAGGCTGAGCAATGTCTGTGACTACGACTCCCATCATGCTATTGCCTCCACCCCCTTCCCAGCATGCCCATGCTTCCTTCCTTTTGACTCTGCTTCCCTGTGGGGTGGGCTGGCTGTGCTGACAGGATGGCTGGGAGTGTTGTCCTGGCAGTTGTTTGGCTAAGAGTCCCAAGAGTGTCCCTGTGCTTCACACAACATAACCCAGGGTGGTGGTGCTTTGTGGGATCTTGTGTTAGGATGGAGGGCATTGCATTCTACCAGGTGGGTACTGTGGAGTTTGTGTGGGGGGGGTGGGAGGGGAGGTGCTTGTGACTATGGTCAGTGCTGCAAGTCCCCCTTCCCACCCAGCCAGCCAGATATCCCACCATGGAACGTGCTTGCATTGCAGGGAGTGTAAGTTGTCTCTCAGGATGTCAGTCAGTGGTGTCCTGCTGTTTGTTGGTGCACAGTTGCCAGCAGGGCCTTGTGCTCCCCACAGCAGTAGCCAGTGTCAGCCATCTTGTGAGTCCTTCTCCACTCCCTGTGATGTGAGCATGGTTCAGGGTGGTGTTGATGGGCCAGTTGTGAGGCTGAGCAATGTCTGTGACTACGACTCCCATCATGCTATTGCCTCCACCCCCTTCCCAGCATGCCCATGCTTCCTTCCTTTGACTCTGCTTCCCTGTGGGGTGGGCTGGCTGTGCTGACAGGATGGCTGGGAGTGTTGTCCTGGCAGTTGTTTGGCTAAGAGTCCCAAGAGTGTCCCTGTGCTTCACACAACATAACCCAGGGTGGTGGTGCTTTGTGGGATCTTGTGTTAGGATGGAGGGCATTGCATTCTACCAGGTGGGTACTGTGGAGTTTGTGTGGGGGGGTGGGAGGGGAGGTGCTTGTGACTATGGTCAGTGCTGCAAGTCCCCCTTCCCACCCAGCTAGCCGGATATCCCACCATGGAACGTGCTTGCATTGCAGGGAGTGTAAGTTGTCTCTCAGGATGTCAGTCAGTGGTGTCCTGCTGTTTGTTGGTGCACAGTTGGCAGCAGGGCCTTGTGCTCCCCACAGCAGTAGCCAGTGTCAGCCATCTTGTGAGTCCTTCTCCACTCCCTGTGATGTGAGCATGGTTCAGGGTGGTGTTGATGGGCCAGTTGTGAGGCTGAGCAATGTCTGTGACTACGACTCCCATCATGCTATTGCCTCCACCCCCTTCCCAGCATGCCCATGCTTCCTTCCTTTTGACTCTGCTTCCCTGTGGGGTGGGCTGGCTGTGCTGACAGGATGGCTGGGAGTGTTGTCCTGGCAGTTGTTTGGCTAAGAGTCCCAAGAGTGTCCCTGTGCTTCACACAACATAACCCAGGGTGGTGGTGCTTTGTGGGATCTTGTGTTAGGATGGAGGGCATTGCATTCTACCAGGTGGGTACTGTGGAGTTTGTGTGGGGGGGGTGGGAGGGGAGGTGCTTGTGACTATGGTCAGTGCTGCAAGTCCCCCTTCCCACCCAGCCAGCCAGATATCCCACCATGGACTGTGCTTGCATTGCAGGGAGTGGAAGTTGTCTCTCAGGATGTCAGTCAGTGGTGTCCTGCTGTTTGTTGGTGCACAGTTGCCAGCAGGGCCTTGTGCTCCTCACAGCAGTAGCCAGTGTCAGCCATCTTGTGCGTCCTTCTCCACTCCCTGTGATGTGCGCATGGTTCATGGTGGTGTTGATGGGACAGTTGTGGGGGGGCAATATGTGTGACTGCGACTCCCATGATGCTATTGGCTACACTGACTTGGCCAGCATACACAGAATTCCTTCCTTTGAGTGGTCTTCACTGTGTGTTGGTGTTGTTGTGGTGGCTACATGTGTGGATGTGTGTGTTAGTTCTATTTGTGCCACTGCCTAGCTGTAGTTGTGTTTGTACATGTGTTGGCACAGTTGGATGTGACTTTTTTGATGGCATGTGTTGTGTTTATCTGACTGACATACACATTTTGGGATGATTCTGTTCTAGTTGCTGTGTAATTGCTATGAGTGCATGGTTTGACTCTCCCCTTGACAGTGATGTGTGTGTTTTGTGGCAGTATATTGTGTACATTTGTTGTGTACTCACCAGGCTCTGGGATGTCCTCTAGTCCATATATGCTCACTGGCGGTAGGATGGCCCGCACCTTCTCCTCCCAGGGCCTGAGGTATATTGGCTTGGCAGGAGGGCCACTGCCGGTGTGTTGGCTGTTGATGTAGTCTTGCTTCAGCAGTTTCCGTACCCTCCTGCGCACGTCATACCACCTGTTCTGGATGTCGGTCTTTGTGCGCCGACATGGTGATTGGGCGTTCACCCTGTTGATGATCCTCTCCCACATCTTGGTTTTCTGCGACATGGGGGTCTGTTGGACCAATGTGCCAAACAGCTGTGGCTCTACCCTGAGGATCTCGTCTACCAGGACTTCCAATTCACAATCTAGGAACTTGTGATTCTTCTTGGGGGGCATGGTGATGGGTGGTGATGGTGGGTGATGTGTGTGTTGGTGTGCAGGTGAGGGTGTGTGGGTGTGTGTTGTGCTGGGTGTATGTGAGGTAGGTATTTGTTGGTGTGCTGCTGGTGTGTGGCTTGTGTGAGGGATGAGCTGTGGGTGTGTGGTTGCTTTCTCTTGGGTGCTGGCAGTGGAATGGCATTTGCAAAGGCTCATGGTAGTGATTTGTGTCCTTTATATAGGTGGAGTTGTGGGTGTGTCTTTGTTCTCTGTCCCCACCCCCCCAGTATTTATTGGCTTGGTAATTGCTTGTTTGGCCTTTTTTTGGTTGATTTTTCCTTTGTGCTGTTTGTGTATGTTGGAAACGTTCTTGTGACCGAGTCGGACCCTGCATTGGTCTCGTACGGTGTTTTCCGTTTCGTTCACGCTGTGTTTGTGCAGTTTTGTATGCTGCGTACGCGTCGGTCGCGGTGTATTGTGTTGCTTCGGCTCGGTTTTGTATGCGTGTCGGTCGTACGGCTTGTCCTCCGTCCGACTCGGTCGTGTTTTCGCGCCTTGCATCGTACTTTGCGGGTTGGAGTTGGCGGGTACGATTCGGTCGGATTTGTTCCGGGTGCGTGTCGGTCGGTTGGATTCGCGTGTTTTTCCGGCCGGATTGCTATTTTCCGAGCGGCTCGGTCGGTCGGCTTGGTTTCCTGACGTGTCGGTCGGATTTATCGCGGCTTGCATCGTACTTGGCGTGTCGGGCGCCACTGGTACGTGTCGGTCGGTAATTTTTCCGGCTCCGAGTCGGTCGGTGCTTTTTCCGGCCCGAATCGGAATCGACCTCTAAGTATTCATATCTCCATTTCCATTTGTTGGATATTTCCCATTTGGGTATAAAGGTATTTATTAAATATTACTCTATTTTCCGAATTCTAATTTCTTTTAGGAATTTTTTTGTTTTGCATTTTGACTTTATTACTGTTTTAGTACTGCATAAATAGTTTACACTCACCTGCCCAAGTTATGTCTGTCTGCTCTGTGCCATAGCTACCAGGGGATTGAGCTGAATTTAAGTGAGTGACTTAAGTGGTTCACCTAGACAGGGATTGTGATTATTACTTGAGGTGGGAGCAGGACGTTGCCAGGTCTGGTGGGTGGGGTTCATAGATGCCCCCAAAGAGAAAAGTTTCTTGGTTGCAGTGTAGATTCAAAGACTTCTCTGCAACTCTCCATCGCCGAGTGAAACTGGTAAATTACAGCCACACTCCCTCATCTGTCTACCAAACAGGCCCCATGACCACCAACAGGCTCGCCCAATTAGGGAGTTTCCTGACCCTCCTCCTAGGCAACAGCAAAGCAGTGTCCTGTAGAACATGCACCTACAGTTCCAACAGGAGGTCAATAAATCAAAAACATTTGTTTCGAAACCACTATGGTCAAAAAGTTTTTTTAAATTAATAAATGACTCTTAGTTTATATAGCAAAAGCTTTCCACACAAAAGGAAGAATGTAGTTTCAATTGTCCATTCTCTCAAATTAATCCATTCCGCCAACCTGAAATGGGTGGAAGGGGGTACACTCCCCATCTGTCCTGTTCACCCTACTGTCAAGTCCTCTTACTCGTTTAGAGATCGGAGGATGGAAGTTTTCACAACGGCACTGCTGTGGTTAGCTCGGTGTTGGGAAATCATCTGAGCGGACACAAAACCTACTGGAGAGGCATTGGGCAGTAAACCTACAGTGTGCCTCCCACGCCCTAGGAGAAACCTTCCAGCCTCAGTGGATTTTGGTGTTTTTTTTCCCAAAGACAAACCTTCAATTTGAGGTTTTGTCTTCAGCAAACACAAAGGTGCTGAGACATCAGGCCCACCGCAAAGGCTTGTGTGACCTGTTCTCACTTTGTTTCCCCAAAATGGCTCACAGCATGGATCAAAGGAAGCTTTTGATGGATAAAGAGCACCTGCGGGAGCAGCAAGCTCTAAGTGTGGTGTGCAGCCCTCGTGAGGTTATTGGAGATGGAGCCTCGGACGCCATAGTCGAACAGTGACCTGTCCGCCAATGCTTAGGTGCACCCTCAGGGGCATATTTATGAGAACCTTGCCCCATGTTTGCCCCAAGCACCGTGGTACATGCACGACGCAAAGCTCTAAGTCATATTTATGAAGCCATTCAAAGCCACTTTGAGTGGCTTCAAAACGATGGAGTAATGCAACACAATGCAAACAGCTGTGTTGCATTACCCTGCACAAGGGAGGCATTCCATGGGCGTTGCAGTGGGTGTTCTCACTCAAATCCCATAGTTTTTGACACATTCCCAGATTTACCCAACCTGGTAAACCTGGAAATGCATCCAAAAAGATACGCCTCCCCAGGTGAGGCATAACGAGGCGAAATATCAATTTCTCCTCGTTTTTTCCTCTTTTCATGTGTGCTGCATTCTGCAGCACACATAGAAAGAGGAAAATGCCTCTGCAGATTGTTTTTGTGCAGGAAGGTGTCCCATCCCGCACAAAAACAATCCTGCCAACAGAACAGGCACCCTTGCACTATTGTGCAAAAGTGCCTGCGTTGGCACTAGGCTGCTAAAATGGTGCCAGCGCTAGGGGAAAGGACAAGAGTGCACCGTATTGGATAAATACAGCGCATTTCTGCCCTTTCCCTGTGACTCAGCACAGCGCAGCAAGGTGATTAGCTGTGCTGCCCTGCACCACGATTCTCGAAAATATGCACCTTAGTCTCTAGCACCAGCAGATAGATCCTCTGATGCAAGAAACGCAGCCATGAGTCTGTTGGCGGCCATCTTGATAAATGGTAGTTTACGTACTGCTTTTGGGACAAGCAAAGGTACAAACTATATTTTGATGTTAGTTAAAAACATTTTTGCTTAAAAACATTCAATCCCTCAGTATTCACGGTTCCTCGAAGGAGGAGGTACTGTACATTTATTTATTTACTTTATTTCATTTTATTTCAGTAGTTGTTCCTCTGAAACACTACTACTACACAATACAAACGTAAAAGAGGGTGCATGGTTATCAATAAATCAGTATTACATTAAGAAGTGAACCAGAAAAAGTCATCAAAAACTAATAGATGCGCATAACAGAAAAAAATACTAAAAATAAAGCCACTTTCTTGTTAATTTCTACTCTATAGTAAATTACATTTTACATTCAATTACTAAATATTTAAAACCAAAAACGTGTAGGGCATTGATACAGTTTAAGAAATGAGCTGAATAATTTCATCAGATGAGGCAAACATTCAAAGTGGGCGGATTTAACACTAGGGGCGCTATTATGTCGTCGGTCGGAGGCTTTCCGACCAGCATCACAGGATTCACTTTTGACCGCCGTATTACAATGACGGCGGTCGGAAGTGAAACCGGCGGTCATCCTGGCTGGCTTCCGACAGGCTCTAGGAGCCCGCCGGCCAATCGGAACCAACACACAATCCCTTAAAGACGGCGTTTCCGTCATCGGGATTACGATGTTGGTTTCCCACATGCTCTCCATGTCGGGCTTTCCAACATGGAAAGCCTGTCGGAAAGCGACTTTCAGCGCCCCTAGAAGGGCCTCCTTCTCCCTGCAGCCTCCTGTTAATCCCTGCACCGTGTGGCAGGCACCGTTAGTTGCCTGCCACGCAGTGCAGGGATTAACAGAACCTCCCATTTCTCTATGGGAGCTTGTGCTGTGGCTGGTTTATGGCCGCAGCACAAGCTCCCATAGAGAAATGGGAGTATGTGACTGCACCATGTGCGGTCGCATTGTAATAGCGGTGTAGGGACCGCCGACTGGAGGTCGGTCCGTCCTGAGACCGCAACCGTGTCCACCCGACATCGTAATGAGGCCCCTAGATATAAAGCTTTGTTGTTTGTTTCTACTGGGAATTTAAAGAAGACATGTCTAATGAATGTTGTATGTAAATGCATCGAGCTAGGACTAGAAAACAAAACATGAATGATGTCCTGTATCTTGAAAACCAGGATGAAAACTAATCCCAACTATTTTAATATATACATTCCCTCAGTAAGGATTTGGCCATATTTACATTTCATAAAAACCCAGCCTACCGGTGGGTAGCTTTGAGCTTGTAGGTAAAACTGCTTTACTCGCATCTAACATCCACATCATTTAATTGTAGTCTTTTTATCTCTTAACAGTGTTGCATGTCAATATCAAAAAGTTTTATCTGTGAATATTTCTTTACTCTAAATCTCAAAGTGTTGTCATTTCCTTTTTTTTTTTTTATTAGAAAAATACCTGGTACATTTAATAATAAATACAAATTACATTACAATATTACTAAAAAACCACTATACATACATCATACAATATTATAAAGTAAATAAATTTGGGCATGAGTTTCTAAAACAGATAAAAATTACGAAATATTTCATTGTTAAATAGTAAATTTGGGCTGATAAATCCATACAGAGATAAAAAATAACCCTCCAACACCCATCCGAACTGATTAGCATAAAAATCCAGATATAGGGAATCACTCGGGAGCTTCCTCCAAGCAACCATCCCTCCACCACTTCATGGGAGCCCAAATAGTCATTCCTAATTCCCTCATTTTCCTACCCCGGTGTATATATAAAGAAGATTCAATATTATGAATCCCGAGAAGTCTGGCCAACCACATCTGAAAGGATGGAGCTACCGTATCCTTCCATCCTGCCGCAAGCAATATCCTGAGAACCGCTACAGATATAAATACAAATGCTTCTTTTTCCTTATTAAGCCCTAAATTACTATCAAATCCCATTATCATTAGGATAGGGGATAGGGTGATCTTAACTCCTAGCAGCCCCTCCCAAAATTTCCCAATTTCTCCTTGAATGACACTTAATTTACTACAATGATAAAACATATGCAGCAGGTCAGCAGGGCCTTCCCCACACTGTGGACATCTATCGTCCTCCTTTTTGCCCCACATAAATAATTTGGCTGGTGTAAAATATAAATTAAAAAGAGTCTTATAGTGTTGGGCTCTCAAATTTGTGGAACGAAAGAGTTTCCCTGCGAGTTGTAATGCTCTATCTATATCAACATCTGGGTCCCCAAGTTTCATTACCCATGCAGTTTCAAATTTCTCCAAATCATCCTGAGTCCCTGATAACAGAGACCCATATATCTTTTTGATCTTTATTCCACCTCCTAATAAATAATCCAATATATCAATTCTACCCCCAGGGATAATCCGTGGTCTGATTCCCCTCAGTGTATCCTGGATCTGAAGAAATTTAAAACCTAGATTATCCGGAATACCAAATCTCTTCTGAATGTCCTCAAATCTCATCAAGCTGCCCCCATCATATATATCACCTATTCTTTTGATCCCTTGCTGCTCCCAGAGCCTCCATATTTTATCATTGCTAAAGTGGGGAAACATACTACAGTTCCACACCGGTGTATAATAATTTATTTTAGGAATTATTAGAACTTTTTTCACCTGTTTCCAAACCTCCCAAACAGCATCTAAAACCTTACATCGCATTTTCTTATAATAACGCCTATCGGTTTTCCGTAGCAGAAGCCCCAGCGCTTCTCTACCCAGTAATAATTCATAAATGGAAGGAGGATTATTATTACCAGGTGGAATGTCAGATAGATTTGAAGCTGAATCAAATAAAATCGCCATCTGACCCAACAAACAAGCCCACAGGTAATATTTAATATTAGGGATTGCAAGTCCTCCTTTTTCTTGTGGAAGAGACAAATATCTCATGGAGCGCCTGATTTTACCATACTGCCAGATAAAATTCATAAAGACTAGCTCTATTGACTTTAATAGGCCTTCATCAATCATAAACGGGATAGAGCGAAAAAAATATAGTACCTTAGGGAGCATAGTCATTTTAAGTACATTTGCTCTCCCTATTATAGATAAATGTAAGGCATCTATTCTTTTAAGATCAATTACCATTGTTTTTAAAAGTGGGGTAAAATTATCTTTTATAATGGTATCTGTTGCCGAACCTATTTTAACTCCCAGATAAACCGCTGAATCAGAATATCTTGCATCCTGCCTTCTAATATTTTTAGTACAAATTTATCTGAGTTTTACTTTCATTCAACAGATACCCTGAACAGTGTCCAAATTCACTAGCAATCCCTGTAATAGCTATCAATGCCGTATCTGGTTCCGGTGTAATTATGGCCAGATCGTCGGCATATGCCAGCAACTTAGTCTCATATCGATTAAAAACTACCGGTTTAATTTCATTGCATCCTAATAGTTTCCTTACTAGAGGGTCTATGTACAGGGCAAAAAGAATCGGTGAGCAGGGACAACCCTGACGCGTCCCTCTAGAAATATACACTTTTTCCGAACTGCCTCCCATTATCTGGATTCTAGCCTTTGGATCAAGATACATGGCCCTGATCGCCCCCATTATTTTAGGGCCAAAGCCCCTTTGTTCCAATATCCCCCACAAATACTTCCACGTGACGCGATCAAAAGCCTTTTCTGCGTCTAAAAGGATCATGGCCATCCTCCCCCCCGTGGCAGCTTGCACATCAAAAAGTGAAATGGCCCGCCTAATGTAATCAGTTGTTCCTCGACCTGGGACAAACCCATGCTGCCACGGGGAAACCAGACCGCCCATGACCCTTCCAAGCCTTCCAGCCAAAACCTTGGCATAGATCTTTGTATCCGTATTTATGAGGGAAATTGGACGATATGAACCAGGGTTTTCCCTAAGCTTCCCTTTCTTGTGAAACACAATAATATTTGTTTCCTTCCAGGATTCAGGGATTTGACCGGAACATATTATACCATTAAATAAATCCAATAACATTGGGGCGATCTCGTTCTGGATACTCTTATATACTTCAAGTGGTATACTATCCGGCCCCGCAGCCTTTCCTGCTGCTAACTCCTGCAGTGCGCCTATTACTTCCTCTATTACCAGATCGTTCTCCAGCATTTCTCTATCCAGATTATCCAGCTGGGGGCCTAGATCTTCAAAGCCTAAACTACCATCATCTGAGACACCCACTTCTCTATACAATGTTTGATAAAAGTTTTTAAAAACTTCCAATATATCGGCTGGCTCCGTATAGTCCCGACCCTCCTCTTGTATTGTTGATATTATATTTCTACTACTTTCTTGCCTAATCCGAAGTGCTAATAGCTTACCTGCCTGCTCTCCCGTCTCATACAGCTTGCCCCTATATGTATGATACTCATCGGCTACCTTCTGAGCTAACCACTTATGCAGCTCTGCTTTTATAATAAGAATCTTTTGTTGACTCCCTGCAGCCTCACACCCTTGCCCAATATCCTTTATATGTTGTTCCTCTGCTTCTACTAATTGACAGACCAGTCTCTCATTTTCTCGGCGAGCCTCTAGCTTTAACCTAGCCGAGAAGCTGATCGTCTCGCCTCTCAAGGCTGCCTTAAACGCGTCCCAGACATTATTTCTGGATGAGCTAAAACGATTCGCATCAAAATAAGCTTGGGCCCACTTCCTCAGATGTTCTACAAATTTATGATCAGCTAGAAGCTTCCTCTCAAAAGTCCACCTTGAGTGTTTTTTATTTAGAATATCTATCTCATACTCCAAAATTAATGGGCTGTGATCAGACAGCACCCTCGGGAGCTTCATAATACTAACCCTCTCCAATTCTGATATAGAAACCAAAAAATAATCCAGTTTCGTATATTTCTTGAAGGGGCATGAATAATACGTAAAGCCCGGGTCAGTAGGCTCCTTACAACCCCGAACGTCTACCAAACCATGCGATTCCCATATTGAGGTCGCTGCTCGAAATACCCTGGGTTTACGACCTATATAAACAGTATTATTTGTAAAGTCAGCAGAGATATTCAAATCACCGCATACTATAATAGGTCTTGGCCAATTCAATAATTCAATTTCAAGATATTCGAATATCTCCGGGTTGTCCTGATTAGAGCCGTAAATTGTACATATTGTAAACCCTAAATCATGTTCCACCAGTGCCCACCTCCCATGGGAATCTACCAGATGACGCTTAGCTCCTCCCAGCACAGATCTAGCCAATATTGCCACCCCTCTAACTGTAGATGTCTATGAGGAGCAAGCCAACAACTCAAAGCCCCTTATCCTCAATAAATGTTTTTTTGCCCATGGAAGATGGGTCTCCTGTAAGCATAAGACATCAATATAGTTTGATCTTACAAAATGCCCCATCATTTGCCTCTTCTTCCAATTATTTAAGCCCCCAATATTAAGGGTACATATCTTAAGTTTCCCCATTTAGCCCTGCTAAGATAACATTTCTCTTCAAAACCAGCTCAATCATCTGTTTATATATCACAAGCCCTAAATCACCCAAAAATCACAAAAAACATAACACCAGATACTTTCCCTCTTTTCAGTTTTCCCCCATCCTTCCCACCCCTCTCTACCCCCACCCCGTCCAACCCCCATCCACCTCCCACTCCTCCCCCATCCCCACCACCCTAGTGAAGCGCTCAGACCTAGGTCTGTAAAGTGTTGTCATTTCCATGTGATAACACCTCTTGTTATTTGCATACGATAACACCTCGTTATTTCCATGTGATAACACCTTGTTATTTCTATGCGATAACACCTCGTTATTTGCATGTGATAACACCTCTTGTTATTTCCATGCAATAACACGTCATGTTATTGTCATGCAATAACACGTCATGTTATTTCCATGGGATAACACCTCTTGTTATTTGCATACGATAACACCTCTTGTTATTTCCATGTGATAACACCTCTTGTTATTTGCATTTGATAACACCTCTTGTTATTTGCATATGATAACACCTCTTGTTATTTCCATGCGATAACACCTCTTGTTATTTGCATACGATAACACCTCTTGTTATTTCCATCTAATAATACCTCTTGTTATTTCCATGCGATAACACCTCCTGGCAGTTTAGACCCACTTGCTTCAAAGAATAAAAGAAGGTGTCACTAAACGCGCAAGACTTATTTGTATCAGGAGCTGCTCACCAGGGAGGTACAAGTCCTCAGTCAGTCTGCAAAGGGGTGGTGACTTGCTTCCTGAGGTAAGCACCTTAGAATTAGGCTTCATCGTCCACTTTCATCACATATTACTTTAAAAAGCGGACATGGGGCAGAAACCTTAGGGGTGCGCAACTCTCCCTTGAGAAGAGTGTAAAAACACTGTAAAATAGATACAAGAAATGTAAACTTGCAGGCAATGAGCTAGTTATTTGTTAATCCTTGGTTAGGAGAGCCAAGCACAAGTGTGAGGATATATACGTCAGAAGCAAGAGCAGTCGAGTATAACATGGGCACAATACCACAAACAAAATGGTGGTGAATGAATCAACATGGAGTCAGCTACTACGCGATTTCAAAGCAACTTTCATGCAACTCTTCAAAGGTCCCTGTGCAAATCACCATAGTCCATCCTCAAGTGAGCTCATACAAGATCACCATTAATAGACTCTTTCTCACCTGTTTCGGGTCTACAAAACGTGGCCACCATCTCTGGAGCCCCTTTCATGTAAACAGAGCACTCGTCCTCACCAATGGCCCGAGTGACCACCGTCATCCTCTGTAGCGCGGAGGAGAAAGGATACTGGAAAATCATAGTGATGCCCTGGGGTGATTGCTGGAAGGAAACAAGAAGCATGTTGTAGACTTGTCCTTCTCACTGTCTGTGAGATGAGAGGACTTTCATCTGAGAACTCATGGATACAAGAGGCAATCACAGATGGCAACCCTCAAAGTCAGCCTGTGTCCCAGCCTCTTGGGTCACCCAGATTACCATTTCTCAAACCGTTTTCTATGTGGCCATGTCATAGCTTCTGGAGTCCCAATGTCCACCTATCCTTCAGACCCTTTGTAGGAGACCCCTAGAAGAATTTATCATCTATTCTGAACTTCCTCTAATTATTTCTGCTCCTTTCTCTCAATGAAAATCCCTAACTCACCTGTCATTGTGGAACCCACTCTCAACTCTCACTGTGAACTCCGCCCTCATCCCTCAGTGTTAACTTAGTCCTTATCCTTCACTGCGAACCCCTCCCTTACCACTCAATGGGAAACCATCCCTCATTACTCACTGAGAACTCTACCTTTATCTCTCAGTGTGAACCCCTCCTTCACATCTCACTGTGGACCCCCCTCACCTCCAGCTGTGAACTCCGCCTCACCTCTACCTGGGAACCTCTCCCTCACTTCTCCCCTTCCTCATCCCTCACTGTGAACTCTTCCCTCACATTTCACTGTGAACCCCGCCCTCATCTCTCACTGTGAAACCCTCCCTCATATCTCACCTTGAACCCCTCCCTCATCTCTCACTGAGAACCCCCCTCACCTCCCACTGGGAACTCACCTCACCTCTCTCTGTGAACCTCTCCCTCACTTCTCCCCACCCTCATCTCTCACTGTGAACGCCCCTCACCTCCCACTGTGAACCCCCTCACCTCTCACTGTGAACCCCTCCTCACCTCACAGAGAATCCCTCCTTCACCTCACTCTGAACCTTTCCTTACCTCTCACTGTGAACCCCTTCCCCACCTCTCACTCTGAACCCCTCACATCTTGCAGTGAACCCCTCCCTCACCTCATTGTGAACCCCTCCCTCATCTCTCACTGTGAACTCTTCCCTCACATCTCACTGCGAACCCCTTCCTCACCTCTCACTCTAAACCCCTCTCTCACCTCTCACTGTGAACCCCTCCTCACCTCTTAACAAGAATTCCTTCTTCACCTCACTGTGAATCTTCGCTCACCTCTCACTGTGAACCCGTTTCCCATCTCTCACTCTAAAACCCTCACATCTCACTGTGAACCCCTCCCTCACATCTCACTCTGAACCCCTCCCTCACCTCTCACTGTGAACCCCTCCTCACCTCTTAACAAGAATTCCTTCTTCACCTCACTTTGAATCTTTGCTCACCTCTCACTGTGAACCCGTTCCCCATCTCTCACTCTAAAACCCTCACATCTCACTGTGAACCCCTCCCTCACCTCTCACTGTGAACCCTTCCCTCACTTCTCCCCTCCCTCATCTCTCAGTGTGAGTTCTTCTCTCACCTCTCACTGTGAACCCCTTCTCACCTCTCACTATGAACCCCTCCCTTACTTTTCCCCTCCCTTGTCTCTCACTCTGAACCCCTCCCTCATTTCTCCCCTCCCTCATCTCTCACTCTGAACACCTCCCTCACTGCTCCCCTCCCTCATCTCTCACTCTGAACCCAGCTCTCATTCTGAACCCCTCCCTTATCTCTCGCTGTGTACCCCTCCCTCACCTCTCACTGTGAACCCCTCCCTCATCTCCCACTGTGAAACCCTCCCTCATCTCCCACTCTGAACCCCTCCCTCATCTCCCACTCTGAACCCCTCCCTCATCTCCCACTCTGAACCCCTCCCTCATCTCCCACTCTGAACCCCTCCCTCATCTCCCACTCTGAACCCCTCCCTCATCTCCCACTCTGAACCCCTCCCTCATCTCCCACTCTGAACCCCTCCCTCATCTCCCACTCTGAACCCCTCCCTCATCTCCCACTCTGAACCCCTCCCTCACCTCTCTCTGTGAACGTCTCCCTCATCTCTCACTGTGAACCCTTCCTTATCGCTCACTCTGAACCCCTCCCTCATTGCTCACTCTGAACCCCTCCCTCATCGCTCACTCTAAACCCCTCCCTCACCTCTCACTGTGAACCCCTCCCTCATTTCTCACTCTGAACCCCTCCCTCACATCTCACTCTGAACCCCTCCTCACCTTTCACTATGAACCCCTCCCTCATCTCTCACTGTGAATCCCTCCCTCAACGTTCACTGTGAACTCACTCAGTCATCATTTGTCAGTGCGAACTCAGTCCTTATCCTTCACTGTGAACCCCTCCCTCTCTTCCCACTGAGAACTTCACCTTTACCCCTCAGTGTGAACCCCTCCCTCACCTTTAAATGGGAACCCTCCCTCACATCTCATGGTGAACCCCTCTGTCACATTTCACTGTGAACCCCTCCCTCACCTCTAAATGGGAACCCCCTCCTCACCGCCCACTGTGAACACTGTCCTTGGCACGATATGTTATTTTATGTATTATTATTCCAAAGCACCAGCAGTCAGTTGCAGCAGTCATCCCAGACCTAAAAGTAGTGTGAACATCTGGCGGCGTCACCTGCCTGCTCATCACTCACTGAGTGGAGGGATAGACACTATCTGAGCTGGGCACTTGCTGCCACTGAACACTGGAAGCTTGTAGATGAGGCAAGGAGTGAGTGACAGCTCGCAAGTACACACATGGTGCAGTGACTGGTCACAACCAGCAGGTGTTGTTGTTGTTGTGAGGCACTTACAACATGCGCAGTGGGTCCAGGCTTCACTGACATGTGCTGTGGGGGTGCACCACCCTCACCGCTGTCTGCGCCCCCATCTTCAATCATCTGTGTGGAAAGTCGTTTACAATATTGTTAGTGTGAAGAATTGTACAAAATAATAATAACATGAGAACGACCAGTGAGAGGAGCCTCTAAGAGCTGAAGAGACGTCATATGAGAAATAATGGCCCGTAAAACCCTGAATAGGTCAGCAGTGGCCACAGCTAGTGATGGAGGTTCACACAGAGTAACGTCACTAAAGAATAGAGTGAGTGACTGCTTTAATACTTCAGTAATAGAACAAACTCTAACACAACTGCAAAAATTACACAGCAACGCAGCAGTACAACCTACAAGCACAACAGCAAAATGCAGTACAAAACCGCAGCGGTGCAGCACAAAATAACACAGCAACACTCATACAGTGAACAACAACACAAAACCATTATGCACCAACACAAAAAAATACACTGCGATAACACAATAGCACACTTTTGCAACTCCGCAACCATGTGCAATAAGAAAGCAGAATACAACAAAACAGAAAACAAAATGGAGCACAATTTGTGGTGAGTCTTTAAGGGCGAAGCATAATTGTAGCACTCAGCAGAGAAGAGGATAGAATGGGCAGGAGATTTAAAGCCAGGCGAGCACAGTCCTGGCTAAGAGGGAGAACAATGTAATCCATCAAGTCAGGCTACATGCGACCTACAACAGCGAGTCATCATGCTTACTAGACACTGGCATCTAGTGAGATGAGCTCTCATAATAGATTGGTCACACCACACCTATTGGTAATATATCGGAAATCAAAGTTGATAGAAGACATCTCAGTGCAGACAGAATAAGGATGGATGACTAAAGGAACAACATGGCTTCTTTCATTGTGGGAAGTGCAAAGCATGTAAAGGCACCACAAACAGAAATAATTACAAACAGCCCACAAGGAGACTTGCTCCATAAAAACATTTATAACACGTATCAATGATCAATATGTGTAACTTTTTTTAATGTCTGTGCAGCCTGCAATATGTGGAAAGCATGATTCTTCCAACAACAAAGAGGATACTTAAGCATGTTAGGGCGATCAAAAACTGTGATCAGAATTACTCTGTAGCCAGACACTGGCAAACAAAACATGATCAGAACTGGGACACCCTTTCCTTTTTTGGAATTGACAGGATCAATATTATTCTGGGAGGTGGAGAAAGAGAAAGGAATCTGAGAATTTTGGAGTCTAAATATATCCTCTTCCTGAACATCAAGTTCCCGGGAGGGTTGAATGTGGATGAGGAAGTTCATGTACATATTGGATAACCTGATGAGACGTTTATGTTATCTTTTCATCAACACTTTTAAAAAATGTTGATTTTTAATGAATATGTTCTTAGGAAACTTAGGAACAAAAAAATGGTAAGTGATAAGTCCACATAAATTAATCCGTATCTGTTTTTGGATGAACTTTCCTGAGTTACTTTTTGAAATTGTGATGAATTGATGATGAGATATGACTTCATCGGTGAATTCATTCCAATATGTTTTGCACTTTTCTCATTATTTGGGGAGGTTGGATTAAAGCATATTATTTGACTATATTGGTGTATCTTCTCTTTTGTTACATGTAGGCAGGTTCAATGAATATGGAGACTATTCGTAATTATTTCAAAGTGATTATTGGGATCATGGGAAACCAGCTTTGGATATATAAGTATATATTGATGAAAAAATAACGCAGCGCAGCAAGTCACCTTGCTGACTGCATGATAGGGAAAGGGCAGGAATGCAGCTTATTTAACATAATACGGTGCATTCCTGTCTATTTCCTGAGCTAGTGCACAATATGCTGCCTAGCACCAACGCAGGCACTTTTGCACCATGGTGCAAGGCTGCCTGCATTGTAAGGGACCCTTTCATGCACAAAAACAATCCACGGAGGCATTGCCCTCTTTCTATGTGTGCTGCAGAATGCAGCAAACATCGAAAGAGGAAGTTACAAGGAGAAATAAAGATATTTCTCCTCGTTATGCCTCACCTGTGAAGGTGTAGCATTTTGACGCATTCCCAGATCTACAAGTAATGGTAAATCTGGGAATGCACCAAACCCATAGATGGATGTGTGGGAACACCCAAGCTCCACCGATGGAACGCCTCCCTGGGGCTGAGTAACGCAATGCAGCAATCTGCACTGCGTTACTCTACATTTATCAAGCCACGCAAGAGGGCCTTGCGTGGCTTGATAAATCTAACTTAAGAGTTGTGTCACTCTTGCGCCCCATTGCGTGGGGCAAGGGCGACACAACTCTTTCATAAATATGCCTCATAGTTTGGATAGGGAGATTTAAAAAAACATGTTTTAAATTTAAATTGTAAGTAAATAATTTTAAAGATATGCAAGTTAATAATTTAAATGTTTTAATTTAATTTTGTTACATTAATACATTTTAATTCGATGTAAATTGATACATATATTAATGGTATTAAAAACATTAAAAAAATATATATTAAACAATTTAAAAAATGTTTTTAGAAATAAAATAGAATATTTAGAAAATATTTATGTTAAAATTACAAATTTTTTTTTAATTCAAAATCACATAAACATACAAAAAGATTTAAAAGTTTAATTTTAATTACTAATATGTTTTTCAAAATTATAATGTATTAAAATATTTTTTAACTGTATGATTGTACATTTTGTAGAATACATTTATTTTCAGTTTATTCTACAAACTTTATGAACGGTAGTAAAAAGTTTCAACAATATAATAATTTTTAGCAATCAGTAAAGTAATTTTATATATTCGAATCTTATAACGGTTTGTATTTTAGTGCATTTTTAGATAACTTTTTAGTTAATTTTAAATAAATAAAAAAATGTGTGATTACGGAGTACTGATTGTGTATGTAAAATGTTTAATTGTATTACCTTGTGTAAAATGTATTAATTTGAAGTGGATATTGTAAATTTCATCTCATTAGCATCCAACCATGTCTTGAAGTAGCCTTAGATTGGGAGTGGGAGTAGTGCATTTCACCCCTTTAGTGTCCAATGCCTTCCCAGAGTATGGCTAGATTGGAGTGGGATTAGTAAATGTTAACCCTATAGAGTCTAATATTTTTATGTTGGAGTGTGATTTTTTAATTTTATAATTTTATTTAAAAAACATTTATTTTACTCTTATTTGTCTGTAGTATAAACGCTGTGTGTTATTTTATTATTACTGTTGGTGATTAGCAATTTAAAAAAATAGTTTTATGTTTATAGCCGATAATAATATAGCCGTATAGCCCGCTGTAGAGGGCAGGATATACCAGCCACTAAAGGCCTGCTCCAGCATTCAGCGACGGTCTTTAACCCCTTCCGTGCTCACGTCTGCCAACGGCCGTCGCGAGCACTACCTCCCCAGTTCTGCAAACGACCGTTGGCCGACGCAGCCCCGCCCACTCCGTGGAACGCCCACACCGCGGCGGAATTGCCGCCGCGGTAAACGGGTTAACAAGGGAGCGGGCCTTTAATGGCCTGTATAGCCCACTAATGAGGGCTATAAGGCTATTAGGACATTCCGCCCCTAGATGGCAGAATGTTCTAATTAGTAAAATAAAGGCCTAACGCAATCTGAGGGGGTTGAAATCCCCTAGGGCTCCGCAAGGCCTTCGTTCACAGCAACAGCTGTTAAAGGAAAACATTGGAATGTTGATGCTCCGGGCTTCCAGCCATTAGAAGCCTGGAGCTACTCCATTGTCTTCAATGGAGCACTCAACATTCCGATGTTCTAATATTAATGAATTTTTATTTTGTAAAATAAAGACATCACACATTTTTTTTTATTTTTTCAATTTTTATTTATTGCATATTTTTACATTTTTAATCATATATCCTTCAATTACAAAAAAACAATTATATAAAGTTAAGTAAATAACATCTTCATAATTGTTTATTCATAAAAAAACATGAAGATTATATGTGTATACATTTGTATGTTGTATATTTTCAACTTTTATTTTCCATTGTTTAACAAATGTTTTACATTTTGTAACCTTTTGCATATACAGATTTACAACATAACTTTTACATGTTTTATTAGTATAGATTAAATAATTGTATACATATTTATACTATTATTTAATTTATACTTTTCATTTTTTCATATTTGTTGTAACACTGTTATAACATAGTTTGATATATTTTACATGTTCAGTAATTTTTTACATTTTTTTAAAATGTTTTCAACATTTTTTCAATATTTTCTATTCATTTCTATGGGGAGATAGTCTATTTTTCATTTTATTTAGCACCCTTTTTTTTTTACACCTACTTTCTATTTGCAATCTATTTTTGTTATTTTTAGTCTATTTTCCTAGAACCAGGTTGCGGTAAGGTGCTGCTGTTCATCAGAGTAGGTACGTTACTTTTTTAAGGATTTTGTAAAGGGTTTGGGGGTAAGAGGGATAAAGGAGGGAGGTTTAGAAGTTAGCGTTTGTGCTGTTTGTATTTTTTTGTATATTTGGATGTGTTACTGTTAGTGTTTTTCACTAGATTGCAGGTTTGCATTTTTGTACAATATTTTAGTAATCTATCACTATGTTATGTTAAATTGTGTGATGTTAGTTATATTTGGATGAGTAACAGTTATGTATATGTATTTTTGAGAATGTAGTGTGTTTTGTGGGTGTTTTTATTTATTTACTTTACAGGTCTTTGCAAGCGAAAGTGTCTTACGGGCATTTGGAGTTTACGTTTCTCTTTTTAATGAAATCAGTTTTGGTTTATAATAAACTAATGGTTTTCACTTTGATTTCTTTTTTTGGGTTTCCTGGAGGGTTTCTTTTTTTTAAAAATACTTTTTGTGGTTTTTTTTTATGGATCCTAGATGCTTTGGATTGCTTCAAGGGATTTCCATTGGATTTGTGGGGGATTTGTGGAGATGATATACATTTTTGGTGGATTACAAATTTTTACTACGTGAATACAGAGAAATATCTGCAGCTACAGAACAGTACATTTTCTTTCTATCTTTTCTTTTTCCGTGGGAAATCTGATATTATATTGTTTATGTCAAAATTATGTGATTGTTCTAAGGAATTGTGTGGCTAATGGGTTGAAATTATTTCATGTGATAGACTGAGTTTGTTTTCAACTATCTTGGTTGGTGAGGGTTACATTTAAATATATATATATATATATATATATATACATATATATATATATATATTCACTGAAAAAACCATAGGTTTTACAGACGTTATAGTTAGAAATTAGCATTTAAAAACCTTTGAAATTCACTGAAAAAACCATAGGTTTCAGGGGCGTTATAGTTAGCTGGACATTTCACTCGTACAAAACCATAGAAATTCCACTGTTATAGTTAGTTCAGCTAACTATAACTCGCGCCCCACAATGCACTGCTCATGACGTCACATATTACATCATTCATGGCATGGTCAGTGACATCACTGATAACATCACTGATGACATCTCAAATTACATCACTGATGACATCATCCAGTGACTGTGTGTTTCTGTAATTTTTAAATATGTTTTACATATATTCTTAGGTGTATTGAAGAATGAGTGGGTGTATAAGTGTCTGGATGGGGGATTTTACAGGTGTGTGACTGATTGTATAAGTGAGTGATTAAACGTGTCTTACTGAATGCATGGGTTAGTGACTAAACTGTGTGAATGTGTGTATCAGTCTATCTGTTGTTGTGTAAGCTGCTACATGGGTTGGTCAGTAGCTACATGAGTGTTTATATGGGTTATTGATTATTTGCCTGAGTATTTGTATGGGAGACTGAGTGTGTGTATGGGTGTGTTGGTGAGGGAATGGATGTCTCAGTGGTACATGTGTGAGTAACTACATATGTAAAAGGCAGTATATGTGAGTGATGCTGTATATAAATGAGTATGTGTATGGGTATGGGTGTGTTGGTGAGTGAATGGATGTCTCAGTGGTACATGTGTGAGTAACTACATATGTAAAAGGCAGTATATGTGAGTGATGCTGTATATAAATGAGTATGTGTATGGGTATGGGTGTGTTGGTGAGTGAATGGATGTCTCAGTGGTACATGTGTGAGTAACTACATATGTAAAAGGCAGTATATGTGAGTGATGCTGTATATAAATGAGTATATGTGAGAGTGAGTGATTGTGAGAGTGGCTGTATGGATGAGTGTGTACTTTTAGCAGTGATTATATAAGAGAGTAATTATGCGTTAGTATCTGTATGAATTAGTGAGGTGGTGTGTGTATAACTATATAGGTGAGTAAATGGGAGTGTGATTGATTCTTTGCATGACTGACTAGGTGTGTGAGTAACTCCATGGATGAGTGGGTGTGTGAGTGTCAGAATAGGTGTATGAGTGCATATCATAGTGTTGTATTGACGAGTGACTGCATGTATAAGTGAATGTATGGGTGAATGAGTGGATGTGTGTGTAGACCTAGGAATCAAAGTGTGCGTATGTAGTAACTGGTTTTGGTGTCTCGATGGTTTTGAAAATGGTAGTCTGTATTTTACAGTAGGTGTATTAAAGGTTATATTAGACTGTGAGGAGGTGCATCAGATTTTCACGTGGATGATGTCATTAGTGATGTCATCAGTGATGTCATTTGAGATGTCAGTGATGTCATCAGTGATGACACTGACCATGCCATGAATGATGTAATATGTGACGTCATGAGCAGTGCATTGCGGGGGCGCGAGTTATAGTTAGCTGAACTAACTACAACAGTGGAATTTCTATGGTTTTGTACGAGTGAAATGTCCAGCTAACTATAATGCCCCTGAAACCTATGGTTTTTTCAGTGAATTTCAAAGGTTTTATAAATGCTAATTTCTAACTACAACGTCTGTAAAACCTATGGCTTTTTCAGTGAATTTGAAAGGTTTTATAAATGCTCATTTCTAACTACAATGTCCCTGAAACCTATATTGTTTTTAACTAAATTTAAAAAAGACGTGCATACTTTTTGTAGTGAAAAACTAACTGTAACAGTAGTCTGTTATAAGTTAGAATTTAACAATGTTTAAAACTTAATTAGCACTAATTAACATATAAGTGTGGAAAAAGTGTGAAGGAGCAGCTATGATACCTGACTTCGAACAACAGCGTTCACAGTTCGATTCCCGGCTCCAGCGGTACGTTAGCCCACCACTATGTCACTGTGGGCAACACCTTGCTTAATCTTTCTGACGGCCCGAGAGCCGGCACACCTTTCCAGGGGTAGCTGTACGCTTTACAAATGCTCGCATTTTTTTAATTTAAAACCATAGTGATGAGAAATATTATCACGTTTTTTTTTTCTTTTATTCTGAAAGATCTTTTTTTTATGTCTTCTATTTAGAATTACGGCAATTAATAAATGTATTTACTCATGAGAATGGAAATGACACGGTTTTCCGGGTAACAGTTTTTAAGCTCTCCAACGTATGTACATATTAAGGACCTTATACGTGTTAGGTTCGAAATCGAAACTTTTTCTGCTTCACATTTTGTAACTTTTCCCAACACGTGCACAAGTGAAACAGTTAAAACGTGAGCACGTGTCAACTGTAAAACGTGACATCTAAATGGGCGGAGCCGCATCTTCCTTCCATAGACTACTCAATAACCAAAAAGTATATAAACCACACCCGTTGATTGATTAGTTTCGTTTTTGCGAGTTATTTACGCGTCTCCATTCAGTGATGCAGGTGCTCTTTTCTACAGTCGGATTCTTCTTTTGCGGCCACAAAACAATCTTGAGTTGTAAGTTGTTTGATTATGGCATACTAGATATTTATAATACGTAGCTATTTGTCAATATTTAAACACTTGTATTTAGAAAAAAGTGTTATTGGTTGTTTTTCCCATTTATATGTAACGTCAGCAGCTTGTTTTCAGAAACAGACAGAATACAGCAAACATTGTTCCTATTCTGGCTCCTTTGAGCTCATATAGTGTGACTTTGTATATTATAATATTGACACTGTACTTGACCTCAGAAGTGTTGGTGACCCGTCGGCGCGAAGACTAAAGATTTATATGTAACGTCAGCAGCTTCTAGTTTGTAGTCTATTTCCCCCTTGAGATCATATAGTGTGAGTATGTATATTATAATAACCACACATTATGATCTCAGAGGAGTTTGTGACCCGTCGGCGCGAAGACTAAAGATTTATATGTAATGTCAGCAGCTTCTGGTTTTTAGTCTATTTCTCCCTTGAGATCATATAGTGTGAGTATGTATATTGTAATATTTACATTTATACTGACCTCAGTGGAGTTTTTTTGATATTTCTATTTTTGTCTGTTGCGGTTCCTATTCACCTTCTCCCTATAGAATATATACTACCAGTAGTGTATATTATTATACTACTGTCCTATATATTCTTAAAGGAGTACGTGATTTGTTAGCGGAGCAGTGAGCGACCTCTAAGCACTACGACCGAACTTTCCCGAATTCTACAGAATAGAAATTATAAAAAATGATAAAGCGTACATGTCTATGTAATATAAAGTGATTTGTGTTTAACTGTTTTTTACTTGTTATTGTTCTTGTGACCTGAGATGATGTAGTGCGGGAGTGTTTCTTGTAGCATTTCCTTTCTACTTTATCTAAAAGTAACTCATGCCCTCTTATATTATCAAGAATATGGGGCAACACTTTTACAAACTATAGCAGAAAAAAAAAAAGGGAGGGTGTGCCCACGCTTAAGGGATATTTTATGAATTGCGTTTTTATTTGTCACCCCTTTGATATATACAGCTTCAGTTTCCGAAGAAAGTATATTTGTAATTGCTTAATAAAAACTATTTCAAACCTAGACTGAAATTTTTGCTGCGCAACCACAGCTCCCCGTCAGAAAAGTAAACACCACATTATAACTAAACAGTGCTCCTGGGAAGTATTCCACCCGCAAACTTAATAAAAAGAAGACCGCACCACACTTTGTTATTTTCCCGCCATGATTTGTACACCCCACGCCAATTATATAAATGGCCCTTAAAATATATGAAAAACAATTTTTACCTTCACAATCCCTGTCCACCACCTTGTGACCACTGTACAGAATTAATAGTGTTCCTACCCTCCCCGCTACTACTTTCTTTTCACGTACTCCATTGAAGTGCGTCACAAAATGGTTCACAACAGTGAACCGTTCCCAGCCAATAATGAGCAAACTTGTGCTCTGAACACTTTAGCCAATAAAATGTCCATGGTGTTCCGCAGAGGGGGAGGGAATCGCTGCCAACACTTCTACTTTCAATGGTTTACAGCCAATGAACATTAACCTTGGGAAGGTCCTGCTTGGAACACGTTACCCAATCAGATGTCCCTGATGCTCCGCGGAGGGGGAGGGAATGGCTGGCAACACTTCCACTTTCAATGGTTTACAGCCAATGAACATTAAGCTTGGGAAGGTCCTGCTTGGAACACGTCAGCCAATCAGATGTACCTGCTACTCCGTGGACGGGGAGGAAATGGCTGGCAACACTTCTACTTTCAATGGTTCGCAGCCAATGAACATTAAGCTTGGGAAGGTCCTGCTTGGAACACGTCAGCCAATCAGATGTCCCTGCTACTCCGCGGACGGGGAGGAAATGGCTGGCAACACTTCTACTTTCAATGGTTCGCAGCCAATGAACATTGAGCTCGTTGTTGGAACACCTCAGCCAATTAAACGTTAATTTTGTTCCAGACACACGAACAGAACACGCCCTCCCACATAATAATAAATTTCGTCTAAGAAAGTGACACTGTCCGTGATAAAAGTGAACACTGCATTATAAGTAAACATTACTGCGCATTATATTAAAGGAAGGCTGCAATACGGCGCATTGTTATTTTCCCGATATGATTTACACAGCCTACTGAACATTGCCGCAATACCGCACATTCACACTACCTGTGTGTGCACCCTACACACTGCTTGCCGCAATACGGCGCATTGTTTTCCCGACGGGATTTCCAGAGCCTACGCAACCTTGCCGCAATACCGCGCACCGTTGTTCTGTGGATGTGATTTCCACGGCCTACGCAACATTCAAACTCCCTGCCTCTGCACCGTACAGACTGCTTAAACTAAGACCACAGTGTTCCTACTATACCCTCTTATACAATTTTTCTCTTTTGTTTCGCCCTACGCCTTTCAACTCAGTCACAAAATGGCTGCCAACACTTCCTAGTTTCAACAGTTCGCAACCACTCGTGCTCGTAACGCCTCAGCCAATCAGATGTCAGAATTCTCAAATATCGATATCTGTAAATTTTGATATTTCTCTAAAACTACTGAACGGACTTACCCCATTTAAACAAAAGCGTGCTTTATGTACCAAGACCTTTCTCCCTGCCAAATTTGGCGTAATTCCGTTCAGCAGTTTGACCTGTAGCCTTGTCTAAAGTTTCCTATGGAAATTGCATGGAAAAAACACGTTTTGGGACCCCCCTTTTTTCTCAGCCCCCCCTTCACGAATCACCCCCAAACGTAAAGATTCGTCAAACGACGCCAAAGTTATAAGCACATCAAAAAATGCTTTTCCTATCGAAACTAGGTTCTAACTATAACTATCTACTGGCGACTGCCAGTAGATAATATATATATATTCACTGAAAAAACCATAGGTTTCAGGGACGTTATAGTTAGAAATTAGCATTTAAAAAACCTTAGAAATTCACTGAAAAAACCACAGGTTTCAGGGACGTTATAGTTAGTTGGACATTTCACTCGTACAAAACCTGCCATTATAGTTAGTTCAGCTAACTATAACTCGCGCCCCCGCAATGCACTGCTGATGACATCACATATTACATCATTCATGACATGGTCAGTGACATCACTGATGACATCATCCAGTGACTGTGTGTTTCTATAAAGTTTAAATATGTTTTATATATATGCCAAGGTGTATTGAAGAATGAGTGGGTGTATAAGTGTCTGGATGGATGAGTTAGTAGGTGCGTGACTGACTCTATAAGTGAGTGATTAAATGTGTCTTACTGAATGCATGGGTTGTGAATGATACAGACATTCACACAGTTTAGTTTGTCAGTTGGTGTGAAGCGGTTGCATAGGTTGGTGAGTAGCTAAATGAGGATCTATATGGGTTATTGATTGGTTGTCTGAGTATCTGTATGGGTGCCTGAGTGTCTGTGTGGGTGGGGGTTGTGACTGTGCATAGATGTGTGAGTGGATGATTCACTGGGTGTATGGGTTCAAGAGTGCATCTGTTGTAGTGTAGCTCCTATTTCCCTAATAGGCTCTGCGCATTGGAATAATATATCTTATAGGTTTGACATAGGACTAAGGTCAGTATGTCCCTATCGAGTATATTAAACTTAATTACTTGTGCCAGCTAGCTCAGAGGCCACTAGAAACTCCTTGACAACAAGAAGGGAGTAGTTTCTGGCAGCCGCAAAACATGACCACTGTGTTTCCCTTTAGAATCAGAACGTGTCCCAGAGTCGTGGAAACAATAGATAACTATTTCACTCAGCTCAGTCGTGCATGCTTAGTTTTCTCCAAGTTACACAGGAAGAACAGACGGGCGTTTTCAATAAAAGATTTATTGAACAGTCTTGTTTCTGATGTAAGTAAAATGTGCTGTTACGATCACAAGACAGTATGCGAGATAAATAATGTACAGTGTGAGCAGTAGAAATAAATAATACTGCGATACATAAATAACACAGACTAAAAATGTGAGTACTCATACGATGCGTTGCTAAGCTAGTTCTACCCCAATGTGCCTAACCTAACTTAGGTGTAGGGAGAGGTATGAAGTATTCCTTACTATGGTATACTAAGAGTATGTTAAGCCTAGTATGCCTAGTATGCCAAGAGTCCCTCTAGGTTCTTATCAGCTCCATACCTGAAGAATGAGAGAGGTTGGAATCTCTTTGCCAGACTCGAACTCCAACACCCCGCAAGGGAAGTTAGATCACTGGAAGCTGGACTCTCTGCGTGCAGGGATGACAGCGTCTTCTCAGTGCATCAGGCCGGGAAATGGGCTCCTCTGAAGTCGAGGTCTCCTCTAGTTAACAAGGGCTAGGGAAGATATATTTATACCTGAGAGTACCTAGGAATGTTTAGTATTGACGTGAGTCGGACAGCGAAAGACGTCATGAATGAACCCCTAAGGAATAACGGTTCATACAAAATATATGAGTCCTTGAAGAAATCAATAGTCCTGGACTAGGGAAACTCCCGCAGCCTAAGGGTCTGTTCTTCATGTACTCATAGTGACGTTAGGGTGGACGGATGTCGGAGACCATGCCTGTATTTGGAGTGCATGGTTTAATGCCTAAATAAGGCCTGGGATTTTATGCCTGTATAAGGGCAGGGCGAATTGTGCCTATATAAGGACATGATACTGGAAAGCCCGTTATGGACACCCTAAGAGGAATACAACACCCACTCCACTTTCGTGTATACGATAATACTAAAATGCTAAACATTTAAAAATGTTAAACATAAAATGGAGCACCGCATATTTAAAAAATATTTCTTAAAAATATTAAAAAACATAATATAAAATGCAAAAGGTACTGTACATTTGAAGCAATAGTTTTTCATTTCAGGCATAAAGTTCGAAAATAAATGCAATTGGAATGAAAGAAGCAGTAATATTTACATGTGACAGAAAATGATCGATAAGTTGTTCAAAAATCAAAGTCATTTCATGTCATGAAAATTAATTAACTGTTTTAGACACACAAGATGACTAAGTGTCTGTGGAAGTACCGCCAAGTCTGTACTATAAGGCTAGTTCTACTGTAAGCAGATTGAAGTGCCATTTTCGTTCGAAAAATGGGAAAAAGTTCAATTTTGGTAGAGTTCCAAGTTTTTGTAGAATGAAGGCCAAATTGTTACTGCATCTCTGGAACACTGTATGCTGAATCAGAGTCAGTTTACGGGTCTGGTGTAAACATGAGATCATCTATTTCTATAGACAAAACATCATCCACTGTAGTTGGTGTTAGTTGGAACACCTCGTGAAGCAGGTTAATCGCACAGAGATGTGAAGCATCGCTTTCAGCAATGGTCGCCGCAGCAATGTTCGCGTCCGTTGTTACCTGTGTGCCTGTAGTTCTTTCTCGTACCTCAGCAGCAGCCGGAAGCGTCTGTGAGATCTCAATGAATGCTGACATCAGGATTGGTAGCCTCTGGGGACAACACATAGCATGGGCCTATATCTGGTCCAGCAGAGTATCGACATCCGTTGGCGTAGCTGATGGAAATGTTAGACAGGTGTCCAACACGCATTCTTCACCGCATAGCAGGCATCGTAGAACAGGTAAGATGCAATCTTGCCAGATTGGTCTGAATGACAGGAACCAAGTTGTATTAAGGTCCTGTAGACGAGTCATGCCCAATAGCTGTACTATTCGCTCACGGCACTTTCGTTCAAGGAGAGCTTTCTCCATTTCGCTCGGAGTGATGTCTGCGAATAGGCTGGCCATAGCGCAATAGCAGGAAGAGAAATAGAATTCCGGCAACAAGTGCTAGAATTAATGGTATGCCACCAAACACCGAATGTGCAAAGTTCGGGATGATTCCGAGTATTGCCTGGAAAGGTGCTAACAGACCGGAGCAGATGCTCTTAAATACATGTATAATGCCAGTTGTATCAGAAATGTTGAAGATACGTGATATCATTTCTACGAAATGTATAGGGCAGTTTGTACGTATTAAAGTCTGTATCTCAGCCGAAGTCCTTGCTATTTGTAGATCATAGGTTTCTTTGGCCGAGGTCAAAGGCACTGTTTGCTGTAAAAGCATGGCTTTCATTCTGCTCAAAGTATCAAATCTTATAAAAGAGACGTTCAGCGAAGGCCATAGAGGCGACTCCCTGACTGTGTCTATTGGGGCAAACAATACTTGCATACAGCAAGTGACCCTGGAGTTGACCGTTACTAGATATGGGATGCCTGGCAGCATTCCGCAGCAACTCTGATCATTCAACATGAGGTAACTCCCATTAGAAAGTTGTCCAAACGCTGGATTAATCACAGCAGCTGGTGTACCCTGCTGATGGCAAGACAAATTTGCCACAGAACCATTACAAGCCCCGTGTAAGGAAATGTCCTGACATATAAGTGAACCGCTTAGTGCACGTTTACAGTGTGTACCGCTCAAAAACACTTCACGATCCCCACTCCAACATCTAAATGTATACGGTAAATCCCAAGATGTCTTAATGTATTCCTTACCCAACCTTTCATATTTGCCTTCTTGCATTTGTCTGAGGCAATACTGAAACTGAAAAGTACTCACAGGTAGTGTGATTTTGCCATGAATAAGCCATTCTGTAGCTGGTTTTTCTGCCACTGTGAACGGTAACTTTTCCAGTTTTTCAATGCTCAGCACAGTATACCTTGCTCCTCTTTGTGCCAATTCGATCTGTTTATCAGTTAGATTGTATTCTGCAAACAGAGCCGATGTGTTGATGAAACGCCAAGGCACATAGCCAGCTCGCAAAGATTGCAGCATCCAGCTTAATAACATAATAGAACGTAATTGAGACTGGCCTTGCTGTAACATCGCCAAATCTTGTTCTAGTATGTCGATAGCAGAGGATACAATGCCGTCCAGTGAATATATTCTGGAGGACAAAGTTGTTAACCCATTGTCGACCACAGAGTGTTTTCTCTAAATTAATACGATCAAGTTCACGTATTCGTTCTGCAGCCTCCATCTGTGATACTTTCCATGCTTCATTGTAGGCAGCATAAATGCCGGCATATATGAAACGTTTTTGACGCGGTTTTCTTGGTCCAAGCAAGAATTCCCTAAGGTCTGCGTCCTTTTTAAGTAAGGTTAAGTGTTGTTTCACATCCTGTAGTGTAGACTTATGCAGCCAATCGAGGCATAATTTTCCTACACTGTATGTTGTTACTACCCCCGGATGTTGTCTTTGGACGTATCTTGGGTCTGGCCTATTAATAGTAAAGCCCTGAGTTTTATTCAGGAATCTTTCCTGACAGTTATTCGTGTCTGTGGGCCAGATCAACCATTTTTTCCAATCAGGATTAGATCTGTTGAGTTGTAGTATATTGTCAACTGTCACCACTGCCTGTGTTTCGTTATTTTTGCAGGTGCTGGTACAGAAGGTGTGTTCATCTCTTTGATCTTGGCTAATCCAAGACAAGATGTTTGTTGGATGGTTTCATTCAAAAACATTATTTGTTCAGGGATGATACAGGCTCTAAATAAAGCTTCTATCCCCTGCACTTGCCATTCTTTAGTACCCCAGACTGTTTTGGTGTCTATTGTGTCTTTCCAAAAGTCGAAACCCTGTCTAGACAGTTGGGCATTAAATAATGCAGAGTAAATCTATTTTGTATTTGTTAACAAAATTTTCAGTCCTGTCTTGTTTACATTTTTATAGTAAAACATTTCTGGATCAGATGTATTGTAACCCGAAAAATATGGAAACTTACTAGCAAATGTTTTAGAACTACCTTTAGGTGGTGTAGGACAATGTTCCCATTGGTTAAACATAAACACATTTCTTGGATATGCAGATTTATGCAAATAATGATGACCATAGTGGTTATAACAATACAGTTGTTCATAGTCTGATGAACCCTCTAAATATTCATTTTTAGAAAATGCAGCAGATTTTTCTAGGTCAAACATTATGTCATTTACAGTCTCAAAGTCCCAATCATCAGAATAGGTACTGGACGAGATTAAATCACTTAGTGAAATTTTAAATAAATGTGGAATGTTCAATTGTTCCGTCGGACTGAATATATCAAAATCTGTTTTGTCCCACACTATACCATCATGTATAGGAACAGCTGTGATCAGTGGCGGCTGGTGACATTTGAAAGTGGTGAGGCGTATAAGTTGCGGTGAGTGCACTGTGGCGAGCCCGACCGCCATAAGGGATATTGGGGAGGGGGTTCTCCCCCTGTGAACTTTTTTTTAAAAGAGTGTGCAAATGTTGCATTTTCAAGAAAATTTTACCCTGGTGCAATGTTGTCCACTGTGCTGTCACTACCGCGCAGTGTAACCGGCATGCAGTGCAATCCCTGTTCTGTCACTACTGTGCAGTGTCACCATCGTGCAATGTACCAACCTGTTGTCACCACCACAGTCTATCCCTCCCAATGTATCACCATAGTGTAGTGGAACCAATGCTTAGTGTCACCCTAGTGCTATCATTAATATGCCATTCCCGTGCAGTGTCAAGACAGCTATCCACACAAGGATGGTGTGACAGTGCAGACAAGTGCTGACAAGGATGGTGTGACAGAGAGCGTTGTAACACCGTGGTGCAGGGCTCGGTGTTTGTGCAGGACTCTGCAGTAGGAGGTGGTACACAGATCGGATGATGGCGTTGCTGGGCCTGGGATACCGAGGAAAGATGCTTAGCTCCTGAGTCAGAAGGTGAACGACACGATGACGGAGTTCTAGGCTTGGAGCCTGCTCATTGCAGGTAATGCGACCCCTATTGTTGGCATGTGTGCGGGGGGGCAGCGATCATGTCATTAAACCCCCCCCTTCCTTCTGACAGGAGCTGCTCAACAAAATCACCACAATCCCCATAGCCCCCTCCTACCCAACTTTTCTCAACACAGGCTGTAGCAGCATGCCCTACACCAGCAAACAGCTTGTTTGTAAGAGTCCCATGCATCTATAGGAGAGAGTGATGGGAGGAATACGTCATAACAAATACAATCTATGACTGAAACCTGCATGCATGCCACAGGTGTAGGTGCCAGGCACAGGCGAATACTATTAAAACATATAAGTATTGGAATAACTTAAGTACTGCACAAAGGACAGGCGTATATATACACATTACAAACTCGCAAAGATGCAAAATGACACGAATATGCAGGAATCACAAAACCTGCCATGAAATAAAGAGCAAAATAAACAATAGAGAAATAGGCAAAAATACACCACACACGCACACATCGATAGCAACCACACAAACCCTTTGTGCATCAACACCAACTACATACACACACAATATGCACACTACTTCACATACACAGGTACACAACACACTCAAGTATTCACACACTAACCGAAACACACACAAACAATATTTCATGTTCATCTGTTTGTCTTTTGTCGTGATAATGTTGTTTCCCCCTTACTTGCCACTACAATTCGGGTTGATTTGACCCAGTGTTTTTTATGTGATCCGATGCTTTGCACCTCATTGCACTTTTCTTCGAATTGCACCCATATTCACGTAGAACAACAACTCAGAGGGCACCTGGCAGACTGTCGTGTGTCCGTGACCCCTGGAAGCAGAAAAGAGCCCCCCTCCCACCTTTGTCCGCCTTAAAGCTGGTTTCGAAGCGGTGCGAGCCAGGCAACAGCCTCATAATCTGTACATTTTAATACCTCGACCTCTGTGATACAAAGAATACATTAATAAAGCTCCAAGTCAGCACGCGCCACGGAGCCCATGGATGGACCTAATTAGAGGGCTGCAGATGGTGGATAGAGAGAGGCCTAAAATGTTTAAAACTAAGAGCAAATTCCCCGAGCAGGACAAACCAAAAAAAACAAAGCCAAAATATAACTTTAAAAAATGCCCGCCTGGGCCTTACCTGCGCTGGTGAACTGCTGACTCCTGAGTTCACTTTAGTCCAGCAACCTGCAGTCCAGTCAGTGCTGTGGCAGCAGCAAGCAGCAACTATTGGGACTAGCTGCTGCCAGCGGTGCACTGCAGTAATGATGGACTGTCTTGGGCCTCTCAGAGTTAGCTCTAAATGCAGTCCGTGTCCCGTCTCGCTGGAGTCGAACTATGACAGTTAATCAAATGGCTTCCAATCCTTCCAGTGAGTTCCACCACAGTGGAGAGTGCAGACTCACGTGTGCGAAGCAGTCTGAGGTTGAGTCTGCGCAGACTCGATTCCTCAGCTTCCCGCCTGCCACACCCCTTTCCCAACTCGTCACAGGGTGGGTCCCAGCACGCCCTGTAATGAGTTGGGAAAGGGGTGTGGTGACAAGCTCTCCACTCCCTGATAGACGTGGAGGGTTAGCGATATCGGGCTTGGTATTAAAACGCCCGTGGCTAACTTAACCTCCACGCCATTAGGGGTGGAGACTGGGCCCTGAAGCTAGGTCTTTGCCGAGCTGATGACATCACAGCCTTCAGGGCTGTGAGGTTGTCAGCCGGCAAACACTTAGGCTTCTTTAGGCCCGCCCAGGGAGCATGCAAGGAGAGTGTCACGTGGCATACATCCAGACTTCAAAACAGCCACTGTCACGGGCCACGGCAGCAGTATCGATGAGTGGGGCAGACAGTGCCCTGTGTTCACTACTGGCAGAGTATAATTTAGAAGACTACAAAAAACGGGTATTTTTTTATTTAATAAAATATGAGCATTGTGCACTTCTTTTGTTGAATGTAACGGGGGCGGAGCCCCGACACCCTCAGGGAGAAACCGCCACTGGCTGTGATGTTCACTGATGACAAGTCTCTTGCTTCACGATGGGAAGATTTATGAGGTTTCAAAAGTACGTTTACGCCTTTTCCTTCAGTGTTCACATGGATGTATCTGCCACTTATAAGCACGCTCACAGTTGTAACCAAAGCTAGCCAGAGCAGGAAAACAAAAAGTCCAGATATAATTTAGAGTTCAATCCATGGAGAAACCAAATAAGTCTTTTTTAGAAAGTGAAGAAAGTCTTGTACTCGCTGCTTGAATTTGAATGATGCTGGCGTCGTTTCAGGTTCACTTGGATCTTCTGAGAACGTATCAAAGTTAATGAAGTAGCCAGAAGCAGTTCTATCAATTGTTGGAATTGTATCAGGATTTGTAGAAATCACTGGAACCAGTCGATCACTTGCTACGTTGGTGTAGACAGGTGTATTTGGACGAACTGTTACTTGGTGTTCAAGAGGGATGAGTTCCATAGCGTTGTTGCTTAGTCCTCCATCAGTTACAGCTGAATTCTCGATTGTTATCAGTCTTTCAGTCTGAACCTCTTGGATAGTAGCGAGAGGAGTGCGTCTGCTACTAGGTCGGAGTCCATGAGGCCTACTATTTAGTATTGGCCACATACTGTGGTTTGATCAGGTCGATGGACACAAATCTTTTCTCCTTTCTTCCAGCAAGGGGCGGCAGAAGTACTGTTCTTGTTCCTTGAACTGCTAGGACAGGTACTGGTTGTCTGTAAGAAGGTCCAAATTCCTTCTTGTCCGCAATTTTTTCTCTGACTAGATCCCCAACTTTTGGAATCCAGACATGCCTTGCTGGGACAGCCGGTTGATCCCCAGTGGTGGCTGGCTGTAGGAATACGTTGCTTTGTTTCGTTCTTAATTTGTTTAAGTCCTGTAAAACAGCCAAACGATCTTTGATATCAAAAGGTTTATTTTCCACCACTGTGCCTACGTGTTCAAGGTCCGGTACCCACATTCTTGTCCCAAATAGGACCTCATACGGAGTGACCCCCTAGAGAACTTCTTGGCAGATTATTCAAAGAGCGTTGTACCCCACTAAGGTGTTTTACCCACCCGTCACCCGAACCTAATACTCTAGCTGTTATAGACTGCTTTATGTCTCGGTTTTTCCTTTCCACAACCGAATTTCCTCAGGATGGAATGGAGAGGAGTACCGCAATGCAACGCCCAGACTGGCCATGGCTTCTTTGTAAGCCCTAGAGCTAAACACAGGACCCTGGTCAGAATGTAGCGTGCCTATTGCGTATATGCCGATAAAGACTCGCAAATCTTTTATAACAGTTCGAGCGTCAGCTGAGCGCTGAGGCCATAACCATAGGAACCTAGATTCAGTATTTGTGGGAATGCCTTTGTCCAGTAGGACGCAGGTGCGTAGATAGTCGAATGCTGTCTAACAATGGTGTCTGTACTGGGTTTCCGCATTCGCAGCATGGTGTCTGGTGGCTCTCTCGCTGTAATTTACAGTCTAAGCAGTTGTTGATGAATATGTGAATTTCTGTATTCATTCCAGGCCACCAGTACATCTCTTTTAATGTCAACATTGTTTTAGAGATCCCTTGATGTGACAGACCCTCCCCCAAATGTGTTCATAAATCAAGGCTGCTCTACGTTTCATGTTTGGAATTACCCTATCCCCCACTCCAGGGATTCGAGCAAAAGGAACGTTGTTTGCATCAATTACATAAGAGTACTTGAGTGGAAACTTTTTTGGTAACGCTGCACTGCTGCCTTTGCTTGAAGCATTGACAGCCAACATTATCTCACCGTCTATTTTTGTTTTTGAACGAGTGATCGCAGCTACGGAAGCCGTTTGCACAGCCCCCTTTGCGGCTTCATCAGCCAATGAATTCCCTGCAACGTGAACACCATCACGTTGATGACTCAGTGTGTGGATCACGTGAGCCTTTGGTAGTTCGTTTTTCAACTGAACTACTTGTTCCCAAAGCATTTTGTGCTTTATTGTGCCACCTTTCGCATCTTTGAAACCATTTTCAAGCCAGTTTTGTATATATTCATTATACAACTGAACACAGTAAAAGGAATCGCACACTATTAGTGTGGGGAATTCTCGATCTGTACTTTCAAGTGCCAGTTTGAATGCTTGTAGTTCAGCTCGCTGAGCTGTACAATCTCCTAGAGACTGGGTTTTTGTGACCATAGGTCTGAAGATGCCATTTCGCATGCGACCTTTAACGATTGCACACGCTGCACTGTAAGCTTGCTTACTCCCTATTGCGGGTTGTGCGGATCCGTCAGTGTAAATTATGAATTCGTACAGATCGAGAGGCAGAATTTCAGTAGGCAGAGGACATTCATGTTCGTATTGCAGGAATGCTTGTGTTTTTAAATCTGGATCAAAAACATATTCAACATCTGTTGCAGCAAGAGAATTAACCCATTGTATCCATCTTGGATGTAATGCTTTAGCATTTGGAATGCTAGGTTTTGTTACCGCTTCTAAAGCCGGTACTGGGGTTACGACAATAATGCGTTTCCCTTGGGCTAAGGCTCTTTCTTTTGCTACAGCGGTTTGAACTGCTGTTAGAATTTTTTCAGTAGAACTGAAGCGCATTTCCGCTTGTGTGTACAAATGGGATTTGTATGCGATTGGTATTTTCTCACCCTCATTAAAAGTTAAGTAGGTGATTCCGCATTGACCCGAAATTATTCGGCTCACCAAATTGCGTTGACTTACGCGTGTTTGTAAGTGATTTGTTGCTAACATGTTAGCCTGGAGTGAACGCAAGATTTCTGTGTGTTCCTGTGTCCACGTTCTGATCAAAAAATCAGGTTTGATTAATGCGTAGAGAGGTTTAACCCTTTCTGCGTAATTTAGAATGTATGTTCTTCCAAAATTTAGGAAACCCAGGATGAATTGTACGTTTTTTAGCATTTTTGGAGGTTGGAGCAGCGCACACTTTTCTAAAAGTTAGCTGCCAAGCTCTTGCCTTCACTTGAAAGCTCATATCCTAGAAATAGGACATTGTGATGGGCAATTCTGGACTTTTTAAAGTTGAACTTGTAGCCCTCAGAGGCGAAACCCAGTATAATGGTGCTCACCCTGTTCAAGTGTTTTTCCAGGTCATCGTCTGTCAGATAGATGTCATCGACATAGGACAATGCCTCATTGTCATAAATTTGTAGTAACTCCATTACCCTCACTGAGAATAAACCTGGGCTATTCTTGAACCCTTGTGGAAGTCGACAAAAGTGACGCTGGGTCCCCATTATGGAGAATGCTATTAAGTACCTGCTTTCAGGTGCTATGTTTTGACAAAAGAAACCATTTGAGATGTCTAATGTTGTTTTATATTTTTTACGCACAATGTTATTCATTAATGCTGTGCTATGTGCATTTTGCACTGCAAAAGTTTTAGAACAAGTGTTTAGGTGTCTGTAGTCCAAAACTAGACGATATGTATTGTCTGGTTTGGAGACAGGAAACAAAGGATTGTTCATTGAGGAGGTGCATGTTTCAATCACCCCTTGGTATTCAAGTTGATCTAAGATCTCCCTGACCTGTTTTTTTAGCTTCTTGCTTTATTGGGTACTGCCGTTGTGCAGTTGGTTCATGTTTCAGACGTATTATATGGTGAGGTGAGTCCTCATCCCATCCTACATGATTTTTATATAATGCAGGGGCCTGGGCCACTGCCCATTTCCTGGCATATGTATATTTTAGGGGAATTGGAATATGGTTGGAGAAGGCAGGCATAATAATGTCCTCGCCATGTGGGCACTCCCTGACAAATTGTGGTGGCCAGTCCTTTTCTGCTAGAAGTATGTCATAGCCTCTTGATAGTCTTTCCCAAAAAAGTGCTTTCACCTGTCTAGGTTTGTCTCCCTCCATCCGGAGTGTTATTTCATATAACTTTTGTGGAGTACTAACCCTGGTGTCTACAGTCTCGACTGTAATGTACTCATTCAAGTCCACTATCTCCAGAAGTTCCCTCAGGTTCTGGCGAACTATTGTGACTTCTGCTGCACTGTCCAGCATTGTCTGAGCCCATTCTCCGTTCTTGAGTTGTGTTCTCAGTATTCTCGGCATGTCTGATTTTTAGACCTGCTACTTTCTTTTGGAGAATTGAGGTTTTGCTTTAGTTTTTGGAGCGTGTTTGTCGTCTTTCGATTTCACGCGTTCTTCTCTGTGTTCCGTCCGTCCTCTTCTTTCCGAAGTCTGTGATGAGATCTGAAAGGGACGAGAGGAACGTGCATCAGTATCTTGATACCTGTCAGGTTTTCTCAAATTATCCCTATTCCTGAGGTTATACCTCCTTACAGAGGGCTCCTTTTGAGGAGACCTACCTCGGGATTGAGAACGTTTCTCGTTTGAATTTTGTTTATTAGACTCCCACTTCTTTTTAGAAGATGTAGGAGTTTGTTTAATTGAGTCCTTCTCAGGACTTTCAGATAGTTTCGGTTTCACTGGTCTTCCACCCAAACTATCTCTGCCTAATTCTGCATAAGATTGTTCTATAATTCTGGGTAGCTCTGTTTGATGTTCTGTAACATCAAATTCCCTTAATGTTTGGCGGATCGCAACTGCTGCTGCCTCCCCTTTAATATTAGATAATATTATTGTTGAGACCTGGTCGAAATTTTTCAGTAACTTCATACCTAAATTTAGAGCAGGTTCTGCCCCGTATTCATTTTGAATTTGTTTGAGGACATCAGGTATTATCGCAATTGACGGAATGCCATGTGTTTTGGTATAGATGGCAGCAAAGACTGAGCCCCAAGTGGTGCAGTCTTCCAGTTGTGGTGTGATCCCCATTGGTAAACTGATTGTTAGTATTCTGTGTTTCTCATACGGGCTAGTATTTGGAAATACTGCTTCGATTTGAGTAATTTTTTGAGCTATCCAGAATGGAATTTGCTCACGTTTTGTGGGTATTTTACCCATGACTGCGTATAGAGTCTGTGGTGTAATTTTTAGTGTATTCCCCTGTTGGGGAGTTTGATTTGGAAGTGTTAATGGTTGCTGGACTGTAAAAGTCTGCATGACATATTGAACCAATTGTCTGTAGATTTTTATTAACTCTTGTATTTGAGTAAGTAGTTCCTCATCTGACATTATATCCAGTTCAGGATGAGGTGTATAGCCGGCTAGAATCGGCCATGTTGCTCCTGGTCTACCTAGTTGACCGAGCCTAGTAATGTTTTTGTGATGTTTTAGGGCGCCTTTAAACCAGAGCTGATGCTCCTGGTATGTTAATGGAATTTCTATATCCTCGAAAGGAATGTATTCCTCTGGTAGATCATCTTCTTTGTAGAAGTGAAATGTGTGTGATATTGGATTGCATTCAGGAAATATTACCCATGAACAGAATACCTCTGTCTGAAAGGATTCATGTGCCTCTATCACGAAAACTGCTCTACCTCCTCTTGGCGGTAGGCCATGTTTTATAAGTTTTAGAGTGATGGCTCTTCTTAAGTTTTGAGGGATGTCTATAACACCCTCCTCGGTTTCATTTAAACCTGTATTGTTAAAAACTGCTGCTTGGGCTTGATCAGCCGCAGCTCCACCGTTTCCGGTTTCAGTCATTTTGTTTTTTGAAAAATGTAGAACAAGTTTCAAGGAAACAAAGATAAGGTGCACAATATTTTGGAACACTGTATCCTTCAACGTTGAGCAAACCAAACAGCTAATATATAGGGTATTGCCCTATGTAGCCGTGCTGGATACTAAACCCTGCCCACTCCAGACGTCTTTTGGAGTATATGGGTAGGGGTCTTGAGAGAAAAAGCACGGCTGAGTTACTCAGTATCTAACGTTGAATTACCGCCTTACCAAACCGTTGGGCGCCATGTAGTGTAGCTCCTATTTCCCTAATAGGCTCTGCGCATTGGAATAATATATCCTATAGGTTTGACATAGGTCTAAGGTCAGTATGTCCCTATCGAGTACATTAAACTTAATTACTTGTGCCAGCTAGCTCAGAGGCCACTAGAAACTCCTCGACAACAAGAAGGGAGTAGTTTCTGGCAGCCGCAAAATATGACCACTGTGTTTCCCTTTAGAATCAGAACATGTCCCAGAGTCGTGGAAACAATAGATAACTATTTCACTCAGCTCAGTCGTGCACTCTTAGTTTTCTCCAAGTTACACAGAAAGAACAGACGGGCGTTTTCAATAAAAGATTTATTGAACAGTCTTGTTTCTGATGTAAGTAAAATGTGCTGTTACGATCACAAGACAGTATGCGAGATAAATAATGTACAGTGTGAGCAGTAGAAATAAATAATACTACGATAGCATTATCTTTTAGTACATATGCTGTTACATAAATAACACAGACTAAAAATGCGAGTACTCATACGATGCGTTGCTAAGCTAGTTCTACCCCAATGTGCCTAACCTAACTTAGGTGTAGGGAGAGGTATGAAGTAGGTGAAGTATTCCTTACTATGGTATACTAAGAGTATGTTAAGCCTAGTATGCCTAGTATGCCAAGAGTCCCTCTAGGTTCTTATCAGCTCCATACCTGAAGAATGAGAGAGGTTGGAATCTCTTTGCCAGACTCCAACACCCCGCAAGGGAAGTCAGATCACTGGAAGCTGGACTCTCTGCGTGCAGGGATGACAGCGTCTTCTCAGTGCGTCAGGCCGGGAAACGGGCTCCTCTGAAGTCGAGGTCTCCTCTAGTTAACAAGGGCTAGGGAAGGTATATTTATACCTAAGAGTACCTAGGAATGTTTAGTATTGACGTGAGTCGGACAGCGAAAGACGTCATGAATGAACCCCTAAGGAATAACGGTTCATACATAATATATGAGTCCTTGAAGAAATCAATAGTCCTGGACTGGGGAAACTCCAGCAGCCTAAGGGTCTGTTCTTCATGTACTCATAGTGACGTTAGGGTGGACGGATGTCGGGGACCATGCCTGTATTTGGAGTGCATGGTTTAATGCCTAAATAAGGCCTGGGATTTTATGCCTATATAAGGGCAGGGCAAAATGTGCCTATATAAGGACATGATACTGGAAAGCCCGTTATGGACACCCTAAGAGGAATACAACACTGTGAAGGGCTGTATGTGTGGGTGAGTGTGTGTATGGGTGTGTCGGTGAGTGAATGGATGCCTCAGTGGTACATGTGTGAGTACCTGCATATGTGAAAGGCAGTATATGTGAGTGTTGGAGTGTATAAATGACTATATGGGAGAGTGAGTGATTGTGAGAGTGGCTGTATGGATCAGTGTGTGCTTGTAATAGTTATTGTATAAGAGTGTAAGTATGTGTTAGTATATGTTTGAATAAGTGAGGTGGTGTGTGTATAACTGTATAGGTGAGTAAATGGGAGTATGATTGATTCTTTGCATGACTGACTAGGTGTGTGAATAACTCTATGGATGAGTGGCGGTGTGTGAGTGTCTGTATAGATATGTGAGTGCATATGATAATGCCGTATTGATGGTTGACTGCATGTATGAGTGACTGTATGGGTGAATGAGTGGATGTGTGTGTAGACCTAGGAATTAGTGAGTGGGTATGTACTAACTGGTATTGGTGTGTCTATGGTTTTGAAAATGGTAGTCTGTATTTTAGAGTGGGTGTATCAAAGGTTATATTAGGGTATGAGGAGGTGCTTCAGATTATCACGTGGATGATGTCATCAGTGATGTCACTGACCATGTCATGAATGATGTAATATGTGACGTCATCAGCAGTGCATTGCGGGGGCGCGAGTTATAGTTAGCTGAACTAACTATAACGGCCGAATTTCTCTGGTTTTGTACGAGTGAAATGTCCAACTAACTATAACGCCCCTGAAACCTATGGTTTTTTCAGTGAATTTCTAATGTTTTTTAAATGCTAATTTCTAACTATAACGTCCCTGAAACCTATGGTTTTTCAGTGAATTTCAAAGGTTTTTTAAATGCTAATTTCTAACTATAACGTCCCTGAAACCTATGGTTTTTTCAGTGAATTTCAAAGGTTTTTTAAATGCTAATTTCTAACTATAACGTGCCTGAAACCTATGGTTTTTTCAGTGAATTTCAAAGGTTTTTAAATGCTAATTTCTAACTATGCCTACAGAGGTAGGACATGTGAAGAAAGAAGAAGAAAAGCGCAGAAAGAAGCAAGACAAATGCAGAAAGAGTCAACAGAAGTCCAGAAAGACGAAGAAAAGTGCAGGAAGAAGCAAGAGATGTGCAAAAGAACCAAAAAGTCCTCCTGTGCCCCCAACTTTTTGCTGACGGGTACTGGTGGTAACTGACTCTGACTAACCAGGCCTAGAGCCAGTGCTATGCTAAAAGACACTTAGAATACAGTGAAAACACCTACATCCACTAGGGAACACTATGCGTTGGGGTACCCCTGTGATTAGCATGACCTCCTCTGTATTTGCCATGAGTTAGTGCCTGGGTCATTGCATGAGTACATGGGTAGTGACTGGATGATTAGAGTACTGCAAGGAGAGTGCATGGTGAATTTATAAGTGCTTGGGTTTTGGCGGAGTGATTGGATAAGTACATGGTGCTGGCTGGGTGATTGGAGGAGTCCATGGGTAGTGACAAGGAGATGGCTGGACTGCATCAGTAGTGCTCAGGGGATTCTAGCAGTGCATGTGTTAGTGCCTGGGCCATTGCATAAGTACATGGGTACTGAGGGTCCCTGGGGGCCTTCAATCCTGAGGGTCCCTGGGGGCCAACTAGCCCACCAGCTACCTCCAGTAAGCGCCACAGAGCTGCGTTGCAGAGTGGTGTAAAAAGGGGGCGTGGCCTTGGACCACCTCTCTGCAACGCAGCTCCCTGGCGCTTACTGGAGGTACCTGGTGGGCTAGTTGGCCCCGAGGGACCCTCGGGATTGAAGGGGAATGAATCCCCCAACTTAAAATGCGCCACGGGGTGCGTTTGCACAGTGGTGCAGGGAGGGGGCGGGGCCTGATGTGACAAGTGTGCAAACGAGCCCCGTGGCACGTTTTAAGTTGGGGGATTAAGTCCTTTTGAATCCTGAGGGTCCCTGGGGTCCAACTAGCCCACCAGGTACCTTCAGTAAGCGCCACAGAGCTGAGTTGCAGAGAGGTGTAAAAAGGGGCGTGGCCTCGGACCACCTCTCTGCAACGCAGCCCTGTGGCGCTTACTGGAGGTAACTGGTGGTCTAGTTGGCCCCAGGGACCCTCAGGATTGAAGGGGAATTAATTCCCCAACTTAAAACGTGCCACAGGGCGCGTTTGCAGAGTGTTGCTGGGAGGGGGCGGGGCCTCCGGCCTGATGCCGTTTTTTTTTTTTTTAGAAGGGGGGCTGTGTGGCCCCCCTTCTTTTTTCTTTTTTGGGGCCCTGGGGACCCCATCCCCCAGGGCCTGACCCCTTTTTAAAAAAAAAAAAAAAAAAACACAGGAGGGGGGCCGCGTGAGCCCCCTCCAGAAGCCAATTATGGCCCCGGGGACCCCATCCCCCGGGGCCTGGCCACCCTGTTTATTTATAATGTTTTTGTTGGGAGGGGGCCGCGTGGCCTCCCTCCTCAGGCCAATTATGGCCCCGGGGACCCCATCCCCCGGGGCCGGCCTGCTGTGTTTTTTTTTTTTAAATGTATTTTTGAAAGGGGAGAGGGGTTGCGTGGCCCCCCTCCCGGCCCCGGGGACCCCATCCCCCGGGGCCTGGCCTGTCCATTGTAGACCATGGGGGAGCCCCAATTCCCCACGGTCCCGCCGGCTCCCCGCCTCCTGCGGGAGCCGGCATTGCTTTTCCACACGGGGAGCTGCTAACATGCAGCTCCCCTTGTGGAAAAGCAATCTGGTTTGGATTTTGGAAGCGAGAGCAGGTTTCCTGCTCTTGCTTCCAAAATCCAAAGCAGAGTTTGCTATGACAGGGCGGGAGCCGCACGGCTCCCGCCCTGCCATAGCAAACAGCAGTGTCCTGGGGGTGGGCACCCAGGACACTGCAGGAGCTGGCCCTGGGGGGTGGCAGTCCCCAGGGCCATGGAGGGCTCCAGGAGGGGGGCCGCGCGGCCCCCCTCCCTATTTAAATCCCCGGGGAGGTGGTGGTCCCCGGGGCTCGGGGGTCCGTAACGGACCGCCGCACTTACATTATTAGTGCCCCAGGGAGGTGGCGGTCCCCGGGGCGTGTGGGGGGGCTTGAGCCCCCCCACACAGGTTTATTTTTATTTTTAAAAAAAGCCCCGGGGCAGCGGGGGGGGCCATGTGCCCCCCGCAAATATTTAAGAAAAGCCCCGTGGGTGGCGGTCCCCGGGGCTTGGGGGGGCCTTGGAGGCCCCCCACAGATTAATAAAAAAACAAGCCCCGGGTGGTGGCGGTCCCCGGGGCTGCGGGAGGGCCGCGTGCCCTCCCGCACATAATTTACATAGCCCCAGGGAGGTGGCGGTCCCCGGGGGCATTGAAAACGAAGCGCGGGAGACCGCGCTTCGTTTTTTTAAAATTTTCGGACGGATTTGCACACCGGTGCGACCCCGCCCATTTGTTTTTTTTAAAAATTTGCTTTTTTTGGGCCCTGAGCAGGCCTGGGGGGTCAGGGTGTTTTTACCCTGCCCCCTTTTCTTGTTTTTTCATCTTTATTTTACCTTTTTCTTTCTCCCTCTGTCCGAGCACAAGATGGCTGCCAACACTTCCTGGTTTGAAGTGTTGGCAGCCAATTAGAGTCAAGCTCGTGCTGGGGGGGTGTTAGGCTCCACCCAGATATATATATATATTTTCCCTTTAATATCTCAAAAACTACTGAACGGATTTACACCATTTAACAAAAAAGACTTTCTGAACCAAGGGCTACCTTTTTGCCAAATTTGGTGTAATTCCGTTCAGCAGTTCGGGCTGTAGCTTTGTCTAAAGTTTCCTATGGAAAATAACATGGAGAAAACACGTTTTGGGACCCCCCTTTTTTCTCGGCCCCCGCTTGACGAATCACCCCGAAACGTTCAAGACAGTAGCTGACCGGAGTGCCCCACTAGTTTTGAAAATTTCGCGAAGATTCGTCAAACGGCGCCAAAGTTATTGGGAAAAGAAAAAACGCTTTTCCTATGGAAACTAGGTCCTAACTATAACTACCTACTGGCGACCGCCAGTAGGTAATATATATATATAATTTTATTATAACATTCTTTATTAACATTGTAATTGTAAGTAATTATTTGATCTAATAAAATATTATATTTATCATTTTAAAAATGTTTGTTATGTTGGTTTTTAGCTTGTCATAGTTTATGAGGACTTTGGTACTTTACTATTTATTTTATAATATGCTTTTGACTATGATTTCTAAGTAGTCTACTCGTTTGTTATATATGAAGAGTTTGACTTTAAATTGTAGCATCTCGTACATTCTTGTGCTTTGTTTGCTATGCTTATGGGCAATTTGGCAAACAAATTGCTCCATTCCTAGTTTTTGGTAGCTATGCTCTTTTTACAATGTTTCTATAAATGTATAGCGGGTAGGTTGGGTTCTGCCTAGTTTGGATTGGAAGGCCTTGTGCCATCCTTCCACTGTATTGTTTGTTTTGGCTTTCTGTGCCAAGGTGCTGTCATAGACATTCAACCATGGTATTTGGACTTTGGGTTGGCGTCTGTGTCCGGAGCAATGCATTCTGCCAACCCTGGTGTCTTCCAAATAGTCCATTAGGGGGCTAAGTTTGTCTTCATTTTGTTTTTGTAATGTCAAGGGCAAGTAGATGGTTTGTTGCATACTTTGGAGGTGTCTCCAATTACTTCGATTGAAATGTTAGTACTGAAAAATGGGTTAACTCAGGAAACAGTAAATGCCCCTTTTGTGAGACATTGGAAGAGACTTGTGCCCACGTCCTGTTTGTTTGCACTGCCTATGCTGCCCCTCGCAAAGCGTGGTTGACGCCAATCTGTAGGACATTCGGCACCAGAACGAGTAGGGTCGCATTGAGAATACTGTGTACCAACACATTGCCATGCATCGCAGTTGCTGTAGCTAAGTTCCTGAGCTGGATGTGGGTAATCAGATTCCGTACTCTCTCCATATCCTGAAAACCTTGCTGTCAGAGCCCCAGACCCCAGAGAATAGCGTCTAGCGTATTAACCTTCACTCATACTTAAAATGTTTGTGTCAGATGTTTTTTAAGCGACCTCATGCTGTTATTTTTATGCGTTTTCGATTCAACACCTACTACGACATGCACTTTCTTCTTAATTGTATAATAATTTTTTAACTCTGATAATGCTCGCTGTACAAAATTTTAAATGTTTTATCATTTTTATCGCAACCATCTGTATTTTATGGCCAGAAATTACTCTGTTTTTATTGTGATTTGCTTTTATGACAAGAGCTGTCGAATAAAGCATTTTGGATTGGGATTTGTTAGTAACAGCCTTGTATAGCTGTGTGGGGGTCCATTTTTAAAATGGTTTGAGTCTTGGCTTGCTCATAGTCTATGATTATGTTTTGGGGGTAGGAGTCATTAGTTTCATGTTTTATATGATTTAGGAGGTCGTAGTAAGTGCTTTGTTTAGTTAGTAGTAGGGCAATTATAAAAGGGATATTTGTGTTTTGATATTCACCATGTTTGCTGCATATCTGCATGAATGGGTTTGGGACACATTTTGAAGGTCCAACATTGGTTAAGATTGACTAAATCATCTGCTGAAGAGAATATTAGGATTAGTTTCTCATTATTTAGGTTGTCATGTATAAGGAAAGGTTCCTCATTTTGTGTTATTTTAAAGTTTTCCGGTATGTGCATGTCTTGGTATCTAGGGGCAGGTGGGGTATCACTTGTGGCTTTTTTAAGTTTGTGCAATTAAACACTTTAAAGTGGGCATAGGTGGTAGTTGCTCTGTTATATGTTCGGGGGCATAGGTAGGACATCTTTAAGGATTTTGCTTGTAGGTTCCTTGGGAGCTAGTGCTAGGCCTGGGCGTAGTTCGTGGAGTTTTGCTACGCGGAACTCCGCAAAGTTACAAAAAAACTCCACGAAGTTCCGCGAGTGGCGGAGTGCAGTGCTAACTGCAGTTTTTGCTGGTATTCCTGCTGCTCGGGTAGAAATTCTACCCGAGCGGCAGCTCGCGCTCACGAACTTACCGTTCGTGATCGTGAACTTACCGTCCGCGATCACGAGCGGGGAAAAAACTCTGCTGCACATCGCGAAGCGGAGTTTTCTGCACTCCGCGAGCTCCGCGGACTGCAGAGTGCAGAAAACTCCGCAAACTCCGTGAACGGGGCGAAGTTTACCGCCCAGGCCTAGCTAGTGCTTGCCTCTCTTATATCCCGCAATATTTCTCTTACTTCTATTTCTGTCACATGTGGGGAGTGGTTGTGCTTTTTTACACGAATTACAACATCATATTTTGTAGTTTCACTCCCATAGCATGTATTAGAATAATATTAAGTATATTTCCAGTTTATATTTTCTGATGATGCTCGTTCTTGGCTATAGGTGTAGTCCATGTGATTTAGTAACTTAGCTTTCCTATCTGTGAAGTGATCAATTTGGCAGCCTCTGTCAGGTTTCAGGTTTCAAATACTTTATTTAGAGAATCAAGTCCATTAAAGTGCCAAATGCTATAAACAGAGATTAAAAAGAAGAATCATTACATTGTCATTGTATCTGAAAGCAGTGTAATAGTATAAATATATATTATAATTTTTTTTACTTTTGCACGTTATTAACATGTAAAAAAAACGCAACTGCTTCTAATCAGTATACTTGCATACATGTTCTGCTTAGATGTTTCATTTTATATGTTAATTGGTTGGTAGTTTGTAGAGGTTGTAGGTTTATTTTGGCTTGATTTTCAGGTGATTTTATACTTTTCTATTAGTATATGTGTACTTACTTTTTTGTTTTTGCTGGCTTGTTATAATTGTTATTTCAGGCAGTTTATCAGTTTTCAATTCATAATTTGTTTTTTTTTTAGTAAGCCTATGTAAAAAGTTAGAAGTTGGAGAGTGTGTTAATATTGATTTGCTATTTTACGTTTTTAAATTTTATATTAGTTATGTTTTAGTTTAAATGTAAGTTTTACTTGCTTGGTTAGAATGTAAGTTGTACTTACTTGGTTAGGTAGTAGCTGAGATATATATATATTTTCTCTAATGGTCTGGTGAGAAAATCGGGCAGAGTTTCCTCGTCTTGCAGTATTTGTCGTTTTTGAAGTATTTAGTTGTTTAATTTTGTGTGACATTTATATTGTTGATTTAATTGGTTAAAGTTGTTTATAGTTTTATTTTATTGTTTTTTTTAGTTTTTATTAATGGAGTCTTTTTATGGTAAATGCTAATTTAGGGGCCCATTACGATACCCGGCGTAAATAAATCCGCCAGGCATGGAAGCGGCAAAAATCCGCCCGCACACACCGCCTGAACACCGACCACGCCATTACGATTACACAAACCGAAAACCGCCATCGGCGGAAAAATCACACAAAATACCGCCCGCCATCGTCCGAGTCGGAGTCAAACCGCCCGCCACGGACGGAAACACGCACGACAACACAAAACCGCCCGCCCACACGGCCGACACACCGCACGTGAAATTACGATCGCACCGCCATGAGCGCGGAAAAACCACAAATATACCGCCCGCCAGCGCAAACAACGCCGATGAGAATCGACACGGCAGAAGCCATGGCGCCAACGTACCTGCACAGAAACCATCCGCACACAAAACCAATAGCACACAACATGGCCAACAAGTCCACACAGCAAGGCACGCACAAATACACAAGCACAGTACACATCCCGAAAACACCCCCGGACAAACAAAAAATACAAAGGCCAGAACCCCAGACACAACACACCTGAAAACAACAGACCATGAGGACACACCCACATAGGTGAGTACAAAAGCAGCACTCCCACAGACCACAACCCCTTGCTACATTGCAAACCAGAGAGGAGAGGAGAGGACACAGTGACACAGCAAGGACAGCAGCACACCACAGAAACGCACACATCACTACCACCACCACCACCACCACCACCACCACCAAACACCACCACCACCAAACACCACCACCACCAAACACCACCACCACCACCACCACCACACCCCGGCACCACAAACCCCCTGCACATTACACAACACACACCGCACCAGCACCACAAACACCATGGCACCACAAAGGATGCCCAAGTTCACGCCCATGGAGCTGACGGTCATGGTCGACGAGATCATCAAGGTGTACCCACAAATCTATGGGAACATGGTCCAGCACACACCACTAGCCACCAGAAACAGAATGTGGAACCGGATCGTAGACCAGGTCAATGCAGTCGGGACCCTGCCCAGGAACAGAGTCGAGATTAACAAACGTTGGAATGACGTAAAGAGCCTGGTCAAGAAGAAGGAGGGCAAAAACAGAGAGCTGGCTGCCGTCACTGGCGGAGGGAATCCCGCGCTCTTTAAGACCTTCAAAGCGTGGGAGGAGAAGGTGCGAGTCGTAATCCATCCGGAGATCCTCGCCGGATTAGCAGGGGGAGTGGAGGCTGGTAAGTACAAACTAATGTATACCAGCACACCGCTATGTACTCACATGCGCAACTACCATGCCACAGCTCCCAGGGACAAACACCCCCATGTCCAGCACACAATACACAACACATCACACACACATGCAACAGACACTACCACACACAGCCCAAACCGAACAACTGTAAGATGCGTGGGGACATGTGTACACTAAGCCAGCCACGTAACCACCAACAGGTCCCCAAATATGCCAGAAGCGCCACAACGAGCACCCACCACACCCATGTGTCCGCCACAGCTGCACTAACCGACAAGTAACAGGTAAGTGGCAGGAACACAAAGTGCAGTGGGTGGGACGGTGGACAGCCCAAGTACAACACACACCAGGCCCCAGTCCCACAGCACAGCAAGGAGGAGCATCCCCCACACCCCACAGCCACGTGTCAGCCACCGCAGTGCACAACGACAGCCGAAAGGCAGACATCACGGTCCACAGCAATTGGTGTCAGTGGGTGTCCAGCCACCCCCACGACCCACAACACCCCCCCACCCCCACAGACCTGCAACATGGAGCACCCCCCGCTTAGAGCCATGTGGCATCTAGTACAGTGCACGCACGAACAACTTGCAGGTGGGAAACTGGACAGGGCTGGATTACTGGAGGCATGAGGACCATAACACGACTAACACATGGGACATGTCACGTAGCAGACGAACACGCAGCACCGCCCACCGTCACGAACAAGTGAACAATGTGCACACGGACATGAACAACAGACTCACACCCCACATGACCCATCACAGACATTGCAACACCCAAGGAGCCACGTCTGCATGCACAAGCCACACTGAATATAGTCCCACACGGCAGCCACTGTGCAACTCATCACACACAACCGAAACACCATTGAAGTCCTGTCCATGTAGCCCCTACTGCCTGTCAACCACACACCCCACAACTACGCCTATGTAAGACAAACAACACTAGACGCAACAGAGCGGAACAACATAAATGCACACGAACACCACTGAACCCATCAAACTCACAGACACACCATGCACATACAACATACCATCCATCCCATCCGTCAGCCCCAGTCTCATGAAAGGCATGTCATCCGCACAGCTGCCACACATACAGCAGTCACGCTAAGACACATGCCCATGACCAACCATGTGCCAGAAGTCAATTAAGCGCACGACACACTGTGAGCAACAACACACAACATGGGCCACACCCCCCGAGCACTGCAGTGATGCACATGGCACAGGGCAGCACGCACACCAAGGAGATGGGACAACTGCAATACGTTGGCTGGCACACAACTATCACTCACTCATAACGATGCGTCCAATGCCATGTCCAGTAATCACAACAGACAGCAAATATGCAGGCCATGTCAAGCATGCACACACCTCAAACCATGCACTGTCATGCTGCCACAACACATGTCACGTTCGGCACCCATGGCTCACAGCATGTACCCCAAAAGCATATCCCCTCCCAAATGCGAATCTGGGGCATGGCCCCCATGTTGCCATATGCGTTCCTAAGCGTTCCATTTGAACCCCCAAATGCATATCCCCTCCCAAATGCGAATCTGGGGCATGGCCCCCATGTTGCCATATGCGTTCCTAAGCGTTCCATGTGAACCCCAAATGCAAAGTACAAACCAGACCCAGGATGGGCCAGGAGCCCGCATACACCAGAGTCACAATGAGTAGGGGCACAGCAACACACCCATCGGCATGGCCAATCCGTCCCATGCCACATGTGCACAGCACACAGTCCCATTGCCTAGCACACACAACTACAGATGCCACAGCCACACACTCGCCTCCGGGAAACCCATGTACGAGATTGCACGAACTGCCAATGTCAGACGACAAATACATACTTCGCCAGGTGCAACACAATAACAAATCTCATTCTCTCCACAGGTGACGAACTGCCGGATGCTGGGGATGGAGACAGCAGCCAGCACAGCCAGCCCACAAGCCCCCAACGAGGACACACGGATCTGGAGGATCTGTCCTCCTCTTCGGACACGGACCACCAAGCAGGCCCATCTGGCGTGGCAGGGCCCAGCCGCTCCCCAGGACCCCTCCTACCCACCAACCCATCATCCAGGGATGCTGAACAGTCCCAGCCCCCTGCTGCCACTGTCGTTGCGGCCACACCCACGGTCATTGTGGCCACTACCACTGCCGCAACCGCCACCATCGCCGCACCGACCACCACCGCCACCACCACCACCACGTCTTCGCTGGCACCAGCCCCAGCGCAGGTGGTGGCCCGGCCGACTGGATCCACCCTGGGAGCCACAGCGAGGACCGTGGTGTGCAATGTGGCTAGTGGGCAGGGCCGGTGGCAGCAGGACTGGTAGGAGGAGCAGGGTCAGGGAAACGCCAGCCTCCCCTGGGAGCCATGCCCTGCCTCAAATGGCCAGAGTCCTTGGGGCCTATGAAGAGGCCCAAGGACAATGGGCCAGGTCTGCTACAGACATGCGGGAGGTGCTGGGGGTGCTGAGGTCCATGGACGCCCATATGGGCCAATTCGTGTCCCGTATGGACCAACTCGTGGACCTCATGGGCCAGCTGGTGGTGGCGGTGGGGTCACAGGCAAGGCCAGCAACACCACCTCCGCCACCACCTGCTAGGGCGCAGGCTCGGGCAGCAGTGTCCACTTCCCTGCGTCCACAGCCAGTGAGCACACCTCACCCACCACCAGCAGGTCGCCACCACACACCCCCTCCCAAACATGGAAGGGGCCGTCCGAAGAGGAAACAGATCTCCCGGGAGGACTTCGCACGCTCCAGTCGCAAGTGAGGCAGCCAGCCAGCCTTCCGCCAGCCTTCCTTGACCAGCCACTGCATTGACTTGCTCTACGATCCCACTCCACACAGCCATCTGGATGGCATGTGTGTGTTGGACTATGGACATAGAACCAGTGGGTACACCCTGATCATCACGCAGCCATGACCGACAGCTCATTGTCACTGCACGCACCACTTTTGTCATCACCTTACACACAATCACATGTCACAGTTTGTAATAAATGCACCTTTTTCACTAACTGCTGTTTGTGCCCTGTGTTTTATTTGTACGGAATACAACGGCCACCTTGGGCGGGAAGGCACCTGATGCGTGGCATGGCAATGGAATCCGGAGGGACCTGTAGGGACCTAGGGGTGGGAGACAGAACAGGAGCACATTCAATGAGTGTGTCACACACCCATCACACAGTACATGTCAACAACTACAAGCAATGTACACACATCGCACAGAGCAATAGGGCACAATGCCACAGTCACCAACAGTGGCATACTACCCTGGCCATGGAGCGTTGACACACTGCACGCAGTGAACATACGGCCACCCTGACACAGCACACACCCACCTGCACAGATACAGACACATCATCCGTCGTACATGGACACTCACCGTCAAGTGAAGTAGCGGGCGATGAGCTGCTGGCGCACATTCCCAGCTTCCTCCTCTCCGCTGTCCACCTCACTCGAGCTGTCCTGGTCTGCGGGCTGGGGCCCTGGTTGATCTCCGTCATCCACAATGAGGGGGATCTGCTTCCGAATGGCCAGATTGTGCAGCATGCAGCACGCCACCACTATCTGGCACACCTTCTGTGGGGAGTACGCCAGTGCACTCCTCGGTGCAGTCCAGGCACCTGAACCTGGACTTGAGGAGGCCAAAGGTACGCTCGACCACACGTCTGGTCCTCCCATGTGCCTCATTGTATCGATCGTCTGCTGGGGTGCGAGGATTCCTCAATGGACTGAGCAGCCATGCCCCATTCGGATACGCAGAGTCACCTGGGTGTGAGGGACACAGAGAACCGTTGCTATTCCAACTGGACAGGGGACAGCATCGCACAACCAGCACGCTACACCACTCCACATACTCACTGACAATACAGCCACGATCCTGTTGCAGATTGGCCATCAGTCGTGGCAAGATGCTGTTGCGCATTATGTGTGCGTCATGTGCCGAGCCTGGAAACTTGGCACACACGTGGGTGATCACCATGTCCGCAAGGCACACCACTTGCACATTCAGGGAGTGCGTGTGCTTCCTGTTGCGGTACAGGTGCTCAGTGGCCTGTGGTGGAACAAGGCCAACATGTGTGCAGTCAATGGCTCCCACGACGTGTGGGATTCTGCCAAGGGCATAGAATGCACCCTTCACTGCCGCCAATTCACGAGCCCTGGGGAATCTGATGTACCTGTTCCGGTACAGCATCATGGCTGCCAGTACATCCCTCAGCACCTTGCTGAACATGGGCTGGGACATCCCTCCTCCACTGCCCACTGTGTGCTGGAATGACCCAGTGGCGAAGAAATGCATGGCGGCCATCACCTTAGCCGTGGGGGTGACAGCAGTCGGATACACCCTGCGGGGACGGAGATGGGGCTCTAACATGGCACACAGTCGATGCAGGGTTGGCCTGTCCAGCCGAAACTTCCTGATTACCTCTGTATCGTCCATGTCCGCCAGCAATTGGTATGGGCGGTCAATGTTCGGTCTCCGCCTGGGTTAAATGGCAGAGGACACATGTCAGAGCAACACGGCACATAGCAATTTCGCATACACATCACTGACATGACTGAGCAAGCACATGAGCCACAGCCCAGCTGTCAAGCTGGGACGGCACGGCCACAATACACTTACACAGGTCTCCCAACAATGGCAATGGCAAGTGAGACATACCACTGCCATGTGCATGCACATGGGGATCTAGGCCCCAATGACTTGCGGGGCGTGCTGATGGGGACTGACTGCATATTCGTCAAGCGGCAACGCCACGGCAACATGAGTGTCTGCTGAGCATGGAACTGCTTCCGAGGCTGGATGAGTATGGCACACGACGACGACGATGTGGGCACGGGCTGAGCGGCCAATACAAGTGGGACCTGTGGCACGAGGGGATTATGAGACAGTAGTAGGTGTCAGCACTGCACCCTATGTACAGCACTGTACGGATCACAGCTCCCGAAACATTGACTGGTGTCCACATTGACAGCCCCATGCCAAGACGGCTGTGTGCTTGCAGTCACACGTCACAGGTGAGAGGTTACATTGCACGTGCCAGGTGGCAGACGTACATAGTGGGAGCTGGCATGTGTGTGCATGTGTCTCCTGTTCAGGATCCACCAGATGGGCGCTGACTCTGTACTGACCATTGGACACAGCATGTTCCGTGGAAGGCTTGTGTGTGTGGGATGGTGGCACTGGATGTGCCTCCGTTGGGTGGGGGCCATGCACAGGGCGGGTACGTCGATGATTGCGCATTGTTGGTCACGGTGGGTGCACCAACTAAGATGTGTTGCCCTGTGTTCAATTCCTATGTCCGCATGATGATGGACTGTGGATGTGGGCAGACTACACATTGGTCGATGTGCTGTCTATATGCATGTGCCTTCACACCAGGCACAGCTGCCCCTGCACATGTGACCCCTGCTGGACTCGCTGCTGGGTCTGTGGAGCTGATGCACCTTCTGCGCGTGGGGCGGACAGCTCTCCTCACTTCCCTCATTGCGCATGTCATGTCTTTGCCGCAGGTGACATGGATCATGGAGGGCCCACATGTACGCGTGGGTAGGCTACACATGATTGTTCACTGGTCGCCACCCCCAGTCAGTGTTTCGAATGGGAAGGTTGTCGTGCTGGTGGTATGTTCGATGTGGCGGATGGGCGGGCCTAGGTGCGGGCTTACATTCCGGACATGGGGGTAGTTGGATTGGCGACTAGTTGCAGTACACACGGGACACGTCTCTTCCTTTCCACATCTGGGTCATCCCTTGTACTAACTGACAGTGATACAGTCATCTTCGCCCCAGCCCTCATGTCCTCCCTCGCCCCCCAATATGCATGCTCACCTGCGAGGCTAGCGCTTGCACAGGCAGCCCCAAGCTCGCACCAGAGAGGGCAAGGAGTGTATGTGTGGGTCCAGTTGCACGAGTGGGCTGTCTCAGGGTATGATGTGTGGCGGGACGCCGTCCACCTGCGTGGTGCCCCAAATGGAGACCCGGCCTGCATGGACTATGCATCACAGTCTTCGCCTTCCGGATCCGCCACCTGCGACACCCAGTGGCTGTGGCTGCCCTTGCGGCCAGGCCGCGTCCGTCTGTGGCTGATGGCCCACACATTCACTCTTTGGCCTCTCTGGGGAGGGCTCGGGGTGGTGGCGCACGCGCTTGCACTTAGTCGCAATGGCATGTGGCGTGGTTGGTATGATGGGCAATGGATGGGATGGTGCGAGCCACCTCCCGTGACGTCAGTGCTGCTCGTGCTGTGGTGCGTCCCCCTACACTTCCATGTGACTTGTGCCATGCTAGACGTTGAGGTTCTATTGCCTGCGTGATATGACCAGGAGGAGCGCGAGGAGACCTCTCACACACCATGCTCCACTGCCATCCCGTGCCCTGTATCGCCTGTGCGGATTGACTATGTTGGGGTTACACCTGGTCGACTGGGGCTGTGTGTGCCTTGTCAAGGGGCATGGCGGGCGCACAACAGGATCCAGCTTGTCCACAGAGGGTGGGCTGAGGTGCGCCTGGTACCGCTTTGTACGTGTGCCCGGCTGCTGTGCACACACGTGTTCACTCCCCCGACAGGTGTCCTCTCACAATGCCCTGGGAAGCGGTGGTGTACTGTTCATGACCCCTCCCAACACGGCGTGCTCCAACTTGTCATGTGCGCATCTACCCGTCGCACCCACCCACCTGAGCACTGCGTCCATACGACTTCACACGACACATGTGTGTCTTCCACAGTAGTGCTACTCATTTGCGTTGACATCCAATACCAGTGGACTACATGGTCATGTCACGACTGCCGTGTACTTCACATACTCTCATCCTCTCTCATTCGTACTTGTGAAATGAGTCAGCGGAGACAGTTTTGGTTTCAAACATTATATTGAGTCTTCTGTCCTCTGTGATGCAGTATAGTGGACACTACTGGCAGCGGGATACATGTTGAGGATATACTGAGCATGATTACAAATGGGATAGGGTGTGGGGTTACATCTGCTTGGCCAAGGCTGTGCTAATGTACATTTACGTATAGCTGCGGAGCTGCGGACTTTGACACAGACGGTATACATGTAGCCTACCAGACCGCTCGGCATCATGGGCACAGTCCATCTCAGTTCCATGTGACAGGTTTGCTGCGGTTGTTCCTCATGCACGCGTGCATGTGAGATGACATCAGGGCATGTGCTTGCGTGCATGCAGCGGCGTGCCACTTGTTGTTGCACTGTGGTGGTTACTGGACATGTCAGTCACTGGGGTCGTGTTGTTGTTGTATGCACTTGTCGTCCATGCAAAGGTCCTGGTATGGGATTCCCGGGGCGGGGGTGGGAGGGGTGCAGCACCCACAGACTCCAGGCGACCTAGTCATGTCCACTGAGCGGTGTGTGTGTCCATGTGCGCTGGATCCATGTCGTGTCCTGGTTGTTCGTGCAGTTCCGTCCATGTGGGTGCGATACACAGAGCCCATGCCACTGCCTCCCACGATGCATGCGGTGTTCCTGGATGTGATGGGGAACAGTGTGCATGTCCCGGTCATATCCGATGTCATGGCGATGTCGTTGATGGTGTGGTTACAGTTGCCGGTCGTTTGGTATGGCTGTTGTGGTGGTGACTGGCCAGTCCGTGCGGAAGCTGAGCATGGGTGCGGGGTTGGACTTCATAGGTCACTCGGGAACCTGCGTTGTGGTCCGACGTATTTACAGGTTGTCAGGTATGCGATGCCGTCCAGCAGGGCTTCCATGTCATTGGTGGTGTACATGTTTGCCAGCCAATGAAGCGGATGGTGGCTCTCAAGGTGTTGTTCGTAAGTTGTCCCTTGGAGGACCATGATGGGGCATGCTGGGTGACATTCGATGTAGCTGTTCTCGATGATCCGTCGTGTGGAGGCACAGTGGTCCCATTTCAGTGCGGGTGCGATGTTGGCCACATACGCCATGCCCCCATAGGCAGAGCAGGCCCTGTCGTGTGCGTCCAGAGGGAGGAGTAGTGGTAGCAGGTCCGCCTTCAGACATGCCGGGTTGGAGAGGCATATCTCGACGGGATGCTGGTAGGGACACCTCCGACAGTAGAAGACGGGCATGACGCAGCTGAACAATGTGATGCGGTAAGTCAGTCGGTAACTTACGTTCAGCAGGGACAGGAGATCGCATCCCAATGTATGTATCGTGTTGGTTTTGTACAGCTTGAGCTGTTCGGCGTAGTTGGGTAGGTGTGTTGCGGTTGCCATTTCGCAGCGGTTCGTTGAGGTGGCGTGCTCCGGCTGTGTGTGCAGTCTGCAATGTGCACGCTCCGGGGTTGCTGTGAGCTCTGTGTAGTCGTAGGGAGACAGGACTTGTGTTCTGTTGGCTTGTTTGGAGGACACGGGCCCTCTTCCCACATGCTTTTCAGACAGTTCAAGGTCAGTGCTGTGTGACTCCTTCCAATTAACTTGCATGTGGCCGACATGGGGAGTGTTTTCTTCTTTCTTCCCCGTCCGTTGTGTGCTTCTGTGATATGCGCTATCTGCCGTGTGGTCGGTCTCCTCGGCATGCCTGTGTTGGTCTATTCTTGGACAATGGCTGTATTCACCGGCTTCTGTCGTGGGGCTGTGGTTTCGGAGTTGGAATGGAAGGTCATTCAGTGCTTTCTGCTCTCCCTTGTGTGGGCGGCAGGCTGCCTTTCCGCTCTGCGTTGGGCCTTGTGTGTGGATGTTATTCTTGGGCCACCTGTTGTCGGTCCCCGGGCTCTTTGGTGTTCCGTTTCATGTGTCTTGTTCATATGTGCAGGGTGGTATGGGTTTTTCAGTGTGGTACTGGCGTTCCTCTTCCCGAAGGGGCCCTGCTTCTCCTAGTTGGTGTTGCCGCCGCTGTGTGCTTCGCCATGTTTGTTACACTGGGGTGTGTCCTGCTGTTGCGTGACTTCACTGACATGTGTGCGTCGGTTGTGTGGCGTTGGGTGTTGTCCGTGAATTGGGCGTTGGGGACATGTCTGTGGCAGGCCTGTCACGTGTCATGTGCGTTCGGGGTGGGGCTGATGTGTGTGCTGCTTGGTTGTGTCCCTGTGTCTGTGTGCGACGCATGCATGGCGCTGCGGTTGGCCTCTGCGTTGTGCGCATGGTGGCGGCGTCATCGGCGCTTTGTGGCCGTGACGGGGTGGTTGGTTCCTAGTCCCAGGTGGTGTGTACACATGTGTTCCGCGATGTTAGGATTTGGCCTGTGTGTCATATGTGGATGCAATGGTGGATGTGTAGTGTACACGCGCTGGTGGGGGGTTGTCCGCTTTTCCGCCCTTGCACTGTGTGCGCTGTTTGCGTGCACTTGTTGTGTGTGTGCCTACCTGCGTCTCCGCGGTACGTTGCGTCCTTGGTGGTGCATCAGCAGAAGCATGGGAAGGGCCTGCAGTGCTGGATTCATGCCCGGGGTGCCGCTTCTTCGTTGTCCGTGCTCTGCGTCCGTGTTACCGCCTCTCTTCACGTGCGGTGTCTCTTAGCCGTGGGAGCCGTTTGTTTGCGGCATCGTAATTTATGCGCCGGGCGGGACGTGTTTCGTCCGGACGGTGTGTGTCAGTTGGGCTGCGCCGCTACGTGTACGGGCGCACTTTGATGGCGGACGGTGTTGCTGGCTTGCCGGCGGTGTTTGGCCTACTTTTCGCATCGTAATTGTGCGGGCGTGTGGACTGCTGCGTGCCGGCGGTAACTGGTGGTTTTTGCATCCGCCAGCACGGCGGTTGTGCTTCCGCCCGCCATCGTAATGTGCCCCTTAGGTTTTATATTTGATGTATGATACATAGTTTGATATTTTTGGATTTAAATGTATTTATATATATTAAATAAGATTTAGGTTGGTGTTTAAATGTTTGTAGTTAATGCTACTTTTTTGGGAGGATTGTATTTTTAATATTTTAGATATATATTTTTTGGGGTGAATGGTAAATATTGTGTTGATGGAATATTTTTTTATTTAATTTAAATATGTGCATAACAAGTTTTGGATTTATTTGAAGTAATTGTTTTATGTAAAAAGTGTTTTTTATCTATTTATTAATGATTATTTTATTATTTTGACACTAATATTGTAGTCAACACTGTTTGGATTGAGATTTTGATGAATTATATGTTTATTTAAAGGGAACAATATTTTGTTCGATCTATGTAAAAATCAATGTTTTTGACAACATTTGTGTTTTTTATAGTTTTTTTTTTTCTCTTTTTTTACAGAGTTTTATATAGCGCGAACTTGACCCGAAGGTATCGGGTATCAGAGCGCTTTACATAGCACCAGTTGCGTTACATGACGACACATTCATTTTTTGTTAGGCACGTGGAGATTAAGTGATTTGCCCAGAATCATAGGATGTTCAGCGTCATTGCCGAGACTCGAACCCAGTTGCCCAGACTCGAGGTTGACCGCCCTAGCCGTTAGGCCAACTCCTCTCCCCAAGTAAGTTTAGGAAGTCGATATTTTTGTAATCAATATTTAATTTCAGATATTTTGTGCATCTATATTATATGCATCGATATTATATCAGTGATCCCATGTGGACATCCACCTAAAAAGAAGTGCACTTCAGTGCCAGGGCTGGTGGAACAATACTTTACTTTGCCAATGCTTTTTCGAATATGCGATGTTACATCGCATGCGGTACAACGCATGCGATTACAACGCCGTCGTTACAACGACCGCGTTGTTACAACGCATACCATTACATCGCAAGTCGTTTCTACGACTTGCTGTAGGGGGCGCGCTGGACTTAGGAATAGTATAATTTACAATCCAACTCCAGCCTGCGCAACAGTAGGGAAGGTGTTGGAATAGTAAATTATACTATTCCTTAGTTTAGAGTGCCCCCTACAGCAAGTCGTAGAAACAACTTGTGTTGTAATGGTTAGCGTTGTAACAACACGGTCATTGTAACGACTGCGTTGTAATCGCATGCATTGTACCGCATGCGATGTAAACGCTGCTTCCCGCTTTTTCATTCCATTCTTTTCTTTTTTACTTGTTTTAGTCAACCATGTGCATTTAAACAATGTCTTCAGTCTACAGTAATGCAAAGCCAATAGTACCTTTTCTTTGTGCCAAAAAGGGTTTCCATACCTGTTAGAAGTACATGTACGTGCTGGGGAAGCATGCATTTTGCTCTACTAAAAAATATATGCAATAATAATTTTTCTTTTTTTTACATTTATATCACAAAATTGTGGCCAGCACTTTTATGTAGCAACATGTTTTATTTATTTTTTCTGTTTCTTTGTGTGGCGTATTAATGAATAAATAATTATCATCGCACCAGTGTACTCTGGCCAGACATTTTAGCTTTGCCAATGCTTGTCTTCCTGTTTGGGACCTCCAGTGACCAACAGGAAAAGCCTTCTAGTGCCAAATGGGAAAAACATTAATGACCCTACACACTGAGAGGAAACTCCTAGTGTATCAGAGACATTTTTTTTTGTTTCTCAAAAACAAACAACCTCTTTAGGAATTTGTTTTTGAAAAACAAATAGCTTTGCTTGCAGGTTCACTGAAAATGCCATTCATACAGCTAAGCAACGGTATTTTCAGAGGAGCTGCCGGGGTGGTGGCTCCTCTGAATGTAGAGAGGTCACTGCCTGTCTGGCCTAGAACTATAACTAAGGTGGGCTGCAGTCTACCAGTGCAGGGCGGTACATACCTCCTTTGCCCCGGCAGAGCAGATTACAGCCAGCTAATGTCTTACTAAACCCCCTGGTCATGGATGAAGAATTCAAATTACATTCTAGCTCCATTCCTGAGCCTGATACGATGATTGGCAACACTTAGGCATCCAAATACTACAACGAGCTGCAATATGAACATTGTTGGAAGCCTTTGGCCACCGGGAGACATTCAGTTATAAACAGGTTTTTGAGCAATGTAATTACGTGAGAGAATGTTGAACTTTCAATGATATGCGTGTCCTCTGCCATAGAGAAATGAACATGAAACCCTATCCACTCAGACCATTTCAATTTCACATCACAAGCTAGAACTCACCCAGCTGGTGGCTTCAAACATCTTCAGGTCCAGAGGATCCCCCTGCAGCCGGCCATCTAGGAAGATCAGGGAGTGACAGCTCGCCATGGACCCAAAGACAGGACCCCAAGGTAGGGAGGCTCCAGGTGCGAATCTGAACATCTTCTGAAAACTAGATAATTCCCAGCGATTAATATGTCATTTATTTAACGAAGAACAGTCCCTTATATCTGCCCAGAAATACCATATTTCAGAAATTTCAAACTCAATTGGTACTTTTTTTGATAAGAGCCGTTACATGTGATCTGGCAACTTGTAACTGGCGCCTAATGAGCTTCAGCTCCTCTTAGAGCTACTGGTTGTAGTTAGTGGAAAGTGCAGCAGGTACAATTATGGCAGAGTTCACATAGATTTTTGATCTGCGATGTTGAGCCTTGTCTGAAAGGTGATGGGGTAGTTGTCAGTTAATTTCAGAATGCTTGGGTTTCGTTAATGAAATATTACAATTACAGAACAAATTTTATGTCGAGGCCGGAGAGTCGGATTATTCTTTAATTTCTTGCTATTTAATTCGAACAGCAGCCAGCACTCCTTAACAGAAAACAATAGATTGAGCAGTAGTAGTGAACAAAGCCCGCCAACCTCTGGAGCAAAACTACCTATTAAGGGATAGAGGTGAAGAAATCAAGACAGGAGAAGCAGTGTTAGAGCAGCCCCTGCAAGAAGTCATTAATTTTTCTAAATGTGAGTTAATCACGTCTATGAATGAAAGAGTTATTAGGAAGAACAAGCAGATCAAAAACAAAAAGATAACAACAATCCACTCTTTATATTCATCATTATCTCCAGTAGGAGGAGAAGAGGTTACTCATGGTGAATTGATTGCCTATGCAGATGTTTAGGTGCTGTGTTCAAAGATAACAGAAACAAATAAGCAGTTCTGTCAGCACAAAAAATGACTTGCATTCTTGTTTGTCTAGAGGAAGAAGTGACTATGGTCACAAAAAGACTATAAAAACCCAATACAGAACCTAAAACATCACCATGGTTATCACCTCTTGTGGTAGCAAAGAAAGCAAATGGTAAAGTGAGATTATGAGACTGATTTAGAGTTTGGCTTTGGATTTTGAATTTCGGCCACCATGCTGCAGGAACATTTGCCGGCCACCATGCCAAATGTAGACTTGTTTGCTATTGTTTGGGCTTTTCAAAAAGACTGCATGCTTTATTTTTGCACAAATGACTGATTTGGCTGGCAATATATACAGACAGTAGTCCATTTCATATGTCGAATTTTCATCAATAGCAATATCTAGCACTAGAATTTAAATCACTATATGCAGGCACTGCAAATGCACCTCTAATTATGAGGTACATTGCCAGTTTCCACTCCCCCCTCCCCCCGCCCCAATGATTGCCTGGGATTCTATACAAGCGAGGGATGGTTGTCTTGTGCTTTTCTTCCATTTCTGTCATGTTTCCATGATGGCATTTTTTTTTAAAAAATCTGCCAATATTAATGTATTGTTGCAGCAGATTTGCACTGCCGGTCTTGGTGGTTATACCACACATTCCCAAAAGAAATGGAGATTTGTCTTTGGACTTAGGAACGCAGAATTACCACAGATTGTTTTAAGTCTAATCAGCTTTAATCTTTTTTTTTTTTGCCAGGATTAGTGTAAATCTTCCAACTTCAGGATGTAATTTCTAGTACTTCCCTCCTATACATTGTAACCTATTTGTTTTTGGAAGTCTTTAAATGACAACATACGCGTAGGCTAATTTCCTTAGCTCATACAGGAGAAATAATAGTTTATAAAAGGTCCCAAACAGATTTACATTATTGTTTCAGTTTGTTGTTTGGTGCCTTTTGGCTGCAAGTGCCTAACACAGGTCCCTGTAGTGCTGGGGGGTCACACTCTTCATGGTTTCCTCCCATTCAGCCCATGGTCTGCTAATATCTGTGAATAATGGGAGTGTCCAGCACCTCTCACCAAGTTCTGCCGGGGTGACCCATCATGTTGCGTTACACTATTGTTTGCCTAATCTCAGTATCAGGGGTGATCTGGCTACGAATGCACTGTATGCTTAAAGGACCTTCTGCAACGTTCAACTCTGGGATTGATAAATCCCTTTACAGGAGAGTATGAAAGTGCATGAATTCCTGTTTTAAGCTATTCTGAGTGAAATGAGTTAAAAAAATGAGGCTCGCTGTAGATGAAGCCAAATTTAAGCTCAATCAAATGAACAATCATTTGTAAACTGTTTTGATTGTGGGATAAGCAAAAAATTGATTGAGCCATAGACGTATGGCATTGATAAGAGGGACAGATTTTCCATTCTGCTGTCATTCACCTCACACTTTCTGAAACATCTGTGACATAAGGGACAGTTTGGTGAAGGAGGCAGCATCTGTGTGGTGTTAGCGGGTACTCTACTCGCAGCAATATGGTGATGGTGGTGAACTTGCAACATTTCATGAAAAGACCAGTTTTTAGTACCGTTCAGGAGGTTATCAAAAGATAAACTACAAGAAAAGGGCCAATGTGGGGTCTAATTCCTGCGTTCTCAAAATATGACTGCACCAGACCCCATAATATGATGACCTTCATGGGAACTCTGTTGCAGTAGGAAGACTCTGTCACTACTAGCCTCATTACTCCTTGTACCCATTGCTTCCAACATCCCCCTCCCAACTAGTCTTGCCTCCTCCTGAGACACACTGCATGCGTCTGAAGTAGGATGGTTGACAGCCCTCATCTCTGCCTATCTTATTGCTTATTGCAACTCACTAACATACCATACTGTGAACTGGAGCCAGCCTTTTTCCATGACACATGATTATGAGGACAGGAACAAGTCTTTTCAGGTCACAGAATTTTGAACAATGTTTACAATCTAGCACAGTGTCAATAGAGGTGTGTACCTGTCTCCACCTGAAGGAACAATGCCCAAAAGATCCAGCCCATCTTCTGTTAGAGTGCCAGTCTAAACACAAAGAAAAGCAGAGTTCAGGTTAGTGATCTGACCACAAAAAACAGAGTTCAGGTTCGCGAGTTGCAGACACGGAAAATCTTTCATCAAAGTGAGACTGAGGCAGTTGCAGAATGCACATTAGCTCCACATAGTTAGCAACATGCTGAGTAAATGAGGAGGAACCTGACAAGTAAACACTTTACGATGGGTGAACTGTGGCAAAGACACTTTGGAAGCCTAAACTCCTACTCTCTGGCTCTAGATGAATTAAAGGTTAAATAACAAATGCCTTCTGCCCCCGCGGTGGCACAAATTCTACAATCTTCCCCTAAACACTTTCATGCAGGAGGCGGAAGAAGGTCCTCCTGAAGGTGTTTGTATTCTGCTGTCAAGAGCGGAGAAGACAGAGGCCTAGAAGTGAGGAGAGAGTTCTTGGAGGGGAGGACTGAGCCCCCAGAGGGGAGGGCAGTGCCCTCTCTTGAGGGGGGATCCCCCAGTGAGGGCAGAGCCCCTTCAGGAGCAGACTGAAGATTGGACATGGGACATAGGAAAGGACTGCAGGCCTCTAAGAAGCTACCAGCAAAAAGAGCGAGAAGAAGTGAGATAGGTGGATTGGGATAGCTGGAACAGGTGGGAGGAGATGGAATGGACTGGAGAGAAAGCCAGGATGCAAGCACATCAACCCACTGAGGCAGGGCAAACAGGATGTCTGCTTTAACATAAATGTGACAAAGGGGGGCTAGCCTCTGTCCTCTCCATGATGCAGCTTTTCAATATGGGTCAGTGAAAAACAGCCTAGTATCTAACAATGGAGCTGATAGCCAATGTATCATGAAGATACTGTTAAGCAGGGATGTGTTTGCACAATGTAGATTGTTTAAACTACACATGTCTAGTTTATCTGTTTCAGTATCCCTGGGATGCATTTAAATACTCAAGTAAGGAAAAACACATCCTAGCATTTTTATGCTGAAGACACAGTACTGTACAGACATAGTGCTTAGACAGCCCGCATCTTAATAGAATGGGACCGGAGTCTCCAAATTTAAATATATACTACAACAAAAATGTTGCAGCAAAAACATCAGTGACCAAAATATTGACAAGACAAACATCTTTGGATACGTGAAGTTAGCCTGGCTGATGACGGCTGAATAGCCAGAAACCGGTCCCAGGATGCTTGTTTCCGGTCCAGGGAAGACATGGATTGGCAGTTCGGGCTTGACTGTTCCCATGAGGCACAGGGTCAGACTGATTTGCAAATGGCCATGTCTGAACTGGGGTGGTGGAGTGAGCTAAAGAATGATGATGGATTAAACCCATATCAGTTGACTGGGGGCGAGTGTTTGATTTGCTCAAACGCTCCATCCATCATCCCCTTTGGTATCGCTTTGTTCGCCCTAAGTTGGCAGGGTATGCCCAGACGTGGGTCCCTTGCTCACTTTGCCACTGGATTCAAGCTAGCCTGGCTGATAACGGCTGAATAGCCAGAAACCGGTCCCAGGATGCTTGTTTCCAGTCCAGGGAAGACATGGCTTGGCAGTTCGGGCTGGACTGTTATCATGAGGCACAGGGTCAGACTGATTTGCATATGGCCATGTCTGAACTGGGGTGGTGGAGTGAGCTAAAGAATGATGATGGATTAAACCCAGATCAGTTGACTGGGGGTGAGTGTTTGATTTGCTCAAACGCTCCGTCCATCATCCCCTTTGGTATCGTTTTGTTCGCCCTAAGTTGGCAGGGTATGCCCAGACGTGGGTCCCTTGCTCACTTTGCCACTGGATTCAAGCTAGCCTGGCTGATGACGGCTGAATAGCCAGAAACCGGTCCCAGGATGCTTGTTTCCGGTCCAGGGAAGACATGGCTTGGCAGTTCGGGCTGGACTGTTCCCATGAGGCACAGGGTCAGACTGATTTGCATATGGCCATGTCTGAACTGGGGTGGTGGAGTGAGCTAAAGAATGATGATGGATTAAACCCAGATCAGTTGACTGGGGGTGAGTGTTTGATTTGCTCAAACGCTCCGTCCATCATCCCCTTTGGTATCTCTAAGAAGCTACCAGCAAAAAGAGCGACAAGAAGAGGGATAGGTGGATTGGGATAGCTGGAACAGGTGGGAGGAGATGGAATGGACTGGAGAGAAAGCCAGGATGCAAGCGCATCAACCCACTGAGGCAGGGCAAACAGGATGTCTGCTTTAACATAAATGTGACAAAGGGGGGCTAGCCTCTGTCCTCTCCATGATGCAGCTTTTCAATATGGGTCAGTGGAAAACAGCCTAGTATCTAACAATGGAGCTGATAGCCAATGTATCATGAAGATACTGTTAAGCAGGGATGTGTTTGCACAATGTAGATTGTTTAAACTACACATGTCTAGTTTATCTGTTTCAGTATCCCTGGGATGCATTTAAATACTCAAGTAAGGAAAAACACATCCTAGCATTTTTATGCTGAAGACACAGTACTGTACAGACATAGTGCTTAGACAGCCCTCATCTTAATAGAATGGGACCGGAGTCTCCAAATTTAAATATATACTACAACAAAAATGTTGCAGCAAAAACATCAGTGACCAAAATATTGACAAGACAAACATCTTTGGATACGTGAAGTTTTCTATACCTCAAATCTGTGTCTCTTGATGGAACTGTTGACTGTAAAGACTTCCCTGTAATATGTGAGGTCATAAGCAGTGTATGGCATGGGCACAAGCTACAGTCAGGTCGATGAACTAGAACTGGCGAATTTAAGTGGCTTTTGGTTTTTTTATGTTAGCTCGTCTCATTCCAATAGCTAGTTATAACCTCACTTTTAGTTAGTTTTTCAGTGAATTTTAACTTTGACGTTACTTTAACCTTGTTTTTTGTTAGTGAGATATATAGATGTATATATTGTGTCTCGACAAAGCTGTACCTCAAAGATGAGCTCTAATAAGAGCGAAACATGTGTCAGGGGGTTGTTTTTCTTCATTCCAGGCTTGGATGGTAATTTACCAATGCAAAGCTGTAATATTGTGCCTGGAATGGTAGAAGGCTTTTGCTATTTTTCAGCTCTGCGTAGATGGCACTTGCTAACCCAATGCTTAGAAACTTTGCTGTAGAAATGGCGAACAGGTTTGTCAATCTCTAGATTGGCGTGAATGGCACTATTCTAATACTATGCTTAAAAACTCAGCTTGAAATACAAACATTTCAGGTAAGAAGATTTAGAGTGTCAGTGGTGAGGTAGGGTGTTTCATTTAAAGGAACTGCTCTCCACCTAAAACTTAGGAACTAACCAGGGTGTTGCGGGGATTCTGCACCTACACAGAACTATGCGCAGGAAAACAGGACCTTGGTGTATAGGGGTGTACCAACCTACCACCTTAGTACCCAAAATCCCAAAACTGACTAGCTATAGTGCCTCATTCGTTCTTCTCCAAAATCACGAAGCCACAAATGATTAGACAACCCAGAACACAACACTCCCGACTCTCTCAGGAATCGCGGTAGCAAGACATACCCTTTCGCCTGCTTTCTTTTGTGTATGCATTCGATATCTATATAGATAGACAGATAGACAGATAGACAGACAGATAGACAGATAGACAGATAGACAGATAGACAGATAGACAGATAGACAGATAGACAGATAGACAGATAGACAGATAGACAGATAGACAGATAGACAGATAGACAGATAGACAGACAGACAGACAGACAGACAGACAGACAGACAGACAGACAGACAGACAGACAGACAGACAGATAGACAGATAGACAGATAGACAGATAGACAGATAGACAGATAGATAGATAGATAGATAGATAGATAGATAGATAGATAGATAGATAGATAGATAGATAGATAGATAGATAGATAGACAGACAGATAGATAGATAGATAGATAGATAGATAGACGGACAGATTTGAACCAAAATGTTACTATTTCAAAATTAGGGAGCTGTCAAGTGACTGAGAAGATAGCGAGGCTGAGAAAACAGATGTGGCAAGGGGGTGCTATACTTATGCAGATGGTTCTCTCTATTTCTATCCCCTTTAAAATGCATCATGCCTCAAATCTCAAATTACTCAAAATCCATAGCACCCCTCACATCTTTAACCCAATGGTTTAATGCCTACATTAACATCTCAAAGCTCATTTACTTCACACAGCTCCTCAGGAAAGGGTTTAAATTAAGCAGCTACTATTCAAACAAAATGGGGTTCATCAGTGCCTCGCTTTACTCTTGAATACTGCATGTTAGTGCTCTAGTTGTTCATTGGAACTCCGGTGATGCTGCGGTTGATGATGAGGGAGTCGGCTGACTGGTACTGCTGAGGGAAGTATGAATATCTGACTTAATCGCATGGCTGAGGAAGATGACGTGAAATTACAGAAAATGTGCTCTCATAGTAGCTTCTGGAGCATCTTCCATAACCTCTATGAGAAAATCACGAGATAAAACTAATTCCTCTCAAACATGGTTCATCAAATCCCGGAACATGGTCATCATTTTTCACAAGGTAAAGTTTCCTGCAATGTCACCAGATTTCTTAAAATGAGTACGACACCAACAACAACCAATGATTTATAGTATGAGTAAAATGTGTTATCACCATTTATATGTGCTCCTTTTTGTGACCCTCAAAAACTGGCATTCACAACAATGGATTTTGATATTGTCCATGTTGTGGTCAGCAAATTAAGGGGGGGTGGAGGTGGGACCCTCGCACATGCTCCAGGGGTCTACTCACCCTGCCCCCTCGCATATTCTTTAAATTATTTTTCAGGACACAGCAGCCATGTCTTTGAGTCCTATATTAACTAAACAAAAATGTCTGAATTGTATATAACTACACAGTACCAACAGGCGCCATGTAATTAATACATATATTAATTTCCCAATAGTCGCCCCTGGGTAGTTATAGTTCTGTCTGCATTTCCATAGGAAATGCCTTTTTTGGTATGCTAATAACTTTGGTGCCGTTTGACAAATCTTCACAGAACTTTCTGGAAAGTGCTCTTTTTACCTAGTTTCTTCATGGCAAGTTTCAGGGTGATCTGTCAAGCAGGGGCAGAGAAAAGGAAGGGTCCCATAAAGCAAAATCCCGATGCATTTTCCACAGATATTTTTATAAAGTTCTACAGCCCAAACGGCTGAACAGAATTACACCAATTTTGGTGGGCATCTAGATCTTGGGCCAGAAACTGTACTTTTTGTGATTTGGTGTAGATCACTTTAGGAGAAATTAAAGTACAAAAATATTTGTACATCTGGATGGTTGGGTTCAAGGGACTCTCGTGAGAGTCCAGCAAGCCCAACTTAAGAAAAAGGAGCATTGTGATTGGGCTTGGGGGCTTTTTTCCCCACTGTAGCGCACTTCCATGAGAGCAAGTGCTCTGATTGGTTGACCGCAACATGAAACAGAATGTTGTGGCAGCCATGACAGGACTCAGGGACTTAGTCATCTATCATGGACAAGTTAAAAAAAGAATAAAAGGAGGCAGGGTAGTTCTACTCTGCTCCCTTAGACCTCGTCGGACGGTCCCAGAGGGATCCCCCCTGGGGCAAAACTATAAAAAACAAAATACGGTGTTTTTGCTGCCATCCCACAGTACACCATCCTCCTGCGTCTGCACAGTAATAAAAAGGGAACTAGGGCCTATTAGAGGCTTGGGGGGGGCATACGTCTCCTCCCACTGAAACCATTTTGCGCTTCCCCCTGTGCCCTGGCCCACCCTGGGGGTAAATTTTTTTGACAAGAGTGGATCCTCCGCAAATTCACAGCAACATTTTTAAAAAATCCAGGCATCGGGCAGAGTCACTTTTGGAGCCAACACCATGCCTAGGGGTTCAGGGTATCCCTACCCTGCCCCCTATGTCTTTTTTTGTGCTTTTTTCTTAGGACTAAGATGGCTGCCTTCACCTCCTTGTTGGAGCCAATCAGATCTCACCATGAGATCTGGTGGGTCCGCAGAGCCTCCGCAGTGTGATATATGCAAAGTTTTGAGCATTAATTGCTCAAATACTACTGAAAGGATTTAAATCAAATCATTAAAAGCGCTCTTTCTGGACTAAGATCTAGCTTTTTGCAAAATTTGGTGTAAATCCGTTCAGAGGTTTGGGCTGCAGCTGTGTCTAAAGTTCCTATGTAAAAATCAATGGAGAAAACTTGTTTTTGGACCCACCCCTTTCTCAGCCCTGAGACTTTCCATGTGCACAACAGACAAGTAACCCTTTTTGGAAGTTTCATGGAGATTTGTCTAATGGTGCCACAGTTATTAGCAACACAAAAAAAGCATTTCCTATGGAAACACAATTCTAAATATAACTACCCAGTGGTGACCACTACTGGGTAACAGAGATAGATAGACAGATAGATAGACAGATAGACAGACAGATAGATAGATAGACACATATGCACACACAAATGTACACACATAAATTTACACAATATATACCTAGCCCTGATAAAAGAAGGGACAATCTTATGAAATAAATCACAGTAGACATACTACCTCACAACAGACAAAAACCAAACAAGATAGGACTCCACCTATCTAATACAACCTCCACTGGTTGGCTAATCACAATCTAACTGCACAAAAGGTGAAATGCGAAAGGCCACATCAGTGTTGGTGTTTTAGTCCAGGACCATCATCAGGACAACACACTGGTCTCCAGACGATTGCGTTCCTCAGAGCAGTCCAACATTTAGGACCTGTATAATTCATGATATCCTCATGTAAGGTGCCTGTGTAATGTACGATACCTGCAGGTAGTGTACCCATGTAATGTATGATAATTGCACGTACTGTGCCCATGTAATGTATGATACCTGCAGGTACTGTACCTGTGAAATATATAATACCTGCAGGTACTGTACCTGTGTAATATATGATACCTGCAGGTAGTGTACCCGTGTAATGTATGGTGCCTGCAGGTAGTGTACCATGTAATGTATGATAATTGCAGGTACTGTGCCCATGTAATATGATACCTGCAGGTACCATGTCTGTGTAACATATCATAACCACAGGTACAGTGCCTGTGTAATGTATGGTACCTGCAGGTACTGTGCCTGTGTAATGTATGATAACTGCATGTACTGTGCCAATGTAATGTATGATACTTGCAGATACCATGCCTGTGTAACGTATGATAAAAACAGGTACTGTGCCTGTGGAATGTATGGTGCCTGCAGGGACTGTGCCTGTGAAACGTATAATACCTTGAGGTACTGTGCCTGTGTAATATATGATGCCTACAGGCACTGTGCCCATGTAACATATGATACCTCCAGGTGCCATGTCTGTGTAACATAACCACAGGTATAGTGCCTGTGTAATATATGATATGTGCAGGTACTGTGCCTGTGTAATGTATGATGCCTGCAGGTACAGTGCCTGTGTATTATATGATACCTGCAGGTACTGTGCCTGTGTAATGTCTGATGCCTGCAGGTACAGTGCCTGTGTAATATATGATACCTGCAGGTACTGTGCCTGTGTAATGTATGATGCCTGCAGGTACAGTGCCTGTGTAATACATGATACCTGCAGGCACTGTCTCTGTGTAATGTCTGATGCCTGCAGGTACAGTGCCTGTGTAATATATGATACCTACAGGTACTGTGCCTGTGTAATGAATGATACCTGCAGGTACTGTGCCTGTGTAATGAATGATACCTGCAGGTACTGTGCCTGTGTAATATATGATACCTGCAGGTACAGTACCTGTGTAATATACGATACCTGCAGATACTGTGCCTGTGTAACATATGGTACTGTGCAGGTACTGTGCCTGTGTGATGTCTGATGCCTGCAGGTACTGTGTCTGTGTAATGCCTGATGCCTGCAGGTACAGTGCCTGTGTAATATATGATATCTGCAGGTACTGTGCCTGTGTAATGTCTGATGCCTGCAGGTACAGTGCATGTGTAATATATGATACCTGCAGGTACTGTGCCTGTGTAATGTCTGATGCCTGCAGGTACAGTGTCTGTGTAATGTCTGATGCCTGCAGGTACAGTGCCTGTGTAATATATGATACCTGCAGGTACTGTGCCTGTGTAATGTCTGATGCCTGCAGGTACAGTGCCTGTGTAATATATGGTACCTGCAGGTACTGTGCCTGTGTAATGTATGATGCCTGCAGGTACAGTGCCTGTGTAATATATGATACCTGCAGGTACTGTCTCTGTGTAATGTCTGATGCCTGCAGGTACAGTGCCTGTGTAATATAGGATACCTGCAGGTACTGTGCCGGTGTAATGAATGATACCTGCAGGTACTGTGCCTGTGTAACATATGGTACTGTGCAGGTACTGTGCCTGTGTAATGCATGATACCTGTAGGTACTGTGCCGGTGTAATATATGATACCTGCAGGTACTGTGCCTGTGTAATATATGATACCTGCAGGTACTGTGTCTGTGTAATGTCTGATGCCTACAGGTACAGTGCCTGTGTAATATATGATACCTGCAGGTACTGTGCCTGTGTAATGAATGATACCTGCAGGTACTGTGCCTGTGTAACATATGGTACTGTGCAGGTACTGTGCCTGTGTAATGCATGATACCTGTAGGTACTGTGCCTGTGTAATATATGATACCTGCAGGTACTGTGCCTGTGTAATATATGATACCTGCAGGTACTGTGTCTGTGTAATGTCTGATGCCTACAGGTACAGTGCCTGTGTAATATATAATATCTGCAGGTACTGTGCCTGTGTAATGTCTGATGCCTGCAGGTACTGTGTCTGTGTAATGTCTGATGCCTACAGGTACAGTGCCTGTGCAATATATAATATCTGCAGGTACTGTGCCTGTGTAATGTCTGATGCCTGCAGGTACTGTGTCTGTGTAATGTCTGATGCCTACAGGTACAGTGCCTGTGTAATATATAATATCTGAAGGTACTGTGCCTGTGTAATGTCTGATACCTGCAGGTACTGTGCCTGTGTAATATATGATACCTGCAGGTACAGTACCTGTGTAATATACAATACCTGCAGATACTGTGCCTGTGTAATGTCTGATGCCTGCAGGTACAGTGCCTGTGTAATATATGATACCTGCAGATACTGTGCCTGTGTAATGAATGATACCTGCAGGTACTGTGCCTGTGTAATATATGATACCTGCAGGTACTGTGCCTGTGTAATGCAGGATACCTGCGGACAAGGCGCATTAACCGAACAACATGCAAAGGTTATTCCCACCTTGTCGAAGCAGATGAGGTTCAGCTGTCCGCACATATTGATGCGATGGGGACTCAGACTGAACACTGACTTCTTCTTCAGCCTGCTCTGCGCGTAGAGGATCCCGACAGTCACCGCTGCCGGAAGGATGGGACATAGCCCTGTGGTCAGGAGGCAGAGCGACTCCAGGATGATCATCCCAACAGTAGCCTGAAAAACAGAACATACCAGTGAGGTCCATGATCGTGTGTGCTGGACGTTTGTTTGCAAAGGGCCTCATGCCCCAGGGTGGTTGCCCGCTGAAGCGCTCATTGCAAGTGAGACACAGTCTTCAAAATCCGTACTCGAGGGATTGAAATTAAAAATTTGCAGAAGTGATCACCTATTACAAGTTGTGCCCTATAAAATGTGGCATAACGTGCGGATTGTGGGCTTTGTGCACCGCGATGTATATGCACCAGTATTTATCAGGCCTAATTCACCAGTAAAATTCGACAGCTTCACCTGCTGAAATTTACCAGGAGAAAATGACTGGGGATGTGGTAATAACCAAAAAACATATAATTGCAATAAAAAGAATGGGCCTTCCATGAGGAGGATCTATGACTATCGCCCCCTAGCTTGGTGGGTCATATTCAGAAAACATTCTGCACCGATTTATCATCTGACCTCACTCCAACATGCCTTCTGAAGGGAGTCTCTTAAAAATTTGCAACTAACGCCTTCAAATTGGTCAGTCTTTGTCACAGAAAGTCATGGCCTTGTTCCCGTAAAAAGAGCGAAATTATGTGTCCTTAAAAAACTAAAAAAATAAGATGAGGGGGTGGCTACCTCCTGATGATGCTTTACCTCTCTTCAGCGTTCAACCCCGTTGAGTACAATATCCTCCTTCATAGATTGCTGCAGTGGCTAATCGGACTGTAAAACCACTCTTGAGTTTAGGTTTTTCTTGACCCAGGGCTTCTGGCAGGCCAGCCTAAGCCACTATACATTCAGAAAGGTGACTCCTACCTGTCCATCAGGGGTCTCCATTGCCTCCAATCCTCATTAATATACCTGTCCTACTTTGACATCTTTATTGACCAAATCTGTGATTTGGTCCAATAGGGATAACAGACAAGTTGACTTTAGGTTTGCCAAAGAATAAGTGACAAAGTCAAATGATGGATAATGGCCAAGCTAATGCTCAACAATTGTTACTTTGGTGGTAAGAGCCGGCAAGGATACGCCTCACCATCCATTCTTTAACTTTTCCTCCAAAATATCCCACTTTCCACCAAGGTCAAAAGCTTAGAATTTATGTAGACAATACCCTGAGAGGCAATACCATGAGAGACAATACCCTGAGAGACAATACCCTGAGAGACAATAACCTGAGAGACAATAACCTGAGAGACAATACCATAAGAGACAATACCATAAGAGACAATACCATAAGAGACAATACCATAAGAGACAATACCATAAGAGACAATACCATAAGAGACAATACCATGAGAGACAATACCATGAGAGACAATACCCTGAGAGACAATACCCTGAGAGACAATACCCTGAGAGACAATACCCTGAGAGACAATGCCCTGAGAGACAATGCCCTGAGAGACAATGCCCTGAGAGACAATACCCTGAGAGACAATACCCTGAGAGACAATACCATGAGAGACAATACCCTGAGAGACAATACCCTGAGAGACAATACCCTGAGAGACAATACCCTGAGAGACAATACCATGAGAGACAATACCCTGAGAGACAATACCCTGAGAGACAATACCATAAGAGACAATACCCTGAGAGACAATACCCTGAGAGACAATACCCTGAGAGACAATACCCTGAGAGACAATGCCCTGAGAGACAATACCCTGAGAGACAATACCCTGAGAGCCCAGACAGTAGCGAAAGAGGACACATGCTTCCACTGGTAGAACAAACTGAAACACGCCCTCCCTCTCCCTTCTTCCTAATACAGAGATGGCGATGGGAGTCCCTGTTATTCGTAGACTGCGCAGTATGCAAGCTTTGCTTTCTTTCAGATTTGGAGGGTTCCGAGAGTGCAGAATGTAACAGTCAGCGTGGCTCATAAGAGGCCAGATGATGCCTGTAGGAGCTGGTGAAGCAGGAACATGTATATTTTAAGCAGGTCAGCATTAACTTTGAATACATCCTCTCTTGTCCCTGAATACTAGTGTAGAAGAATCTCTGCCCATCATATTGCATGCTGGGAGTTTCAACATTGAAGGTCTTGACCTCCTGGTGGCCCCGGCTTTAAACTCAGCTCCAAGAGTGTCAGGAACATTTCAATACTAGATCCAAACTCTGAACCTCACTTCCCCATCAGCCCTGTTTTCCTTCACTGTCTGTACACATATACTCGGCCCCCTTTCATTGTTCTATCTCCTTTAGCACACTACTAAAGGGGCACTTGTATTTACTTACAGGACATAAGTGATTCCTTATAATTATCAATATCAAATTAAACATAAATCTCTGTCAGCTAAAGAATGATAGATTTGCATAATTTCTGCAGTATTTATGAAGGCCAACTCCAAAAAATAGTTTGCGATAAGAAAAGCATTTTTCTAAGCATAAGATACACTTCTTAATTTAAAGTGAACCACTGAACCCGTGAAACATGTTAAGTAGTGACACATAATATTTATAATGTCTTAAGTGCATCATCTATGTCCAGACGTGGTGCCTCTGCTTCTGTAGTATTCAAGCCATACCTCACTGATGAGGCCTGAGTATGCTGAAACCAGGCTGAGGGTGGCAGTGTTCCAATCTGGAGAGAACCTGGTCTGGAACTTCAGGCTGGCCTGTTCCTACTGGAAGAGGACCATGGTTGATTTCCTAATGGCTGGTCTCGGTCTAGAGCGGCATGGTGGGTGAAAAATTATGAACTGGGATGTCACCCTGAGTGATTGCCAATTAATTAGATTAATTCAAGAATTCCTTCCATTACTTACTTTGTTGCAATATCATAAATATTTGGCACTGTTAAGAAAAGGATGCAACAGAGAATTTTGTCATATTACAAGTACATTTTAAATGAACTACTGTTTTGAATAATCAACTGTAGTGTATCACAAGACAGCCAATGTAGTATAAATTCAGAATATAAGCAACAAGTGGGAACAATGGTTGTTTGAAATAGTTTATACACAGGCCGTTTATAAATGTGCATTGTCTATAAGTTTGTTTTATGGAGTAAACATTGGGGTTTGTAAACATGTCTGAAGATATGTTTGTAGCTATTGGGACCAATTAATATTTGAAATGTTTTTCCTGATGATGTTTTCCTGTTTGTTTGGAAGAAAGGACTGAAACATTGACTTAATATGCTGGTTTCAGGAAAATTATAGTGATCTAATATTATGTAATTTATTCCCGAGAGAGTGGTACTTTAATTGGTTTAATTATTTGAAAAAACAGCAGTGTAGGCAATATAAACATTTTTTTTATAGTCTTCAATGAAAGTTCAGATTTTTCTCTTTTTTAAGTTCTTATTGGGTTTTCATTGAGCCCCAATCAAACTTTGTAAATTGTGTGATGTAAAATAAATAAAAATATTTTGATACAACCAATCACTAACAATCTTGTTGTTATTATATTTTCGCTACTGGTTCTTAGTTTTTATGAAAGCTTTTAATGAATTTACAATAGAAATGCAAATTTGCTAAATCAATTGGTTTGGATTAGTGTTACAAAAATTGTAAACAAAGAAATATTGATGAAGTAAACATCTCAAGGAATAATATTTTAGGACACCCTGTCCATAGTTAGTAATATTTTCCAGTTTGTGCCTAAATCCTCTTGGGTGACATTCCTCTGGTTGAAGGTAGATGGTGCTAATGTGCACAGCAGTGGGTGCCCGTGCTAATCCATGCTTCAATGTACTCTGGGACACATCATGCTTCATACAAAGATCCAAGAGCCACCATTCTAATTGTGGGTCCACGATACCCTTCCACAGTCATCCTCCTACAAAACATCTACACTCAACGCATCTGGATGCCATACTCTAGCAACCTTATTTACAGTGTCCTGCCACAACAGGGCAAAGACGTAAAGAGACAACCATGTCTCTAAGGAAAATCAGGTTCAAAGTCTATTTGGGATCCACATTAATAATCATTTCTTTCCTTAGTTTCTTGGCCCATGTGGCTCTTGGACTCTAGTGCGATAATGGTGTTTAGACAGAAAATCGGGACCTGAAATATCGTGGGACAAAATATCCTGTCCAGAATATTGAGGACATAAATATTGTGAAGGTAAGTTTCTATAGGTAAACAAAGTTTTACTACATATAACTCCACATATATGTACCCTGATGCTATATGTATATTGTCAAGGTACGTAGATGTGGAGTTAAGAATAGTAAATCTATACTTACCTATTTGCACTTACCTTCTCGATATTTTGGACCTCAAAATTCTGTCCACACAATATTATTCTTTCCGATATTCCGTCAGTGATCCGAGGTAGCATCTTCTCTCACTCCATTCAAGGCAGAGGCACCTAATCCCTCCCTGGTGTCAGAATAGCTCTCTGAAGTGCCCTACACTGGCTCTGGCAGAAGTAGCAAGGCTGTAACTAAACTTTCCAAAAGGAAGGTGTTAATTGCCACCAGTTCTGTCTCTGGGCTGTCTAGGTACCATTCTCTGCGTAGGCCCATGAACTGTGAAACAGAACATGTCTGAACAATGACAGTGGGCAATGTATACTGGAAATAAAACCCTCAGAAACCTACGTTTCATCAGAGTGAAGACAGCTTTGCACACACTTCCAGGATCTGTAATGTACCCTCGTTTCCTCATGCTATCATGAACCTCAAACCTCCACCCCATTGCGACAACTTGCAGCATATCTATTGAACCTCATGGCAAATCCTTACTTAGAGAGCCCCTATTGTACCAGACATAAAATGGAAGCCAGGAAAACCACTTACCCCTGTAGGAGCCAAGCAGGCAATTGCATACACAACGCCAACCAAAGAAATGAAAATAAGGAACATAAAGAAACGTCCAATATCCCGGTACAGCTTGAAGTTCACCGGCTTGGGATACAGGATGGATCTCACCATGTCCCCTTTTGTTGTGTTGAACCCTAAAGAGAACAAAGAATAAGTGGATAGAAATTGTATGGTTTCACAAAAACATACATTGGGAAACATGCAATAGGAAATCTCAGAAGAAAGCATATAGTAGAGTGGCTTTTGAAGCTCAATACTTCCAAGCATATAATAAAATAATGTGGCTTTATCTGGAGTGACATTTAAATAAATCAGTAAGCTCTTGTTTTATTTCATCATTTTCTTTTTCTTTTTATATTATTATGTGATCTTCTTTCCAGCCTTGAAATCTTTCTTCTCATTCAATCAATGACTTATCTAGCACCTCATACCGCTGTGTCAATATTCAATTACTAATAGAATGTTAAGAGTATTTAGAGCAGAGACATACTTTTTAAATATTCTATTTTAACTGAAAAAATCAAATGTTACAGTGAAGTTATGGTTGGTACTAATATAGCACCTTAACACGTGTTAAAAACAACTTTAAAATTCACCTAAAAGCACAGTTAAACAGGCGCGGTCGACACAGGGCGGTGGGGCAAGGTGGTAGGGTGGTGGGGGAGTCGACAAACGATGAGATGGGTGAAATTAAATTAAAAAATTAATAAAACCACTTATCTTGCGCTTGCCTCATCGCTGAGTCACAAGGTAAGTGGTTTTATTTAATTGTAACTATCCTGTCATCTGTCGACTTCCCCCCCACGCACCCCGCCCCACCGCCCCACTGTCTTACCTATGCCGGCCATACCTGCAGTTAAAGGACAGTTACGGTTAAGAATTAAAACCGAAAAACTACTGAAATTTGCAAGTTATGGTTAGGAGCACCATCCATAACACACACAACAGCCATGCAAACCATAACTCGCACACCACATGCAATGCTCCCGGCCTCACCCTCAATGAAACAGATGCAATTACAAATGTTGTAAATCATCTTTCACATATTACATATCACATTAATTTGACTGTTTTGACAGAGATGAGTATGAATTTGGTTTTATTAATTGGATCTGATTATATTTTGTGGTTTAGTTACATTTCTGCTCTAATGCGGAAACTTTAAAACTTAAGTAAGCCTGCATGGTAATATTTTCTTTCTTCCTTCCCTAAAGTACAGAGAAAGGGTATTAAATTGTGTTGGAAATGATTAATTACCGATTTGAAATGAAATCTCTGGATTGTGATGCTGACGGAAGATTGATTCTGTTGCACATGATAGTAAATACAATTCAGAAAACAATTCTTAACATATATGGGCAGTTCAGAGTAAACAACACTTTTGGAATTTTAAATCTAAGATAATGGAATGGAATTATGAGAACCTGGTTGATCCCACAAGGAAGGATTACACAAGCTTTAGTGGGAGGAACACAGAGAGCACTAGTAAATAGCCTGTGCAGACCACATGTCCCAGTTCCCATGTATTAGTTAGGCTTAGGAAGGGTTATTGTTTGCTTGTTGTTCTGTCTGTTCATCCTCCATCTGGAAATACTGACTCTCCTTGGGTGCTGGGATCCACCGCCAGTACCCTGGTCAGTGTGGGGCTCGCAGTAGCTCTGCCCACATCAGAGTCACCCTCAGTGAGCAATGCCCAATGCTAATTTGATGGTTTGGTTACTTCTCTGTATATTGTCTGTATCCAAAGACAACATCTCTGCTGAGCCTTCTGACCTTCCTGTGGAGCCAAAGTAGTAGACAAGTGACACCTGTGACTCCCTCTCACTCTTCTCTTTTTCCCCTCATTCTCTCTGACTGAAGAAAGGCTCTCACTCTCTCTACCTAGTCTTCAGGGTTTTGTTATGGCTTTAAGGTCCTAATTTCAGTTACTGAGTCCTTCTCTTCTCAATCCCTTTTGCTGGTCTGTCTCCTCCTGATGTTGTCTCTTTAGCTCTAGGTAACATTTTGATCTCTTCACGTCTCCCGCCTACAGTGAGGCTCTTCCCTTCAGATGTGTGTAGGAAGGTGGAATCTGACTGCATGGTTACCCCCACTTTTTTTCCTGGTGTTTTGCTGGTTTTTGACTAGTCTGACTGGGATCCTGCTAATCAGGACCCCAGTTTATCTGCTTTCTCCCTAAACAAGCTGCTTTACATTCCTTCGAGACTTAGCCTGAAGACTGCTCTCCACAGCTACCACTAGGATAGCTTTCTATAAAGGTTGTCTTAAACCTAATCATCAATAAGGGTCGTTTGGACTGGTGCAAGGTACCCACTTTAATTAGTGGACAGCATATACCAGGCCAACTTCTCACATTGTGGCCACCTCAGATACAATATCTGTCGTACACTCACCTGTCCTCAGCACCACAGCCTTCGCTGGACCCTGACCTGTTGACTCTGCTCGGATGACCTCGGTCCCGCAGAACAGCATGTGCCTCTTATAATCTTCCCCAATAAATGTCTTCCAAGGCATTGAGTTATCCAGATGCGGTAACTGGGTCTTCGTCACGGGGATGCATTCACCTTGAATAATCATGGACGAGATGTTAGTGAATCAACGTTTATTTTGGCAGAGTTCCAAAAATGAGGATATTTGGAGCTGTGTCCATATTTTCTATTAATTAAATTGTAGGAGGAAAAACAGTTTTTGCTCAAAGGATAAGAGGCATTTGACAAGGTAAAACTGACCTAAAATTCATCACAGTAGTTCTACCCATGCATAATTGAAACTGTGCCAAGAAGCCTTTAGAATCTTTTTAGAGCCCTGAAGAAAGACATTCTTCCAATGCATTTCAATGCAAAGTTCATGTTACTCCAGCAGTTTATTGTTAGTGCTACCAAGGAATCAAGGAAAGATATCGGTGCGTGATCCACAAAAACAATTCCGGAGAGTTACATGTTCTAAACTATAGCCAGAGTTTTATGGATCTCATTTGAATAGCAGTATTATCTAGTGGGAAGGTCACGATCACATAGTTATTTATTGGTAAATGAAGAGGAGCATTTGTCTTCTGCTCAAACACTTTAACTTGACTCTACGTTGGTAAGTATGAGAGAGAGAAACACTGATGAAAACGCCCTGCCCCTTTATAGCTAAATAAAAATGAGGGCTCTCTATATCATTCTCCCACCGAGTAAAGGCTTCTGTGAGGATGCAGTGCTGTGACCCACAGGTGTGCTATCCTGGTCACTAACGCCAACACATTTCTGCATGTCCTATTGGCAGAAACCATTTCTATCAGCATCACGTAATTCCCCATCTTCTCAATAAAACCCATTCTCAGTAGACAAGGGGCCAGTTCACCAAGATTCACAAAATGCAACACTGCACAAAACACAAAAATTTAGCACAGCTTCATATGTACCACTCGTCATGTGGACTTGATGACTCAAGTAACACTGTGTTCATGTGATACTAAAATTGATCTAGTGGTGTGCCACAGCATAAGGCTATTGAGCAGTGTTGGACTTGGCCCTCTCTGTAGGGTCAGCCCCAAACCTTTTTGCATTCACCCACCCATTTTTCTGAATTTGTTTTTGTTGCCCTTAAGACTCTGCATACTTTACCACTGCTACCCAGTGCTAAAGTGCTTGTGGTCACTCCCTAAAACTTGGTAAAATTCACTTACACCCGATTGCCTATTTTTAACATACTTATAAGTTTCTAGTAAAGTGACATACCATATACCCAGGGCCCATAAATTAAATTGTACTTGTGGACCTGCAGCACTTATTGTGCCACCCACTTGAACAACCCTTAAAACATGCGTCAGGTCTGCCATTGCAACCTGAATGCAGTTTTAATCTGCCAATTCGACTTGGTAAAATAACCACCTTGCCAAGCCTTAAACTCCCCTTTTATTGCATACAGGTCACCGCTAAGGTAGGCCTTAGACAGTCGACAGGGCAGGGCACATTGTAATTTAACGGCAGGACATTTAATTTTACACAAATTCGTTTTTTACTACTGTGAGGTTTACCTCTCCCATAGGATAACAATTGGTTGCCTTATTACATTTAATAAGTGCTAACATTTGATTGGGAGTAGGTAGGGAATTCATGCTTGGTGTATGAGGAATTGTAATTTAAAATCTTCTTTAATGGAAAAGTCGGATTTTAAGTTACAATTTTGAAAATGCCACATTTAGAAAGTTGGCATTTTCCTGCTTTAACTATTTGGTGCCTGCAGCCTGTTCCTGGGTCACATGACTAGGTGTAGTTGGCAGTTGGACTTTGTATATTCCTCCCAGACAGCCACAAAATAGGCAGATTAGGTATCCCTGGATAGGCCCTCACTGCAGGATGCAGGGGGCGGAGCTGGACACAGTGCCACTTGCAATTCAATACGCTGTGCCCTGGTTTCACACAAAGAACTTCACACTAGTCCATTGTGCCAGTAAGCAAGGCTGGGGAGGAAGGAAATTCCAAGCACTTCAAAGAGAATCTCTAGAAACTTCTCCCTACTTCAAAGAAGGCATCAGGTATAAAAATAGGACCCTCAGACCCACTCTTCAGTTTACTATCTGGACCTGCAGAAGGACTCTCAGAAGACTGCCTGATGCGGTTACCTGCTGTGTACTTTATAAGACTGCTTTGCTGCACCTAGAAGGACTGCTGCAAGATACCGCCACTCTGTACAGTGTAAAAACATGAAGTACACTATATAGAGAGTGCGTGATATACCTAGAGGAAGATAGAGGCAGCAAGAAGATAATACTAACTCTCTTTTTGTAGTACTGTGGGCGAGCAGTTAGGCTTCTCAGAGGACAGTGTTAAGCATGTGTTGTACTCACAGAGACAATAAATGAGACACACTCTCAAGAAAATATATGAGACCAACTTTGTTAAAACATAACATTTCTTTATATATGCTTTGAGAAACAAGACTTCAAATCGGAGATATACTTAGATATACACAGGAGCGCGTTGTGGCAGCAACACTTACTGGATGTCAGTAATGCAAGGGGACTCGCAGAAGCAGATATGTCTGGTGACTCCTGTACCCACCGTCTGGGAGTAGTGAAGAGGCCGCTCACGCTCTGGTATTTGAATGAGTTGCAGGCTGGCTCCCCTCGCAGTGATTAATTGTGAATGCCAACCAATCACATGCCGCCTGAAATAATTCCATGTTTTCCCATTACTGAAACCGCCAGTAACTACAGAGGAGCGTGCTGTGGCAGCAGCACTTGCTCGCTGTCAGCAATGTGAGGGGACTCATGGAGGCAGATATGTCTAGTGACTCCTGTACCTCCTGGCTGGGAGCAGCAAAGAGGCCGCTCGCACTCCGGTACTTCAATGAGGTACCGGCTGGCTCCCCGTGCAGTAGTTGTAAATGCCAACCAATCACAGGCTGCCTGAAATGACTTCAGCACCTGTTAACGAGAGCGAGCCCCCCTCCAGCCACGGCGGGGGAATGTAAGAGCGGTGGGGCGGTGGGGCCGGGTGAGAGGGGATTTCGACACTCTATGACAAGGGAAAATTAAATAAATAATTATTTTTCCCTCTGCAACGTCCGTCGAAATCCCCCCCACCGGGCCCCACCGCTCTTACCTGCACGGGCCGCAGCTGCCCCCCTCCTTCATGGCCTGGCGTGACCCTATCCAGTGAGCCCCCTTTCCTCCACTGCGGCCCCAGAGGCCTAACTTTCTATGTTCAGGGTTTAGGCCCTTGCTTTGCCTAGTCCCTGCTTGTCCATGTCCAGACACTGGCAGCGAGGGGTACTGAGAGAATAGCGGGTCAGGGAGCTAAACGACTATTTCTGTGTGCTTTGAAGAGCAGCTTAACTTCACAGGAGGGTGTCCCAGGGGTATGGCACCCATCTCAGCCGGGACTGAGACACGGGCCGCAGCAGCAGCTGGGGAACGACGAGTGCGGCATCCATTCCCAGTGATGTCGGTGGTTACCTGCCAACACTGGCAAGTACTCAGCTAGAGTGGCAGACTAAGGAGTGACTAAGTCCACGATCCCTGCACCACGGAATGGGCTGAGGGGACCACTTATGGTAAACGATTAAATGAGTCATGCTTACTTTTGACTTTTCCCATGTCAGTAAAACTATTTTGGGTCATGAAGGTCAGCTGAATGTTTTGCAAATAATTGTGTACACAGTGTTTGTTTCTTGATGTATTTCCACTTTTGCAGCTTTACCGTTAACGAGTGGGTCTGAGATAAGTATTACAATTCTTTGGTATATAATTACACAAAAGCGTGTATGCTGGACAGGAATTCCGCTGCTCGCGGAACTCTGCGGAATCTCATGGAGATTTTAATTCTGCGAGTTTCACCCACCCCTACTCCCACTACGTTCTTCTCTGCAGCAGCAAATCCTGTTCAGCGGTGTTTCGCAGAAGGGGCATTCGGCCTCATGGAGCCCTTGTCGACGACAGCTTGTACCTTCTTCCCGCTGGGGATTTTTGACTTCCAAAAAAGAGACTAAGTCCAAACTGTTAGAAATGGGGTCCCTAGTTGGCAGTGGTTTGCACCCTGTCAAAGTCAGGGTAAGGAAGTCACGCAGCTAAGATAACCCCTGCTCACCCCCATGGTAGCTTGGCACAAGGAGTTAGGCTTATCTCAGAGGCAATGTGTAAAGTATTTGTGTACACACACACACACACACACACACACACAGTAACACAATGAAAACACTCAAAATGGAGTCCACACCAGTCTAGACAAATAACCAATATTTATCTGAATAAAACAAGACCAAAACGACAAACATCTAACATACACAAGTCAAGATATCACTTTTAAAATATTAAGCAAGTTTATTCCATAGGACTCAATGGATGCATTCATTTTATCACAAAGTACCTTAGATGCGTCAAAAAAAATCAAAGACTGTGCAAGGTGCAGGGGAGGTGAGGCGCCGAAAAAGCCAAGCGATGCATCGGTTCCTTACTACACAGGGGAGGTGATGCGTCGGTTCTTTACTGCTGGGCAAGGGAGATGATGCGTTGGTTCCTTACTGGCAGGGGTGGTGATGCATCGATTTCTGGACACACGGCCTCAGTTCCTTACTGCAGTACGGTGTTGAAGAACCGGCGTTGAGGGACGATGCATTGAAAATCCAGACGCACTGCGCCAATGCAATAGCAGCGATGCAGGTTTGCGTTGATTCTACAGCCGCGAAGCAGGTGCTGCATCAATTCCTCAGCTGCGAAGCAGGCACTGCATCGGTCTTTTGCAGCGATGTTTCAACAAAACAGACTCTGGGAGTCGTTGCGTGGATTTTCTCCTTAAAATCACCAGATTACACTTCCAAGGGCCCGGGAACTGGACTTGGCACCACTTGGCAAGTCAGGACTCTCAACCGAAGAGCCTAGGCACTGGTAGGGGAAGTCTTTGATGGCCCTGAGACTTCTTAACAGGACGCAAGCACACACAAGCCCTTGGACAACCTTGGAAGCAGGATGTAGTAAGCAAAGTCTAGTCCTTTTACTCCCAGGACAGAAGCAAGAGGCCAGCACAACAAATCAAAAGGCACAGTGGCAGTCCCTCCTACAGCATCCAGCTCTTCTTTCTGGCAGAATGTCCTCAGTTCAGAAGTGTTCTGATTTTGGGTTGTCAGAGGTAAAATACTTATACACCTTTCTGCCTTTGAAGTTGGCAACCTTCAAAGGAATGTCTTTGTAGTACACAAGACTCTGCCTTTCCCTGACCTGGCTCCAGACACAATACAAGTGGGTGGAGAAGCTTTGTGTGAGGACAGGCGCAGCCCTATTCAGGTGTCAGTGACAACTACTCCCACCGCTCTAGCTCAGGAAGGCCCATCAGCCTGGTGATGACCCATCAGGATACGGAAGGCCACCTCAGCTTCCTTTGTGTTACTGTCTAGAGTGAATGCACAAGAGCCCAACTGTCAGTCAACCCAGATTTCTACAGACAGGCAGAGGCACAGAATGGTTAAGCAAGAAAATGTCCAATTTCTAAAAGTGGCATTTTCAAACATGCAAGTTAAAAACCAACTTCGCCAAAAGATGTATATTTAAATTGTGAGTTCAGAGACCCCAAACTCCAAGTCTCCATCTGCTCCCAATGGGAAATGACACTTTAAAGATATTTCAAGGTAATCCCCCTGTTACCCCATGGGAGAGATGGGCCTTGCAAAAGTGAAAAATTAAATTAGCAGTATTTCACCATTAGGACATGTAAAACACGCCACTACATGCCCTACCTTTCAAATACACCGCGCCCTGTCCATGGGGCTACCTTGGGCAACCTCAGGAGTGCCTTACATGTCATAAAAGGGAAGGTTTGGCCCTGGCAAGTGGGTGCACTTGCCAGGTAGAAATGGCAGTTTAAAACTGCACTAACAAACACTGCAGTGGCAGACCTGAGACATGTTTGCAGGGCTACTCATGTGGGTGGGGGAACAGCCATTACATCGCGACTGTTACCCCGCATGCCATTACAGCGTAAGCGTTACAACGCATGCGTTGTAACAACGCATGACCATCACAACGCAATTTTTTACAATGCATAGGCCTTTACAACGAATTTCATTGTAAAGGCATGAATGGTAAAGGGATATGCTTTTCAAATGTAAGTATTAGGTAAGTATGGGTTTTGGGGTGGTATGGTTAATTTTGAGGTTTATGGTGGGTATGGGTTTTGAGGTGGCATGGGTAATTTTAGGGTTTAGGATGGGTATGGGTTTTGGGGTGGCAAGGGTAATTTTACGTTTTAGGGTGGGTAGAGGTTTTGGGGTGGCATCATTTTAGGGTGGGTTTGGGCTTTGGGGTAGCAGGGGTAATTTTAGGGTTTTGGGTGATTATGGGTTTTGGGGTGGCATGGGTGATTTTAGGGTTTAGGGTGGGTATGGGTTTTAGGGTGGCATGGGTAATTTTAGGGTTTAGAGTGGGTAGGGTTTTGGGATGCATGGGCAATTTTAGGGTTTAGGGTGGGGAGGGGTTTTGCGGTGCCATGGGTAATTTTAGGGTTTAGGGTGGGTATGGGGTGGCATGGGTAATTTTAGGGGTTAGGGTGGGTAGGGATTTTGGGGTGGAAAAGGTAGTTTTAGAGTTTAGGGTGGGTAGGGGTTTTGGGGTGGCATGGGTAATTTTAGGTTGGGTAGGGGTTGTTGGATTTATATATATGGTTTTATATATTTCAGCAGACATCATTGTGTGTGGAATATATAAAAACATATATAAAAGTAAGTACATTAGTTTTGTTTTACATGTATTTTAATGCATTACCATGCATGCCATTACTAAGAAATTATAAGTATTTTAGAGGGAAATATAAAGCTATAATGTATACATAAATAGGGTTTACATTTACCTGTAAATTCTTATATTTTCAATCACAACTTTAACCACACAAATGTTTTTACAAAACATGCTTTTACAACAAAATTTGTTGTAAAGGCATGCGTTGTAAAGGTATTTGCGTGGTTAAGGTTTGCGTTGTAATGGTAACGTTTTGTAACAACACTTGCGTTGTTACAACCACGTTGTAATGGCATGCATTGTGGAGACATACAACCATGTGGGTGGGCCAATCAGTGCTGCAGGCCCACTAGTAAATTCGATTTACAGGCCGTGGGCACACCTGGTGCACTTTACTAGGGACCTACCAGTAAATCAAATATGCCAATCATGGATAAACCAATCACCAATACATTTTAGGGAGAGTGCATATGCACTTTAGCACTGGTAAAGTTCCCAGAGTCCTGAAGCCAACAAAAACAGGTCAGAAAAAAATAGGAGGAAGAAGGCAAAAGGTTTGGGGATAAACCTGCAATAAGGGCCAACTCTTCACTGTGACTTCGTCCAGCAGCTCTCCAACAATGACACCTCCACCTCGGACACTCGCTTGCTGCCTTGCCCTGCTAAACTTTACTTTCTCAGACATTTTTCCACTAAATTTCTTCTAAGTCTGAAGGTAAGCGTTGACCGTGCCCTATCCACTTACTGTCTCTGACATGCGCTCCATCTCGGTCGGCCATATTTTTTACTTTAACCCAGTCTTGTTTGACTAGATGTCCATGGTTGGCGCTTTGATCTTTTAGGCGCCAGTTGTTATCTTAAAATTTAAAAATTCATAACTCTGATTCTACTGATTGGATGTTAGTCGCTTTCGTGTCTAATAAGCTATTAACATTTACTCCATTTGGCTAATTTGATGTAGGATTTTTCTTGTGTTTTCACTTTATTACTGTTTCAAGTGCTGCATAAATACTTTACACTCTGCCTCTAAGTTAAGCCTGACTGCTTTTGTGCCAAGCTTCTAGGGGGTTAATCACGGGTTCATTTGGTGACTTTAGTTTTTCACCCTGGCAGGGGTTGTATTGTGGCTGTGGCTTGAGCGGGGGCAACCCCCACTCAACTAACAACCCAATTTCTCACAAGCAGCATCTTGTGTGATTTTTGTATTTGATGCACCACCTTGAAAGCAATTACTTTCATGCAGATGTCCATTCATCACATTGCTAGGGGTAGTGGAAGTGACATCACACACTCTTTGACCTTCAGGAAATTACAGGAAGTGACAGCATATGACCTTTGACCCTCAATTTTCCCATTATAATTCAATCTGTGATTTATTTCTAGAAGACGAAAGCTGACACTGTTCTCCAGATATCATTGGTGCTTCCAGAGCACTACAATACCAAACTAATTTTTTGAGACTTTGAGGAAATCAGAGTTGGGCAATGTGGATTACAGAAGGGAAGAGGCAACAATGGTTATAGCATGTGTAAGCTTCAAATATTTAAACATGCATTTTTAGGTTAGTTAAATGAGGATGAAATTTAAGTGTTATCCTTTAATAATGATGTTTAACCCAAGATATACTGTTTTCATTACAATCCCTCCAAAAGGTGTACTCATTACTAAATATCAAATTTTTATTAAACCAAAGTATGGAAGAAAATAAATAACTACATTCAGATTTCGTGATAATTTACTGCACAAGAGAGATTTTTTTTGTCAGAGTTTCTTCAGAGAAGGCCATTTACAGAGCCTGATCAAATGAGAAATGGCCTAGTAGTGAAATTTCCAAGTCTACCCATCTAGGACCATCTTCATGCCAGGGCAGCAGACAAGGCAAACTTAGAAAAGACCCAGAAGATCTGAAACGTGGAGGAAGGGTAGAACAATCCAATGAAATACACAAGTGTACAAAGGGCAAATACTTCCAGAGTGAGGCAGATCAGTTGCCCTGCACCAACCATACTTGGATCAGTAGAGGCAGAGGTAGTATAAAGGCCTACCATGTGCAGAGGCAAGAAGCCAAGCAACAGTTGCTGTTTTGACTACTTCACGCATGCGTCCGTTCACATTCATCCTACCGCCTCCTCATCTTTGTTATTTTTCCCCTTCTCAGTTCCCCACACTTTTCTATCCCTGTGGCTTGTGCTGGCATACTGTGGGTGTTACGTTGGTGCCCCTTCCTGGTGCTGCACTGTCATGCCCTTGTATTCTTCGGCTCTTGAGCAGGACTCCCGGTATGTTTGGGGGCTAGTTACAATCTGCCAGAATCTGAACGGGGTAAAGTCCAGATCCTATTCCTGTGATACCTACAGCTATATCCCTCTAGTGATTTTCTCATCACTGATTGTGCTTTTGCTACAAAATTCTGAAGAATTGTCAATTCTTTGAATATCATTCAAAAGACGCTGTGCCAATATCTGCCAGTCCGGGCTTTTCTTCAACCAACCTGCAGGTGTGCGTCTCTTTTTTGCCTTCTGCATACCCCTTTTTCCCTTACATTTAGTTCCTCTTTACAGATGCAGAGACATATACAGGGGGTTAATGGACCTGTAGGAGGCTTATGAGGGATTGCCCTCTATACCCTCAATGTTAAGATCCTAGTAGACTGAATGCTTGCTTCATATAGGAGGGTGGAACACACAATTTAACAATTTGATGTCTGGAAATCGAGTTCCCCTTTCATTTTAGGATGGTTGAGTTTAGATAAAGCAGTTTCAGGACATGTTTTGTTCCACAAAAATTTGGAAAAAGCATGGATAACAAATTTAAAATGTGAGGAACGAGCATCATCTCGATCAAAAAGCTGTACAGGGAGGGAGGGAGAAACAACAATCAAGCTTGGTGTGAAGGGAGCAAAAAGGAGAGTGTGGGAAGATGTTTGGGGAGAAAGCAGCACACAAGGTGGGGAGCAAGAAAACACTTGCACTCCCCATGGAATACTGAAAGATAAATAAAAAAGTAGTTCTGTGAATGTGAGCAATGGAAGGATACAAGTCATTCAATCAAAAGGATGGCAAAGAAGGTAAGCTCCAGTGAAGGGGCAAAGATGGAAACTGTGGTGATAATTCCAGAAATCCATGCTAGAAATGTCACGAGAACAATCGGAGTCTAGTCCACATGAATGGAACTGTGAGAGGACAGGAGCAATAACCTCATTGGGGTCCAAAAGATCTTCATTCTTCTAAACAACACGACATTGAGCATCAACCCCTTTCTTTAAACCCATTCTGAACATTTCCTGGAGATTGGGCCAGTTATGACCTGAGCAGGTTTTAGAGACTTTAATCCTTTTGCATTCTATGCCCAAACCCTACTCAGAAGTAGAGTGTCTCCACAATCATCCTAGGGTTCTATTTGTTAAGGGTACCTGGTCAGGCCATTCTCCGTTACAGGGCCCACAACAACAAACGACAATAAATCCTCATTGACAGAGTCACATTTCATACTGGTTCTTCCAACAATCTAATGATTATTTTGATCAAGTGCTGTATGGACGCTACCATGAGAACTGAGAGGCGAACATTTTATGAAAGTTGCACTTGGAACTGGACGGATTCAAGGTAATGACTTGAGCCCCTCTAGATGTCATTAAAAGACTTCTGTCAAAGACCTTTACTCGTATATGGACAACTTTACTCTGAGTGGGGTCTGGAGTACTAAGGTTGTTGCTCCAGGTGACATTATCAATGATCCCGTAGAAGTAACAAAGAGGTAACAAAGGTCTCACATTCCAAGCTCCCACCAATCACCTTGTTGTGTCCCACATGGTAAAAAAAAACCCTAGAGTACTTTTTAATTAAGTTCATTCCCTAAGCTATGTTTGGGCTACTAGGCAATCTGTCTGTCCAGATGGGTTTGAGATAATCTCTGACACACCCTATCTCAGCTCAAGACAAATAGAATTTACAATATCCCATTTCCTCCAAAATGTTTCAAACTCTTGCCAGAATCTAGAATTAAAATAGACAACTATTGTGAAGCTGACTCAACCCTCTGTATGGCAAAGGAAGCGTTTGTTTTCAGTGAAAAAATCATTAGACCAGGATGTCAATGTGCGTGTAGTATAACCCTGGGCAAAGCACTACGCTACGCTCGCGTAGTTTGCGCTACTTCGCACAACGCGAATTGCACGTAGCACAGTGCAAACACGCGTAGCGTAGCGTAGTGCAGCGGTCATTTTTGCTTGCTCGCGGTCCTCAACGTCAAGTTGGCGACCGCAAGCAAGCAAAATGACATCCCGGCGAGACTTTTTCTCGTTCGCGATCAGCAACATCAAGTTGCCGATCGCGAGCGTGGAAAATAAACCTCCCGGCGAGATTCTCAACGCGGGAGGTCAGGTTTCTCATTGCGAGTGGTCGCGTATGCTCGCGACCGCTCGCGATGAGGAACTACCAGTCCGCGTTGAGAAAGCTGCCGCTCGAGTAAAAATCTACTCGAGCGGCAGTAAAAGACAGCTGGCACTGTGCAAGATGGCGTTTTCAATGATTGCACAGTGCGGACAAGCATCCGGCACTGTGCAATCATTGCGAACAGCGCACTACGCAGTTCGCGTAGTGCTACGCGTAGCTCGCGTAGTGCGAACTGCACTTTGCGTAGCTTCGCGTAGCGCTACTTCGCGAACTACGCACAGGCTTAGTGTAGTACGATGTAGTATCCTGCGTGTTCCGATCTGTACATGTCTGAGCAGTGTCTGGAATGTTGAGAGTGAACCATGTACTTCAGCAGATGGTTCTTATCCTTTATACACACACAAGAATACTCCACGGGGTCATGGGATCTGCCTATCAATTCCGACTCTGGAGCAACACTGACCCTTGGGTGCATTGGTCATCATCCAAACATCCTTGCAGCTGTCATTGTTATTTTGTTAAGTACCAGAACCAAGACATGCTCCTGGTGCTGCCAACACTACAGGGGAGCGGAATAGTCCCTCCAAGGGGCTGGTCCTGCACCACTGTAGAAGGAGATTCACATCCCGCACACCTCCATATCTCCATACATGGCCAGGGCAAGATATGCAACAACTGTACTTGCAATTCTACAAATGTCTGTGTTACACGTCTGTCAGATGAGAGATGTGTTTCAACTCTGGCTTCAAAGGTGTCTTGGTGTGAAGTAAAACTGGATCTGAGGCACACATTTAAAGTAATGCACATGTGGAAACATCTCACCAGAAACCCAGACTGCATTGTGACAGGCGGTATTATCAAGGAGAACTGGAGACCTCACCTGTGAGCATGCCTTCATTTAACACGCATGTGCCGTTAATCAGGATAGCATCGCATGACAGCAAGAAGTTCTTTCCTGTTAGGATGACAACGTCCCCGGGGACCAGGAGTTGCGATTCCACTTGACTACATCCTGTTGAAAATTAGACAAATATATGGAGTTTGCTCTCATGTTACATTCTCTTGTTTATTGAGGGAGAGTAGTCCCTGAGATATGAGCCTCTGTGTCTGAATGTGCCAATCCACTCTACACATGCCCCCTTCCCTATCTGTTGGTGGTCACTTACCTATACTTTATACTTTATAGGTTACTTACCTATACTTTACCACGCATGAGATCCAGGGTAGGAAAGCTGGATGGATATGAGATTGCTGTTAATAGAAAGGATCCATCCAGCTTTTCTACCCTGGATGATGCCACTACCTTTAGTAGCCAACAAGATTTACAGCTACACTCATCAGCCAGCAGGCCACTGGAAGGCTTCATTGGGGAAACATTCCTGGACTACTCTGATAACTTCTGATTTAATGTTGTAAACAAGGGTCAATTCAAGCTTTGGGATGGGGAAGTCTTGCCTCAGAATAAAAGGGAGCCATATTTCATACACAGGAGAGAGATTTTAATAGATGAGTGCAATATCTCATGCATGGTAAAGTATAGGTAAACGTAAAAACTTGGGAAAAGTTTGTGAAAATATTTTTATATTAAATGTTAATATAAATTATTTTTATATATTGATTTCATATGAATCACTAAATAAAAAATGGCACACAATTATTAACTACAGTTTGAATTAAAATTTAAATCATTTAAAAGATATTAAATTACATTAAAATTATTTTCTCAAGGTTAAAGGTTAAATTAAAAAATAAATTTCCACCTAAACTAAAAAACATTTTTTATTATGCATTAATAATTTTAAAAAATGATGTATTGACTTAATTACAAGTATTCTGCTTATATTTAATGGAATATATTGCTACAGTAATTTGTAAATGCAAATTTGTTTTTAAAATATTTCATAACTAAATTTAAAAAGTACTATTTTTATATTTATTTAATATTAAATTATATTTGTTTGTATGTTTAACTATTCAAAATTATTTAATTGAAATTAATACTATTGTGGTCTTTACATTGAAGTCTCTGCCTCAATTATTTTCTATGGGCGGGTGTTGTACTACCAGGGGTTGGCCATGTGTAGTGCTTGACTTACTACTGTTTTTTTTTATTTTATTTTTTTATAGTAACTTAAACTTGTAACTTAGACTTACACATCTCCACCCTCTGGTGGAGTCTAACACTCAGATTTTGTGAGCAGTCAAAAGTAGTAAGTTACTCAGACATTTAAGAGGAAATTTACACATGTAAATTACTTACAAGTGTAAATTGCCTTTGTGAATAGCCTCAATATTGTGGTGTCTTGGTATGAGTGTGTGGTGTGATATGTGCAGAAAGCTCCTTTAATTTGTGTCATTGAGTCCCATGTCAGTTTGGTATAGTGGAAATGTTACAGTTTAAGTGGACAATGCTTCTGTGGGGGTGCTGCATCTGTCTCCTGAAACAAAGACTTCTAACAACCTCCTCATCGTCTTTCTTACTAGGGATGTTAATAAAAAACAGTGCAGGCTACAACCGTTAAGCCACGTGTGCCAAAGAGATGCTTCAAAGGTGGTAAAAATAGAATTCATAAACGATTCTTATTTTTTTTTCATACTTGGGCCTCTTTCAATTGTGATGGCCAAGAAGCTGTTGGCAGATATTGGTCTTTGTAAGGATTTTTGTGGACTAGACAAAAATGTGGTAATTGAGCAGTCCCTTTTACCATCCAGAGTGGAACTAATGGCATTTCTAGGGAAGGCAGGAATGTTCACACCACTCGTCTTATCACCGAACGTCCATGAGGTCCAAATATATGTAATTCTTTGCTCTTATCACATCTTACACTCCTGACGGAGTCTACCAATTCAAACGGGGGCTTCTTCTTGTGGCATTAGTATCTGCGGTATTCCATCAGATTATAACTAAGCCCGGGCGTAGTTTGCGTAGTAGCACTTCACGTAGCTACGTGAAGTACAGCTTCAACTACACGTAGCTATGCAAATTGCGTAGTGCGTAGCTGTGTGCTTGACTGCACTGTACAATAATTACCAAAAGCAAACTTGTACAGTGCAAGTTAAGATAAAATAAATATCTCTGTCTTTATATGCTAAAAATGCATATAGTCATTTCACTAAAGTGAAAACAAAAAGTTAACAAGCAGTGAGAGAGGTGATGATTTTGGTATCCTCACTAACTTAGGAGAGAACCAACAACCAAGCAGATGTCTTGAAAACAAAAAGCACATCTTATTGAACGATTCCTCCTAGGACCACCCCAAGCACAGTTATGGGCAAAAATACAATCCCAACCAAGGCCCTGCAAAGCATTATGGGACGAGATTAGCAGTGGGCAGTGAATATTATAGTGTCCAATATCAAAATAATTCTACAAAGAGCTGCAGTTCAACTAGTCGTCACTGGGTGTCGTCCCTCAAGAGTGAAATGCAAAAGTATTGAAAACCTTTCATGAAGCTTTTGCATTTGACTCGTGAGGGACGACACCCAGTGACGACTAGTTGAACTGCAACTCTTTGTAGAATTATTTTGATATTGGACACTATAATATTCACTGCCCACTGCTAATCTCGTCCCATAATGCTTTGCAGGGCCTTTGGTTGGGATTGTATTTTTGCCCATAACTGTGCTTGAGGTGGTCCTAGGAGGAAGGGACCACCATTGAATCGTTCACATGATATGCTTTTTGTGTTCAAGGCATCTGCTTGGTCCTCCCCCTAGGTTAGGGGGACTCCAAAATCATCACCTCTCTCATTGCTTGATATGTCAAAATTCATTTTTGTGAATTGGTTATATGCTTTTTAGCATAAAAAATTGCTTTATCAAAGCATTTGAAGGAGTTTGTTATTATTATTAAGCCTGGGCGTAGTGCTAGCTGTGTGCTTGACTCACTGCACTGTACAATAATTACCAAAAGCAAACTTGTACAGTGCAAGTTAAGATAAAATAAATATCTCTGTCTTTATATGCTAAAATTGCATATAGTCATTTCACTAAAGTGAAAACAAAAAGCAGTGAGAGAGGTGATGATTTTGGTATCCTCGCTAACTTAGGGAGAGAACCAAGCAGATGTCTTGAAAACAAAAAGCACATCTTATTGAATGATTAGGTGGTGGTCCCATCCTCTTAGGACCACCCCAAGCACAGTTATGGGCAAAAATACAATCCCAACCAAAGGCCCTGCAAAGCATTATGGGACGAGATTAGCAGTGGGCAGTGAATATTATAGTGTCCAATATCAAAATAATTCTACAAAGAGCTGCAGTTCAACTAGTCGTCACTGGGTGTCGTCCCTCACGAGTCAAATGCAAAAGCTTCATGAAAGGTTTTCAATACTTTTGCATTTCACTCTTGAGGGACGACACCCAGTGACGACTAGTTGAACTGCAGCCTCTTGTAGAATTATTTTGATATTGGACACTATAATATTCACTGCCCACTGCTAATCTCGTCCCATAATGCTTTGCAGGGCCTTTGGTTGGGATTGTATTTTTGCCCATAACTGTGCTTGGGGTGGTCCTAGGAGGAAGGGACCACCATTGAATCGTTCACATGATATGCTTTTTGTGTTCAAGGCATCTGCTTGGTCCTCCCCTAGGTTAGGGGGACTCCAAAATCATCACCTCTCTCATTGCTTGATATTTTATTGTCAACATTCATTTTTGTGAATTGGTTATATGCTTTTTAGCATAAAAAATTGCTTTATCAAAGCATTTGAAGGAGTTTATTATACTCCTGCTCACTCTGCTACGTGCAATTTGCGTAGTGCGTAGTAGCACAAACTTTGCATGCTTCGTGAGCGTAGCAAAGTATTATGCCCAGGGTTAATTATAACAAATCTTTCAGAGATAGGAGGGAGGTCATAATCTTTAAGGACAATATCCTCAGTCATGATAGTTCCAAGGTAGAACAAGATAAAAGACTCTAGGTTTGCGACACAGGTTTGCTCTCCAAAGGGAAAAGTGCAGGTTTAGAGTGGGTCTCTATGAATCTAAGGGACACGATTGCAAAGAGTTCAAGCCCAAGAAGCACCTACATAGAGACATCATCAAAATGCTGACAATTGATAACCAGTAGAACCTGATCTCAATCATAGGAATGCGTAACTATTCCTCCCATGCTGTGAGGAGTGAGCTTGACAAGTTGTGCACAAAAGGGATCTGTTTTTAATGGATAGGTTACTTGTCAGAGGGAGGTTGAGAATGTAAAGGTAGTTAATCTGAACATGCTATATAAAGTTGTTTTCAGGCATGGTAAAGGATTATAGAGGTCAGAACTGTTATATCTTAAGATTGTGATGGGCACAGAAAATAGTAGACCAGGTGAAATGTCAATTTTGCTGGCGTAATTCATGTAATTACAGGAATTTTAAGTTAGGGTTATTCTGCAAAATTCTCAAAATTATGCCCTTATGCCTCATCTTGTAATTACACGTTTAGGTTAAGCACATACCTGTTAACTTGATGTCAAAGAAAGTGGACTATTCATGGTCAGGATTAGAAAAAAATGGAAGTTATCACTTTGCATAAAATCCACACACACAATCATAAGGGGTTGGTACTTTCCACTGCTGCTCTGATATCATATTCTGGGGCATGCGTATGAGTCACTATGGAACATCTTCCAAGCACTGCAAGGCGCTAATGGATGAACACTCACCCCTCTGATCGATATTTAGAACATCGTTGATGAAAAATTGTAACTTACAGAAACTCTTAACTCTCCTGATCTGCCTGGTCTTATAACAAGCATTATTATTGATAAACATATTAAAGTATCAATCTATTCTCAATCTCCTCAGATCACTTTTATTACACTTTCTATTCCAGATAAACTAGCTAGACAAGTTGGAACCTTCCTCCAGCTCCCCTGGCCCACTTTTATTTCACTAAAATTCTGTAATGATGTAGATAATATAAACTTACCCCATTCCTTCATGGCCCTATTATTACAGATTTTGGTTATAATTAAATGATTATATTGACTGAAACTCACACACATCCCTTCTGCTCCCCTCCTATCCTACTGTTTACTGCTCATGATCTAGTTGGGCTATCAAACATTAATCCCATATGTTCTGGCCCCTCATGTTACAATTTTTATTTCTGAAAAGCAAGTTAGACTAACATGAGCTCACCTCCATCTCTCCTGAGCACAGACACCTTGACATTATTATGCGCCTCCACCAGCCTGGCCAGTCTGACAGCTTGCTGGGAATTGAAAAACAACCACAAGCCAGTTGTTAATCAGGAGATAGCCAGGGCATGATTTAATGTGAATCGTAACCACACAAAAAATATCCAGTTGATCGTAAAACTTGAGATCTTGAGCTTTTAGTAAAAGTAAAACGAAAGTTGCTATTTTGAGATAGGTTAATAGCTGTGACCTTGGGATCGACTAATGCAAAACATAACACACAATATGATAGGAGGAGGGTGGGAGCACACTGCCTCACATCCCAGCACTCAATTTGCCCCAATGCATCATGGTAAACGCAGTGCATGATAACACTTACTTCAGTAGTAGTATTTAATTTTTAACCTTGTTGGTGCAGCCTGTGCTGTGTAACTCTAGGCATATGTTTCTGGATTCATTCCTTCATCAGTAAATAAATATGATACAATTATTTTAATCAGATAAGACTTATATACATTCTAGGTGCTAAAGCAGACATTTATAGTTAAAAAATTATTTGTTTTAGGGGGGTTAAGTGTTCAGATTTTTGCCCAGGGAGGGGTAAGGGTGACCCACATATCTCCAGCTCAAAGCACAAAAAGATAATCAGGACCCAATACCACATTTGTGCACCTAGAGTGATTTGTTTTGTTCTTCTTGGCAAATCACATGGACTTTACACCTGCCAGACTTCAAGAGCACTCAAGCTGCAAAAAGGCCATTCAGCAAAGCCCCACTTGAAGGAACCCTTGTATTGCCCTAAATGCAGTCACAATTTAAGAATCAAATTGCACTATACATTAACACCACACAAGGTGCAGCTCAGAAGCGAATAACTACTAAATGAAATGAGGCAATAAATGAAGGCAGGAAGATGCACTCTCACAGCACAGACATGATTGTAAGCATGTTGAAATATGCCCTACCTGTTTGCCAATAGCAAATGTTTTACCTGACAGAACACTGATAAAACTAGGATGTTTGAAGCCAAAGCTTCATCTAAAGATGGCATCTGAATGATTTTAGCACAGAATATACTCAAAACTGCTCTGAGAACTTTCTGCACTTGAGTAACATGACAGCTTTTGGATTGGTATTAGCCCAGACTGGCCTAGAGTTTCCCACCTTGACTCCATTTCCCCACCCTCCCCTTCTCACTGCACCCAAGGGTTTAAGCTGCACCTGAGGATGGCCACAAAAGCAGAAATATGTCTGAACTTCCATTTTTCTGTGTATGAAGGACATGACCTAGCTGTCCGCTGAGACCACTACTTTTGAGAACTCAGACTGATTTCCGTACAGTTTGTCCTCATTTGTATGAACAAATGCTTCCATCAGGTGCTATTCAGTGCCCTTCGGCAGACCGAACAGCCTTAAGTTGTTCCGTTTCGTACTGTCCTCTAAGTCCAGAAGCATATTTGCCTACCTTTTTGCTCGTTGTAACAGGTCATTGAGCTCCTGTGTAGTAGATCTGATACACTTCGCTCCACGTTAGAAGTGCAATCTCACATCTCATTCCGATCCTGAAGTTTGCCAGGTTGAATTTTTTTTCTGTAGTTGGCCTATTACCTTTTATGATCAGCTGCTTAAGGTCTAAGATGGGGGGCAAGTGATCATCTATATCTTATCTGCCTGTCACAGTTGGAATCCCAGAGACATTCTGCAACATTTTCACCAAACTCTCCTTTATACCACTACTGGTATGTGATTGTTGTGATGTCAAGTCCTTGCGCTTGGTCATCATGAAAGGACAGGTCACCTATGTCTGGACAATGTCCATGTCATGCTTATGAGGTGTACAAACAAGCAAGTCACTATCTGCACGTATGCAACTGTGCACCCACCAAATCAGAATGGTGAAATCATCTTTCAGATTGGCACAATAGCCTGTTTATAGTACAGTAATCATGTCGGTACACTCAGCACAGCACAGTCTTCACATATGAAATACGTATATTGTATTTCACTAGTCGTAATTCTTATGTACTTAGTTAATGTGCCTGCTAATAAGCAGAAATAGTACCGTGGTAATGCCCTGTGAGCCTCTGGATACTCAGTAGTACAAGGTATAGTCCAGGATTCCTTCAGATCGAATGCACTTGGGGACTTACAGGTTCTCCACAGTTTAAGACATTGTGTGTTGTGCAGGGAGGGGGCAGGGCTAGGTGCTACCTTGGCACATCTTGTATTATTTCACCTTTCTAAGTCCCCTTCTCCTTGGGCCGTGCTCCTTTTTGCTCAGTACCCCTGATGTTGCAAGATCTCCTGGACTCGCACGTCCAACCCAATGATACCAATTCGCCCTGCGCACCCACTGACTTCTTTCAGAGTGTACGAAGTGGCCTGGCTCACCTCTCTTAAAGTGTACCGGAGTGGTCTGGCTCACCTCTCTTAGAGTGCACTGCAGTGGTCTGGCTCACCTCTCTTAGAGTGCACCGCAGTGGTCTGGCTCACCTCTCTCAGTGTGTACCGCAGTGGTCTGACTCACCCCTGCAGGTCACAGTGCCACCGCTCCACAGTAAGCCTTGTGATTATAAATGGCTCCCTCCAATGTCCAGGACAAATTCAAAGAGTTATGGTGCTGTTTCTGTGATGGTAAAGGAGTATTTAAGGGAACTTTAAAGGCAGTGTGTTGTGACGCAACAGTCGGCAATATTAGCTCCTCCCTCTAAATCCAATATTGTTTTAAATTTAATTTTCCACTCATTCATTAATTATTTAATTCTCTTCATTTTTAAGTCTTATTCGTGTCTCATAGGGACAGTCCAAGGAAAGTGCTAGGCTGTGTTCTCGCTGCAAGTGTCCACAATCAAAGCCAGCCATGTGTCAGCATTGTTGGGCTTCATCAAGGAGCTGCAGCTTTGTGGATTCTTTCATTTTTAAGCTGTCGTACTTCAATATTTCCAATATTTTTTTGTATCCCACAAGTACATTGCCTATGTAGGAAAAATAAGAAATAAAAATGCTTACTTTACATGTAGGGGGGGGAAAGCTACGATAATGGCCAGCGGTAGCAATAATGTCCCCAGGACTCAATACATGGGGGATGTTATCTGAGGCAGAATATCAGGGGCTAACCTCATGGGGCTTTCAGTGGATCCATGTTATACTAGAGTGGGAGCGGATGGAGCGGGAACAATGGCGAACTTATTAAACAAACAGGCTGCAGAAGTATCCGGTGCTGGCCCCTATGGCATTGATCCTTCGTCCCTGATAGAGCGGTGCTTGCTGGGATGTTCCAGTAGCCTTTGGGTCAGTCTGGACATTGATGCAAGACGTGTCATTGTGCAAGGATTGGTAACTGGGACTTAACCTAACGCAACTGTACATCAGAGAGATGGGGGTCGGTCTACCGTGCAAGGGCATGATGCTATAGGAATACCACACAAACATACATACATACATATATACAGACATAATATTTATGCACAGCAGTCATTGGAACTCCTGGCGATTGGGATTGAATTTTGGGAAATCGAGATTTGAAGATTCATGTAGAAAGGAGCATAGGGTCTTTTTACTCACAGATACTCTGAACCTTTGGAAGTAAACGAGCCATTACTGACAATGAGCTTCTTCGTACAACATGGTTCTGAATATTCAGGTTCACACATTTTAAGACATAGAAAGGTGCAGACAAAATGTTGTAGTTGTGGATGAGCTAAGCAGGTTGTGGCAGACTCCGCGAGGACCTTCAGGCTATTGCCAGAACTTTACAAGCTTTCTCTGGCCCGTCGCAGGCTGCGCACCCACCATGTGTCCTGCTAGGCTATGGAAGCGAACACGAACAGTAAAGCTATCCTGCCCATACTTGGTTTGAGTTCAGAAAACAGAAGCTGAGACAATAAACCCTTGCAGCTCAGAGGTAAGTGAAGCCAGCAGGAGAACAATGCAGTGTGAAGACTCCAGTTCAGGGCTTCGCTTCCAAAGACCTCCGACAGGAGCCAGAACTCAATCACTTAATCGTAACTTGCATAAAAAAACAGCCATGGGTACAGTCCTTGCAGCGATAAAGTTTATCGATAAAATGGATTAACCTGGGAAGATTGCATAACAGGCTCTGAGATTTGGGCAAGAATGCGACAGGCCAGTCAGGGAAAAGCAGGTCAATACGATGGCACCTTTTGTGAGTGGGAGTGGGAGTTGTGTGCAACCATGGGAAGGTTGAGGAACCTCTGCTGGGTGTATACGGGTGAAGAAGAGAGCTGTGGGGAGACAAGAGGATAACCAGGAGGACTGCGGAGAGGTCTCTTCCCCTTATGCCTCCTCCATGTCACACCCACCCCTCCTTTTCACCACTTCCCTAGAACAAGACGAGAGCGCTACTTCAAACCAGGGCTGCTCACACCATGCCCTTTACTCTGTGCCATATGGTGGGTGTTGGGTGTCACCGCTCCGAGGGGCTCAGGTGTCCAGGTGTGAACACAGGTGAACGATGCCCATTCCCCCATGGAGGGCAACAAGGCAGCATATGGTATAGATGAGGTGGTCAATGTGCAGCCACCATTGCATTACCAACCACCAGAACTACCCATGGCTGGAAGGGGCGGCACACTCTTGTTCATAACATTTTTAAAATAGCTTTGTTATTGTATTTTTATTTTTACAACCACAGTTTTATACAAAATAGCTTTTTAAATTCAAAAGTAAATAAATGAGAAATGCTTTCTGGTTTCAGCCAGTAGGCAGAGGACACGCACCTGTCGCAGTTCGGTGAGGGAGAGGGTGATGGTGACCGCACACAGTAACAGAATAGCGACCCCATAGCCCAGGTACCCCAGACACAGCCACAGGATGGTGGTGAAGATCTGGTAGACGTAGAGCAGATCAATGACCTGAGGGTGCAAAGATACCAGAGCATTATGAAGCTGAGAGATAATCACACACCTAGGCTCAGGACACACAATATCCTTAAATATTAGCTATTTTATACCAAGGTCAGATGTGCAGAAGCATATATGTTGCTGGACAAATGCTGCTACACATAAATCATAGGATCTTCCAAGAGGTCATGCATGTGAAAGCTACAGCTTCCCCCAACTCAGCGCTGCCAGCCGGTTGGTCACATAAGCCAGGGATCAATGTTTATAAGTGTGCAAACACTTTCCAGTTGACAATAAGTGGATTGATGTCAGCTGCAAAACACTACAAAACCTGGAGTTGGATCTGTCCTACTTTCCAGGGCTCACCATCCATGGTCTGAGAGATCTATAAAGAAATGAAATACACAAAGCTTATGCACAGTTGGAGACTGGTCTGGTAGGCAGACAAGAGACGCTGAAAGAGGGGGTGCGCTCCGAGAGTGGTCACCAATCACTACTGGACAGTGTAGAAGAGGTAGGGGGAAACTTAGATACAGTGCAGTCCGTTCAAATTTACAGTGCTTGCTTAGCAGTGTGCTGTCTTCCAGGAGGAGTCTCAGTCAAGAGGAGAGAGAGATCAGAAACCTGAAATGGAAGAGAGAAAATAGAGGCATAGAGGGAATGAAGAGAAGTTGAGATCTATGTCAAACAAGAATAAAAAACTGGGAAAGTATTCAATGCAGAAATACTGCTCAAAGAACATCTCTTTAGTGAGGAGACAACAGCCAATGAAGAATTAAGTGAGAAGAAGGCACCAATGGACCATAAGAAGGGGTTGGAACAGAGACACACAAACAGATACTCTTCATCTAGACTACTTTCCTCCTCTTCTTATCTTGTCACTATCTCGAAGTTTCATAGAGTATGAAAGGGAGGTCATTCATTTTCAGTCATCACTGCTCAGACCTGGAGTGACCTGTTTCATAGAGTATGAAAGGGAGGTCATTCATTCTCAGTCATCACTGCTCAGACCTGGAGTGACCTGTTTCATAGAGTATGAAAGGGAGGTCATTCATTCTCAGTCATCACTGCTCAGACCTGGAGTGACCTGTTTCATAGAGTATGAAAGGGAGGTCATTCATTCTCAGTCATCACTGCTCAGACCTGGAGTGACCTGTTTCATAGAGTATGAAAGGGAGGTCATTCATTCTCAGTCATCACTGCTCAGACCTGGAGTGACCCGTTTCATAGAGTATGAAAGGGAGGTCATTCATTCTCAGTCATCACTGCTCAGACCTGGAGTGACCCGTTTCATAGAGTATGAAAGGGAGGTCATTCATTCTCAGTCATCACTGCTCAGACCTGGAGTGACCTGTTTCATAGAGTATGAAAGGGAGGTCATTCATTCTCAGTCATCACTGCTCAGACCTGGAGTGACCTGTTTCATAGAGTATGAAAGGGAGGTCATTCATTCTCAGTCATCACTGCTCAGACCTGGAGTGACCTGTTTCATAGAGTATGAAAGGGAGGTCATTCATTCTCAGTCATCACTGCTCAGACCTGGAGTGACCTCACCCTTGCTATTCACGCTGAACCTCACCTCACCAGATTCCGACAACTTCTGAAAACCAACCTCTTCCAACAATGGTTACTGCCTTCCTGCCTTACAGTCTCAGTGCCCGGACACTTCTGAGTATCTGTGCTTAAATCAAATCAAAGATCATGCCAGTACATACAGCAGAGATAATACCCTGGGTACAGAGACCTTCCAGTTTTTGATGACACGCAGATTACATCAACTTTACAGGATTAAGCCTTGAAGGGAAAAACCATAATAGCGGACTCCTCCACCCTCTCCTCTTACCTTCTTTAACACCCATCTTCCCTCACCACACTTTGCTGTCAAATGTGACAGTCCCTTTTTTATACCTCCCTCTCTTTACATTACACTCACAACCACAACAACGATCCACCACCTTGCCTTCCATCTCTGTACGAATTTCTTACTTTCATCACACTACCTTCAATCCACCCCTCACCACAATGGCTACTTTTGTTTGCTTGCCAACTTTCTTAAACTTTTTGAGCATTAGAACCTGACATGCAACAATGTCCAGTACATGTGTGAGAGCTTCAGGGGGTTGCCCACCAACAATACAACCAACACATTCCATGCCATATCATACAACTACACATCACACTATACCCCCCAAAGCCATCCACCTTAAAAGTACCACTTTGCATCTGCAGATCTCCTCACACTATTCACATCCATAAGCCTAGGCTTTCCCTATCCACACAGGACCTACCCGCAGAACCCCACTACCCTCCACATATCTCCAATAGACAACAAACCACAACACCACTCAATATGCATCACAACACCCAATCATTCTCAACAGTCTCCCCCTGTAACGACCTATCTTACAACCATTCTCTCCACACCATCCTAAAGTACCACAACATTTCACATAAAAATATAAAAATAAAGCACACAAAATTACATGCTATACTCACCCCTTACTACATCATCCACCTTTACACACACACCATATGTACCTCTCAATGCCAGCACATTGTCACACCCTCCATATCCTGAAGCCCACACTTTCAGAGCCCACACTTTCAGAACCCACATAGTATCTACCAATTCAACTCCTCCTGTTTCCACACCTTACCAACACCACGCCACACTAGATGTAACACCTCCTCATTCTCATCACTGCTTTCAATAACCAACTCCTACACATCGCCACAATACATCAGGAAAGTGTCACCCACGCCTGGGAGAAAAACCAGCCTCAACCTCTCACATGGAGATTTCACTTGAGAAACGCTCATTGAATGAGGCCAAAGTCAACCCCAAAAGACTGCATATTCTACTCCTTGAAAAGAAGTGGGCATCCTGCCAATGGCGGAGTAAAGCAGGCGAGAGTGCAGGTGCCGCTGATGGCCCCTAACCAACTCCCTTAAAATTAAAGTGATGTTGATATTTAGTAAGTAGGGGGGTAGTTTATCATTGGTTACCGTAGGCCTTAATATCTGGACAACTACACAGTCATACTTCCCTCATGTGCATTCATCGAAATGGAAAAAGGCCCTCTGTCATCAGTAGGAAGACCAAACGTCCCAGTCGTAAATTAACATCTTTCTTTCTTCTTCATTGTATCAAACAACATGGCCACAGCCAACGCGTTTCGTTCCTTTCACAACAAACGGGACTTCTTCAAGTCAAGCAATCTTGTGATAACTCATTGAGATCCGGAATTTCATCCTCACTATCCACGTATTTTAATTTTTGCATTAAAACTTCACTTGCTAAAGAAGCCATGTATCGCTCCTACTGCTAATCACACACCCAAAATGGTAAAAATAAGAGTCTTCCTCTCATGTGTGCAAAAGTGTGCAGTTGATTCTGTAGGGGGAAGAGGGAATCTACAGGAGTTGGTATTGGTGCCATTAGTGTTCTTTTTTCAGAAATAATGAGGTTGAGGACCTTTGCCCTTGATGTGGGGATGTTGAGTAATATTGTGGAGAGGATGTAGCACAGCAGACAGAACTGCTGACTCAGGAGGTGGAGATCCAGGTTTGAGTCTCGGTGTCAGTGCAACATCCTGTGATTCTGGGCAAATCACTTAATATCTCAGTGCCCATGGACAGCGCATGGATACCCTCACGGGTCACAAGCTGCGCTATATAAATCTACAAACTTTAACTTTAACTTTGAGGTAATTGTTATGGAGAAATAGGGGTAGTTGCAATGTTTCCTTTTCCTTCTTGTCTCATGAGGTAGGTTGACATCACCCTAGGAGATGTTGCGTGTTGGCAGGTTCTCAGGACTCCATCATCCAGCCACTAGGTGGCCCTGTGAGGTCCTGCCTTTATACCTGCACATGATAGTACAATATCCAGCACACTGCAGACTTTGGTCCACTTTACGTTGCAGTCCTGATTTCCACTGCACCATCCTGGTGCATTGTGGTAAATGTAGTCTCTTCAGTTGTCAAACATTGCTGTGATGATGTCCTGGTGGTGGTACTCAGTTTAGCATCATGGTTGCCGACTCCTCCAGACTTTCTTCCTTGACTCGTCATACTCTCAAGTCCATTCCACACTCCTTTTCTGGTTTTCTTTTTCACCCCCTGCTGACTTCCGTCATCTTCCTTTTTCCTAGTTTCCCTAGTTCCTGTGTGCCTTCCCCTCACTGGGGGTTCCCTGTTTCCCTCCACCTGGTTGGGGACTCACAGCTGGCTCAATCTCTGCACCTGTGTTCTCTCCTCTGCCTCCATTTGTGCCCTGGAACTCAGTGTGCAGTGGCTTACAATCGTCTTTTCTGCTGAGGCCCCACTTGTCTTGCTGCTCGGATTCCAGACTTGCTTCTTGATTCTCTGTCCCTTGATTTCACTTTATTTCTAGCTCCATCCTCCCTGCTTTGCTACTTCATCACATCTTCCCTGTTTCTGTTTCGTGTTGTTGCTGCCTCTCTGTTCCTCCTTCCCCTTGGGTCTAGTTCTGTCTGCACACTCTTTGTCCTGCCCGGTGCAGATTCGAAGTCTTGGATTCGTGGTCCTTCCCCTGTGTACTTTCTTCCAGACCAGCCCCTGTTTGCTTGTAGCGTCCCTTTCTTGGATATCTGTGTTCCCGTAGACTTCAAGTACAGCCCTATCTGTGTCCTTAGAATCCAGTCCCACTTTTCCCTCAGCCCAGTTCCTCTTTTCAGAGTTTTTGCTCTGTTCTCTGTTGTCTCTCTTGTGGTTATGTTGGTATCTTGGTTATTATGACCGAAGGTGCCAGTGAGATTCTGGGGCTCTGCACCCGGACTATCGAATCCAGAGTCTTGAGGCATCCAAATGTCAAGGACATAGTGCCAATATCGGCCACACTTACCAGCCCTCCCGCAGCAACATACATGTAACATAAAGAAGCAGACAAGACAACTTTTTGGTGGGAAAATTGCTGCAGGTTTATTAGCATACCAAATATGCCAACATGGTGGGTTATCTTACAGGCGATCCAAAGGCAAGCCGCCCCTCGCGGCCTACCACCTGATGGGCCAACTTGCATCGTGGCCTTAGCCAATCGGTGCTTAGCGGTTGTGGTGAGGGGATAGCCCCTCCACTTCCGGTGAACCATCGGTCCACCCTATTACTCACGCCCCCTACGAGGGGCGGAGCGTTCAAGCGACCCCGGTTGTACAGGTTTCCAACCGCCCGTAGGAAAGACGGGGCGCCGTCGCACCCCAGGGTCCACCGCACAGACTTCCTGGGGATATTAGGCCTCAGCACCCTTTGTGCTCCTGAAGAGGGTACCCCCCGAGTACCTTTCCGCCTCTGGATCGCCCTGTAACTCCGCCTGCAACACAAATAAAAAGGATTAGAAGAACCTTCCCCCCACCCTGAGTACGCCGGGTAAGCGGTAGGGAGGAAACGGGCGTCAGGGTGAGGGACAAAGAGGCCGCCAGGTGGGCGGGGGAGGCATATACCTCTCCCTTCCCCACCTTGGCCGGAAGTGACACACGGGACCCGAAGGGAGTCACCGGACACTAGGCTGTCCAGTGTGCCATCCTGTGGCACTAAAGGGGCCGCCCTCTTATGAGGGTCCCCTGCGGGGACGTGTCGGTCAGCCCGCATAGTGCCAATATCGGCCACACTTACCAGCCCTCCCGCAGCAACATACATCTAACATAAATAAGCAGACAAGACAACTTTTTAGTGGGAAAATTGCTGCAGGTTTATTAGCATACCAAATATGCCAACATGGTGGGTTATCTTACAGGCGATCCAAAGGCAAGCCGCCCCTCGCGGCCTACCACCTGATGGGCCAACTTGCATCGTGGCCTTAGCCAATCGGTGCTTAGCGGTTGTGGTGAGGGGATAGCCCCTCCCACTTCCGGTGAACCATCGGTCCACCCTATTACTCACGCCTCCCTACGAGGCGGAGCGTTCAAGCGACCCCCGGTTGTACAGGTTTCCAACCACCCGTAGGACAGACGGGGCACCGTCGTACCCCAGGGTCCACCGCACAGACTTACTGGGGATATTAGGCCTCAGCACCCTTTGTGCTCCTGAAGAGGGTACCCCTGAGTACCTTTCCGCCTCTGGATCGCCTCTGTAACTCCGCCACAGCCCTGGGTGTGGCGACCGTCGCAGCCAGGGCCCCCACCAAGGCCGGCATTCCTACTTACATCCTGCTGTTTCTAAGGCCTCACCCAAATCCAACAAGAACAGGTCCATGCCTACTCTGGACAGGTGTACCCCATCGTCCTCGAAACACCCTGTGGAATGAGCGTGCAGCAGCCCATGTCTGATGAAGCCAACTCCCTGCTGCTCGGTGAACTGCATAGCGCCATTCACCCTCCTGCGCGCAGCCTCCATTGCCTCCCCTGACCGAGCTCCATGCCATAGGAGCCTGGGGTGATCTCAGACCACCAAAATTCACATGTCCCCAGCTGGTTGCTCAATTTGCACATTGTGGTTTTCATGTTTTGAAGCAATGTCCGTTTCCCCAAGGCAGTCAGGTCATTCCCCCCCAGATGTAACACTAGAATGTTGGGAGGATGGGTGCTCCCCCCCAGACTCTGTTGGAGTTTGCCCAACAACCCATTCCATCGCATGCCTGGGTGCCCCAGCCAAGATATCTCGGTGTTGAAAAGGCCATGCCTCCACTTCCTTCGTTCAGCCCACAGTGCCAGCCTAAGACTCCAGAATGGCCAATGACCCAGACCTTTGTTCCTGGGGCAGCAGTTCTGTGCCGCAAGCCATAGCTGATGGACCAAACCCCTCTGTTCATCGTATCTGCACCTGGCACTGTAAACTCTCCTGCATGAGGAATCCCCGGCAACCTCTGACCGAGCCCCTCGCCACACTCCAAGTGGGGTTATCTCTGCCCATCATAACACCCATGCCCACCATAGGTTGCCTAACTTACACCTACTGGCCGCAGTGCCCCCCTACCCGGGAAAGGGAATCATGCCTCCCCGGTGTATGACCAAACTGTTGGGAGGGGAAACACCCCCCCCAGTCCGTGCCGCAGCTTCTACAGCCATCTGTTCCAGCGCATGCCTGGGACCAATAATGCCCAGAAATGCCATGGCATCGCACCTGACCCCCGTGTTCTGCTTCATAAGCATGACAAACTAGCGCAACCCACCAGGCTGCCTGTTAACTAGCGATGTAGCCCATAGGCAGCGGATGTTAGTGGTTTCCCGGTGTGTCAAACAGGGGCCATGCTTTGGCTAGTGGGACCCTGGAGAAAATACGCACAACAGCCTGCCCTTTAATTTTCCAAATGCCTGCAGGTTCCTCCCCGTCTGACAGCGATCTATCGCTGCTGCGTCACCCTCCTTCTGACCTAATCCTGGCGTGAGTGGCCCTATGCCAAACCTGTCTGTATACCAGGCAGCCGGCAAGGGGGTGGTGAGAACTGGGGGACAGACTGAACAGACTCCAATCCCCATCCTACTAAGGGTTATGACTGATGATGCGTGGCTGTACCGGTGCACACCCTGGTTATCCCCTGGATTGTTGATACCACTGTGATGAAGCAATGTTGCTGCATGGTCCAGTACCCTAGGGAATTGTCTTTGTGCCTCCCCAAGTCAGTCCCCTTCCTGTTTGACCCTGTTCGAATTCTTGCAGTACTACATGCTAATTGCGATGATCGTTAGCTAGACCCGACAGGGAGTGATCCTGTGAAAAGAGGTAGGGACCACCACCACCACCACCCCCAGCAGGTGAATCGGTCCAGATTTATTTTGCCATGACCCCTCCTATGCCCTTAGGAATCACCATAAACAACCTGTAAGTGGCCATGTGGCAAGCACCCAGCGGGACCTGCCAGTCCTTTTTCCCTTCATCTGATTGCCGCATAGCGGCAATCACTGCTGCAGGTGTCTTGTTGCAAACGACTACTCGCCGCTCTTGACCAGTAATGTTTAAAATTGCTGGAGATTTGCGGATACCTCTACCGGGTAGGTGGAACATATGCATTTGCCCTGAATGCCCAATATATGTGATGTTGTGCAGGTCTGGGGAGTCATAACACTAATAATTGTGTGGCCACCAACGGAAGTACCATTAAAACATTGGGATACCCAACGTCCCCCTGCATGATGCGCTGCGCTCCGCTCCAGGCCCGCCCTGAAAGCTGCAGTCGCTGCCCTTCCGGGAAGAGTGACTGCCAAGCGCTTGCCATGACTCGCATTGCCTGACCTTGTAAAGTATGCCTACAATAACTGCTCCTGAACTTCGGTAGGGTGAACTGTCAGCATGACTCAATTAGAGGTAGGAGCATACCCCGCAGGGGCGGTCTCCTCCCACACCGCATCCAAACGCTTTCCCCAGTCAGATGCTAATCCTGAAAAGTGCTGTTACTGAAACTAGATAATCGAGACCACTATCAATTATTGGTAGCCAGTGTCCTGCAAGCGTTACCCGGGGGACGGCTGGTGGCCCGCACCCCTGTGTGAATCCTGTATCCACTATGCAGTCCCTACGTCTAGCCTAGTGGTGAATACACAGGAGATCTACACCCCAGGAGTCAATAGATGAAAACAAATTGCGCCCGACAAACACTCGGTGCGAAGTAGCTGCCCCAAACTAATAGATCACGATGACAAACGTGGTCGCCGGCCCAACATGGAAAATTACAATTAGGGGCTTGGAAAGGGTATCCCATCAGCTCTTGCATAGGCATAGACAACATGTGGGGAACCGTACGCCCTTCCACCAATTGTAGGGGGAGGGGAGGCTAACCACTGTACCTGCAGGTGTAAACCTATGGGCTAAGTCTCCCCGCATTGCATCCGGCTCCTGCTGGGTGAGAACCCAAGGCCTGCCTCTAATTCCCATGCTGACTACCGCAGTGGGCCCTGCCCATGAGAGATTATCTATATATGAGGCAAAAGGACATGTGAAAAGGCCCGTCGATCTGTGACCTTCAAACTTGCTAGAAGCTGACTTAAATGACAACAAATCATCCCCCAGGAAGCTCACATTTATAGTGAAAATGGGTATCCCTTACATTCACCAGCAGCCAACACAAGTAGGTGATGAAAGCCCTAGTGGTATCGGTGGCTTGTCAGTTCCCGCAAGCCACTACTAGTCTGTCCGTGGTCAGCTTGGCAAAGAATGATGTGCCCACTACTTTGCATCCACGCCCGAAGCTGGCACAAAGACGTGGCGGCAAACTCCCAAGTAAGCAAAGGCTCCAGATAGTATCAGGTGTGCTAAGTGTCTTAAACATGGACCCAATGACTGAATAATGTCGGTGACAGACCCCACTAAGGTCCACCTCTCCGAGGACTAGTGCAAATAGGAGCGTGGGGCCTAGCAATGGGTGTCTCTAAGAAAAGAAACAATAACTGGCCACGCAATGAACCATGTACTGACCCATAGGTGTCTCTACGGTGAGGAGTTGGGGGAACACCAGACGGGCAATATGCAAAAGACCAGGATGGCGTTAAGCATCAATATACAGGGGTAGTGACTTGTTTTCAACATTGAAACACAGCAGCAGCTCACTAATATTACTGCAAATAATTCCTGTGACCCCCGGCCATCTCATTTTTGAGCTCCTGTTTTGGTCTAAGAGATCTTAATATGGATGTTGCGTGGAACCAACACAATATATCTCTGCAAAATAACTATCATCTTCACACACATCGCCCACGTGATTGTATAACACTTATACTGATCTGTAGGTCAGAGCATGACAGTCATCCATGACCTCACAATGTTAATCCATTACCGGGATGCATTTTATACCTGTACATTCCTATGAATTATGGGTCTCCACTTCGTGTTTACTTCACTACCCACGTTTGTCTGGACAGCTACGTGGGTGGGAAGCTCCTTATTTTGGGCAATCCCCACAAGATGACACCCATCTTATCACAATTGGCCTATTTTGGTGTAAACATTCTAAATAATTCTTAATGTTGTCCGCACAATGGTGCAAAGTAAGCTGGGGTTATGTACATCGCACCCGTTAAAGTGCAATTGAGGCAAACGGTAATTGAAGCAATCTGCTACGGAAATATAAAAGCTGTTAGGCGGCCCCTTCGGAGGCTGGGGCCCTGGGCCAGGTCCCACTTTGCCCATGCCTAGGTGTCAGCATATTCCTGGTATACCTTCAGCGAAAAACTTAGGGTTTTGGGCTGTCAGAATAGTGAACTATCTTATGTGCTAAAATTCCAGAGCTGCTCGGAGTACTGTCCCTTGTAGATAGGTTTACGCTCCGGACCAGTTTCCTACTTCCCCGCACAAAGCCCGAAACAGGTTTGAGCCAGGCTCAAACAAAAGCCCTGCAAAGTGTATTCTCAGGGGGAGTGAAAAGGGGCCTCCCTGGCAACCAACCCCAATGCATCGTGTTGCTGACGTGCGAGGCAGCCCCTCTCAAAGCGCAGCGATGCAAAGACCAGGCGCCCTGCCCTGAACACCAGGCCCTGGAGCTGCAGCTCCTCGGCCGCACTGCTCACTCTGCTCCCCGGTGTGTTACTATACCAGAGAGCTGGCCAAACCCCAGCCCAAGATTTGGACAGGCAGGACTCTTCACTGTAGATGAATCCTGTGCCTGCCTAAAAGATAAGGCAGAACAGACGGATGCAGGGCGCCCGGCTAGCGGCATCCAACACTGCGAGGTGTCACTCGTCCGTGCCCTGCCCCAATGTCACCCCCTCCCCGCCTATGCAATAGCGCTGCCCCGCAGGTGAGCCGCAGCACCCAGATGGTAATGTGGGATAGGGGAGGTGCCCAAATGAGCAGGGACAAGCCACCTCCGAGGAGGTGCAAGGGGAAAATACATCTCACGGCCAGCAACAAACGCCGTTTCCAGACCCGGAACCACCTGTCAGCACCCCGGTAGAGGCCCGTGAACTGGCAGGGCTGCGGGTCATCAACCACGCCGTTCCAATGTTCCCCCCGCTGCCAAAGAACCGCTGTTGCTACGTTGAATAGGAGGGCGGAACGGCCGGCTGGGTGACCGCACCCCCCACGGCTGAGAGCTATAGGCCCTGGAGCCAAGAACGGGTCGGGCCGCGCCTGACAGGCCGCGGGCCCTTGAACTGACAAAACCAGCGGCACCCTGTAGCAACACCGAACCTCAAGTCCTGTGGGTGCTAGGGACTTTCCGGGTCCCAAACAACTCCCTACATGGACACAGGCTCACCCCCGGAGGTAAAATCTCCCAGACCGAAGGGAGGAGATTCAGGGTGTAATGCCCCCCGACCCATTCACAGAAACCAACCAACGCACGCAGATAGTCAGTGCCCCTGTGCTCGTCGCGGTGCATGCTGAGGATATGAGACTTGTGACCCATGGGGTGATTGTACCTGACCCTTAGCTTTGCTCGCACCTCTCGCTCCGCAACTGACCTACACCCTCTCCGTAAAAACCCTGCCTCTGTGCACAATAGAGCATTCTAAGCTGGAAATATGTTGGCACAGCCTGGTTTATTTTCAGGGTTATAGAATCATTCCTAATCCTTATCTGTGCTACTACAATGAACATGAATGTGGTCCCATAGCCTGTATGTGAGGCACATGATACACCTATTAATTGTACGAGGCGTGTGCCACCCTGCCCGCCAAATCCCGGTGAGCGGCGAAGAAAGCGGCGGCAAATCGCGCCACCCCTTCCCTAGCCAGGGACCAAGAGGGATGGATAAGTCCCTGGACACTCAAGGTATCCCTCCCTACCGCTTGTGTCAGCGGTCCTCGAAAACAAGCTGTCTGGGGATCAGAGTTACAGCCATGCTGATGTAGTACCACGCTGCCTCCTCCTGCCCAATCCTATTATGAAGGGCCTACCCTGCGGTATCCCCTCTGAGGGAATGGTGCCTGCGCCGCCTGCTTGGGCCCAGCCCCTCGCAATGTAATTGAGGGCGTGGCAAACGCATGTGCTCATGATCTGGCTTAGGCCGGTGTGCCGCCCGACCTGTGTATAGCTGTGTCCTACATTGCATCCACATACGAGTAACCAGTAGCATCCTCTCAACCTTAAGTCAGGACAGCTGGTATAAACAATGCTTGCTAGTTCCACACGGGCCGCGGCCCTGTTACCGTCGCAGCCGGGTGTTCCGCCACGGAGAGGGAGCCACGGGGCGTGACCTCTGACCCACGTATGTCTAGGCCCCCCCGCTATGTCCTCTGCCACTGCCAAGACACAAACCCATAGCTACTAACTTTGAATGCCCCCGCACAAGCTCCCTGACCGCACAACACTCCTTCCCCCTAGATTGTGGGTAGTGGAAGGGGTCACATCGGCCGGACACCGCAGCCGGTCTGCACCCGGCGCCGGCAAACATGCACACAGCACTCTGCGAGGTGCACCCTCAGGGAGGACGTAGCACAATCCAAGCCATGCTTGGTTGTCGGGCGACAGCAGGGCCGCCGCCACGGGTCGCCCAACTGTAGCGCATGACCAGGTGCACCAGTGGAGGTCTGCCACTAACGCGACCCCCCCCACGCCACACCCGGCCCCCGGCTGTGCCGCATTAATCATAACAGTGGGGAGCAACATTGTGTCGCATGCCCACCTCCTCCCCCAACACGCAGCACTACTCCCCGCAGGCAGAGGCCCCGGCCAGAACTCCGCGTTGGTGAGCCGTGTAGGGGGGATTACATCCTGGTGTTCGCTGCCCTCCCTACCACGCAGCCACAAATCCCCGTGGATCGGGACCCAGCGAATGCGCAGCTTGGGGTAGTATCCTGGCGCTCGCTGCCCCCCCGCGAAGATAACGTGGACTGACCCTACCCCGTCCGAATGGGATGCAGCCCATGCACTGCTTGGTGTGCGTGAGGACGCGACACGCGTTTCTCTATTGCATACCAGAGATCCACCAAGGACCAGGAATAGGCCGCCCGAAGGTCAAGCTCCCGCGGGCCGAACCATGGGACTGGCGCCAGAACTAGGCAAGGGGGAGAAGCAACGCGGTGCTCGCTGCTCTCCCCCGATACAAACAACAGGCCCAACAAGGAGCGTTTGACTCGCCCACCTTATGGGGCGTTTTGTATAGTTCCTCCGGAGCGGGCGGCCCCTGAACATAGCGAGTCGCGGAAGGGGGGGGTGTGGCCCTCGCTGCCCCCCCACCCAGACACACAACAGGCCCCGTAGGCGAGGGCCCTAATAACGGCCTGCACACACGACAGCCGAGGAGGAGGGGGGGGCCTCGCGACACTCACCGCCCCCCCCCTTTCCCCCTTCCCCCACGCAGCAACTGGCCAGCGAGGGCCGGGGACCCGGAGTCGGGTATGCCCAAAATAGCACCGACCCCCTAAGGCCCCATCCCCGGTCTGCAGTATGCTGACCAGGGGAGGGGCCCGCTGCCCTTTGCAAACCGGGAGGTGTCATACCCCAACATGACGCCCGCTGCCACAGCAATGGCCAGGCCTTGCAGCCATGCCCCGGAGGAGGGGGGGTGCGGAGGTGAAACGCACTCACCGCATACAGCTCCAGAAGGTCCCACATCTAAACGGCGTCAGGGTGAGGGACAAAGAGGCCGCCAGGTGGGCGGGGGAGGCATATATACCTCTCCCCTTCCCCCACCTCGGCCGGAAGTGACACACGGAACCCCGAAGGGGTCACCGGACACTAGGCTGTCCAGTGTGCCATCCTGTGGCACTAAAGGGGCCGCCCTCTTATGAGGGTTCCCTGCGGGGACGTGTCGGTCAGCCCGCAAAACACTGAATCCAAAATATCGACTGGTAAGTAACTACAGCTTCCAATAACTCCCTCCACCTATATGTGCCTTGGTGGTATGTATATCTTCAAGACATGTACATGTGGCGTTAGGAATAGTAAATCTACACTTCCCTATATGCACTTTCGATAGTTTGTCCCTCTGTATTCTGTCCACAAAATGTTTGTATGTTGCTATTCTTGGGCTCGACATTCAGCAGCGCCGCCGCTCTGAGGCTCGGGCACGACATTCAGCAGCGCCGCCGCTCTCAGGCTCGGGCTCGACATTCAGCAGCTCTGCCGCTCTCAGGCTCGGGCTCGACATTCAGCAGCGCCGCCGCTCTCAGGCTCGGGCTCGACATTCAGCAGCGCCACCGCTCTCAGGCTCGGGCTCGACATTCAGCAGCGCCACCGCTCTCAGGCTCGGGCTCGACATTCAGCAGCGCCGCCGCTCTCAGGCTCGGTGCGTCTTGCACAGAGAGTCACCTCCAGTCACCGCTCCTTGCCATTTGTGCGATCCTTTTACCTCACAAGCAGCTCACTGTCCAATGCAGGCTCTCATTCATGTTAGTTTGTCTATAATGCTTCTGCTTGTTCCGCCTTCTTTCCTTTGTGTTTACTGTTCAGTATATATCCTGACTGTATAGTTTTGTCTTTGCAGGCATCACCCATTAAAGGTCCATGATCCCATCCCATCCCATCCTACTCCAATCCACGGATTTTGTCTTTTACATTTCCAACTTTCAGGTTTTGTCTTGTGTGCACTAAACCCCACCTCCAACATGACCTACTTCTTCCTGGCGAGGTCAGACTCTCCTTGCTGGTCAGACTCCCCTTGCAGGCCAGACTCCCCTTGCAGGCCAGACTCCCCTTGCAGGCCAGACTCCCCTTGCAGGCCAGACTCCCCTTGCAGGCCAGACTCCCCTTGCTGGCCAGACTCCCCTTGCTGGCCAGACTCCCCTTGCTGGCCAGACTCCCCTTGCTGGCCAGACTCCCCTTGCTGGCCAGACTCCCCGACTCCCCTTGCTGGTCAGACTCCCCTTGCTGGTCAGACTCCCCTTGCTGGCCAGACTCCCCTTGCTGGCCAGACTCCCCTTGCTGGCCAGACTCCCCACGCTGGTCAGACTCCCCATGCTGGTCAGACTCCCCACGCTGGTCAGACTCCCCACGCTGGTCAGACTCCCCACGCTGGTCAGACTCCCCACGCTGGTCAGACTCTCCACGCTGGTCAGAAGCTCCACGCTGGTCAGAAGCTCCACGCTGGTCAGAAGCTCCACGCTGGTCAGACTCGCCACGCTGGTCAGACTCGCCACGCTGGCCAGACTCGCCACGCCGGCCAGACTCGCCACGCCGGCCAGACTCGCCACGCCGGCCAGACTCTACATGCCGGCCAGACTCTACATGCCGGTCAGACTCTACATGCCGGTCAGACTCTACATGCCGGTCAGACTCTACATGCCGGTCAGACTCTACATGCCGGTCAGACTCTACATGCCGGTCAGACTCTACATGCCGGTCAGACTCTACATGCTGGTCAGACTCTACATGCTGGTGAGAAGCTCCATGCAGGTCAGACTCGCCTTGCAGGTCAGACTCTCCATGCTGGCCAGACTCTCCATGCTGGCCAGACTCTACATGCTGGTCAGACTCTCCATGCTGGTCAGACTCTCCATGCTGGTCAGACTCTCCATGCTGGTGAGAAGCTCCATGCAGGTCAGACTCGCCTTGCAGGTCAGACTCTCCATGCTGGCCAGACTCTCCACGCTGGCCAGACTCTCCACGCTGGCCAGACTCGCCACGCCGGTCAGACTCGCCACGCCGGTCAGACTCGCCACGCCGGTCAGACTCGCCACGCCGGTCAGACTCGCCACGCCGGTCAGACTCGCCACGCCGGTCAGACTCGCCACGCCGGTCAGACTCTCCACGCCGGCCAGACTCTCCACGCCGGCCAGACTCTCCACGCCGGCCAGACTCTCCATGCCGGCCAGACTCTCCATGCCGGCCAGACTCTCCATGCCGGCCAGACTCTCCATGCCGGCCAGATTCTCCATGCCGGTCAGACTCTCCATGCCGGTCAGAAGCTCCGTGCTGGTCAGAAGCTCCGTGCTGGTCAGAAGCTCCGTGCTGGTCAGAAGCTCCGTGCTGGTCAGAAGCTCCGTGCTGGTCAGAAGCTCCATGCTGGTCAGAAGCTCCATGAAGGTCAGACTCTCCATGAAGGTCAGACTCTCCATGAAGGTCAGACTCTCCATGAAGGGCAGTCTCCACTTGCTGGGCAGACTCTCCGTGATGGGCAGACTCTCCGTGATGGGCAGACTCTCCGTGATGGGCAGACTCTCCGTGATGGGCAGACTCTCCGTGATGGTCAGACTCTCTGTGATGGTCAGACTCTCCGTGATGGTCAGACTCTCCGTGATGGTCAGACTCTCCATGAAGGTCAGACTCCCCTTGCAGGTCAGACTCCCCTTGCAGGTCAGACTCCTCTTGCAGGTCAGACTCCCCATGCAGGTCAGACTCCCCATGCAGGTCAGACTGCTGGTCAGACTCTCCATGCTGGTCAGACTCTCCATGCTGGTCAGACTCTCCATGCTGGTCAGACTCTCCATGCTGGTCAGACTCTCCATGCTGGTCTGTTAAGTCCCCACGCAGCAGGGCCCTGACCCAGGCTGCCTCTTCTTGCAGCTCTTTCTAATGCTTCATGGATAGATGTCCTTGTGCAGGTGTGAAAAATAAGATGGAAAATCAGCAGTTGTTGTATGGACAGACAGACACTGGAAGGTGAAGCACTGATTCCGTTTATATCTGTAGGTTAAACCCACTCCACCTCCTGTGCTCCCTTTTCCATCTAGACTTATGACCGCAGATGATGGGCGCAGACTCCTGAGGGGCGCAGACTCCTGAGGGGCGCAGAGGCAGAGCACAGGCTGGCAGGCCTCTGTGACCCACCTTTCTGTAATGCAAACCTGTTGAGTGCAGGTTATGGGCGTCACACAGACACACGTGCACATTTGGTTAAAAAAGTACTAAAAAGATTTTAGGCAAAAGATAAATGAATCTTCACCATGTAGAAAATCCAAATCAGGCTGAGCCGGTGACATCATCCGGAGAGATTTTTCACTGTCATCCTGGTCAGACTCTCCTTGCTGGTCAGACTCTCCATGCAGGTCAGACTCTCCATGCAGGTCAGACTCTCCATGCAGGTCAGACTCTCCATGCTGGTCAGACTCGCCATGCTGGTCAGACTCCGAGAAGCTCCTTCTTTACAGAGGTGGAGCCATCACTGAACAGCCCCCAAACCAGGACCTGGCCTGCAAGGTGCATGTTACATCCTTGACCAACATCTGAGAAGAACTGCTGGAAATAAGAATTAACTCTTATGTGTTCACAACTTCTCAGAGGCCTACAATCATGCACAAATACATCTTGGAGAGGAGATGATCTGGTCAAGATGTGTTTGCAGTTTTCTCCACTTCCTGCCTTGCTCTTCAACATCTGCTGGCGGCCACTGACCCAGCTCCTGGAACGTTACTAGGCGAATCTCTAAATGTACATCACTGGTACTGGTACTCACATCCAATCTCTTCTCCAGCGCATGTCAACGAACATGGACATCACCACCACCTGCCTGAGTCTGGTGTCCCATTGGATGGAGGAATTAATGAATATAAGTTTTGTAGAGCGCGAACTTAGCCCAGGGGCATCAAGGCGCTGCGGAAAGCGATCAGAGTAAAAGGTGTCTATAGAGTAGGAAGCTTAAAGGTTAGGACAGGTGAAAAGCCAGGTCTTCAAGGACTTACGAAATAAGGAATGGGTTTCCAGAGTGGAAATTGGGGAAGGAAGGGAATTCCACAGATTGGCCCCTAACAACGAGAAAGCCCTCCCCCCCACCTAGCTTTCCTCACCCTGGGAACTGTTACCCGATTCTTACTTGCAGATCTCAAGTCCTTGCCGGGAAGATATCTTTGAAACATTTTGTTGATACCTTCTGACCCCCTATTGTGGACGGCCTTGTGGACCAGGCATAAAGCCTTGAACACAATTCTCCTCCCCAACGGGAGCCAGTGCAGGCTTCTAATGGTAGCTGAGACTGAATGGAATTTGGGGAGACCCATCACCAGCCTAGCGGCGGCATTCTGCACCAATTGAAGTCGATGAAGAAGTCCTTTATTTATCCCTAAATAAAGGGCATTACAGTAGTCTAACCTCGAGACCACGAGGGCCACCACTGCCTGTTTCCGTGCAGGAAGGGAAAGAAAACGGAAGATCTTTCTGAGAGTCCGTATCATCCCAAAACAGGTAGAGACAGTTCTATTTATTTGTGAGCCCAAGGAAAGAGAGGAGTCCACAATGATGCCTAAATTCTTGGCACTAAGACAGGGGCGGTGGCAGGATCCAAGAGAGTCAGGCCACCAGGCCTCCGACCAGATATCCATCTTATCTCCAAAGATTAGGACCTCCGTTTTATCCCCATTGAGTCTTAAGTAGTTCTCAACCATCCATGCAGCCACCGCCCGCATGCAGTTTTTAAAATTTCCTGCTGAGGCTGAGACATTCTCAGTGATGGAAATCAGAATCTGAGTGTCATCAGCGTAGGAAAGCACTTCAAGGCCAAAAGATCTTACCACAGTGGCCAGCGGGCTACATAGATATTAAAGAGGGTAGGACTCAATGAGGATCCCTGGGGGACTCCACAGAACAATTGTTTAGGGGCAGAAAGAAATTGGCCCATCTTAACTCTTTGCGAGCGATTCAAAAGGAACGATGAGAGCAGATTGAGTGCGGAATCCTCTATCCCAATTTCCCTGAGCCTGCCAACCAGCCTACAAGGAGAAATCGGATCGAAGGCTGCCGTCAGGTCCAGGAGAATCAGTAGGGTGGTATGACCAGCATCAACCTGTTGTCGGATGTTGTTAAAGACAACGGTTAATGCCGTCTCCGTACTGTGTTCACTCCTGAAACCATGCTGCGAGCCATCGAGCAGTTGGTATTCCTCCAAGTAAGAACTGAGATGGCGGTTAAGATGTTTTTCCAGAATCTTAGCCAGAACGGGCAGCAGGGAAATGGGCCGATAGTTTTTTAATTCTGTCGGGTCAAGAGAGGCCTTCTTTAACAAAGGTTTTACCACCGCTGTTTTCCATGCGGTGGGAAATTGGCCAGAGGAGATGACGGAATTGAGGATAGCGGTCAGAGGAGGTGCAATGGCCTCGCTTCCTAATTTCAGAATCTTAAGAGGACAAGATTCGAGGGGAGAGCCAGATCTAATCCCACTTAACAACAACTCGGTATCCTCTTGAAGAATAGGAGGAAAGGAGCGCAAACGGCAGTCCTTCAAAGGTACTACCCGAGGATCAGATAGGGGATTAGTTTTAGTTCCCGCAGAGTTCAAGTTCTCCAAAGAGGAGTAAATGTCCTTAATTTTGGCATAGAAGAAACCTGCCATTTTATCACAGAGGTCCTGAGAGACCTCAGTATTTACACTAGTCGAAGGGGCTGAAAGGGAATGGATCATAGTGAAAAGTTCCCTAGGGGATCTAATGGATTCCGTCATCATTGAATAGTAGGAGAGCTTTTCCTCATTAATAGCTTGCTTATAATCCCTTAGCCTGATTTTATGCAGATCCCTTTCAGCTTTGTCTGCCTGAATGGGTTCATAGCTTAAATTCAGGTGACTGAGAATCACCATTTGAGACATCTCCCAGCCTTCAAGCACCAGCAGCCACCTTGCTGAAAGTAAAGAAGAGGGTGTTATATTCACAGGGGAAGTCTCCTTTGTGTGTGTCACACAGTTCAATGTGGTGGGCAACAGTGTCAATTTGTAGGTCTCTGAACTCAATTCAACCTCCAGCTCCTCTGAAACAACCACTGGGTGGATTCGACCAGTGTTTTGGTGATAGCATGGTTATACTTTGAAACATCGTCTGTATTGGGCTTCCAAAGAAATCCATCTACAGGTTTCAAAACCAGGCTGCCAGAGTGCGCCGTCAGCAAGAAGTGAGCCTTCAATCCGATCTAACATGAAGGAATGAATAAATGAATGAATGAATTAAATAAATATGTATCAATGCAACACACGCCCAAAGGTATCTTGCCACTAGTGATGCTGAAAAGAAAAAAGAAAGAGAAAAACACTTAGATAGAGCATATAGGCAGAGGCATCTATTTGGCTGTTTGCCAGGAGAACTCGTCGCTCTACGCAGAAATAAGATTTCAGTTTTTTAATAAAAGTCAGGAATAGCGCAAGGATTCTTAGGCAACTGATTCCAAGCTTTGGAGGCTAAACCAGAGAATGACATTCTCCTAAGAGGGCTTGCTTGGAGTGGGGAACTGAAGTCAAGAATTGAGAGGCAGAACAAATGGGACGAAATAGGGCAGATTCAGTGATTCAGACCTGAATTTCAAGACCCGCCATACCACGTAACTTTACTACTCCTAAACTGAGAAAAATCCTAACTTTAAGACTTTTGGTATTCACAGAAGGCATTTAGGAGTCCTAAAGTTAGGGCTACTAACTTCTGTGAATACCGAAATGAGTAAGTTCATTCTGTGAATACCAAAAAGTACTAACTTTACGTTTTTGACGTAAGTTAGTTCTGTGAATCAGGCCCGATGTCTTTTTCCCCATTAGACACATTGAATTATCGAAAGAGCTGCTTGAAATAAACTCCACCTTACCTTCAGAAAGAAGAGCTTCCATAGCGGGGCCACCTCCACCTCGATGATGTTGTGACCACAGACCACCTTCCTGAAGGAGACAATCAGCCAATCACTGCTCAACATTTCATCCCGTTCAATTTATACTGATTGGCCAAAACAAAGAATTAAACCAGTTGTTTAAAATTCTTGCCCTGCATCCAAATACCCTAATGGATCCGGAACAGAGAGTATAAGCATCAGACTAAGATCAGTCCAGGTCTCGCGGTCCTTTATTTGAATCTAACAGCGGCTCATAGAGATCACCAAGGGGCTGGTATATTTTTACCAACCTTCCATCTAGCACGCTTGCAAGACACATGGTGCACGGAAAAGGCAGTGCCTCCAAATTACAAAACATGGGCAAAACCAGCAGTAGAACCTGTGAAAAGCAATATCTTCAAGTTTCTCATATAATAACAAAATCATAACAATGGACTCAGACTATATGTTAGTTGTTGACATCCAGTTTTGTCAATATCCAGAACTTAAAGATGTACAGTGCGCATATCCCATTGGACTCTGCAGAAAACGATAATAGAGGCCACCTTAAGAAACCATCTTTTTCAACATCTAAAGACTAAAGCCATCTGTGACCTGATTCTCACCGGGGATCTGAGTGCGGTCTTGGATCCAATGCGTTTTACTCCGGATGCATCAGTGGCACCGAATCCCATATGGGATCTACCAGACATTAGAGCAGACACTCGATCCAACCAAGAAGCAATATTAGTTTCTGGACAGTTTCCCATAAATCAGTCTCAATGGTCCAATCTACCATACATACTGCCCTAAGCAATCCATTTTAAAAGGCAAAAAAGCCAGTTTACTTAAATATAGTACGACTATTCCGCTACCCTAGAAACTGCCCCATGTAGTTTGGGAACTTTAGAGTAAACAGGAGGAAGCTGTTAAGAAACCCAAGACGTCTGGGAGCACACGGCTGTCCCAGACTGGAAGATAACAGACCCAGACCCTGCTTTCTCAGCATTTGTGAGCATCACAGTTTGCGGGACATTGTTTTTGTTTTTGATGTAAGAGTAGCCTCCGTTGCCAGCTTTTAGTAATACACAGAGTAACATCAACTTTTACGACCACAATTATTATTATCGGTGTTGTTTCATACTTTCAACAAACTATCATATCTTCTGATCCTTTTCCACAATTTCTGTTGCGAGGACTTGTGTAACTCCTTTAATCTTACTTCTTTATAGTAATGTGGTTTGGATCTTTTACTGATTGGTTTCTTATCTTTAGTGTTCTTTAAACATTTTACTTGCATTTCTCTGAAGAAAAAATGAATGGAATTTATTTCAAATGTACATTAATTAAAAGTAATTTAAATAAACTATATCAAACAGGTTTTGTGCCAAGGTTCTCCTTTTACAGCATTTAAAATAAATTGTTTACCTTAATTTGCTTTGATTTCATAGCATAGAACTAGGATTATTGATAGAGTTAGTTTTAGGTTGACCATTAGGGTGAGATTAAGGCCTAAATTAAACACTGGACTTATAGTAACCATTAGAGTTAGGGATTGTGATCAGGCGAATGAGATAATGGTTTTGATGGAGGTGAAGCGGTCATTTGAATGCCAGCTCTGGAGTCTCTGTGACGATATGTTTATAATATACTGATGCGATGCGATGCGATTGGTCCAGTGTCAAGGTAACTGAGGAAGTACATATTTGGTTCTATCCTTCCTTGGTCATCACGCACACCAACGTCAGATATCCTGCCTGGTCTCTATTTTACCTGCTCAATGAGGCCATTGCCTCACATCATTAAACATTACAAGAGGACTACTTATCTCTTTCCTGTTGATGCACAAACCCACTTCCGGCTGGATGGATCATCAGGGGCCAAAGGGAACAGCAGCACCTGCAGGATTGAGTCATCTGAAGTAATCCTGCAGGCCACTGTTCAACCACTCAGCAAAATGTTCCTGAATGTTTGACAAATGTGTGGAAATAAATCCCACAGAGTGTTCAGCTGAAGTGTTTGGGACCTGCCTGTCACGTTATTCTACTATTTGGCGTGCAACGTGATACCCCCTCACTGGTATCTGTAATCTGCCCATTGTGGTCCGTAGTGAGGTCTGGGTGGTGTACATTAGACATGACACCACTGAATGCCCTGCACAAAGAGGTGACATCACTAGGACTTCACTCTACCTGACATCCTGCTCTTCTGTCGACAGCCCGGACCCAAACTTGGAATGTATGTCTGCACAGGAATGCTCCTCCTCCAGAGCCCTACAATAGGAGTTCAAGAATTAAAACGGGCATATTTCAGTGGAGCAAGTCACAAAACAATGAAGTATCCCATGTGATGCTCACCCAATTTTCTCAAATCGTTCCCAGGTGTTGTCCCAAATGTACCTGATTTTCTGAACCCGAATGTATTTAACCTGCGAAGGAAACAGCGTCTGGTTAGTGTCTGTGGCAGTTCTTGAAGTTCACTACAGTCTGGAATACCAAATTTCCTTCAATCAAAAATCACCAAATACCCCCAACAGGGGAACTTCAGGTTGGCACCAAATTTTATAATTCCTGCTTATAGGAAGAAAACTATGTGTGGCATTACTTTCTGCGTTCAAGCCACCAGAACTTGGAATTTCCTGTCTGCGAAGATTAGAGCCACTGGGACTCACTTAGATTTCAGAAGGATGGTGAAGATCTGGTTATTCCCAATGTGATCCACCACAACAAAAATGGCATCACAAAATCAGGCCACACTGCCTAAAGACAGACACCCTGCAGGCCCCCTAAGATTAAGGGAGAACCAAATCGAGGGGGCGGCTTAGCGCCCATTGAAGATGGCAGCAGGCTAACGGAGCTCCGTCGCAGCCGTGAGGTATTTTTCATCACATATCTACAATTTCGCCACCAGACTGCAGCTTTTAACAGCCACATGAAGTGGAATCCTTCTGGAACACGACTGAATTCACAGGCGATGGCTTAATGGGCTCTTTGTCATCTTTACTGAATTGAATGCTTTCCGGTCCAAAGCTCCACCTGCGCCCACATGAGGTATTTTTTAACTGCGCACACAACTTGCTTTGGTACTAATGCAGAACCTTTTAACCCTGCATCCCTCATAAATCTTTCTGCTGTTCTGTGTGCTTGGAAGTTTCACTTTCAACTATTTTTCTCTTCAAGTCAGCATTTCTATTTCTGAAGCATTGCAATAGACTGCTGTACAAGACTGCTTTAACCACATTTTAACTGCAGCTCATTTGGAGATAATTCCCTATACAACTTCCTTTTATTTTATCATATATATTTCTGTATGGGGAAAACAAGGAATTTAAAATTATACATCCCTGGCATGGCACACTTGCAGCTACAGTTGATACTGAAAACTCTTTTTCTTTACTGGAATCCTCCTGCACCTCTACAATTTCTTCTAAGCAACCCTCTAAAATACTAGCCACAGCTCCTCTAATAGCAAAAAAAGGCCGAAAAAAAGATCCTCCATTACCTGCTAAACCTATTACCTCTGTCTCTATGAAGCTCCTTCCAGATGAGATCCGCGCCTTGAAGCCCCATATTGAGGAAACTAATACAAAGCTTCAGCGACTGGACGACAAATGTCTCTGATGGAAAATAGAGTTGCGAACATAGAACATCAGATGCTTTCTATTCAGGATACTGCTCAAGATGTTACACACCTCAAAGCGGAAGTGTCACATCTTAAGAAAGTTTCTGAAGATTTAGAAAATCACAATAGACATAATAATCTTCGCATTTATGGTCTTGGGGAGGAAACGGAGGGTTCTCAAACTATTTCCTTTTCCCAAAATGTTCTCCCAAAAACTTTGGACATGCCTGAATCCACTAAGCTTAACATACATGGTGCTCATAGACTTGGTCATCGATCTCAACATGCCTCCCCATCACAAAAACCTTGGGGTGTCATAATATTTTTTCTGGAATATCAGGATTTTCTCACATTTAACAAGGCAGCAAAAACCAAAGGTTGTGTTACTTGGTCAGGAAACTCATATTTTGTTCAAGAGCTGGCTAAAGCTACAGCAAACAGATGGAAGAAATGTTTCAACATGCGACCAGCATTGCGTTCCCTTGGAGTCAGATTTGGTATTTTCGATCCATGCTTCTTTAAAGTAGCTTACAATAACAAAGCCACGATGTACGAAGATCCCTCCCTGCTGCAGATATTTATTGACAACTGTAAAATGGAAACAATGGACACTTCTAAATACCTTTTCACTTGAAGGCTTTATATAATTTTTTTTTTTTATGTTTCACGTTGTTGCTGTATATTTTAATATCTAGGTTAGCCTACTATTTAACTTAATGTTTTATTAGTCTCTTAAAGCTATATTATTGTATAAGTTAATAATGTATATCTTTTTCTTCACTTTTTTAAGTACCACTTTTTGTGTCGTGCCCAGCAAATCCTATTTTTACACCCATATCTATAGTCTGGATGTTTCCCCTCCGGCTGCTTCTGGAACCCGGCTGTTGTCATCTTCCCTTTTGTGGTCGCACCACTCCCGATTATTTTATCCTGGTATTTGGTATGACTTTTGTCTTATTTTGTTTCTGTCAAGATCCTTATTTCTTTTATCTTTTTCATTTTTTCTTTTCTTTATCTGCATTTCCTTTTTTTCCTTCTATTTTCATACTCTCTCCTATGTTTTCTCTCTTCAATATTTCGTATTCTTCATCTTGCTCCTTCTCTTTCAATGTGTTATTTTCTTTTATATTTCTCTCTCTGCTAAGAAATGCATGGTTTCATTTATTACTCGATTAAACAATTGACTTAATTGTCATTCTTGACGTCTAGAGTACGCTAATTTCACTGCAATTCTTTATTCATTACTTTGCATGTTATTACTTGGAATGTAAAAGGGTTATGTTCACCTATAAAACAACAATGACTTCTTACTCATTTAGCCAAATTAAATACTAATATTGCTTTGTTACAGGAAACTCATATTATTGAAGTGGAGCCCACAAAACTTGGTAGACATTGGGTGAGATATATGCATTTTCCTCACCAAGTAACGGGAAACGTAATGGAATTGAAATTCTGCGTAAAAAATCTTTGGATGTTACCTTGTTATCACAAGAATGAGGATCAAAAAGGTCGGTGGCTTCTCGTAAGATTACAAGTGAACAAAATACCAATATCTGTTTTTAATATTTATACACCCACACATCGTGATAAAACATTTTGTCCCTGAACTACACCCAAACTAATGTCTATTTCGGATGACTACTTTGGTGGGTATAAAATCTGGTAATGGAATCTTTTTTGGATCGCTCCTCCAAGTCTTATTCTGTCCCTACCTACATTCGCAAACAACTCACCACAGCCATCAAACAAAGATCCCTTATTGATTCTTGGAGAATTTGCAACCCCTGTTTACAAGAATGTAATTTTTTCATGCCTGTACATTTCTCTCAATCTAGGATTGATTACCTTTTCATTTCTAAACCCTTATCTCAACACATCATACAAGCTGAGATGGGCACCATTTTGATTTCTGAGCATGCACCTGTAATTCTAGATCTAGACCTTCTTCCTCTTCCCCCCAAAGTTAGACGTTGGTGCTTCAATACTTCTTTTTTTATTGGATATCTCTTTCACACAAGGTTTTGATACTTTTATAATGGAATTGTTGGCTTCGAATGAATCTCCTGACTTATCATTTCCAATTATTTGGGATACATTCAAAGCGGTTTCTAGAGATTTTATCATTACTTATGTTTCCACCCAAAAGAAAATACATTTTAAAAAAGGACTAGATTTAATGAAATATATTAATCATTGGAACAATCCTACTTCATATCCAAATCTAAGTCTTGTTTAGATAATTTAATTTGGACCAAGTTTGATTTCAATAAACTCTCCACGGCAGAGACTAATTCTTATCTCCTTAAATCTAGTTCCAGATACTAAAAATACTTCCAAAATAAAGCAGGTATACTCTTAGCAAATTATCATAAAATTAAAAAGGAACAAAATAAAATAGAAACTATTTTAAGGGAGGATTCCATAACTCTTTTTAGAGACAATGATATCCTTAATGAATTTACTACATTCTATCAAAATCTTTATTCACCAGAATTAGATCCTCTACAATCTGATATTAACGCATATCTTTCTTCTATCCATAATGAATTTGATTTACCTCTTAATTTTTCTTCCCTTGATTCTGATATCACAACTTATGATATTCGTACTGCCATTAACTCAATTAAAAAAGGTAAAGCTCCTGGGCCTATTAGTTTTCCGAGTGAATGTTCCATTCATTTCTCTAAACAATGAATCCCTAAATTACACTGATTATTTAACTTCTTCCAATTCTGCTACCAGGACATTTCAAGAAGCCTTAATATGCCTTATACCAAAAGATAATAAAGATTATAAGTTATGCAAAAACTATAGACCTATTTTCTTAGTTAATTCTGATTATGAGATTTTTTGCCAAGATTCTGGTGTTATGCCTTGATCCTCCCCTCCTCAATTTAATTGGTCATGAATAAACTGGTTTTGTTAAAGGTGGACAACTCTCTGATAACATCAGGCTTTTATTAGATGTTCTGAGTAAATCTTAAGCTTATAAACATTCTTTAGCAGCCATTTCCTTGGATGCTGAGAACGTTTTCAATCGGATACACTGAAAATATTTATTCTCTCCACTTTCATGGTTTGGTTTTGGGGAGAAGTTCATTATCCTTAGTCTCTCTTATATTCTTCCCCTTCCACATATATATTTGTCAATAACCTAATCTCTCCTTTTCTTTTACACAGAGGTGTACGACATGGCTGTCTCCTATCCCCTCTTCTTTTTATTCTGGCTCTCGAACCCTTTCAATATAAAAGTTGACAAGATAGTGCCATACAAGGTTTCAAATATGGAGATAAAAAAATTACATTTTCAGTCTACGCTTATGATATTCTTTCATATATGGCCTCTCCTGATTCTTCTTTACAACCCATTTATAAATGCAGTTTCCAACTTTTGCCTCGCACTCAGGTTATAAACTTAATTCTGACAAATGTGAAATCCTTCCACTTAACAAATGGTGCATCAAACACGATTTCCTCCCTTCAGGAATTCTTTGGAGCCCGACAAAAATTAAATATTTGGGCCTTCTGTTAACTACTTCTATAAAAGACACTATATCACTCAACTCTAGTACTTTACTGTCTACTTTATCTAACCATACTTCATGATGGAATCCACTATTTCTCTCCTAGTGGGGTAGGTTAGATTCTATAAAGATGTTGGTAGTCCCCATTCATTCTTTTCTATCTTTCGGCAATTCCAATTAACTTTTCCGCCTCTACTTTAAAAAAATGTATTCTATTCTCACTGCATTCTAATGGAATAATAAAAAGCATTGTATATCTTTGTCCAAATTACAAAAGAAAAAGCAGCAAGAGGGAGTTCATTTTCCTAATTTTCAGTCTTATCAAAATGCTTTCTTTTTAAAACAGTTAATAGATTTTCAAGATGGCCCAACCACAATTCCATCTCCCTGATGGAGTTATCTTTTATTCAACCTTTCTCCTTTGCAGAATTTTTATCCTTTACTCAACGCTCTTCTTCCATGTATTTTCCTATTCTCAAACATTCTTGCAGAATATTACATACAATTTATATTTCTTCTCTTTCATCTCTAGATCAATTTCTTCAGTCCTCGATCTGGTACAATACATTCATTAAAATTAATAATAAAACTATCTTTTGGAAAGCCTGGAGAGATAAAAGTCTATTATGGACTCATCAATTGATACATAACCACTCACCTATCTCTTTTTCGCAGGCTCAATCCATCTTTCACTTCCCTCTTTCATATCAACACAAATTTCAGTCACTGATCTCTTCTATTTCTACCACATACATTTCACTTTATTTGTTACCCATTTCCCCTCTTCCTATTTCACCTATACCAACCTTACTGCTAACTGCCCCTACTGCTTCTGATATATATACCCACCTTACTTCTCCCCCGTTGATCGACTAAATCCTAGAATTACAATGAGAAGCAGATCTTCACACCTCCTTTCCTACTCCCTTGTGGAACAAATTATGGCTTAAAATTTAAAAGACATTACGTGCTGCCAACACAACTCAAACACTCTTTTTTATTTATAACCGCCTTCTAATTACTCCTGCTTCTTTACACAAGTTTGACAACACCAGGCCATCGTCTTGTTGGTCTTGTTCTTTATCAATTTCTGATATTAAACATTTTATTTGAATGTCCCACCACCTATCAATTTTGGTTACAAGTATGGAAACAAATTAACTCTATTTTTCATACAGATATACCATTCTCCTTTACTTATTTATTTTTAGGTGGTCTTTCTGATGATTGGCATTGTTGTACTTTTAATCTACAAACTGTAGACTTAATATTTGCTGTCGCATTTCAACAGATTACTAAAAATTGGAAGAATTCTCTACATATTTTCTGTCAAGCATGGTGGTATTGTGTTTGTTATATAAATAGACTAGATGGAGTGTATACTGCCCCAATGTCTCTATTAAATGAAATTCTCTTTGGTCTCCAGTAACCATTTTTAAGATTCCTCAGTTTTAAAAACTTTCATACATAAACCCATAATTGATGAAGTATCTCAACCTCCTTGAATATATTATTTTTCTTATTAGAGCTTCCATTCTAATAGTAATATTGTTAGAAATGGGGGTCTCTAGTTGGCAACGGTTTGCACCTTTGTCCAAGTAGGGACCCTTCTTCCTAGTCAGGGTAAGGGGAATACACTTCTAAAATAACCCCTGCTCGCCCCCATGGTAGCTTGGCACGAGCAGCCAGGCTTATCTCGGAGGCAGTGTGTAAAGCATTTGTGCACACATACAGCAATACAGTGAAAACACTACATATGGACACCACACCAGTTAAGGAAAAAAAGTAATCTTTATCTAAACCAAACAAGACCAAAACAACAAAAATCCACAATACAGTAATCAAAATATGACTTTTAAAAGGTAAACATGCTTCTGTTCAAAGCAAATTGCAAATGTGGCACTTTTCACACAAAGTACCTTGGATGCGTCACGCACACAAACAAAACCTGTCGCAGGGAAGGTGATGCGTTTGTTCCTTACTTCAGGGGAGGTGATGCGTCGGTTCCTTACTGCCACGCAGGGGCGGTGATGTGTCGGTTCCTTACTGAAGGAGAGGTGATGCGTTGGTTTCTTACTGCGACACCTGTGTTTTTGCTGCGTGGCGCCCAGATGCGATGCGTGAGCTACTTCTGTGGCGGCACAATCAGTGCTGCAGGCTGACTGGCAGCATTTGATTTACAGGCCCTGGGCACACACAGTGCACTGTACTAGGGACTTACCAGTAAATCAAATATGCCAATCATGGAATCACCAATCCCTAAACACAATTTACAGGGAGAGCGTATGCACTTTAACACTGATCAGCAGTGGTAAAGAGCCCAGAATCATAAAAGCCAACAAAAACAGGTCAGAAACAGAAGGCCAAAAAGCAAAAGGTCTGGAGATAAACCCGCTGGACAAGCCAGGTGCAACAAATATGTTTTGCTTTTTTATTTCCCTGATAATAAGTACTCTATGATTTTTGTAATTCCACTACTGTTTAAAAGTATGCTAGTTTCAATACATGAGAAGTGCTTTTATTTATCCCTTTCTATTTTCTTTCTCCCTTCCCCCTTATACGGTTTTCTAAATATAATTGCAAATATTTTCCTGTTCTATCTTATTATTATTCAAATGTTTTCAGAACACTGTTATTATATTATATTGTGAACCTGCTGTTTGTTATTTCCCTTTTTTCCTACTTAATGAACTTTAGTTTTAAAACCTAAACGGGATAACCAAATCAGCAGTATTCTTTTACAAACTATCGGCACAAGACCAGATCCACTTACAAAGATACCACCCATGTCTCTGCTTCAACCAAATGCACATCAGGATGGTCAACGCACATCACAGAGCTGGCTCACTCCTCCCTGAGACCAACCCATCCCCATCCTATCCCCCAACCCTCCCTAGAGACATTACCTCCATTTGTAATTTACGGTAAGCTTCCTTTTCCCCCACCCCACACCCTGCTCCTTGTACAGTCTAAATGCCTGTTATTTGTCATTTTCCTCTCATTAGGACTGAACGTGTTTTTATTTTATATTTTTGCTGTTGGCATAAATAATGTAATCTCGTACATGTTTATCAACAAATGAATCTGCACCTCTTTCGTAGGCTAATCAACATTTAGGGCCTTATTTATGAGGCCCTGTGTCACTTTTGTGCCGCCGGTGCGTCACTTTTTGTGACGCACCGGCGGCGTGAAAAATGCACCATGTTGCGCCCTATTTACAAAGGGACGCATCTAGGCAGATGGGTCACTTTGTAAACCCCTGCCTCACAGCAGGCGTAAGACTGACGCAGTGCCATATTCATAGCCCTCCCCGCTGTATTGCTGGAGTTGCGTCACGCTTCCGACACATCTCCAGCAAAGCGTCAGTTTTGTGCCGACAGATACGCCAGTAATACGGACGTATCTGTCATTCCTTGCGACATGATGCGTCATACAGTAAATATGATGCATCCATCATGTCGCAAGGAGGGCGCACTGAGAAGTGACGCATCACTGCTTTCACGCAGCGATGCAACAGTTTATCAATAAGCCCCTTAGAATCTTTATTTAAGCATTAATTTCAGTCTTAAGTAGCGTGTAGAAGGCCAGACTTGCATTAAAGCGCTTTACAAAGGATACTGCCTGACATCAAACAGATTCCAAACAACAATGTAAGGGAAAATCCTTTTGGGGTTAAAATGGCAATTTCAGTTCATATCCACGCGCTCCTTGAGTGCCCTAAACTTAACTTCTTTTGAAAAAATACCTGGGGTATGAAAGGTACTGGTCGGGAAACAAAGGTGTCGGTTCCACGATTCTGTGATACAATCTTTTCTGGAAACAGCACTGCATCTTTTGAGATTAGGTTTCTGGCTATAACTGTACACAACATGAAAGACAACAGAAACCCCTTACCTCCAGGTTGGAGAAATGCCCTTTGTAGAATTCAGGAAACTTTCCCGAAGAAGTGAACCGTTTGACAAATGGGTGTGTGGTAAACATTGATGACGACATGGCGTGGGCAGAAAGTAAAGAACTAGCCAAGCTGCGTCTTGTAGCTCGTGGAGATACAAAAATACATTTCCCCAATGGCTGTGACCGAAAAGAAAACTAGTGTAAAGAAAAGAGGGAAAGTTAAATAAAGTAAATAAGGCCACTGGAGACAGCTGTTCGGCAGCCTGTAGAATGTCCAATGCTTCCCTTCTACTTCCACTTGTTCACAGACTATAGTCCACCTTCTGGCAGGTGTGGCTGGCCATGCTTCTTGACGCAGCGTGATGATGTCATTTCCTGTTAAGAAATGGGAAGGTTTTATCTTGTTCGGTTGCCCCTGGTGTGTCTTGCGTGACAGACACACATTCTTGTAACCTGCAGTTGTGGCCACTCTTGGTCTGTGAAGATGGCTCGGTGGGGGTGAGATGTGACCTCTCTTTTACTAACGGAGAATCTCCCCCTCTGCCACATTTTACTTCCTTTACAGTCTTTGCAGGAGATACTGGAAGCCTGGAACAGAGATGCTGCAGATCATTAATACCCTATTCTTGGGTTGTTTCCAATCTGTCATTTTCTCGCCACTGGTTCAATGGTTCGGTCTTACGCAGGGGATCACCGGATCACCTGTCCCTGTTCATGTGATACACAAACCACACAAATGTTGTGCCACAGCAAACGTGAACCACAATCCAGCTGTGGCCCTGAAAGAGTCGCAAATCCACGCAGCGGCCAAAACCTCTCCTGAGGCGGACTCACATCTTTCTATGGCAAAATGTTCTACCAACCTCTAGCGAGGAGTGTGAAAGCAGTCTGAATTACTGGACGATGAAAGAACATGAAGACCATTGTGTAGCATCATAATGTGATAGCAGCAGGGGGTGAGGGACATATCTGCATTATCACAGCTCCCGCCTTATATAACAGCGCCCATGGGGCAGCCACCACCCTGGTAAAGAGGCCAAGCATGGTGGGGCCAGGCATCTGAGCCTTCCTCGTCACCAGCTAAGGTGTCGCACAGGTCCTCAGCTGGTAGCAGACACTAGATGAGCGTTGAAGGTTCTTGTTTCGTATCAGGAGCCAAGGGTCAGAGCCATCGACGGACCACTGATGATGCTGGACGCTAACCAGGAGGTCAAGGACAGGAGACTCGGAGTAAAGGGGGGACAGGTGGTTCGTTGGGGGACCCCACATGTCTGTTTCAAATGTACACCACCACAGAGGAATGCTGGCAGCACAAGCCTTTTGGAGATCTCACTCACCTTGGTGTCAAGTCTTGTAGCCCCCCCCCCCTAAGAATCTGATGGTGGGCACTGATGGAAGTCACTGAACGATCCAAGGATATCACTCCCAAAACACCGCGGCCATTCACTTCCGGTGCCGCAATGGGCGACCACCACATATAGGAGGAGACTGGCCAATGAAATGTTTCATGATCTTCACCCTAAGCTTTGCTGAATATGCTAAATTCGACACAGGGCATCGAGTGGGCACTCCTTATGCACCACTAGGAACAGTGGTTTAATAATCCGAATTGTGATGGTGCCAGTCATGCAGTGCCTATAGTTTTCCACAGCCATTCTTGAACTTGTGAAAGAGCAACTGTCCATTTGAAAACCATTGAGCAGATGTTACATTTTCCCTGTCTGGGGAATTTCAGAGGTTTTGCGGGTTTAAAAGTTAGCTTTTCTGTTATTTGAACAACTAACCACAAAATCACTTTAACGTTTGTGGTCCCAGCACTTTTACCCATGAACCAATGTGTGTGTGCCCTTAAAATTCACTTCTAGAGACACGACTGAAAGGGAGAGGAATAAAGAAAAAGTGACAGAAAGAGCTCGAGAGAGTGTGTGTGACAGAGAGAGAGTGAGGGAGAGGAGAGAGACACTTCTGAGTGATGGTGTTTTCTGTGCTGCTTGCTGTGTATTTCCTGAACTCCTGGATACTGACGTCAAACCCTGAACTCAGATAAACTAAGGTAATTACTCAGCCCTGAATTAAAAGACATAAATACTCCCCCTAATGAGGGTTTACTCCGAGAGTGAGAGCCTGGTTCTGTTTTGTGTCTGGACTGAGCCCAGGTGTCTGCTGGGACACCCTGTTCGGTATGGATCCGGTTCATCCGTGGCGCCCTGACTCAGTCACGTGACACAAGATAAACACGTTGATGAGCAAAGCCTTTTAACACCCACAAGGCAGTGCTTTGTAAACAGTCACTGCATAGAAGGGGCCACGTGTCCAGAGCACAAACGGACACTTTCACACAAAGACTGAGTAGTGATTGAGTCCACGCAGGTTAGTATGATTCAAGTAGATTTATTCAGGATCACATCAAGATGATAACAGGACCATGACAAGACTCTCTGAAGACCCCACCAGAAGCAGCCAGCAGGCAGCTCAGGCCAGTCAACTGTGACTCATTTGACTCACAACATTCCAAGGCGAGTCATCACTGTAAGATTCTACAGGAAGGGCATGCATAACATGGAAGTCAGGATATAACATATCCCCCTTTCTCCCAAATAAACAAAAAGAACAACAATGAGAGAACAAGGGAGAAGAACCGAGAAAGAGAAAACAGAGGAAACAGAACCGTAAGAAGAAAGGAAAGCAAACATAGAAACCATCCTCCCTTCTATACACAACAGAAAAGAAGAAAAAACAACAACGTCAGAGAAGAGGAGAAAAGGAAACACGCACGACTGCCCCAAAACACACCCACTGGCCAGAACGGGAAGGTAAGGAGGCTGAAAAATGAAAAACCAACAGAGCAAGAAAACACAACAGAAAAGAAGAAAAAACAACAACGTCAGAGAAGAGGAGAAAAGGAAACACGCACGACTGCCCCAAAACACACCCACTGGCCAGAACAAGAATGAAAGGAGGTTGAAAAATGAAAAACCAACAGAGCAAGAAAACACAACAGAAAAGCAGAGTAAAGCTCAGAATCCACACGAGACACGAGAAGAAGACCTCAGAAGGAAAACAGAAATGAAGAAAGAAATAGGGAAGATGAGGAAAAGTAAAAGGGGATTCCTCATCCAAACACCATTATCGTTACACGACAAAAATGTAATGCATAGATAACAGTGCAAAAATAACAATATAAAGTCCAGTATAAACAGTACATACCTAGCATAGAACCCATGAAATGCACCCAACATAAGTGTATAAAACGTGAGCTAAATATGTAAATATATTAACAGTGTTAAATAGTGGGTAAGAACCCGAAAGCATAGGTAGGAACCCATGACGAATCTCTAGAGATAGAGATGTGTAACCGATGCAAAGGGACTAACAACCTCGCATAGAAAGGCTAAGATTTGTGCACATGTCAAAAAGTATATGGACGTGAACCTGTCAACTAGACATGTGTGGGTAAGAACCCGTAAGCAGTTTCCAGGTTATAGAGAAAGACACATATGCAACAGGACTGTAACCCTTGCATGGATGCAAAACGGACTAAAACCGTTGCATAGATCCCCTGTAAGAAAGGACAACTAAAATATTGTGCACATGTGAAAATAGCATAAACGCACAACAAACAGATGGGACTAAGGCCCATAACATACACCCTGTGTGGGGTAAACTAGACTGTGACTGTATACTAGATGTGGGTGGGAACTCATAACCTGTTATTGTATTAAGCAAACGCTGTGCATACATGGAAAAACAAACAATAAAAGAGCTGTGTGGAGAAGCAAGGCATACCACAAATGAAACCATAGCTAATTGTGAGTACTAAAAACACTAGGAACAATGCACTGTCCCAAGAAAACAATAAGTTAAAATAAATGAAGTAGTCACTGTGGTCAGGAAACAGCTGAAGATTGAGACATGTGGGTTTAAGTTATGCGACAGCAGGAAACCCATGGACTAATGATTGTCTCCAAAAATAAAAGATAAATTCCAACTTGGCACACTAGGTGGCAACGTAACCTTGTACAAGTCATTAAAGTGAAGAAACACAGTTCATGTTAAAATGTCACCATCGCTCGAGAAAGCTTCAAAAGCGTGTATGCAGGAATTGTATGCGGGGTCTGGTGTAGACTGTCCAGTGACTTAAAGAGAAGACAGCTGCACCGATGCCTGAAATGGGAAGCAAGCCGCCATTGAAAATGAATAAAACTTTATACAAGCGGACAACGTGGTTGGCAGAAGACGGTCCTTTGAAGGCTATGTTGAAAACTCTGCAGACTCCAACAGAAAGATGGCGGCACGCAGTCACGCCGGTACGGGATGGCTCACGGCGTGTGCGTGCGCACAAAGATGCAGTGCAGTGAAACTTGAACGTCACGAAGACAACAATGGCAGGCACATCACAGAAGAGGAAATCCAGAAATGGAGGAGGTAAGAGCGCGCGCATAGGCAGCAACACGCGGTTCATTTTTAAATGAAAACTGGGCGGTTGAACTGCCAAATGTCCACGAGGAAGCAAGAACTCAAATGAATACAAAAATGGACTCACCCCTGAATGTCTGCACATGCACTTCGAAAACGCACTGTATACTTTGTGATAAAATGTATGGCAGGAGTTTGCACCTGCATTTTGAAAGCGTGGATTTTGTAGATTCATCCCGGAGCAGTTTGAGTCCAACAAACATCCGGATGGCAGTCTCATCTTGGCTGGCGCACACACATACGATTTTGTCATGGTTCGTTGCACACACAAACGATTTGACACTTCTTTCCCAGACAGCGCAGACATCAATATGTGGGAGATGAACAAAAAACTCAAATGAGAACACAGGTTGCGACCAGCAATGTTGCTTTCCCTCAAAAGTAGTCGCTCTTGCCAAACTCCATAAAGCCGAAATGCTACCCTTGCACAGAAAGAGTTGGCACGCTGCACACGTAGGCTGTAGATAAGAGGCTTGAATGTGGAATTGAAACAGCACTGTAGCGCACACAAATAAATCCACAGGTTGAGACAGGGCAAACCAGGAATGTAACTTTCCTCAGAATTAGAGGGACAAAAGTCTGGCAAACTACCTAGATAACAGTGATTGTGCCCACAGCGCAGGGAAACCGCTCTGCCAAGCTTGTGAAAAGCTCTGTTGTGCCTGAGAGAGTTGTCGCTCTGAAGAATTCCGTTAAGACTACATTGATCGGAAGCATTGTTTCACTTCAGAGAGGTACTGTTAGCGCCATGCGCGTATTTGGCAGCAGCGGCATATAAAGAATTTCGAGTTGTCTCCGCGACGTAGGTTTAACGTCATCCAGGCAACCATTACGAGCCAGGTGAAGCGCGACTTGTCTGTCCACGCAAATTACGTAACGCAGCGCCATCTTGGAAGGGTCTACAAGCAGTGTTAAACCAGCGAGTTGCTTTTACGTTCTGTCAAGCAACGTAACGGCCATTTTGTAGAGATTTTACCTTCGTCTACACGTATTTAGACGTAACTTCACGGCCATGTTGCATCTCCTTTTCAAAAGCTAGAACACTTACGCTCTGGTCTTAATGCAAGATGAGTCTAGTGGCCATTTTAGATGTTTATGACACCAGAATCCAGAAATAGTTCATTACAGTGTCAACATTGACTATACAATGTTCCAACAAGCAAAACAAAGTGCTTCCTGAACCAAGAAGGTGGCATTGTCTTCAACACTAAAAACGCGTGTGTTTTTAATGGTGACACGCACACCTGGCGTGTCGTCAAGCAAAACAAAGTGCATCCTAAACTAAGAAGGTGCTTTGTCTTCAGCACCAAACACGCGTGTGTTTTTTAACGGTGACACGCACACCTGGCGTGCCAACAGACAAAACAACGTTTCTAATTTCAGTTTTACCATATCTATTTCAACAATTTTGGAATAACGGTGACACACTCACCTTGTGTGTCAATTTATCAGTGAACATATACAGTGGTAACTTGGTTTTCTTTCACAACTTTTTTTTTTTTTAAATGATCATTAGTTTGTTTTTGCTTCTCTTCTGTTTCAAAGAAAATACATTTTGTTGACTCTCTTGTGCTACTTGTCTACACCGCGGTGATACACACACCTTGTGTATCCAATAGTTATGTTATTTTTGAACGTGTTATAATTCTTAAGGAAAATGTTTTATTGTTTACCTTATTATTTAGGGAAGAACTTTAGTTCTGCATTTATATTTGTTATTAACTTTGGTTTTGTATAGGAAGTGTTACAAATGAATATGCAGTCGGTATCACCGCTGCCACCTTTTCTAGAGGTGCCGGGGAATCCACCCATCTTGTGGAAAAATTGGTATGATAATTTTGTCACTTATTTAGGTGCCATAGGTGCATCTCGCTATAGAGCTGAGAGAAAGAAACGTCTCCTTTTACATTCCTTGGGATTCGAAGGAAGGTCCATCTTCAAACATTTGCCAGCGTTGGCTCATAATGAAGAAAACATTGATGAATTTGCAGAGGCAGTTAAAAATTAGAGTTACGGTTTGATGTTCAACCTAGTCTGGTAGTTATCAGGCACAAGTTTTTCAAACGCGAACAGAGAGCAGGTGAGGATGTTGATGTTTTTATCTCTGATCTGCGGAAATTGAGTGCAGATTGTCAATTTGAAACTTTCACGGAGCAATTAATCCGTGACCAGTACATTTGTAAATGTTCTGACAAGAATATTCAACAGAAGTTACTGTCAATGGGAAACTTCACTGTTGAAGAAACTATTTGTACTGCAAAGAGCATTGAATTGTCCAAAGTTTCTGTGAAAGAATTAGAGGACAAATCTAATGATTCGGTGGATGTTGTTAGATCCAAGGAAGTAAAGAACTTTGTCGCATCATGATCTGAAAATAAGTTCTTCAAACAATCCAATGTCTGTTTTCGTTGTGGAAACCTTTCTCATGTCAAGTCGGGAAGAGGTTGTCCGGCCAAAAATGTTATTTGCAGAGTGTGTCGCAAGCTTGGACATTTTGCGAAAGTTTCAAAGTGGGAAACATGGGGGTGTATCCAATCAAGATGGCAAACAGGTCACTTCTCCATCGTCCTCGGTTGCAAATGTAGCCATGGTGGAGCGCGTTGATGACAACTACAACAATATCCAAGATGAGTTGAGAGACATGGTTGTTGGTGAAGAGAATGTTTCTGAGGGCGATATTTCTGAATGTGTGGATCCGTATGTTGACATTAGCATTGGAGAGAAAAAGGTGTTTTTATTGGTTGACTCAGGAGCAAGAATAACCATGATCACCCAAGAGTTGTTTAGTGAGGTTTGGGGTTCTCGGCCTTTAGAACCTCCTGATAGGTCCCCAGTCTCATATGAAGGGAGGAGTTTGAGCTGGCAGGTTATTTTGAAGACATCCTTGAATTCAGAGGTAGGAAAATTCATGGGAAGGTATATGCAGCAATCAAGGGTTTGTCCATTCTAGGATGGTTTCATCAAGGTCTTTTCAAAATGGTGCTTAGACCTGGAACCAGGGATCAAGTATCTATTGTCTGCTCTGGTGGTTTTAATGATAATCTCTTTGAACATTATCCCTCTGTTTTTGGTGGGGGATTTTGGTAAGATTAAGGGCTTTACACATCAGATCTGGGTTAAGGATGACACCATTCCGATCAAGCATAGGCTCAGGAATGTACCTTTTAGTGTTAAGGATCAGTTGGAACACGAACTCAATGGTTTGTGTCAGAAAGGCATAATAGAGCCGATTGAGTCTTCTCTCTGGCGTTCTCCTTTGGTTGTGGCCAAGAAAAAGAATGGAGAACTTCGTGTTTGCATTGACTTACGCAGCCTCAATAAGAACATCTGGGTAGATTCTCACCTCCTTCCTAAAATTTCTGATATGTTGTCCATGATTAATGGATCCAAATGGTTCAGTAAGTTAGATTTAGCGTCGGCTTACCACCAGGTGGTCTTGGATCCTTCCTCAAGGCTTCTCACAGCCTTTGTATCACCCATTGGTTAATTTCAATTCTGCCGGATGCCTTTCGGACTTGCCTCCGCGGCGGCAGAGTTTCAAAGGATCATGTGCTTAATGCTTAAGGGGATCAAAGGTGTTGCTGTTTTCCAAGACGATGTCTTGATTTACGGTGAGTCTTCTGAGTCTCATGATGAATCTCTGTATTGTGTCCTGGACATCATGCAAGAGAGGGGTGTTGTTCTAAAGAAAGAAAAATGCATATTTAAGGTACAGAAGGTGGAGTACTTAGGTCATGTGTTATCAGAACATGGTGTAGAACCCAGGCCTGGTCTTGTTAAGGCCATAGTCGACAGCCCTGCTCCTATGGATAAGGTTGGTCTGAAATCCTTTATTGGTCTTTGTGAATTTTATTCACGGTTTTGTGGCTGACTATGCTTCAAGGGTGCAACCATTAACCAACATGTTAAAGAAGAGTGTGACTTTTGTTTGGGATGGTCGCTGTCAAGAAGTTTTCGAATGGATTAAGACCCAATTGGTTGGTCCGAGGATTCTTAAACCGTTTGAACCGGTGGACGCTAGTGGTGTTGGTTTAGGTGCCATTCTCACCCACTGTGTTAATGGCACTGAGCACACGTTGGGATATGCTTCCAGGGTGTTACTTGGACCCGAGTTGAATTTTGTGGTGATTGAAAGGGAACTTTTAGCATGCTGGTGGGCTATCAGGAAATTCCATCCATACATTTGGGGCAATCATTTCCAGCTACGTACTGATCAGCTACGTACTGATCACAGCCCGCTTGTTTCTATCCTTTCAGGGGACAAAATCAAAGAACATACTCCAAGGATTGCCAGACTGTCTACTAAGTTGCTTCAGTATGATTTTGATATTTCGTATCTTCCTGGGAACAAGAATGGCAGATTACTTCTCAAGGTTTCCTGTTACAGAAATTGGGTCACCTTCATGTGATGATGATGATGAAGATGAAGACAACTGTCTCATCGCCTCCTCAGTTTTGAATGATATGTGTGCTGTCAGTAAAAAGTGAATGGAGGGATGAATTGTCTAAAGATACTTTACTCTGCCAGGTCGTCAAGTGTATCAAGAATGGTTGGCCGAAGGAGAAAAACGCACCTTACTCTTTACAGACATTTGTAAAAGTCTCCATGGAGCTTTCTGTGGAAGATGGGTTATTGGTGCATGGTGAAAGGTTAGTTCATCCAGAAAAAGTGAGGAGTAGATTAGTCTGTGGAGCTCATGAAGGGCATGTTGATGTTTTTGTGGGTGAGTGTGTCGTGTGTTCCAATGCTGAAAAGAGTTTCAAAATAAGAACACCTCCCCTTGAGCCCATTGATTTTCGAGCTAGACCTTGGGAGAAGATTGGCATCGACCTAGTTGGTCCTTTTAATCTTCTTCCCACTTCCTCCAGGTTTGCTGTTGTTCAATTAATCAATCAGGCGTTTGTTAAGCGTGACTACTCACCCTTAAGGGTCTCAAGGCGCTAGGGCTAAGGGGGGTGCAGGTTCCAGTCCATCAAGGAGGGGGTCTGTCGGAGAGCCAGGTTTTGAGGTTTCTTGCGAAGATGGGGAGCGATGTTGTCTGTCTGAGGTGGAGCGGAAGGTCGTTCCAGGCTTTGGCCGCGAGGAAGGAGAAGGAGCGGCCTCCCGATCCGGTCTTTCTGGTGCGGGGGACCACAGCGTAGGAGAGCTGGGCTGATCGTAGGGTCCTTTGGGGTGCGTGGAATTTGAGTTGGCTGTTCAGGTGTGCTGGTCCGGTGTCATGGAGGGCCTTGTGTGCGTGGGTGAGTATCTTGAAGGTGATTCTAGTTGTTGTTGCCATTGGTTATTATTCAAAATGGCCGGAGATACGTTTCTTTGCTGAACCTAACTCAAAAAACGTCATTGATTTTCTCAAGGACATTTTCCTGCATGAAGGTTTTCCTTCCACCATTGTGTCCGACAATGGAGTACAGTTTGTCAGTCAGGAGTTCGAAAATTTTCTACAACAAGGGGGTATTACTCATTCCAAGAGCTCACTCTATCACCCGCAAACAAATGGTCTTGTGGAACGTATGAACAGAGTGTTGAACAACTGTGTGCAATGGGCATTGGCTAGTAAGTGCAATGTTCAGAATGCTGTTCGGTCTATGTTGTGGTTTTACCGCACCACACCTCACTCGTCCACCAAGGTATCCCCTTTTGAACTTTTGCGTGGAAGGAAGCCGTGTTCCAAGGTGTGTCCTGGGTGGATGTCGAAGTGGGTGAAATTGGATACTGTGGTTGATGTGGATGATGTTGTCAGGAATAATGTTTCTCAAGCTCAATCATGTCAAAAATCATACTTTGATGCCAGAAAAAGATCTGTCCCTCATACGTTTGTTGTCGGTGACACTGTGCGTGTGAAGATCCCTGTACACAGCAAGAAAGGAAACTTGAAATTCTCTGATCCCATGGTTGTGGATAAAGTGTGCGTAAATGCTGTCATGGTGAACAACAAACATTGGTGGAATGTGTCCAGAGTTGTCAAGTTGACAGGGCATGTTCCCAACAGAAAGTTGCATGGCTCTCCATCTGATGGTTCCCTCTCAAGTGCTCCTTCACCCGGGTGTTTGCGTAGGAGTGAGAGACAACGTTCTGTTCCAAGTAGGTTTCGCTAAGTTTCTTTTCTTCCTTGCAGTTTCTCCCTCTTTCTTTTTTCTTTCTCTTTTGTTTTTTTTTCTTCTCTTTTCCCTTGAGCTGTTGCCTTTTTGTTTGTTTAAGAGGGGGAAGGATAATGTAGTGGTTGCTCCTTGTTTTAATCTCTGTTGGAATGCTCACGCTATGTCTGTTCTTAACGTGAGCATTCCACTTCAGAATATAGAATTGTTCTGGTTTGAATACCGAGTCAGTTGCGGTTTTATGTTTTACTGAGCCGGCTGCTGCACAGTCCCTGTCAACAATAAAGGTTACTCATTGGCTTAACTCACTGTCTGACGCTTGATGTTACCACATAATGTTATTTTCACCTTTGGTTTTTTTCATTGTATTTTTACATTTTTTTCTTTAAACGAAAACTTTTTTTCACACCTCATCGACTCTGTAATGTCCGGGTGAGTCACCATCTTGAATGGTTGATGCCTCGTCGACTCGGTAATGCCCTGGTGAGTCACAATCTTAAATGGCTGATGCCTCATCGACCCGGTAATGCCCTGGTGAGTCTCCATCTTAAATGGCTGATGCCTCATCGACTCGGTAATGCCCTGGTGAGTCACCATCTTAAATGGCTGATGCCTCATCGACCCGGTAATGCCCTGGTGAGTCGCCATCTTAAATGGCTGATGCCTCGTCGACTCGGTAATATCTGGGTGAGTCGCCATCTTGAATGGCTGATGCCTCGTCGACTCGGTAATGCCATGGTGAGTGGCCATCTTAAATGGCTGATGCCTCGTCGACTCGGTAATGCCTGGGTGAGTCGCCGTCTTGAATGGCTGATGCCTCGTCGACTCGGTAATGCCCTGGTGAGTCGCCGTCTTGAATGGCTGATGCCTCGTCGACTCGGTAATGCCCTGGTGAGTAACCATCTTGAATAGCTGATACCTCGTCGGCTCGGTAATGCCCTGGTGAGTTGCCATCTTGAATGGCTGATGCCTCGTCGACTCGGTAATGCCATGGTGAGTCGCCATCTTGAATGGCTGATGCCTCGTAGACTCGGTAATGCCCTGGTGAGTCGCCATCTTGAATGGCTGATGCCTCGTCGACTCGGTAATGCCCTGGTGAGTCGCCATCTTGAATGGCTGATGCCTCATCGACTCGGTAATGCCCTGGTGAGTCGCCATCTTGAATGGCTGATGCCTCATCGACTCGGTAATGCCCTGGTGAGTCGCCATGTTGAATGGCTGATGCCTTGCCAAGCTGTAGGGTGCTTTAAAGTTTATCAGTGGCTTCTGGTCAGAAGTATCATACAATGGAATACAGGCCAGGTGCTGTTTTCATTCTGTGCAGTGATGAGCCTGGTACTGAGTCAGAGATGCTAATCTGGCACAGTGCAAAAGGGCGTTCACAGGGATTTACATAACCCCTGCTTTATTAATATTAATGAGGCCGGATTCTCTCGGAATCCTTGCAGGTGAGTCCCAGTGCAGGGAGAGGGCCTACCAGAACTCTGCCTCTGCTTGCCTCGATGCCAAACATGCTGCATCATCATTGCATCATCATTGCACGCACGTCATGTTCAGGTTATGTTTGGCTACAAAGCAATAATAAATGTATTAGATTAATCATCAATGCTTATTTTATGAAAATTCCTTACTTTTAGATCTGGCTTCCTGATTGCCCGGTTAATGATCGACTTCTCATCGGCGATGACGGGGCGGTCACTGTTCAGGGAATCTCTGAATTGTTTTAATCGCATCCACCGCACCTTTTTCCGGGTGTATTTCTTTAAGAAATCCTGGGGAAATAACATCCAAGTATAAAGCATTTAAAAACATGCAACAAATGAATCACATCATGAAAACTACAGGGCCTATTTACGAGAACGTAACGCAGGACAGCGCAGCGTTACCTTCCTGCGCTGCGTGACAGGGAAAGGGCAGGAATGCGCTGTATTTTAGGCAATATGGCGATTCCTGTCTTTTCCTAGCGCTGCCGCACTTTTGGCAGGCTAGAACCAACGCAGGCCCCCTTGCACCATCAAGGGAGCCTGCATTGCATGCAGGATTTTTTGTGCAGGAAGGGACACCTTCCTGCACAAAAACAATCCTGAGAGGCATTTTGCTCTATCTGTGTGTGCTGCAGAACGCAGCACACAAAGAAAGAGGAAGTCATGAGGAGAAATAAAGTTATTTCTCCTTGTTACTCCTCTCCAGGGAAGCTGCATCTTTTTGGTGCATTCCAGGGCTACCAGTTCTGGAAAATCTGGAAACGCGTCAAACACCATGGGAGTTGCATGGGAACACTCACGCAACGCCCTCCCAGGGCAGAGTAAAGCAACGCAGCGATTTGCACTGCGTTTCTTTACTCCAGATTTTGGGCCACGAAAAGTGGCCTTGTGGGGCTCCATAAATCACATGTAAGGTTTGCGTCGCTCTTGCAAGAGTGACGCAAATCGGCTTATAAATAGGCCCCAAAGTCCTTTCATGAAGCAGCTCAGGCCAAACAAACATTGGAGTGCACGCACAGTGAGCAATGTGTGGGTGCCGGCCTCATGCAGTGACTGACTAGTGCAGAAGAGCACTGTCTCAAGGTACTTCTGAGGTGGGTGTTTGAGGGTACATGTGTACGTGTGTGCGCAGGGTGGCGTGAGTGGGTGATGGGCAAATGCTGGTGGGTGGATGTGGATAATTGGGTGGATGTAAGTTGGGCGAATGAGTGGGGATGTTTTATGAGAGTGGAATAACGTAAGGGTGAAGGTCAGAAGGTGGAGGTTGTAGGTGAGCTAATGGATGAATGTGTGACTGTAGGTGGAAGTAAGAAGAGGAGTGAATGAAGGAGCCGGTGATTTGTTAGGAAGTGCCGTAAAAGAGGGTCGGAAACAGAGACAGAGAAATAATTAAAATAGGGGAAAACACAGAGAGAGATGGAAACATATTAAAAGAGAGCGTGAAAGAGAAAAGTGCAAAAGGACAAGTAAGGATGAGAGAAAAAAGATAGGTAGATAGAAAGGGTTGAAGGAAGTGAGTAGGAAAGAAGTGACAGGAAGGAAGGAAACAAGACAGAAAAGAAAAAGTGAAAGGCAAGATGGAAATATCAAAGAATGAATGGCTGTAAAGGTGAAAGAAGGGCTGGATAGAAGTGTGAAAGGTTGGATGCCAGAGTCAAAGGGTCGGCAGGTGAAGGGTCGATGGAAGGAAGAAAGGATGGAAACAAGTATGATTGGGGGAGATGGGTGGGAGGATGGAAAGATGCAGGGATGGGCAGATGGATAAATAAATGGACAGAAGTGTTCTAAAATGTCCTGCCCTTCCGCCCCCAAACAGTGCAGTAATAGTGCTACTTTCCTTTCTGTTCCTAAATTTGGTCTACCTACAGCTACATAGTTGTTAAGTACCTTTTTCCATTTGTTTCACACCATTGGAGGATCACCTGGATTTACCATAAATACTGAGGAGGGGTAATGTGTTACATGCAGTGGCGTAACACAGGCTCCCGCATCCCCCGCGGTGCGGGGGGCCCCCGAGCTGCAGGCCCCCCCTCAGCACAGTACTTTCGCCCGAGAGTTCTTGGTAAAATTCGGAGCGGGGGCCCCTCCATGCATCTTGCAGGGGGGGCCCCTCAAATTTCGTTACGCCACTGGTTACATGGTATCCTGTTACTATTGGTTCAGGGAGAAAGAAAACAAATCTTTAAAATGAACTCACAGTCACTTCTTATAATGATGTCTTCATCTTTTCCTCTCAAGTTGCAAGAACCCCCTTCATAAATTCATAGAATGTGAAGAGTAAGAGAATTGACAGGAAGAGAATGAATTCCAACGGATATTGTGGTAAAATAAAACAAGAGCGCTCCACGACAAGTGTGCGGCTCACTGAGCTACCCTGATGTCCACCACCTTTCTTCGACTCCGATTTACTGTAGTTCTGATGCATAGACTCAGCACAACTGCTAACACACAGTTGACACTCTGGAAGTGTGTGCATCACTGGTCGTGGTAAAAGTGCGGTACCACAACGATTTCAGGGTATATGGCGCACAACTAAACTCTACCCGAGAGATCCTAGTGGGCCAAAGAATTTCAACACATTAGGTGACACCCGAACAAGTAGGCAATTGGTCTCCACAAAGCTGTTCTTTTTCTTTTGTATGCACATCTGAAGAGATTTCACGCGATGCACTGCACCTTTTTGTGCATATTATGGAATCACGTCTGATAGAGAAACACGGTTTGTACTCGCACTCTGCATACCAGAAAGGAGTGTACTAAGCCCTTCTCCACCTCGATAAAGGAAGCTTCATCTATGTGGCGCCAGACGAAATACTGCCAAATATTAAACTCTCTCAGATGAGTTAGGGGCACAAAAATGAATCCCAGCCAAAAGACATCCTCAAAGAGTTAATCACCTGAGCAGCAGATGAAACTCGGGTATCCCACCCCCAAAGTTCATAGCCATCTGCCAAAAGGGAGACAGTATCTCCAAAGGTAGAGTTATCACGGCAGAATGATGTAGCTGAAGAGAAAAAGTATAGTACCTCAAGACCAAAAATATTGACACTGAAGCATGTTGGTTCGTCCCTCTTGGCATCCCATCCTAGTCGCCAATGTGAGATGGACTAAACACCACAGGAGGCAGCAATGCTGCTATCTTCAAGTTCTATTCATGGCACCCCAGCCACAGCTTGGTAATAGGACCATCATCCACAGCCCAGCCCAATCTGTCATTCTGGGCCTCAACATTCTAGAGCCTGACCTCAGAAGACTACAATTGTCACTGAGGAGGGGACAAGGGGAGATGCCACACCGGTCTAGCCCTGGAAGTTGAATTAGTGTTTGCATAAGAGAGTTGGCGGGTGGTTGACCAAGTGAATAGGTAAGTGAATCACTCAGTTAGCTATGCGTGTAGGTGCGTGGGCAAGTGAACAGGTCAGTGGAGTGGCTGGTGATTGAGTGGGTGGCTGGCTGAGAGAGGGAGTAGGCAGGTTTTTTCAGGTGGATGGGTGTATTCTTTGGACGTGTGAGCGTGACAGTGTGTGAATGAGCTAACACATTTAAATCTCTGTGATTTGAAGAATTAGAATCACTTCTCAACACAGAATGGGCAGATAATATAGCGACACCTACCGTTGACCTGAGTAGGACAACATTAGCTTCCTTCAGGGAGCAGGGGGTGCAGTTCGCCCACAAACTCCACTCTGGCTTCCAGTAGAAGAGCAGGAGAAGGACTCCCCCAGACAGGATGTACCCCGCAACACACAGCGCAATCCAGCCGGCGCTGGCTCTATACCCAAAGATCTCCTGCGGAAAGAAAGACACACAAACCCTCATATTACATCAAGCAATGCTGCACTGATTTAAATGAACAGAATCCTTTTCATGCATAGTATGGCCAAGGATCACACCTGAGACAGCCTATACACAAGAGCGTCTCAAGGAGATTGTGAGATGCAGAGACTCTGAGCTTTAGAAAAGCTGTGCCCCGCATAGGCCATTGTTTATAGATTTAGGACCAAGTGAACTGCCTAAACTGGCTGTTCACGCACCCCGTCAAGCTTGTAGTTCCCTTTCCATCGAAACCATGGTGTCGAAGGCAGGGCCTCAGCTGGATCCGCTGGCATAGACCCTTGCAGTGACATCCCATCCACCATAGAGCTGACAGGCGACAGTGACAAACACCCTTCCCTATTTGGTGATCATCACTAGACTTTACTGCCCAGAACCACAGCAGGAGGATCTTGGTCCTGGATAGGGAAAGAAAAACAGTGGTTCACCACACACAATGATTAAACGCCCTGTATGTCAAGGCAAGCAAGTTTTTTGTCTTTCAACAACAAATGCCTGCTTTGGGAATGTATTCTTTAAAAATAAAAGTGTATGCCATGGGGGCTCAACAAGTCTGGAGCCCACCACCAGCGACCTCTTCAGTCTGCGGAGGAACCTCGCAGTAGTGTTTGCTCTGAAGGTTCAGAGATTCTCGCGAGACTGTCTGGGATGTCTCAGGCTGGTAGACCAGTGGACTATCCGTCACTCTTTAATTAAGAGCTATTGGGCTTCATTTACCATCTGACAGGGGGCCTGGCTGCTCACCAAATCTAGAGGTCTACCTGTCTGGTCAGGATCCTGGGCTGGGCTTGATGTGGAGTGGCTTCTGCGGCGGCTCCACTGAAGGTACTGATGCATTCCCAAGCAGGGGCCATGTTTGTTGCATCCACTCCAGCAAAGTATTTGTTTTGCAAAAACAAACACCAAATGTCTTACAGATAACAATCGCCTGACCCACAAGGAGCTTATTACCAGCGTCCGGTCCGCCGTGCGCTTTCTCTCCTGGCTCCACCATGTCTTGCATGGCGGTCTAGGGTACAGAAAAACAGATATTCGCCCAACCTAATTGGGTGGGGCAACTGTTACTGTGACCTGTGGCTGACGGTCCATCGGGTTAAAGGTTACTGACAGTGGGGTGAGCTGAGGCTCCACCAGTCATAGCCCCGAGCTTCTCCTACCTCTAAAAAGGGTGCGGGAACGGCGAGTGTGGCGGAATGGCACATCTGCCACTTTACGGCAGACCCACGCTCAGTACCAAGAGATACAATACAGAGATGAAGCTGAATAAAGATGCGTTCAATAAACCAACAAGAACCACGACAGTGTATGAAGCTGGTGCCTTGCACATAAACCCTGGATACACATAAAGGCATCATCCATAACAGACCCATTGACCAGGCTCACTTATTGGATAAAACCATAATCAGGCTTCATTGGTGGAACACAACATACAGAGGACATATATGATGTTGGGTCCAGCTGACCTGGTGTGGGATTCCACCATTACAGCCTCTTCCTAAGCAGGATTGGGGGAATATCAGCAGACCTCCTGACACACATCCTTCTTGTTCAGGATTGCCAGGAAAGGCGAGGCGGATCCCAATAGGATACTATACAAACGACTAAGCTTCTGGAAGAAAAGTACCAGGGTGTTAAGGATATTTTTTTTTGTTTTTCAGAAGCAGTTCCTGACTTTACAGAGGGTTTTCTTCTGAAAAACAAACACATTTGCCAATCGGGTAAAGGCAACATGGCTCCTGATATATACACTACTCTGACTTCTGTGTAACTGCAGGAGCAGCGGATGCAGAGAGGGCAGTGAGATCCCTGCCAGAAAGGCATTATATGGGCGGTGCTCCACCAGAGGTGGCCACGTCGCCACTGACTTATGGGCTGAAGTCTAAATGACCTCCCCATTGACAAACACAGGGCATTGACTGACATGTTAGCAGCATAAAGGCCCTGGAGAGCCCTTGTAGGGGTCGAATTGTTCATGACTGTCCTCAACTCCAGGAGCAGGTTTCTCCAAAGCCTGAGGACGGGTGCCCAAAAGAGCCACCTACAGAGGTTTTCCTTGAGATACAAGGGATAAGAGAAGAATAATGTCCTTGTGTGTGAGTAACCAGCTGGAGCTCAGTGTCAGACATTGTTACCACATTCATAACACAATGGCTCGGATTCACAAACTGCGCTTTGTATCACATTTAGTACTACTATAAAATGTACTGCAAAGGGTATGTTTTACCAATGCTTGTAAGTGGGGAGTTCTCCATCCCGACCGCGAAGCCTCCGCTCATGCAAGTATAGATTGTATTCATAAATGTGGGAGGGACACAGGGGAGTGGGCGGGGAAAGGGTCAGACTTACCACTAAAGAGGATGAGATTTGGGAGGAATAAGTGGGGTTTAGGGAGTGTCAGGATGGGTTTAGGGAGGGTCAGGGAGGGTCAGGATGGGTTTAGGGAGGGTCACGGTGGGTTTAGGGAGGGTCAGGGTGGGTTTAGGGAGGGTCAGGATGGGTTTAGGGAGGGTCACGGTGGGTTTAGGGAGGGTCAGGGTGGGTTTAGGGAGGGTCAGGATGGGTTTAGGGAGGGTCACGGTGGGTTTAGGGAGAGTCACGGTGGGTTTAGGGAGGGTCAGGGTGGGTTTAGGGAGGGTCAGGATGGGTTTAGGGAGGGTCACGGTGGGTTTAGGGAGAGTCACGGTGGGTTTAGGGAGAGTCACGGTGGGTTTAGGGAGGGTCAGGGTGGGTTTAGGGAGGGTCAGGGAGGGTCAGGATGGGTTTAGGGAGGGTCACGGTGGGTTTAGGGAGGGTCAGGGTGGGTTTAGGGAGGGTCAGGATGGGTTTAGGGAGGGTCACGGTGGGTTTAGGGAGGGTCAGGGTGGGTTTAGGGAGGGTCAGGATGGGTTTAGGGAGGGTCACGGTGGGTTTAGGGAGAGTCACGGTGGGTTTAGGGAGGGTCAGGGTGGGTTTAGGGAGGGTCAGGATGGGTTTAGGGAGGGTCACGGTGGGTTTAGGGAGAGTCACGGTGGGTTTAGGGAGAGTCACGGTGGGTTTAGGGAGGGTCAGGGTGGGTTTAGGGAGGGTCAGGATGGGTTTAGGGAGGGTCAGGGTGGGTTTAGGGAGGGTCACGGTGGGTTTAGGGAGGGTCAGGGTGGGTTTAGGGAGGGTCAGGGTGGGTTTAGGGAGGGTCAGGATGGGTTTAGGGAGGGTCAGGATGGGTTTAGGGAGGGTCACGGTGGGTTTAGGGAGAGTCACGGTGGGTTTAGGGAGGGTCAGGGTGGGTTTAGGGAGGGTCAGGGTGGGTTTAGGGAGGGTGAGGGTGGGTTTAGGGAGGGTGAGGGTGGGTTTAGGGAGGGTCAGGATGGGTTTAGGGAGGGTCAGGATGGGTTTAGGGAGGGTCAGGATGGGTTTAGGGAGTGTCAGGATGGGTTTAGGGAGGGTCACGGTGGGTTTAGGGAGGGTCAGGGTGGGTTTAGGGAGGGTGAGGGTGGGTTTAGGGAGGGTGAGGGTGGGTTTAGGGAGGGTCAGGATGGGTTTAGGGAGGGTCAGGATGGGTTTAGGGAGGGTCAGGATGGGTTTAGGGAGTGTCAGGATGGGTTTAGGGAGGGTCAGGATGGGTTTAGGGAGTGTCAGGATGGGTTTAGGGAGGCATGTCACCCCCCTAGACAACGGTTAGTCAAATGCCTTTTCTGGGGGTGGGGATATGTAACATGCACTTTTGCGGTAAGTTTACTCTCAGAATTTATGAATACCAAAAGTAGCAAACTTACTTCAATGTGTAAACCTACTCAAAAGTGTAACTAATCTTTGTGAACCAGGCCCAATGTGTGGGTCGGGTACAAACAAGTTAAAATGGACCGTTTGTGCTTCAGAGACAGCATCATTTCTTGAGTGTTCCTTGCTGTGCTACTGCAAAGTTCTGCATTCACTGAGATGTAACCTACCAAATAAGCCACTCTGGGAAAATATGGGAGGTAAATAGGGTGGCTTGATGTTCCTTTGGGAGAAAGGGGGAATTCTAAGAAGATGATCCGGCACAGTCATAAGTGGCAGCTCATCAGAACAGGAAAGGGTTCTGCATCCCAATGTCAGGGTTAGCCACTAAAAGAGCGCCCTATACATTCAATAGAATGGGTGTCATGAAGAGCCAGATTGCACCCCAAGAAGGACTGGAGTCACCTGACCACTGTGGAAGTCCAGCTGCTGTCAGACACTAGCTCCTAGAGCAGCTTGCCCTAGCCTGGTAGATGTGTGATTGACATTCAGTTATTGAAGGGTGAAAGTTAGCCTTTTATAGGAGCGGGGACCACTCCGAGTTTCCACATAATAGGGACAACATGAGAGGTCAAGGTTGAATCAATCAGAACCGAGGCCCTGCTACAGACAGCAGTGGCCCTCACTTCCACATGGCCAGTGTCATCAGGAAGCCTGACTTTGAGTTTAGGGTGCCTCATGGTCCCACCAAAGGGCCAGCCCTGCAACCGACCTCCTCTACGCTAGACGCAATACAACACAAACAAACAGAATCCCTAAAATATTGAAAAATGTCATGGTTTCTCTGCTCCTAGCATCCTAACGTATGTTTAACAAAATCTTAGTAATTCCCTTTAGAAATTGTGGTTAAAGTAAAGTTATAGCTATGAAATAAACACAAAAAACCTTGAAAATTGCCAGTTGTGTTTAACTGTACAAACCAAAATTAGGGCACAGCCATAAATAACACATTCACCAGCCATGAACAATGCTTGTTTAAAAACCATACTTGCATTCTAGCTTTCACATATTCTAATACATAGCACTGCTTACAGTGAAGCGACGCGAGCCCTTTTACATTATTAAATCATGTTCTATTTTCCATTGGCCGTGGACCCTGCGCGAGTAGTGTATAGGTAACTGTGAACACTGGGGTAACATCACATCACACAGGGCCATATGTAGCACTCATTATGTGATTAGAAGAGTCACAGCGCTATCTTCTGCAATGGAGCCAGCGCCTTCACTGTGGAACACTCGTTTATTGAGGAGAACAGCAATCCTAGAGACCTCTCCTCATCAAAAGCAGGAAACCTGGCAACTTGGGGAGGTCTCCAGAAGATGAGACATTTCAACCATGCATGCACCTTCACATTTCAACCATGCCTGCTCCTTCACATTTCAACCATGCCTGCTCTGTCACATTTCAACCATGCATGCACCTTCACATTTCAACCATGCATGCACCTTCACATCTCAACCATGCATGCACCTTCACATCTCAACCATGCATGCACCTTCACATTTCAACCATGCATGCACCTTCACATTTCAACCATGCATGCACCTTCACATCTCAACCATGCATGCACCTTCACATTTCAACCATGCATGCACCTTCACATTTCAACCATACATGCACCTTCACATTTCAACCATGCATGCAACTTCACATTTCAACCATGCATGCACCTTCACATTTCAACCATGCATGCACCTTCACATTTCAACCATGCATGCATCTTCACATCTCAACCATGCATGCACCTTCACATCTCAACCATGCATGCATCTTCACATCTCAACCATGCATGCTCCTTCACATTTCAACCATGCATGGTCCTTCACATTTCAACCATGCATGCACCTTCACATTTCAACCATGCATGCTCTGTCACATTTCAACCATGCATGCTCCTTCACATTTCAACCATGCATGCACCTTCACATTTCAGCCATGCATGCACCTTCACATTTCAGCCATGCATGCACCTTCACATTTCAACCATGCATGCTCCTTCACATTTCAACCATGCATGCTCCTTCACATTTCAACCATGCATGCTCCTTCACATTTCAACCATGCATGCTCCTTCACATTTCAACCATGCATGCACCTTCACATTTCAACCATGCATGGTCATTCACATTTCAACCATGCATGCACCTTCACATTTCAACCATGCATGCTCCTTCACATTTCAACCATGCATGGTCCTTCACATTTCAACCATGCATGCACCTTCACATTTCAACCATGCATGCTCTGTCACATTTCAACCATGCATGCACCTTCACATTTCAACCATGCATGCACCTTCACATTTCAACCATGCATGCACCTTCACATTTCAACCATGCATGCACCTTCACATTTCAACCATGCATGCTCCTTCACATTTCAACCATGCATGCTCGGGGGGGTCTTGTTATCCTCCTTGACGATCATTTAATGACAGACCTTCTCCCAATACGCTATTCCGAACCCTCCCCCTTTCATCTTCTGTTGCATCATCAAAGCTGCCCCTTCAGGTTCCACCCAATCAGAAGCCGCTATTTCCATTCTTTTATCCGTGGAGCAGCGCTAGATTTCCACGTCAAGACAATTTCACATTAGGCCAACACCAGCGCTAGATCAAGGAGTCTGCATTCGATTTTATTTATTCACGTTATGTTATGTTATCATTATTTATAAAGCGCGGAGATTACCAGAGGGTGTCCTGGCGCTGAACCACTAATTCTCTGAGACGTAAATAGGAGAAAAGGATTAGCGAGTAAAAAGCCAGGTTTTCAATCCTCTCCGGAAGGTGAGGAGATCCGGGGCCTTTCTCAGATTAGGGGGAAGATCATTCCAAGCTTTAGCTGCGCATACCATAAAGCTTCTCCCTCCCCATGAGGATTTTTTGACAAGTGGCACTATCACAGGGTTCTTCTAGGTATATACCACTGCATTTGCCGTTTCAGGAAGTCTGGGCCTATCCCGTGGAGTGCCTTGAACACGGTACTTAAAGTTTTAAAAAGCACCCGATTCTTGACTGGTAGCCAGTGCAGTTTTCTCAATTCCTTAGAGATGGAGGCATATTTGGGAGTACCCGTAATCAGCCTTGCAGCTGCATTTTGCAGCAGTTGCAATTTGTTCGCAAAACGTTCCTGTATATTTAAATACAGGCTGTTGCAATAGTCAAGCCTGGACATGATAAGAGCAGTGACTACAGTCCGCTGACAATTTGTAGGCAAAAAGGGAAGAACATTCTTAATCATTCTAATTAAAAAGTAGACGGAGGATGCCACTGCATTAATTTGGTCCCCGAAGTTGAGTTTTTCTACGATAATAACTCCTAGGTTCTTTGCCTTCCTAACGGGAGTTGGAAGAGTCCCCATGTCTTCTGGCTACCACCTTGGGGTCCAGTTGAAAGGCAACTCTTGGGTTCATGAAGACCCAATAGCCAAGGGCCTGATTACAAATGAGGCGTTATTTATCGCCCCTGATAAATAATGAAACCACGGGGTACGTTATTTATCGGGTGCCATAAATAACACCTATGATGAGTTTATGGAGTATGACATGGGGATTGTGGTGTTTAACACCCCGAAATCGCATGGTAAGGTAATTACCGTATGTTTTCCCCTGTTAAATGTAGACAAGTTTGACCTGCTGAAATTTAACGAATGTTGGGGTATTTAAAGCATCCGATAATTATCGGATGTGTTAAATAAAACCGAACTCTTAATTCTGTCCTGTGCATAAGCAAGGGTTTATGCACAGAGCGGAATTTAACGAACCACTGATAATTAGGCCATTAGTCTTGGGTTCATGAAGACCCGGTAGGTAAGTCTCAGGTTCTCGAAGACCTGGTAGGTAATTCTTGGGTTCATAAAAGCCCACTAGGTAAGTCTCGGGTTCATGAAGACCCAGCAGGTAAGTCTCGGTTTCATAAGGACCCAATAGGGAAGCCTCAGGTTCATGAAGACCCAGCAGCTAAGTCTCGGTTTCATGAAGGGCCACTAGGTAAGTCTGGGGTTCATGAAGACACATTAGGTAAGTCTTGGGTTCATGAAGACCCAGCAGGTAAGTCTTGGTTTCATGAAGAGCCAGTAGGTAAGTCTTGGGTTCATGAAGACCCAGCAGGTAAGTCTCGGTTTCATGAAGAGCCAGTAGGTAAGTTTTGGGTTCATGAAGACCCAGCAGGTAAGTCTTGGTTTCATGAAGAGCCAGTAGGTAAGTCTTGGGTTCATGAAGAGCCAGCAGGTAAGTCTCGGTTTCATGAAGAGCCAGTAGGTAAGTCTCGGGTTCATGAACACATTAGGTAAGTCTTGGGTTCATGAAGACCCATCCGGTAAGTCTTGGTTTCATGAAGAGCCAGTAGGTAAGTCTTGGGTTCATGAAGACCCAGCATGTAAGTCTTGGTTTCATGAAGTGCCAGTAGGTAAGTCTTGGGTTCATGAAGACCCATCAGGTAAGTCTTGGTTTCATGAAGAGCCAGTAGGTAAGTCTCGGGTTCATGAAAAGACATTAGGTAAGTCTGGGGTTCATGAAGAGCCAGTAGGTAAGTCTGGGGTTCATGAAGACCCAGTAGGTAAGCCTTGGTTTCATGAAGAGCCAGTAGGTAAGTCTCGAGTTCATGAAGACATTAGGTAAGTCTTGGGTTCATGAAGACCCAGCCGGTAAGTCTTGGGTTCATGAAGACCCAGCCGGTAAGTCTTGGTTTCATGAAGAGCCATTAGGTAAGTCTTGGGTTCATGAAGACCCAGCCGGTAAGTCTTGGTTTCATGAAGAGCCAGTAGGTAAGTCTTGGGTTCATGAAGAGCCAGTAGGTAAGTCTTGGGTTCATGAAGACCCGGTAGGTAAGTGTCCGGTTCATAAAGACCTAATAGGGAAGCCTTGGGTCCATGAGGACCTCCTTGCCTGCCAGACACCTAGTTAATCCCAGTAACCTTGGTTAATAGAAGGGCACAAACACATGTGCATCAAGGTGTCCCCTTCGGTTTGACACATCAGGTCCCTGCTGTGAAAACATTTTGTGGAGCTGGTTAGGCGTCAGGTAAGTGTGGCGTAAGATACTACATGGAGTCATTGTAAATCGAGCATTCTGTGACACTTTGTCGTCTCGATCTACAGGTGTCACCTCATTTCCCCAATCTCTAGTCTACTCTGTTCTAAGAGCGTCTCAGTTCATCTTGGTCACACGCTTTAGGGGAATTAAATCTGTGGCTCCGCCCCTTGCTGAACCCCAGCTCAAGTGGTAATGGTAGCGCTGCATGAGTCAGGTGTAGTTGGTCCACACCGCTTTATCTCTTTGTAGAGCCTGGACGGTGCTGCACCTACAAGTTCACACTTCGTGTGATAAAAAGGTGTGGCTCTTGGACTCTGTGCAGACCAACTACACTTCAAAACTGCCCTTCTGTTTTGGGTTTAGTCTGTGCTTCTGAGAGCCCCTCTTTGGGTGTCTGTTGGACAAAATATCGACCTGACAAAACATTGTGGCCAAAACTTCAACTACCAGTATATAGAGAAGGCGTGGTACATATTGAAATATATCATTATTTTACTTGGTTTCTATGTCTACGTAATATAGATGACCTTGTGGAAGGCTAGTCAATTATTTATTGCACTGTATGAAATAAATTGAATAAATAAAGAAGATTGCTGGAGATTTACCACTCTGTGCCGCCTGCTTCTGTCCCGCTAGAGACGTGTTGATGAATCGATATATATGCAGGGTTTTTGAGGAGTATATATATACACATATATATATCCAAGATTGTTTCCAAAAGCAGCCCCAATCCAATTCGACTCCAGACGAGGCAAGAAAACAGCAGGGCACCAGCACCTTGTAGGTTTTTTATTTTTATTCATTTATCACCATCGCTGCGGACATGAGACCAACGCGTTTCAGCCGCAGCCTTCAACAGGGTCATATATATTTATATGTTTATTTTTAGGCCAGTCATACTTCAGTTCGCCCCCATCATGCACTGCTTGTGTCCTCACATATTACGTTACTCATGACATGTTAAATGACTTCACTGAAGACATTTCCAATAACATCATCAACGCTTTCACGGATCCCATGATCCATTCATGGTGACTGCATCCTACTGGGTTTGTGGACTTGAAGTCATTCAGGACACCACACCTGTGACCAATTTTCTATCGCCAGTCACGTGATAACGGGCACAACGTTTGACAAAACGCTGCACACACGGCATATCTGTCACCTACATCTGGTGGATATTACCTCTTTTATTGGTACTCACTAGGCCAAATTACACTGGTGTAATTCGCGTAATTTCATGTTACGCTTGTGATCAGCGATGTAATCAAGGTCTTCATTAGCGAGGTCAATGATATCATTTAACACGTCACAAGCAGGGGCGGATTGGTAATGCGGGCACTCGGGCATTGGCCGAAGGGCCGGTGTCTCAGTGCCCTCTGTGGGCCGTTTTTCCCCCTTTCCCAGTCCACAGAGAGCACTGACAGGGAGAGGAAAGCAGCCTCGCTGTGCGGCCCTTCAGCGATGATCAGCTGTGGCCTCTCCTTGACCCCCCCGCCCTGCCAAGCAATCACGCTGATGGTGGGCTGGGGAGGGGTGATTGTGGCCAGAATCGGCCTCCCTGGGGGCCAGGTGTTGCTCAGGCCATTGAGCCATTTTCACCTCGGGCCCCCCTGTGGCCCTCGCAGCCCTGAAACAGTGTTTGCATTAACACCTCGCCCACAGCCCTTCGCATTCTGGGCATAGTGGGCGAGGAAGAATGGGTCTCGCTGTGGGGGCCAGGTGATGTTGGGAACTGGCACCATCTTCACCTTAGCCTCCCCCCCACCCCTATGGATGGCCCAGCAGCTGTGTTTTTTGCTTTATCCCCTCTCCTGCCAGGCCATTGCCCCGAGGCAGTGAAGGGCTGGGGAGGGCTGAGTAATTTACAAATAGCTGGGGCCGCGCTGTTTTTCAGGTGCTCCTGCCCCGGAGCGCTGGGGGATAATTTTTGAAGAGAAAGGGGCCTCGCTGCTTTTCAGGTGCTCCTGCCCCGGAGGGCTGGGGGATCATTTTTGAAGAGAAAGGGGCCTCGCTGCTTTTCAGGTGCTCCTGCCCCGGAGGGCTGGGGGATAATTTTGAAGAGAAAGGGGCCTCGCTGCTTTTCAGGTGCTCCTGCCCTGGAGGGCTGGGGGATAATTTTTGAAGAGAAAGGGGCCTCGCTGCTTTTCAGGTGCTCAGCTTGTAGGACATTGTCACCTTGGCCCTGTGTCCTTCCCAAGAACAATATCCTCCCACTTACATTCCTTGTGTGTTTCATGAAAGGGCACGCCCTCCAATGTGGGCCACGCCCCGCGAATGTGGGCCACTTTTTTCATCAGTGCCCCGGGCCAAATTATGATCCCAATCCGACCCTGGTCACAAGTGACGCAATATGTGAGCTCATTAGCTGGGCAGCCTCGGGCGTTTTAGACGGTTTCCTCTGCCATCGAGCACCTGTCCATGCCCCCCCCTTCCACCCCATCTGTGTGACTTCTTGAATGACTGTCACCCGATTACGACATCTCATTTATCCTTGGTTTTTCAGTGGATTTCTGGGTTTTTTATATGTAAAATAATAAGGTGTCATTTCCACACCTAACAATAAGGTTCCATAAACCTATGTTTTTCAGTGAATTTCTGGGTTTTTTGATCTCATTTTAAGTTTTGTTAGAGTGGAAGTCTTGTAGGGCGGGACACTACCATGTTGCACAACCCACATCTGTGTCCACGGAGCTCGGCCTCCGGTCTCGAACCGCGTCTAATCCTTTACAGGCGTTCAACCCTCCCCCAAAATGACATTAAGGGGGCCACGGGTTGGCAGAGATGTTGATCTCAAGGCCTTGGACTTGGAACCCCCACCTCAGCTCATTCATGGAGGTGGGGCTGCTGCGGTCTGGTGTGGGAACAGCACACACTCCTCTCTTGACAGCCAGGGCTGCTCCCCAGAGCTGAGAAGAGAAGACCAGAGGGTCAGGTTAACAACCAGTAATGTCTCTGCTTTCTTTCTCGTCCCACCCACAGAGGATGAATGGGGCAATGAGCCCTGCTGGTGAGTAAGTCTGGCTGCATGAATGTATGTTTATCCAACTCACTGAAATATCCAAATCAGGGCCGGTACCCCAAGAGGAATTAAGGAAGGGGAAATGAACCGAGAACAAAGTTCGGGATCTGGTGTTCTGGTCCTGTAGACCCATTTTTGATGCAGTCATACTCACTCACCAGCAGGGTTCAGTGCCACATTCATTCTCTGTGGGTGGGAAGAGAAAGAAAGCAGAGACAGTAATTTATGCAGCCATACTCACTCACCAGCAGAGTTCAGTGCCACATTCATTCTCTGTGGGTGGGAAGAGAAAGAAAGCAGAGACAGTAATTTATGCAGCCATACTCACTCACCAGCAGGGTTCAGTGCCACATTCATTCTCTGTGGGTGGGAAGAGAAAGAAAGCAGAGACAGTAATTTATGCAGCCATACTCACTCACCAGCAGAGTTCAGTGCCACATTCATTCTCTGTGGGTGGGAAGAGAAAGAAAGCAGAGACAGTAATTTATGCAGCCATACTCACTCACCAGCAGAGTTCAGTGCCACATTCATTCTCTGTGGGTGGGAAGAGAAAGAAAGCAGAGACAGTAATGTATGCAGCCATACTCACTCACCAGCAGAGTTCAGTGCCACATTCATTCTCTGTGGGTGGGAAGAGAAAGAAAGCAGAGACAGTAATTTCCTCGGTGCCCTCAGGGCCATGTGTGCCCCTGACTCAGTACAGTAAAGGATACACCCGGCTATCGCCGCAGGGGGTCCGACTGTGACAAGTGGGCACACACCCTCACCAGCCGGGGGTGGGCAATGGGTTTTCATTTCCTTTATGGCTATTGTAGGACAGAGGGGTTTCCTCGGGTGTGGGAGGACACTCTTCAGTGTCTCTCATCGACTTCCAATCTTAGCAGTCTCACTTGCTGCGTATTCACTCAAAAAGGGGTGTGATCCTCTGCACTTCTCATCCCAGTACTTACATTCCTACCTACCCCACTGCGTCTTCTTGGGGTGAGTGTCCGGGACCCTTTACATTACATGTGGGGAGGGGGGGCGTAAAGCCACACAAGAAAAGGAAGACAGACTCCTGGGTGGGGAGACGTGCAACGCCTCTGCACGGCAGATATTGAAGATTACTGGGAAGTAATCCAGACAATAGGGGGGGGGGGGGCGGCCCATGGGGCGAGCGCCTGATGTATGTTGTGTCTCTCTCCAACCATCTCTACTGCCTGGAGTCAGGAATCTGACGTCACTGCAGGTAGTAAATAATGGGGGGGGGGGACGCGGGCTCAGAGTAATGGAGATTGCTGGAAAGTAATCCAGACCATATGAGGGGGCGAGTGCTCGATGTGTGCTCTATCCCTCCCTCTCCAACCATCTCTACTGTTTGGATGCCGGATCTGACGTCACTGCTGGAAGCATTAGAGTGTAAAGGCTCTTACCCAGGGCTTTAAGTGGGCCGGGTCTCACCGGTGCTGAGCACCGGCAGTTTTTTAAAGGAGGCCTCGAAACGGGTCCCTATTGGGCTCTGTTTTGTGCCCTGGCACAGATGGTCCGTTTTCTTCCGGACTACAGTGACAGCAGGCACTTTGATGTGCGCTGCTCACACTACTCACTTCTCACCAGGGGAGATGGTAGGGCATGACGTCATGCCAGGTGAGCGTTGTAGGGGAAGGGAAATCCTTTAAAGAGTCATTTTCTCTCTGGATTTCCCTTCTCTTTTTGAAACTCAGGAGCAGCAACATTGTCCTGGTGTCACCAGGGCTTTAAGTGGAAGCTTTTTCAATATTATATACAAACCATAGTTGCTGCTTATTTATCTTATGCAGCTAACAAGCATTGACAAAGCCAATAGTCCGGACTTGTTGCAGGTATGATGTTACTTGTTGTATCATATATCTGGATGCAATGACAGAAACAGCAAAATACAAGTCGGGCGGCACACTATGCTAAGCACAGATTTTTTGCTTACTGTTTTTAAGCCACGCCCTTAATTACATTGGCCACGCCCCTTTGAGAGACCCCCCCCCCCCAGTTTTTTCATCCCACTTAAAGCCCTGCTCTTACCATCTCGTTCTCTTCGCCTTCATTGATTATCAATCGGTGATTGGTCTCCTTCATCTCTGCCGGAGCCCCCCTGAGCTGCGCCCCTTGTCTGTCGGGGTTCAGGAAGCTGCTAGGGTGAGCAGGTGGCCAAAAGGCACAGGTGCACAGACACAGGCAGGTATGCGCAGACACAGGCAGGTATGCACAGACAGCGGTGCGCACAGACAGCGGTGCACACAGACACACTGACTCGGAGTGACAGAGACCGGTACACACACAGAGGTGCACAGACTGAGTTGCACAGTCAGAGGTACCCAGACACACAGACTGGGGTGCACAGACAGACTGGGGTGCACAGACACACTGGGGTGCACAGACACACTGGGGTGCACAGACACACAGAGGTACACAGACAGAGGTGCACAGGCAGTTGAACAGACAGAAGTACACAGATGCGGGTACAGAGAGGTGCACAGACCAAGGCAGACGGACAGATGTACACAGGCAAACGTACACACACAGGGGTGTACAGACAGAGGCGCACAGGGGTACACAGACAGAGGTACAGCGGCGCACAGGCACACAGACAGAGGTGCACACAGGCAGGAGTGCACAGGCAGGAGTGCACAGGCAGGGGTGATGAGGCACACAAGCACACAGACGCTGTCACATGCACACGTGCACCGGTGCCGTCACCTTTTAAAGTTCCGTGCACACGCCCCTGTAAACAGACGCACCGCACTCAGGGAGCCCTCACCTTCTCACAGACCTCATCTGTCCTCAGAGGTTTTACACACGGACTCAGTCACCGCCACACACTGCACGTGGGCTGGGCCGAGGCCAGGCCTCTAATGGCTCTGCCACCAAAACAGTAATTACTGCCTTTATTTTCACACACAGTGCGCGTGTGGTGTGGAAGGAGTCATTTATTTCAGGTAATTAATAGCTTTTCAATTAAAGGAAAAGTGGCTGTAACTTTCGTGCTAGTTTAATAGTGACCCAGGCGTCCTCCAGCCTCGTCCAGAGGTGCGTGTGACTGGCAGGCTCTGGGGGGGGGAGGGACACAGGCTCTCGGGGGGACACAGGCTCTCGGGGGACACAGGCTCTCGGGGGACACAGGCTCTCTGCCCTCCTGCCAGACTGAACAATTGCCCCCTACACCACCACATCCCATCTCCTCCTTACAGACCATCTGCCCCTCAGGATCTCTGGAGAGGCACTTACAGACTCACAGGAGAACACTTCTAACTAAAGCCCCTAAGTCTGAAACAGTGGTTCCCAATCTGTGCGCCGTGGCGCCCTGGTGCGCCCTCCAAAGTAGCCAGGGGCGCCGCGCTTCAAAGGTTTCAGATTTTCGAAGTCATAAATTGCCGGTAACATCTTTGAAATGTGCAGTTATTTAGTCAAAGCATAACACCTCTGTCCACCAGATGGCAGCAGAGCATTTCTTATTGAGAGTGCAGAACCTAATGTTACTGATTGAGATGGATTTCTCGTATTTCCTGCTTAAGAAGCCAGCAACCAAATGCGTGGAAAAGCAGAGTGGAAAGATTATGGTGAGCGGAAACCTGGCGTGAACGGGGGAGAATGGGACAGGATAGGGAGAGAGAAAAGGGAGGAAGGTGGGAAGCGAATTTTGGGAGAGTGTCTAAAGCACAAAGAGAACAAGCATTTACAATGCAATAGGTATCGCATTTGCGAGAGTTTGAGCTATTGGCGCTGTAAATGACATTGCCTTTTATTTATCGGTTTTAAAAAAACACAAATAAAACGCATTGTCAATTACAATGCCAATAGCTCAAACTCTTGCAAATGTGTGACCTATTACATTTCAAATGCTTGTTTAAATCTTATGTTACCCTTCACTATCTTTTGGATTGTACAACACCCTGATGTTCTTACTGGGCCTGATCTGTGGTATAAAAACTGCATAAAAGGAAAATAATAAACATTTATTTTAAATTCTGATGAAGCTTTTTCATTTACTATGTGTCCTTTATAACCAACCAAGCCCAATCCATGAAATGACCAATCAGAATTCCCTCAGTGAAGCTGGTGAAGGGGGCCTGTTTTAGCAACCATGGGCTGGCCAACCAGAAGGTGTCTCTCATACCTTTTCCTGCTTAGCTTCTTCTGGTACAATGCGTGCCAACCACCACTGTGTAGAATGTATCTGGCAAAAATACACAGTTTCTGAAAGCATTATTATTGTTTTTTTTTTAATAAGCCTTCCACAGGTGGTTTCTAAACCTCGGTTGCTGTCAGTGAGAAAGTCTTATTCGATTTATGACCAGGGAGGGAGAAGGCATGAACTCCTCTCACAGTGAAGATGGGTGGAGGTTGGTCGGTGAGGAGAGTTCTCACCGGGGACACCATTTACTTCATACTGATTTACAAATAAAGTGAACGGGGACAAGGGCAGAGAAGAGTCTGAGAGAGAAGGGTCATTAGAAGGGGTAGGCAAAGGCCACCCATGGCAGGGGCGTCCATGGAGAGGGGGTACTTATCCCAAGAAAGCATTGGGTGCCTTGATGGCGCTGCATCAGTGTGGTCAGGATGCATAAGAGGGGGTAGTGGATAGAGCCATAGAAGAGGAATTAAACGCCTAAACCCTCCGTCACCCCCTTGGTCACATCTGACCTGGAGCGGCTAAGGGGGTCACTGCACACTGGACCGCAGCAGATCCGCGAGCCCATTGAAATGACCCCTCCATCTGCGTAAACCAAAAAAAAATGTTTTTTTCAAAGAACTGCACCACACAGACCTAAATCTGCCACACGTGTTACTCTGCTGACACAATCAGCTCTTGTAATCCCTTTCCCTTGATGAGAATGCAGACTTCCTTTTACAGATGGGTGTGGCGTAATGGCCAGAGCTGCCGACTTTGTAACTGGGGAGTCAGATTCAAGTATTGCGTTGGCTCAACATCCTGCGATTCTGGGCAAATCACTTAATCTCCCCGTGCCTACCAAAAGGAATGTGTCCTTGTGTAATGTAACTGGTGCTCGTGTAAAGCGCACCGATACCTTCAAGTCGAGTGTGCGCTATATAAAACTGCAAAAGATTATTACTCATTGAGATATTGGGGTCTGAAATGTGATTTGTTACAATACCGTCTACTTCAAAGAGACCCTGCTTGTGTTTCAACCCCAGGTTTCTACCCGACTAATCAGTACTCAGCATTTTCTGTGTCCCTGAGACCTTGGCACATTTAGTGTTTCCCTTAAATCAATGCCTGCCTGTGAACATTGTTCGTGTGTCTGAGTACTTCGCCTGTGTCCCTGAGACTCGTGTATGTTTCTCTGACTATAGAGCGCGTGCCCCTTAGAATCCCACCTTGTGACTTGGAGTTCCACCAGTGTCCTTGTAAGTATGTCCTGGCTTCCTGCTGAGCTGGCCAACCTCAGTGAAACTCGTGTATATCTCTGTCAGTACTAGCTGTGTCCCTGAGGACATCACTTGGACCCTGGGAATTTTGTGCGTGCTTGAGAACCCTGCCCTGTGACTGAGGATACAACGTGTGACCCTGGCCACATTACATCACCTGTACTCCTCAGATCTTCAGTTGTGGCCATAATTGCATTAAGGCCACCTGTTTCCCTGCAGACAGAGCCCGTGTCCCTGATAAACTTATATATTCCAGTTCCCCCTGAGAACATGACCTGTGTTCCGAAGAACATCACATGTTCCCGTGGGAATGGTAGCGCGCCTAGGGATCCTATGTGTGATCTTGGCTATGTCTCCGGCACGGCTAACAGCATTCTGTGCATCCTTGGCACCATTACCAGCGACCCTGCACGGGGCCTTCCTGGACGCCGAGGACATAAACGTGACGCTAGTTTATTTGCTGAAAATGCAAGTCTCATTAAGGTGTGTGCTCCCAAAGGCGACTGGAGCCTTCCTAAGTACACAGCTTTTGATGAGAAATTATTATTATCGTGGCGCTACAGATTACGTTTCAAAGCGCTAGGACCATTTCCGAGGACCACGGGTCGGCTCCTGCATGTCAGAGTGGGAGTGTGGCAGTGAGAGGGGATCCGAGCCCGAAAGTTAGTGACTTTCCGGTGAATGACACTCTCCTCTCACGGAGACATTGTTTGTTCCAGTGTGCTCGGGCCCTTCACATGAACACGTGTCTTTGGGTTTACCACTCACTCCCCGGTGTTACTAACAAGAGGATTTTAAAGGGTTAATAAATGTGGGAAACTGCACAGTAACAAAACTGAAACTGAAAGCACTGTGCACTAGTAAAGAAAAAAAGGCGGCGCACCCAAAAAACACTGCAACTCTAGGCGCGAGGCCTAAAAAACGGAAGGATATCAAAAGTTTCCTGTCTGTAACAACAAAGGAGGGAAGGTTAAGGTCTCACTCACGCAATTCTGTCAATATATTTGACAGAGATTTATCTAGTCCTGAGTTACCGCCTTGGTCACTGCAGAGCGCTGGATAAGTGCTCTTGCACTCAAGCAGTCTGGCGCCTGGTTTGAAGCTGTGTGCTAGAGGCAAGTCCTTTGGTTTCCCGTAGAAGTGCTCAATCTGGGGGAATGCGGGGTTACCCATTGAGATTCTTTCACCTTAGGCACTGTATGGTGGGGATTGGTGTCAAAGGCCTATTGCCCCCTGGTTTTGGGTGGTATTCTTTCTTCCATTGAAGTTCAGCTCTGAATCAGGCCTTAGGCCTGCCTACATCCAGGGGCAAAACAAGCCCATTTATTTTCGAGGCTCGCCTTTGAAAGCATTTGGAGCTTAAGGTACTCATAAACAGAGACCCCGAGCCACTGCAAGTGCAGGAGAATGGTGCCCACCCGCACATGCCAGGGCCCATCACAGCAGCCAATCATTCCTGCCGATCTGCATGTGTATTGTGGGAAGGATGTGACTGTCATTCAACACGTTCAGTCCCAGTCTAAAATCTTTCACTAGCAGAGGGGTACACCGTAGGAAGAATACGCTGCCACAATAGCTGCTATGGGCATCGAGCATGCTAAAAGGCATTGGCTAGTGACCGGGCAGAGGCCCTTTAGGAGCGCTGCAGAGTTTCTAAGGCGTCTCTAGACCATCACAGTGATCCAGACACTGCCTTAGTAAAACTGGCTTTATATATGTCATTGATGGTCAGACAGCCCACAGCATAGTTTTAGCTACAAAGTAACCACAAACATTTACTCTGAGAACAGACTGCAATATTTGGCTTCCTGAAGTTATAAAGTACATCTTCCTAAGGTAAATTAAGTCATTTTTCCTTCTTATAAATATAAAAGAATTGACATTTATTGTGTGTGATAAATGTCCCAACTGAACTAGGCGTTCCATCCCATTCTACATACGTCCACTCTACCCGCAAAAAAATGTCACATAATAATAGGGAGCCGCGGCCAACGATCAATAAGCCAAGGGAGCCATGGGTTGAAAAAGTTTGGGAACCACTGCCCTAAGACCTCAGGGGAGGCACTTACAGACTCACAGGAGGACACGTCTAAAGCCCTCAAGACCTCAGGGGAGGAAGCCTCAGAGACTCACAGGAGGACACTTGTAAAGCCCCCAGGATCTCAGGGGAGGCACCTACAGACTCACAGGAGGACACGTCTAAAGCCCTCAAGACCTCAGGGGAGGCACTTACAGACTCACAGGAGTACACTTCTAAACCCCCCAGAACCTCTGGGGAGGCACATACAGACTCACAGGAGAACACTTCTAAAGCCCCCAAGACCTCAGAGGAGACACTCAGAGACTCACAGGAGTACACTTCAAAAGCCTCCAAGACCTCAGGGGAGGCACTCGGAGACTCACAGGAGGACACTTCTAAAGCCCCCCGGACCTCAGGGGAGGAAGCCTCAGAGACTCACAGGAGTACACTTCTAAAGCCCCCAAGACCTCAGAGGAGGCACTTACAGACTCACAGGAGTACACTTCAAAAGCCCCCGTGACCTCAGGGGAGGCACTTAGAGACTCACAGGAGTACACTTCTAAAGCCCCCAGGACCTCAGGGGAGGCACTTACAGACTCACAGGAGTACATGTCTAAAGCCTCCAAGACCTCAGGGGAGGCACTTAGACTCACAGGAGTACACTTCTAAAGCCCCCAGGACCTCAGGGGAGGCACTTACAGACTCACAGGAGTACACTTCTAGAGCCCCAAGAACCTCAGGGGAGGCACTCAGACTCACAGGAGTACACTTCTAAAGCCCCCAGGACCTCAGGAGAGCTACCCAGAGACTCACAAGAGTACACTTCTAAAGGCATCTGGACCTCAGGGGAGGCACTCAGAGACTCACAGGAGTACACTGCTATAGCCCCAGGACCTCAGGGGAGGCACTTACAGACTCGCAGGAGTACACTTCTATAGCCCCAGGACCTCAGGGGAGGCACTCAGACTCACAGGAGTACACTTCTAAAGCCCCCAGGACCTCAGGAGAGCTACCCAGAGACTCACAAGAGTACACTCCTAAAGGCATCTGGACCTCAGGGGAGGCACTTACAGTCTCACAGGAGTACACTTCTAAAGCCCCCCAGACCTCAGGGGAGGAAGCCCCAGAGTCTCTAAGGAGTACACTTCTAAAGCCCCCAGGACCTCAGGGGAGGCACTTACAGACTCACAGGAGTACACTTCTAAAGCCCCCGGACCTCAGGGGGGGTACTTCGAGACTCACAGGAGTACACTTCTAAACCCCCAAGACCTCAGAGGAGGCACTGAGACTTACAGGAGTACACTTCTAAAGCCCCCAGGACCTCAGGGGAGGCACTCCGAGACACACAGGAGTACACTTCTAAAGCCCCCGGACCTCAGGTGTGGCCCTAAGAGACTCACAGGAGTACACTTCTAAAGCTGCCAGGACCTCAGGGGAGGAACTTAGGGACTCACAGGAGGACACTTCTAAGGACCTCAGGGGAGGCACTTATAGACTCACAGGAGTACACTTCTAAAGTCCACCAGGACCTCAGGGGAGGCACACAGAGACTCACAGGAGTACAATTCTTAAATCCCCGGGACCTCAGGGGAGGCACTCAGAGACTCATAGGAGTACACTTCTAAAGCCCCCAAGACCTCAGAGGAGGCACCTACAGACTCACAGGAGTACCCGTCTAAAGCCTCCAAGACCTCAGGGGAGGCACTTACAGACTCACAGGAGTACTCTTCTAAAGCCCCCAGGACCTCAGGGGGGCTTTCAGGATAGGATAGGACGGGATAGGAGATAGGATAGGATAGGATAGGATAGGATAGGGTAGGGCAGGAAACTAGGATATCATAGAATAGGCTAGGGCAGGAATAAATACCACATTATACAATAGGAGAGGGCAGGACATGATAAGGCAGGGCACTAGGATAGCATAGAAGGACAGGAATGGATACCACATTATAAAATAGGAGAGGACATGACAGGACACGACAGGACAGGGCACTAGGATAGAATAGGATAGGACAGGAAAGGATACCACATTATAAGATAGGATAGGATAGGATAGGACAGGACAGGCGAGGATACCACATTATAAGATAGGATAGGATAGGATGGGACAGGACAGGAGAAGATACCACATTATAAGATAGGAGAGGATAGGGTAGGATAGGATGGGACAGGACAGGATATTTCTCAATTCACAAAGGCAGATGAAATTCCCTGAACTGGGAAGCTTCAGTACTTTCTGAAGGTAATGAGACTACAAGTAAAGCCAGGCTATGACCCAGGCATGGCTGTGCACTTATAATACGACACTTTTAAAAATACAACTATTCCGAACTGACTGGAGTGTGAGGGTCCTGCTGGATCTCAGGGCCTCAGTAAGCTACACCCTTCTGGGGTGTCTCCCTTCTCCTGGGGTGACGCCCTTGTTGTGGGGGGATGTCCTTTTACTGGGGTTGACGCCATCCTTCTCCTGGGGTGACTCCTTTCTTCTCCTGGGGTTGACAGCCTTCCTTCTCCTAGGGTGACACCCTTCTCCTCCTGGGGTGACACCCTTCTCCTCCTGGGGTGACGCCCTTCTCCTCCTGGGGTGACGCCCCTCTCCTGAGGTGACGCCCCTCTCCTGGGGTGACGCCCTTCTCCTAGAGTCACGCCCTTCTCCTAGAGTCACGCCCTTCTCCTGGGGTGACGCCCTTCTCCTGGGGTGACGCCCTTCTTCTGGGGTCACGCCCATCTCCTGGGGTGACGCCCTTCTGCAGGGGTGACACCCCCTCTCCTAGGGTGACGCCCTTCTCCTGGGTGACGCCCCTCTCCTGGGGGGACGCCCTTCTCCTGGGGGGATGCCCGTCTCCTGGGGTGACGCCCGTCTCTTGGGGTGATGCCTGTCTCCTGGGGTGACGCCCTACTCCTGGGGTGACGCCCTACTCCTGGGGTGACGCCCCTCTCCTGGGGTGATGCCCTTCTCCTTGTGTGACGCCCTTCTCCTGGGGTGACGCCCCTCTCCTGGGGTGACGCCCTTCTCCTGGGGATACGCCCCTCTCCTGGGGTGACGCCCTTCTCCTGGGGTGACGCCCTTTTCCTGGGGTGACGCCGGTCTCCTCTGGTGACACCAGTCTCCTGGAGTGATGCCCTTCTCCTAGCATGGGCGGCTGTAGACTCCGAATTGGACTCATTTTAACAGTAGGGCAATCTGCAATGATCTGAAAAGCACGCCTTATTCACAAAACTACAGAACCCCACGTGTAAAGTTCCGCACGCCTGGTGTGTGTGCCAAGGAACTTTGTCCTAATTCACAATGGCCCGGTAGATGTGTACTTCCTTGTGTATCCCTAGTTCAGGGAATGTAGAGCCATCCCCGGTAAGAGAAATATTACAAAAGTGATACGTCACCACACACAAATGTGGCAGTTTCCAAGATTGGCATTGGCAATGTCAATAAGGCTGGTTTAAGAATGCACTGTCAAGGCAGGCGTAAAAATCAATGGAATTTAATTACTGCCTCAACCGCATCTGTGCTCCTGCCAAAAAAATAAACCCATAACTTATCTAAGACCCTTTACTAGCATTACATGGCATGTGTATGCCCCTGAAAGTTAAAGCTCAGGCAGCTGAATAAACAAATGAAATGTTCACAGCTGTGTGGAGGGGTGCAGAGACAGAATATCGAGTACAAATATCGAGTCATTAAAATCGTGGCTCAGAAATATCGACAGCAAGAATATCGATTTAAGGTAAGTAATATCGATTTTAAAAATATCAAAGTATTTAATATCGTTTGCAAAAATATAGTTGTTAAAAATATCATTTTTTAATATTATGTATGTTAGTATATATTTAATATGTATGTGATTTTTTTTGTATAAGAACTGTTTGTATTTTTAATGTGTTAACATTTTTGTAGTTGTTAATTTTTGTTTATTTTTTATTTTGCGCTTTTAGTTCTGTAGCAGGTTGCGGGTTTATAGGGGAATAGGGTGGGAAGTAATTTAATTATATTAAATGTATTATTTTCTTTTATTTGAATTTTGCGTTTTTAGTTCCGTAGCGGGTTCTGGGTATATAAGGGAATAGGGTGGGAAGTAATTTAATTATGTTAAATGTATTGATTACTTTTTATTTATTAATATTTGTTTAATTGATATAGTATAGTGTTAAATGTGTAAAGTAATGTATTAATAATTAATTATTGGGTATTAATTGTAATTAATTAATTTGTAATTAATTATGGTAATTGTGTAATTAATTTTAGGTGTGTGTTGTGGGGTTTATAGGTGTAAAGGGTGGGAATTAATTTATTTTTAATTGATGAATTAATAATTGGTTAATTAATTTTAATAAATTAATTGGTAATTAATTATGGTAATTGTGTAATTAATTTTAGGTGTGTGTTGTGGTTTTTATAGGAGTAAATGATGGGAAGTAATTTGTTTAATTAATTATATATAGTTGTTAATTAATGTTAATTATTTGATATTTATTTTGGGTAATTGTTTATTTTTTTGTGTGTTGTTTTTACTTTTAAAGGGGTAAAGGGTGGGTATTAAATGAATTTTATTTATTTAATTATTAGTTGTTAATAGTAATAGTTTTTAATTATAAGTTTTAATTGTGTTTTATTACTTTATAGTTTAATTTAGGTGTGTGTTGCGGATATTATAGTGTTAAAGTGCGTGTAGTCAATTAATGTTTATTAATTTTTTTAAATTAATATTTTTAATTCATTATTAATTATGTTAATTATGTAAATACATTTAATTAAAAATGTTGATGTTTAGTTATTGGTGTGGTGTTATAGGGTAGGAAATAAAATAAATACATTTATGTTTTAATTTATCTTTTTGTTTGTAAATATTTTCTAGTTTAAAAGAATAATTTTTTCGTAAATTTATTTATTTTATATAATATTTGTAGGTTCTTGTTATATGTAATTAGTATTATAATATTCGTTCTTTTTCGATGTTTAATATTTTTTATTTTTATTTTTTAACTTTTGTTTATTAATTTATTTTATTTTTTTAATTTGTAATATATATAGTTTTTTTCTAAGTGTTTGAGTGGGAATAGTATTTTTTTTCCTCCACTTGCCAGCACTTTCCCTACTGTTGCACTCATTGGATTTGGAATAGTAATTTTTACCCCTTCACTATCCAGCACTTTCCCTACTGTTGCACTCACTGGAGTTGGAATAGTAATTTTTACTTCTCCGCTATCCAACACTTATCCTACTGTTGCGCTCACTGGAGTTGGAATACATTTTTTTTTACCCCTACGCTAGCCAACACTTATCCTACTGCTGCATTCAGTGGAGTGGGAAACTAATTTTTATCTCTACCCTATCCAACACTTTCCCTACTGTTGCTCTCACTGGAGTGGAAATAGTAATTTTTACCCCTACGCTATCCAACACTTATCCTACTGTTGCTCTCACTGGAGTGGGAATAGTACATTTTACCCCTCTGCTATCCAACACTTTACCTACTGTTGCACTCACTGAAGTGGAAAATGTAAGTTTAAAGTCTTTTAAATAGTTTAATGTTTTAATTTATAATATGTTTTTTTATTAGATTTTATGTTATTGGTGTATATATATATATATATATATATATATATGTATTTGTAAATTTTCATATATACAAATATAAAATAAATTAAAATGAATAGTTTATTAATTGTTTTAAAGTAAATATGTATGTATATATATTACATTTTATATACATATGTTTAATTTTTTTAATTAAATGTATTTGTTTTATTTGTTAAAATGTATATTAAATCTAATTTAATTTTTTTAAGTTAATTTTATTATTTAATATTTTTTATACATATATTGAAATCAATATTTTGTACAACTATATTTTTTACATCGATATTATTTTTCTCAATATTTTTGTACTTACCATTATAAATATAGGATGTCAATATTTTTGACATCGATATTTATAACTCGATATTTGTGTATGGGGATATTTTGGGGGTCGATATTCTATCAGTGAACCGTGTGGAGGGAAAGCACATTTTTTGTGGAAGCACACAAGTTCTGCCCAATCAAAGCATGTGCTCCTAGCTCCCAACACGTGGGCAGAGCCAAAGGCACTCTCCTGGTAGTTGTCACATAATTGTTGGCGACAGCTGCGCTGTGAAGCCAGACCATAAAAATGGGGATAGCAAGTGAAATGTTAAGGAGTGTTGCAGGATGAGCAGGACTAACCGAAGCAAACGTGAGGTGGGAGGAGAGTTGGGTCACATGTACCTCTTACTGGTTGCAAAAATCGGATCGCAACTTGCAACCAGTAGTCTTGTGAACAGTAAAGAATCCAAATAACTAAAGTACATCCTAGGAGGTCTGTTTGCTAAATTCCCATTCAGAGTGGGTTGCAATTTGGCCTACCTCATGAATATTAATGTGCTCGGCTGCCAACTGTGACTCTCTCTGACTCAATGTCATCACACGGATGGTGGCTTGTACGGGCAGCACACCACCATGCCTATGATCGCCTTTCAATAAAGTAAACTTCTTTTTTTTTTAATGCAGCCCGCTGTCCGCAAAGGAAATGAGGCTGCCTGTATAAAGGAAAGGTTTCCTTTTTTGTTGAAAATGTTTTTCCGAGTTAGCACTAGTCCACCAGGACCCTTTACCTTTTGTGAATACATTACCACCCCAACTCAGAAAATAGATTTTGGTCACAAACCATTGATGCATCTCCTACCAAATTGCTATTTGGAAGGGACACCTTAAGATAGAAATTCAGTTTGGAGTCACAAAGCCATTTTAGGAGTCAGTAAACATTTATGGATTCACTAAATGGATTTAGTAGATAATTAAAAATATTGTCGCCATAGCAAACAGTGATTAAGACTGGTTGTGACTGTAAAAAAGTGTTGTTTCAAACCATTACTACAAGGAGGATGTTTTCACCTTTTGGCAACTTCCCTAGTTTAAAATTCATAAACAGCCTTCTCACTTCAGAATCTAAATTAGCCTTTAGGTAGAAAAGTGAGTCTTCGAATTCAACAAAAGGATCAATTAAAGTGCAGCTTTTTAAAATTATTTATGAAATTGGGCTAATATAAAAAAAAGTAACATTTCACTTTTGAAATCCAAAGACAGGCCTGGTGTTCTGCTGTTCCTTCCAGGCCGCCATCCCTATATTTGTAGTCAGTTGGAGAGAGTTGCAAACTGCCTGCAATCAAGCGCACCTCGCGCCTGAGAATACAAAATTTTCCAGCTATCGTGACAAGAATTTTTGATTCTATTAAGGACACGGAGGCGAGGATTATGCCGTCTCAATTTCTTTACTGACTCACAGCAGCCAATGGAAAAACAGTAACATTATTAAAAACTTCGTTTCCCATGAGGCTTTGAACCACGCCTCCTGTAACAACCAATGAACACACAATACATACTACAAAATAATGAGGCACCATCTTGGCTTCCTCTTTCTTTGCAAACCAGTCTTTAAGTGTCCAAAAACCAAATAACAGTCCTGACTCTTGATGGAGCAGAGAAAATAAAAAATTTTAACCCCTAACAAATTTTATAAATAATTAATAAAATGTTCGTTTAAATGTATTAATCAACACTGTACGTGAGGGAAGGGTAACACGCAAGTATATGGGCTGAATAATCTATTAACGAATGTCTGTGTGTCTAATTATAACATAAAAATAATTGCGTACTAAATTTATAATAAATGCATGATTTGTGCTTCATAGAATATAAACGTGTCGTTGCAAAAACAATAGTGATGGTAAGTAAGGAACAGCTTAAATGTTGCTTTCTGCTAGGTAATAACTAATTGGGGTACGTAGATGATGGGAGGGAAACGAAAAGGCTATGTTTCTCTATTTTAATTATGTTTTGTTTATTTCAAAATAGTGCTTCTAAGTATAAACGAGTGGCGATATAAAATGGCTGCCGGTTAATGAAGTGCGCATGTGCGGGGAAACGCGTGACAAGGGAGAAAAAGTTGGAGAAAAGCTAACCACGTGATGAGGCTGAGAGGCTAGGATGCAAGAATGGTCAATGCTGATGTGACCTAATTGAACTGATAGTGTGCCGTGGTGATCAGCAAGGAACCGTGGGAAACCGTTTTAAGAGAAAGGACAATGCCTGCAGAGTTCTCGAATGTATCGAAAGAAGTTACAAATGTACTGATCGAAGCGGATGGAAACATGTCTTGAACTGTGAGAAAGGAAATGATCATATACATTCCAAAGGACAAGTTGGATCCGGGAGAACTTGATTAAGAATGAATAGATGAAATGAATGGACCAATGAAAGAAAAGCGCGTTATTAATGTTGCAATAATTAGCTAGCAAAGTTAGAATTAGGGTATAAGAGGGCCTACTCTTAGTGGGAGGGGAACACAGTCGGAGTTGGAGAGTCGCAGTCAGAGTCGGTGTTGGTGGCTTCCAGTGCTGGGTGGTCCAGATCGATCCATTTACTGAGCAGGAGATGCTGAAAGACTGTTAGATGAGACGGGTTGCGGTAGCTGATGCTGACGAGCTGAAGTTTCTGTTGCTGTCTTATTTTTCCAGTTGAGGTTGAGAATCAAGATATTTTTAATTCGTAAACTTAGGTTAGAAATCCTTAGGCTAAATTAGGGAAGATAGGCAGGTAATTAGGGTTTTTGCCTCATGATAACATTTCCTTTCTGCAATAAAATTGATTTTGCGTAATAAATATTTGAATTAACAATGAATGAATAATTGAATAAAAAGTCTAAATTCTTTCTCATGCTTTTAAAAATTATATAAAATTTAAGATTCTTAAATCAAACGACTCAGTGGTTATTTTACTAAATGATTGTGACACTAGTAATTGGTTATTGTGATTTAGCTGGTCTTAATCACTACAAACTGATTTCTTACTAGATGATCCATCGACAAAACAATGAGCAGGAATATCTTAAGAAATAACTAAGAAAGCAATAGGTAATAAGGTATCCTGGCTCTTTCCAGCGGTACATAAATGGTGTTTTCCATTTAGTTCTCGTGCTTCTCCTAGGAGTACAGAATTTCGTAAAGGTATAAAGGAAATCCAGGTGTGTGTGTGTGTGATAGGCGATGTTTATGGGCCCCATCGTCATGTGGATGTGAGAAAATATAGTTTGCCCCTGGATGACCGATAAGTGACCTAGGAGGAGAATAGTTTTTATTGTACGCGCTGCATCACTCTCAACGGAGAGTATTAACTCCAAGTTCGTTCTCAACGGAGAACACAATCCAGGATCCTGGAAACCATTGACGTCGTTCAGCAACAGGAAGATCCACGTCCGGAAACCACCAGATATTAAGCTTGTTTAGAATCGGGTCCTGAAAACAGAAACAGTCATAAAAATACGTAACCCGTAACGGTTCAACTAATTCAGGGAGGGAATAACACGTTAAGTATATGTCATGTATAAGACAGTTTACATCATATATGTCCCATCGGGTGGGATAATCCTCGCCTCCGTGTCCTTAATAGAATCAAAAATGCTTGTCGCGATAGCTGGAAAATTTTGCATTCTATAGCAGGACCGGAGGCTTCAGATTATGCTGGTTCAAAGCTCACCAACAACCACTGAAGAAACATGCGTAATAGGTTTATAATAAAACATTTTAAACATTGAATCTGAAGACCAATCCACCGCCTTAAGGATGTCCTCCAATCTGGAACCCAAAACATATGCTTTAGAGGCCATAGCGCCTCTGGCGGAATGAGCACCATACACCGAAACATCAATGCCAGATTCTGCCATAGCCCATCTTACCCAGCGCGCCAAGGTGGCTGCAGAAACAGGTCGGAAGGGCTTCTGTATTGCTAGCAACAATTGACCCAAGGGATCAGTTCTATGAGCTAGAGTACGTTCTTCATAATTCTTTAAACATTGTAAAACACACAATTTAGCATTGTGTGGAAAAGCAGGATACTCAACCGAACGTGACATGGTCTTGGTACGTCTGGAGATGACGAAAGACACCCTGTGGGGAAAAAATTCGTCCAGCCAAATCCAAAGCACGAACATCTGAAACCCTGCGACAGGAGATCAGGCACAAGAGCATTGTGAGCTTGGCCGATAACTGTTTTAAAGATAAATCCTTATTATCAGGCCAAGATTCCAACAAAGATAAAACCTTAGAAACATCCCTTAATGTGGTATAGCGAGGTCGAGGTGGCCTAGCCACCCTAATGCCCTTGAGTAACTTACACACTAGAGGATGCACCCCAACTGGTTTACCGTCAATATGATTATGTCCAGCTGACAGGGCAGACCTAAAATTATTCACAGACCTATAGGACAGGCCAGACTCTGCGCATTCTGACAAAAAATTCAATACTTCCTTTAACTCCGATCCCACGGGATCCACCTGCCGTTGAAGGCACCAACCCATCCATCGTTTCCATGAAGCTGAATACCGCTTGCGGGTGGATGGAGCCCAAGCTTGATGTATAAACTCGGCAGCCGCCGATGAAAGGCCCTCAATTCGCTCGTGTTGCCTGAGAGCGTCCAGACCATGAGGGACAGCTGGTTCTGCAGGACCAGCGGATGTGGAGCTCCCACTGGGTCCTGGAGAAGCAGCGGGAATATCGGGAGCAGAAACGGTAGATCCACCGATAACTCCAATAGTGTCGGAAACCAGGACTGAGTCTTCCAGAAGGGTGTGACCAACACTATTGTCGCTACCTGCCGGCGAACGAGCGCCGCTACCCTCGGGATCAGAGCAAATGGTGGAAAGGCATAATTCCTCTGTGGTCCCCAATGCTGAAGGAACGCATCCGTTCCTTTCGCCATCGGGTCCGGCCTCCAACTGAAGAAGGTGGGAAGGTGAGCGTTGAGGCGAGAGGCAAAGAGGTCTATCAGACACGGGCCTCGCATATCCATGATCTTTGCACACAACGAGGGGTGAAGCCTCCAGTCGCTGAAATTTCTCAGGAACCTGGAGTACCAATCCGCTACTTGATTGAGTTTGCCCGGCAGATACTCCGCCACTACACTGATCTTGTGATCCAGGCAGAAATGCCAAAATTCCTTCACAATGTTGGCTAACATCCGTGATTTCGTCCCGCTGAGACGATTGATGTATCGTACCGCGGAGACATTGTCCATCCGAAGGAGGATACAGCAGTTGTTCTTCAACGGGAAAATCGATCTTATGGCGAATGAGCCCGCTAGTAACTCCAGGCAGTTGATGTGCAACTTTAACTCGTCGGCGGACCAACGTCCGCCGGTGGCAAAGTCCCCACATCGAGCGCCTCAACCCCAGCGGCTGGCGTCTGATTCTACTATGACGTCCGGAGAGGCGCCAAAAATAGCTCTTCCGTTCCATGCCGTCATGTGTTCCAGCCACCAAAGAAGCTCCTCTCGAGCGTCTGGGGACAAAGGGATCAGATGATCGTAAGGAAATCTTTTTTGCAGGTAAAAAATCTTTAATCGTTGCAAAGCCCTGTAATGGAGGGGACCTGGAAAGATGGCTTGGATCGATGACGCCAGGAGGCCCACGATCCTCGCCAATACTCGTAACGAGATCAACTGTTTGGACAGAGTTGAGGCTATCTCCCTCTTGATAGACCTTATCTTTGTGATGGGAAGAAGAAGCTGGGCAGAAACTGAATTTATGTGAAAACCCCAGGAACTCTATCTGTTGGACCGGTGTAATCATGGATTTCTTGACATTTATTACAAAACCTAGCTCCTGAAGCAGGGACATCGTCCATTCCAGGTGGGTGAGAAGAAGGTCCCGATCTTGAGCTAGGATCAGCATATCGTCGAGATAAATTATCAACCTTACTCCCATTTCCCTCAAGCGCGTTACCAGTGGTTTTAGCAGTTTGGTGAACACCCAAGGTGCTGAGGACAGGCCGAAGGGCAGTGAGCGAAAGTGGTACCATTGTCCTTTCCAGGAAAATTGAAGGAATTTTTGATGGGAAGGACAGATGGGAACGGTGAGGTAGGCATCCTTCAAATCTAATCTGACCATCCAATCCTGTTCCAACAGAAGATCCCTTAGCAGATGGATCCCTTCCATCTTGAAATGCCTGTATTCCACGTAGGGGTTGAACTCCCTGAGGTTTAACACCAATCTCTGGCCTCCTCCCTTCTTTTGAACCAGGAAAACGTTGCTGCAGAAACCTCCGGGAAGGAAGGGTCCTGCAGCAATGGCTTGCTTGGTCAAAAGCTCTTGAAGCTCACAATCTATAAAAGCTTGCTCTTGTAGGGAAAAAAGGAGAGGACGGGGAGGGGTCAGCTGGCACGGAGAGTCTAAGAGTTCTATCTGGTAGCCCTGGACTGTGTGGAGAACCCACGCATCTGAGGTCAGACGGGTCCAATTCAACAGAAAATGAAACAACCTGCCCCCGAGGGGGATCATTGGAAATAACTGTGGACTTACCAGATGACTGGGCGTCGAAATTCTTATAGCCTCTGTTGACACCTCTATTGAAACGTCCTCGGAACCCACGGGATCTCAATGGGTAGAAGCCCGCCTGGTCAGGCTCTTGTGTGTAACCCCTGCGCCGAGGGGCGAAACCTCGCTGAGGACTGGGATTGACGTAGCGGCCGGTCGAGCGTCCTCTGCCACGCCCGGCCCTACCAGAGACCTGATGAAAAACTCTCTTAAGGGAAGATTGGGACTTATCCAGAGAGGCGAAGGTACTGACAAATTTGGCAATATCTTTTACGAACCATTCGTCAAACAGCTGCCCTTCAGCTAACAGGCCTGGTTCAGCCGTTGCCAAGTCTGCGAGTTGAGGGTTGATGCGCAAAAGTACGGATTTTTGTCGTTCTGAAGAAAGGGCGCAGTTGGCATTACCAAGGAGGCAAATTGCCCTCTGGGTCCACCCCGCTAGGACCTTCGGGTGGATTGCAGCTCCGGTCTCTTGTGCCTGCAGGGCAAGTTCAAGGATTTTGGCTAGAGGGCCTACAACATCCAACACCTTATCTTGACACGCCCTAAGGGCGCGATCTATGCCCTTTTTCGGGTCTTTTTTGTATTTTTTCAAAAAGGTGGTCATCGAGGAATCAATATCGGGAGTAACAGCCACTTTATGTGCTAGGTCCGGCCGGGGGCATTCTGACCTTAAGCGGGCTCGAACCTCTTTATCAAAACTTTTTCTGAGATGAGTCTGCATATATTCCGCTACCGCTGGGGGAGGGGCCCAGTCAGCGGAACGAGGATGCACTATGTCTGAGGGGTCAAAGGAAAAGGGAGAAGGTTGAGCGGGGGGAGAAGTGTGTTTGCGCTTCTTGGCGCATTTGCGTGGCTTGGACTCTTGGGAAGAGTTAGTATCTGTGTCAGTGTCTGCGTCAGTGGTAGTGTCCGGGACAGGGGTCGGAAGGGCGGGTGTGGGGGGGGACAGAAAGATCACCCTGGGTTTGTTCTTTCGATTTGTATATAGAGGAATAAATGTTAGCATGGGGCCAAGGAAGGCCAGCCTGCTCGGGGGCCGGGAGGGGGGAAGGAGCGGGAGCCCCAGAGGGCGTAGGATTACCTGCTACCAGTTGTTCTAAATGCTGAGAAATAGGTAAAAGGGCAGAAGAGATAACTTTTTCTAGCTTAGCGTCTAATTTCTTATCAATAATATCTTCCATAGGTTCCTCATAGTAATACCCTTGATCATCAAGGTCCTCACACGCAGCCACCTCCTCCTCGTAGACCTCGCAGTCTGACATGGCACAGAAGTATATATAAGAATATATATGACTCAAAACTCTCCCCAGGGGGAAGCTCAATTATTACTGCCAACAAAGTCTCTTGAACTTGGGCGTCAATCGGGAGCAAAAAGCCGGGGCAGTGGAGTCACACAGATACCTAAAAGCACCAGGCGCTAGGACAAATGGAGGGGAAGAAAACCCCTACCTGCCTGCGCAGAGAAGGGTTGCCAAAATTACTGTCCAGACCAAACTGGTACTGCAGGGGTGAAGCGCTTGTCAAGCGATGCCTGGAAAAATTGCTGCCAGATACTTAAAAGGCCCGGTATCAGCTCCAACTGCCTGCTTCGAATACCCACGAACCAGCCTGGGGCGAGGCGTCTATCCGGCGTGTAAAGGGAGCTGTTCGCACACACGTGCGCGTGCAGGCTCCCGAGACGCACGCCGGCCGATCGGGCTTCAGCATGCGTCTCGCTCCCTGTGGGGGGGGGGGGCAGACCCAGCCCGAGCGCAGAGCGCGAGGCGGGCAAAGTGCAAGCAGCGCAAATCGGCAGCCACAAAAGGGGGTGAAATCGTCTAGAAACAAGGGGACAACTACTGCGCAACACGCGCTGAGAAGCTACATCCTAAGGTGAGAATGCGCGCGAAGAACGCGGCGCAGCACTAGATCGCTTAGCAGTCGGATATCAACACTTCAATCAATCTCAATCAGAAACAATACATATAATCAAAACATGTAATAACATCAATCAAGGAAACAAATTGGAATAAAGAAGAGAGGCACTTATCTAGGCTGCGGAGCAGCAAAGAAAGAGGAAGCCAAGATGGTGCCTCATTATTTTGTAGTATGTATTGTGTGTTCATTGGTTGTTACAGGAGGCGTGGTTCAAAGCCTCATGGGAAACAAAGTTTTTAATAATGTTACTGTTTTTTCATTGGCTGCTGTGAGTCAGTAAAGAAATTGAGACAGCATAATCTGAAGCCTCCGGTCCTGCTATAGAATTCCAAGATGGCCACTGTCTTAGACCCGGAAGGGGCGAACTGCGGCTCTCCAGTGCTTGCGGTACACATCACAGGACCGCCACAACACACCTCTATGAAACAGCATGATGGCCCCATGTATGGCGTCAGACACTTCGACTTGGAGGTGGCAACTTCAAACTAGGAGGTGGAGGAGAAAAAGAGGACACCAACGGAGAGAGGCCAGCAGGTGGAAGGCGAGGTGGCGCTAAGGACCACAGAGAGGACGAGGCAGGAGATGCTACAGGCAAGCGTAAGCAGGTCGAAGGGCCCATGGGGAGAGAGACCGAGCAAGTAGATTGCAGGAGAGAGAAAAAGCGATGTAACAACACCGAGTCGAGGTCCAGCCGTCTCTGTGAAGAGGTGGACGCTGTGTCTTCAGTTGGCGCGACCCTGGAGGTCCGTGGCTTCAGACAAGCAGCAGTTGTGAGGTTGTTCTCTATAAAAAGGTGGTGGGCTGGTATCTGGTCACGTCACCAGGGTCACTGGGAAGGCAAGAGCACCAATGAGAAGAGAGGCACCACTGAATGCATGGGTATTGTGATGGCAGAGTAGACCGGTTATCTAGAAGGGCATTTTGGCATTATTATTTACTTTCCCCATATGTTTGATTTACTTCTGAGTGTCACACCATTCCTCATTCCTGGACCAAAATGAGGGTTAGAAGCGGAGGAACCAGAAGGGGTGACACGAAGCACCCAAGACTGCTGTTGTCCGGAAGGAGCTTGGAAAGGAAAGATTGCAGGACGAAGATTCCTCTCGACTGCAGTGTTTGCACCTGGGACCCTTAAACCCTAAACAATGAATAAATCCGTTAACAAAAACCCACTCATGACTGGGCGTCTCTCCTGTAGGGAAGGCGGGGTAACTACACCGCCTAATGAATATTCACTAGGCAGGGGGTTTTACGACTCTCTCCGTGTCTTTATTTTTAGTCGATAGGTTGCTTAGCAAAATAATTTAGTCAGTGCAAAAATTTGGTAAGCAAATTGCAAACACTTTTTGAGACTATAGTATTTGTACATCTGATTGTGCATTCCTAATGTTCTTAACAAAACACTGGGTCAGTTGCCTTCATGCCAAATCTCAAAAGACTAATTTCTAAGCTAAGATTTGAGGATAAAGATATTCCTGACCAACGAGAAGTAACCACCACTGGAATCACCACTTCATATCAAGCAAATGATTAAAGAACAGAGCTGCATCTCAGATGACCTAGAAGGCACTTACATTGGATGCATGCACCGATCCGGGCACAGGCGCCAACACATATTGTACATATCCTGGTGGAACGTGTACAACATCACACTGTCACAGAAAGCCAAAGCGAATAATGCAGTGGAAGGGTTGCATAACTCCTACTGTGGAACCTTTCTACTGCAGTGGAAGCCATGCTACCCGCCATCAGTCCAGAGAAATTAAAAAAGAACATAGCTAACAGGATCTACAACAAAGCAACCCCCAGCCCTACAATTATGTCCTAAACTTCCTAAACAGACTCGCCAAATCCATATGATGCTAGCTAACAAAGTCCTAACCTTTATAAACAATCAATGACTAAACTACCTTGAAACAGCTGCGCAAACACTGTTACAACCTGCTCCACCAAATAGACATACAAAAACCATAAAAGTAACAAATCACCCATACACAACTAAAATTAAATAATGCATTCAAAATAAGATTTATACCTTGTGTTTCACTCTGAAATTATTAAAAGACAACAAAATAATAAATATATAAAATAAGTAGCCATTTTTGTAAATGTGACCTATCAATAAATACTAATATTGATACATTATTATGTTCAATTCAATACTATAATCTTCTACAATTCATAATGAATCTGATGATAGTGTTTACACATGAAAGATTATAACAAATTTGGAATATTTACATAAATTAAAATATAATATGTTAAAAAATCATGACCACTATCACTTTAAAATACAACATACATAGTAATGGATAAACCTACAATGCTATAGTAATAAATAAAAAAAAACATGTACATAAATAATTTCATTACAAAATGTACCTATCCCACCTAAACATTTTGGCTCTCGGTACGATGGCGGGCGGACCGCCACCGACAGGCCGTCGGTGGTGGTTCACCCGCCATCTAGGGCATTGGTCTGGCTGCTGCATTACAATGCAGCTGGTCGGACTGCAGAGGTGGGGAGGTTGGACCGCCGCCTCCGACAGGATCACAGATCCCATCGGGATGGCGGTCGGATTCCTAATCCCTACAATGGGGGCGGTGCCTGCGCAGGCACCGCCGTAGGGATTAGGATATCCCTTTCCAACTGCCAGTTCATGACGGTCCCCCCGCCATGAACAGGCAGCCAGAAAGGAACTTTGGGGGCCCTTAGCAGGGCCCCCGTTCTCCCCCAGCCTCCGCTATGTGGCCAGGGGGGCACATGTAGTGCCCCCAAACATCCATGCATCGTGCGCCAGGCACCACATGGTGCCTGGCATACGGTGCATGGATGTGTACAAACATCTATTTTTCAATTGCAGCTTGAACTGTGGCCCTTTTCCGGGCCGCAGCACAAGGCACAATTGCAAAACGAATGTATCCGACCACCTACACAGCGGTCACACCCTAATCTGGCGGGGGGGCCTCCGACTACCTGTCGGCCGGTCCCAATCCCACAACGATGGGGGTTGGACGCTTGTCCGACCGCCATCGTAATGACCCCCTTTGAGTTTAATAAAATTAATCAAAGTTTGGCTTACTAGCTCTAGTCCCTTGATGCTGGAATCCTATTCCAGATAAACAAATCCAAAGTAAAAAAATGCAAAAATATTCTCTAGCGCAAAAAAAGAACCCTTAGAAAACATCCATATATAACCCTCCCAACTCTAAAAAATATATTTTTTAAAGAAACACTGAAGGAAAACTAGAAAATCAAAGAAAACGAATGTTAATCTTTGGCTATATAAGGATCCAGACACTTTTCTTTGAAAAAAAAAGAAAATGCATCATTGATCAAAACATCTTCTTTGCAGTGGCCAACACTATTTGTAATCAGGAAACATACATTTCCATACACAGAATTTTTTTTTTCCCAAAAGTCAGAAACAGAGCATACATGCACATCCTCCATAATAGAACTAGAATAATATAATTACAGTTTAGGAACAGAAAAAACCTTTCATACCTATTGTATGATACCTATTGTTTTTCTTATTCAAATAAACTTAGATAAAGTAACAAAGATTTACTTAACATGACTAACTAAAGCACTATAACTAAACCCACTAACTTTCACTCACCTTATTATAGACTCCCCCAAACTATTAACACTCCTAATAAATCAAAAAAGAAAAACCCATTACCTGAAATGTAGAGACCCAATCCTGAGACCACCATGCTCATCAACCACCACTGCATATGACAAAAAAGACTAGAAAATACAGTTAGCTTTACAACCAATAGTGCTGAAATGGAAATAAAAAATACTTTTCTTACATTCAAAATAAATGAATGCAAACATTATTTTAATATTTGTCTATTAATGGAAAATTGTTTCAAAATAGGCAAATAGTGTTTATAGAAGTGTTAAAAATTTTACAAAATGTTTCTAAAAGTAAAGTCATAATTTATTAATACTGTTAGACCTGTCAGCCCTAGGGTGGTCTTTCCCTATTTTTTTTCCTTTTTCGCCTCCTTTTTGCCACCATATTTTTACTGGACCTAGGTCTCTGGGCACCTTGCCACTGCTAGCCAGTGCTGAGGTGCAGGTGCTCTCTCTCACTCAAGATGGCTGCCACAGGCCCCTGCTACTGCAGAGGGGCCTGACACGCATACACACTAGTAGCCAGGGTCAGGCTGGGGTATAGGGATACAGTATCCATTCCATCCCCGCCTCTGGGCCACATAGCCAGGCATGTAGAAGGTTCCAGAACCTTCCGGGCTGTGGGAGGAGTTATGTTTTGCCGCCTTTGGGAGAGTCACCTGACCTAGGAGTATAAAAGGCTTGGAGGGAAAACTTTCTAGTCAGTTGATGAGGCACCACTGAACCTGGGAGAACCTCCGCCGGAGTATAGGCTTTAGGGCCTAGGGGGGGGAGACCTACACTACTGCTGCTGATAGGGCTGAGGCCCTGCTGGAGTAAGATAGCTGAGGAACGCCCACCACCCACTGACCTTGCCCAGTGTGAGGGGACCCAGGGAACCACCTTCAGCGTGCAGGGAGGAACATCAAGTACTCCCAGACCACCAACTCATTCCCCCCCCTCATAAGAAGAAACTTCTGACAAGAAACTTTGACAAGAAACTTATAATAAGGAACTTCTGACAAGAAACTCCTAACAAGAAGCGCCTAAGAAGCAACCAATCTGGAGCAGTCGCAAGACACCTTAACTAGAGGAGGCCTGACCGTCCAGCCAGGCCTAAAGCCTAAACTGCCCAACTGGGGATCACCAGGTAAAGCGCCGTACCCTGAAGCGCTAGACCTTCACCCCCGATTCATTTCTGCCTGTTGCTGGGCTGCCCCCAAGTACGTTGCCAGACAGCCCTGCCCACAGGCTGCTGGTGCCCCCTGCGTTCTGTCGCCCCTCAGGTCACCGACCTTGTGAGGAGATCGCGGCCGCCGCCGCCTGAGAAGAGGCACCGTGTGGTGAGGTGTGCCGTCGCGCCCTCACCGGAGGAAGCGCTGAGGTGAGGGAAGCCCCTCAGGTGTGTGTGGTGAGGTGCGCCGTCCGCGCCCTCACCGAAGCGGCCAAAAAATTGCCGCCGTCGCGGCCGAAGAAGTGCCACCGCCGCCGTCGCGGCCGAAGAAGTGCCACCGCCGCCGTCGCGGCCGAAGTGCCACCGCCGCCGTCGCGACCGAAGAAGTGCCACCGCCGCCGTCGCGGCCGAAGAAGTGTCCCCGCCGCCGTCGCGGCCAAAGAATTGTCCCCGCCGCCGTCGCGGCCAAAGAATTGCCCCCGCCGCCGTCGCGGCCGAAGAATTGCCACTGCCGCCGTTGCGGCCCAAGAAATCGCCAGCGCGATCACCAGCGAGGCCTCCAGGCCCCGCAGACGCCGTTGCCGAGCAACTGGGGTCGCCGGGCGTGACCCAGGAAGGCCGCGCAACAATTGGGCGCCGGTCACGCCCCCAGCGCCGACGGAAGCCCCGGAAGAGCCCCGGCAGTGCAGAGGGAGACGGGGAGCCGGCCGGAGAGGACTGCCGGCTCCCGCTCCCTTCCCTGCGACCCTGAGCCCGCCAACCTTACTCTACCTTGATCCCGGGGGCTGGAGGAGTGAGATCCCAGCCCCGCAACGTCCCCACCGGCATACCTTGCTCCCGGGGGCCGGAGTAAGGTGATACCGGCCCCGCAACGTCCAGCCAGTCCGGCCTGAAGGCCGAGGCACCCCTACCGGGCCCCGCCCTCCAGAACACGGGCCGGGCCTGGGGGAGTGCCAGTCGCCCTGAAGCGCGACCAACGACCAACACCACAGGTGAGCCCAGGAGGCGCCTAGGGCCCACAAAACGCCACTGGGGGCCGGGGGCCACCATTAACCCCATAAGTAATTGTATAACTTTCCCCATGAGGCGAGGCCCCGGAGAGGAGTGGGCCTAGCCTAAAGTTAACCCCTAAGGGTCATAGAAGCGCCAGGATACTGGACATGTCGAGGGGTTCCCTATAGTATTTAATAACTTATTGCAGATGCCTATTGTAATTACTGCCTAGGCCATGCTTTTAACTGCGAAGTCTTTTACCACAGGGGAAAGTATTTAATTGAATTGAGTTGAAGTGTTTTATGTTACAGGTGTACTGGAATTGCGACGCCCACTGTACTGAATGTGGGCGCGCCTAGATCAATGCAGGCCTATTTAAATGTGAAGTGAAAAGCCTTCTTTTAAGTAATTGAATATGCTAAAGTGAACTGCATGTCTAGGCCCCTGTTTTATTAACGTACCTTGAGATCATTATTAAGTGCTACGTGTAGGAGATAATTCCTGCGGCCTCTTAGTGGCCTACAATGTTGATGAGCTATAATGCTTTATTTAAAATGTGCACCAATTGAGTAATGCAATGCATTTGAATGTAGATCTGAATTAATCTGCCTCATCTAATGCCAACTTAATTTATTTATAAAAGATCTTGATTTTAAATACAAAAGCCTGGTGTGGTGTCATGTTATTGCGTTCGCATTTCTGAGTCAGAGTAAGAGTGTGCTGCACAACTGCCTTACACATTGCCTTCGCGTGCCTTCCCCGCTTCACGCCATGCTACCGTGTCGGACTCGGTAACCCCGGTTCCAACATTTGGTGGCAGCGGTGGGATAAGGACTGGTGTTTGTGCAGCACCCTACAGTGACTCAGTGTGCGCCGCAATTAGACACCTATTGTAATGAAAGTGCTAGGAATTCTATGGTAATTGCCGATTGTGTACATTCCTGCGTTAGACCTGTTACCTACAGTTTAGAACCCCTTCCTTAAAATGTCTGGGACCCCACCTAGGAGGATGGAGTTTGAGTTAGCCAACCTAGAAAGGTATACGGTGACACAGCTCAAGGAGTACTGCCTAGAGAGGGGGGTGGCCGTCAAGCGAGGCGCCAGGAAGGAGGTGCTTCAGAAAGCTTTGAGGGCATGGGTAATGGCCCACCCGGAGGGAAGAGGGGATGAGGAGCAGGGGAGGCAGACAACCCAGGAGAACTGGACCTACTGCGCATTGATGTTAGCGAGAATGTGTTGCCAGGAAGACGTTCCAGGGCAGGCAGTAGTGCGTCAGGGGGAAGTTTGTCGCCAGAGGAATTTGAGGACAGAAGGGAGCAAAGGCAATTAACATTAGAACTTGCTAGGATGGAAAGAGACGGAGAACAGGCAAGGCTAGCAATGGAGGAAAGGAAGCTTGTACATGAGCTTAGCCTGAAGGAGCTAGAGCTCCGGACCTTGCAGATGGAGATGCAGGGCAAAATGAATGGTTGCAGCGTACCTGCTGGGGTTCCAGAGGAGCCCAAATTCTATTTACCCAGAGAGGTGATGGCCAGTTTTAGTGTAGGTGATGACATCGACAAGTGGTTGGCGGCCTACGAGGTGGCTCTGGTGGCCCATAGAGTTCCTGAGAGCTACTGGGGGGAGGTCTTTATAGGTACATACCTCCACTAGTAAGGGACACACTTTTAACTTTGGATAAGGGGAGCAGACTAACTACCCTATCATGAAGGAGGCCCTGCTCAAGAAGTTTGGCCTCACCCCAGAGAAGTACCGCCAAAAGTTCCGCAACAGCCACAAGCTTCACACACAAAACTGGGTGGATTTTTTTGACTATGCCCGGAAGGCATTGGAGGGTTGGGTGCGTGGCAGCAACGTTGACAATTACAAAGGGCTGTACGACCTATTCTTGAGAGAGCACCTCCTAGAGAAATGTTTTCCGGAGCTGCGCCAGTAGCTTGGTGGACCGCAAGCTGACCAATCCTAGGGAGCTTGCGGAGGAGGCAGACACGTGGGTCAGCACTCGGGTGTCCCACAAGGGAGCCAGGGCGGACCCCCCGAAAGGTGGACAGGGGCTCCCCCAGAAGAAAGAGGGGGAGATAAAAGAGGGAGTTCTTTAAAGGTCCCCAAAATAGACCGCCTGGGAGAGGGGTAGGTTCCCCATCCAAATCTGGATCCCAGAAACCCACTTATCCTGACAGGAGTCAGCAGCCCAGAACTGTCCGGTGCTATGAGTGCGGGGAGGTTGGACATTACAAGGGGGATCCCCAGTGTCGCAAGAGAACCCCAGCCCCCACAGGAGGTAAGAGCCCCGGGGTGGCCAGTGTAGCGCTTGGGGAGGAGTTGTCCCTAGGTAGGGAGGTGAGTGGACAGGCTTGACCTTAGTTTCCCTGGGGGATAGAGAGATCATCCCACGGGTTCAGGTACCCGCGAACACTGCCAAGTATCGGCAGAGGGTCCTGGTGAACGGGGAGGAGGTGGAGGCTCTGAGGGACACAGGTGCCAGCATGACGATGGTGAGACGTCAGCTGGTGTCTCCAGAGCAGGTGATTCCTGAGGAATTCCACCCGGGTGTTATGGCTGATAATAGCCTGGGTCATTACCCCGTGGCCCAAGTTCCCTTTGAGTGGGGAGGAGTATCAGGTCTGTTGAAGGTTGCGGTGAGCCCTGCCATGCCAGTTGACCGTCTGCTGGGCAACGACTTGGAACATACTGCCTGGAGGGAGGTAGAGTTCAATGCCCATGCTGAGATGTTGGGATTACCAGGATGGACTTGCGCCGTCACGCGGTCCATGGCTGCCCGACAAGGAACTCAGCTGGGGTTGGAGCCTGAAAGAATGGCCCAGCCCACTGCTGGACGAGGAGATGTCCAGGAAGAGACACCCGGTGAGATGGATGGGGAGCCCGCGGAGGTGACCCCGGAGTCCGCTGAGGTGGTTGGTGTTCCCGTGGGGGACCTGCCGACCCCTGCAGAGTGGCAGGTGGAAGGAGGGCCTACCCGGGAGGAATTTTGCCGGGCGCAGAAGGAGTGCCCTACGCTTGAAGGCATGCGGCAACAGGCCGAAGCCCAAGCAGCTGGAACAGAGACTGGTAACTACCATGTCTACTGGGAGGATGGTCTCCTCTACAGTGAGCCTAAGGCTCCGGTGCATGGGTCATCAAGGGCCGTAGTGGTCCCCCAATGCTACCGAGCCTTTCTGCTAGAGTTGGCACACGAAATACCACTAGCAGGACACCTGGGCCAAGACAAGACGTTTGCACGTCTGGTCCCACATTTTTACTGGCCCAGGATGCGCGTCACTTCTGACACTTTTTGCAAGACTTGCACCACTTGCCAAGCGAGCGGCAAGACAGGGACGAAAGTGAAGGTCCCTCTAGAACCTCTCACAGTTGTCGATACCCCTTTTGAGCGGGTAGGGATTGACATTGTCGGGCCATTGGACCCGCCGACTTCTGCAGGACATAGGTTCATTTTGGTGCTGGTAGACCACGCCACCCGGTACCCGGAGGCAATCCCTCTGAGGACCATCACTGCACCGGTGGTGGCGCGGGCCCTGATGGGGATTTTTACCCGAGTGGGATTCCCCAAGGTCGTGGTGTCAGATAGGGGCACGAATTTCATGTCGGCCTACATGCAGGCCATGTGGAAGGAGTGTGGAGTGACCTACCGGTTCTCCACTCCTTACCACCCCCAGACGAACGGACTCGTGGAGCGCTTTAACAAAACCTTGAAGGGGATGATCAGGAGCCTACCCGAGGACTTGAGAAGAAAATGGGACGTCCTCTTACCCTGTCTGCTCTTCTCCTACCGAGAGGTGCCGCAGAAGGGGGTCGGTTTCAGCCCCTTTGAGCTACTCTATGGCCACCCCGTTCGGGGGCCCCTCAGTCTTGTCAAGGAGGGGTGGGAGAAGTCTTATTCGAAGCTTCCCCGTGATGTGGTCAGCTATATGCTGGCATTCCGCAGCCAAGTGGCCAAGCTGTGGAAGGAGGCCTCGGACAATCTAGAGGCAAGTCAAGCCGTCATGAAGAAATGGTATGACCGGAACGCGCGGACGGTAGAGTTAGACGCTGGACAGAAGGTGTGGGTCATGGAGCCAGGAGAGCTTAGCGCCCTCCAGGACCGGTGGACTGGGCCGTTTGAGATCTTGGAAAGGAGAGGCCAGACCACATATGTCGTTGATGTGAAGACCCCACGTCAACCCCACAGGGTGTTCCACGTCAACCGCCTGAAGCCCCACCAGGAGCGTTCAGAACTCACTCTCCTAATGATAACAGATGGAAGTGAGGAGGAGGAGAGTGAGCCTCTTCCAGACCTTCTGGCGGCCCATGAGAAGGATGGTTCGGTAGAGGAGTGGTCCTCGCCCCATCCTTGACCCCAGAGCAACAGAGGGACTGCCGCCAGGTCTTGGGGCAGTACGCCTCGTTGTTCTCCCTCACGCCTGGAATCACGCACCTGTGTACCCATGATGTGGACACAGGGGACAGTCCGCCAGTAAAAACCAAGTCTTACCGGCTGTCCGATAAAGTAAAGGCTAGTATCCATGGTGAGGTTACCAAGATGCTAGAACTGGGAGTGATTGAGCCTTCCAGTAGCCCTTGGGCTAGTCCGGTGGTGTTGGTGCCGAAAGCGGCCCCACCGGGCACCACACCAGAACTTCGGTTCTGTGTGGATTACCGTGGACTCAACTCAGTCACTAAGACCGACGCTCACCCGATCCCGCGGGCGGATGAGCTCATTGACCGGCTGGGAGCAGCCCGGTATTTGAGTACCATTGATTTGACGTCAGGCTATTGGCAGATAGCCATGGCGGAAGGAGCAAGGGAGAAGACTACGTTCTCCACCCCCGAGGGCCACTTTCAATTTCGGGTGATGCCCTTCGGGTTGAAAAATGCTCCAGCCACTTTCCAGCGGTTGGTGAACCAGGTGCTGTCTGGCCTAGAGGCCTTCTCTGCTGCCTACCTGGATGACATAGCTGTCTTCAGTAGCAGCTGGGAGGACCATCTGGAGCATCTCCAGGAGGTGCTACAGGCTTTGCAACGGGCTGGTTTAACCATCAAGGCCAGCAAGTGCCAGATTGGACAGGGATCTGTCGTGTACCTGGGACATCTGGTGGGCGGAGGTAAGGTGCAACCCCTCCAAGCCAAGATTGAGACCATCTTGGCCTGGGAGCCCCCCAAGACCCAAACAGAGGTCCGAGCTTTTCTCGGCCTCACGGGATACTACCGCCGGTTTGTCAAGGGATATGGAACCATCGTGGGCCCATTGACGGAATTGACTTCAAAGAAGCAGCCACGCAGAGTCATCTGGACGGCTGCCTGCCAGGAAGCCTTTGAGACCCGCAAACGTGCAATGTGCACCGCACCGGTGCTCAGGACTCCAGACTTTGGACGGGAATTTATTGTACAGACAGACGCTTCTGAGCATGGCATAGGAGCTGTGCTCTCGCAGCTGAATGACGATGGCCAAGACCAGCCAGTGGCCTTCATTTCCCGAAGACTACTCCCCGGGAACAGCGGTGGAGTACCATCGAACGAGAAGCCTTTGCTGTGGTTTGGGCTGTCAAGAAGTTGAGGCCATACCTTTTTGGTTGTCACTTCCTGATCCAGACCGACCACAGACCCCTTCACTGGCTCATGCAGATGAGAGGCGAAAACCCCAAATTGTTGAGGTGGTCCATTTCCCTCCAGGGGATGGACTTTCGGGTGGAACATCGACCCGGTGTAGACCACGCCAACGCTGACGGTCTCTCCCGGTTTTTCCGCCTTAGCGAAGAGAACTCCCTAGAGGTTGGGAAGCTCTCCCCTCTTTCGGCTGGGGGGACACGTGTTAGACCTGTCAGCCCTAGGGTGGTCTTTCCCTATTTTTTTCCTTTTTCGCCTCCTTTTTGCCACCATATTTTTACTGGACCTAGGTCTCTGGGCACCTCGCCACTGCTAGCCAGTGCTGAGGTGCAGGTGCTCTCTCTCACTCAAGATGGCGGCCACAGGCCCCTGCTACTGCAGAGGGGCCTGACACGCATACACACTAGTAGCCAGGGTCAGGCTGGGGTATAGGGATACAGTATCCATTCCATCCCCGCCTCTGGGCCACATAGCCAGGCATGTAGAAGGTTCCAGAACCTTCCGGGCTGTGGGAGGAGTTATGTTTTGCCGCCTTTGGGAGAGTCACCTGACCTAGGAGTATAAAAGGCTTGGAGGGAAAACTTTCTAGTCAGTTGATGAGGCACCACTGAACCTGGGAGAACCTCCGCCGGAGTATAGGCTTTAGGGCCTAGGGGGGAGATCTACACTACTGCTGCTGATAGGGCTGAGGCCCTGCTGGAGTAAGATAGCTGAGGGACGCCCACCACCCACTGACCTTGCCCAGTGTGAGGGGACCCAGGGAACCACCTTCAGCGTGCAGGGAGGAACATCAAGTACTCCCAGACCACCAACTCATTCCCCCCCCCTCATAAGAAGAAACTTCTGACAAGAAACTTTGACAAGAAACTTATAATAAGGAACTTCTGACAAGAAACTCCTAACAAGAAGCGCCTAAGAAGCAACCAATCTGGAGCAGTCGCAAGACACCTTAACTTGAGGAGGCCTGACCGTCCAGCCAGGCCTAAAGCCTAAACTGCCCAACTGGGGATCACCAGGTAAATCGCCGTACCCTGAAGCGCTAGACCTTCACCCCCGATTCATTTCTGCCTGTTGCTGGGCTGCCCCCAAGTACGTTGCCAGACAGCCCTGCCCACAGGCTGCTGGTGCCCCCTGCGTTCTGTCGCCCCTCAGGTCACTGACCTTGTGAGGAGATCGCGGCCGCCGCCGCCTGAGAAGAGGCACCGTGTGGTGAGGTGCGCCATCGCGCCCTCACCGGAGGAAGCGCTGAGGTGAGGGAAGCCCCTCAGGTGTGTGTGGTGAGGTGTGCCGTCCGCGCCCTCACCGAAGCGGCAAAAGAATTGCCCCCGCCGCCGTCGCGGCCGAAGAAGTGCCACCGCCGCCGTCGCGGCCGAAGAAGTGCCACCGCCGCCGTCGCGGCTGAAGAAGTGCCGCCGTCGCGGCCGAAGAAGTGCCACCGCCGCCGTCGCGGCCCAAGAAATCGCCAGCGCGATCACCAGCGAGGCCTCCAGGCCCCGCAGACGCCGTTGCCGAGCAACCGGGGTCGCCGGGCGTGACCCAGGAAGGGCGCGCAACGATTGGGCGCCGGCCCCGGTCACGCCCCCAGCGCCGACGGAAGCCCGGGAAGAGCCCCGGCAGTGCAGAGGGAGACGGGGAGCCGGCCGGAGAGGACTGCCGGCTCCCGCTCCCTTCCCCTGCGACCCTGAGCCCACCAACCTTACCCTACCTTGATCCCGGGGGCTGGAGGAGTGAGATCCCAGCCCCCGCAACGTCCCCACCGGCATACCTTGATCCCGGGGGCCGGAGTAAGGTGATACCGGCCCCCGCAACGTCCAGCCAGTCCGGCCTGAAGGCCGAGGTACCCCTACCGGGCCCCGCCCTCCAGAACACGGGCCGGGCCTGGGGAGTGCCAGTCGCCCTGAAGCGCGACCAACGACCAACACCACAGGTGAGCCCAGGAGGCCCCTAGGGCCCACAAAACGCCACTGGGGGCCGGGGGCCACCATTAACCCCATAAGTAATTGTATAACTTTCCCCATGAGGCGAGGCCCCGGAGAGGAGTGGGCCTAGCCTAAAGTTAACCCCTAAGGGTCATAGAAGCCCCAGGATACTGGACATGTCGAGGGTTCCCTATAGTATTTAATAACTTATTGCAGATGCCTATTGTAATTACTGCCTAGGCCATGCTTTTAACTGCGAAGTCTTTTACCACAGGGGGAAAGTATTTAATTGAATTGAGTTGAAGTGTTTTATGTTACAGGCGTACTGGAATTGCGACGCCCACTGTACTGAATGTGGGCGCCTAGATCAATGCAGGCCTATTTAAATGTGAAGTGAAAAGCCTTCTTTTAAGTAATTGAATATGCTAAAGTGAACTGCATGTCTAGGCCCCTGTTTTATTAACGTACCTTGAGATCATTATTAAGTGCTACGTGTAGGAGATAATTCCTGCGGCCTCTTAGTGGCCTACAATGTTGATGAGCTATAATGCTTTATTTAAAATGTGCACCAATTGAGTAATGCAATGCATTTGAATGTAGATCTGAATTAATCTGCCTCATCTAATGCCAAGTTAATTTATTTATAAAAGATCTTGATTTTAAATACAAAAGCCTGGTGTGGTGTCATGTTATTGCGTTCGCATTTCTGAGTCAGAGTAAGAGTGTGCTGCACGACTGTCTTACACATTGCCTTCGCGTGCCTTCCCCGCTTCACGCCATGCTACCGTGTCGGACTCGGTAACCCCGGTTCCAACAAATACCGCTTAATAAATGACAACAATTATTTATTATCTGCTTGTATTAGTATGAGATTACTTCATTATATTTTCTATAGACTATTTTTAGTTGATAATTGTTGTCCAAAAAATGGAATGTTGTGTTTCATTAAATGCCCATCATATTTTTATTTAACTAAAATACCAAATATGTTACAATTATGTTTTCTACACTCCTTAGTACAATATAGTTAACAAAAATGATTAATATTTTTGTTCATTTGTAAATTTACAAATATTTGTAATAAAAACAAGTACTTCAAATGTGTAATTTAAAATATGCCTATTTTACAAATAGCTTTGTTTAAAAATCAATTTTTAAATAATGTAAACATTTAATCATTTTTAAAATTGCATCTATATAGTTTAACATTTTAAACCATTTAGATATGTTTTAAATATATTTATATATCAAGATATACTAGTTGCACATTGTAAACACAATTAAACCAATTTTTTATCATAAATAATTATTATTTAATTATCTTACTAAAGCAATGGAAAGATATAGGTATTCTAAATAGCATATTATAGTTAAAATACCACTCTTAACCAAACTCATACTTAGCTTGATTAAAGAAATGAAATATTCTACTTCAAACCCCCCACTCATTGATGAAACCATTTAATTTCAGAGAGTATGAATTTACTTTATAACGCCAAATTGAACACCCATTAGGGAAAGTGTTTTATTCTGTGCAATGGAGATTTACTATTCAGAATCGAAACCAACACCCATTGGGTAAAATTTTTAATTTCGAGTAGCGCGGATTTACTATTCTAACTCCAATCCAACGCCCATTTAGGGAAAGGGTTTAATTTTGTGATCTGCAGATTTACTTTATGTCCAAGAGATAACAGACCCACAGCTGTAGCACCCGGATCACACCAGTGTAAACGGAGAGATACTGGTCAGTGGTCAAGAGAGAAAACATTGATGCATGAATACTTCACTTACCTGCTGGTCCCAGCGGCGAGATGTCTCTTCAAGGTCGAGTTGTTGCGCTATATCAAGAGCCAAGTAACATAACTATCCACTGTGTCTCCTTCTTGATCCAAGTGATTTGTAGGATAGTCGCGAGGAAGAGTACAGCCATCAGCAGCCAAGCTTCACCAATAAAAGATTGTCGAGACGTCACACTCAATCAAGTCAGTCATCTCCAACAAGGCTTTGGCCGCTCACCTGAAGTTAAGTAACATGCTATTGAGTGAAGAGATTGGAGATCTAAATTAGGGTTTATATATCACTTCCTTGGCCCTGGTGAATGCCACCAACCTGTGTAGGCGATACTAGACAGAAACATGTTGACCAGGTAGGACTATGTTGGAGATTACAGTATTTCTTGAGAGGATTGGTACAATTATGTTCTGGAGAAGATTTTGTGTGGTTTGTACCTTCAATGCAGCAGGCAGCTAATGGTTTCTAACATTTGTCATCTTCCAGAAGGTCATGAGGCCTGAGAAGCTTCATAGTCTTGGAGAAAAACAGAGATATCCTTTGTGGAGAGATCTGAAGAGGTTATTACGCAGAAACGTTTTGTAATGGCAACAGTGGGAGAGTTTGTGCACTGAATTGCTTATTCCTAATGTTGAATAAGAGTTGTTCTATGCCATAGTGCCATTGGCCAGTAAGAGCCCACTACACACCCTGCATTAAGAAATATTGTTCAAGTCCTGCTCTCTTCTTACTGCAGGATGGGGCCAGAACTCAAAATGAGGACTTTGCTGGTTATCCAAAGGCACCTTGCACATGATGCTTAAGTGATCCACTCACTCCGCCCTATAGCATTCCTTATGATCCCACTTCACAGTACCCCATAGATTCTCTCACAGTAGCCCAGCCCTGCGGTCAGTGTACCTCCACTCTACACCAGTGTCCTCTCACAAGGTATCTGCCCGTGAGGCACACGCATAATCTAGGGGTTCCACTAACATTACCAATACTATATTCAGCCTTCTGGTTTGGAGATTCTCTCCCCATGTCTTTCCACTTGCAGGGGTGACTATCAGGACTACACCAGGGCCCTGTGTAGTAAAGTCCAAGGAATAAAGCTGTCCACATGCATAGACGGACGTTTTCTTCTTTATTTCCAACCCCTGTCAGCAGCAAGTCAACTCCACTCTTACAATGACTCCCAACATTCCTATTACATCATTTATAGATATAGAATCTGGAACATGGAATCTAACAACACACATTCCACATATTAACCATTACATTACTAAGCGAATACTACACTGATACTCATGACGCCTTACCCGCACACCACTAGGGGTTGCCCAATATGCATCTTATATTTGTTCTTTCTTCTGTTTTATCACTTGACGTGTTTGCAATGTTTTGCATAGAATGCTATGATCATGCACTTTGGGTGTGTGTGTGGGTTGTGGTTATCTGATACGTATGCAACAGGACATGCAATGTATCTCATGGCTGTTTGTCTGTTTTTGTTTTGCTTATATTTGTTAGGTCTATAGAGAAGATGTTGCAAATGGTTACTTTTCTCGCTATATGTTGTCATTTGCGTACCTTCCTGACCTATTTTTCTAAACTCTACACTTATGTAACTTAAGGGCATGATTTAGATTAGGGCTTATATATCACATCTTTGGTCCTGGTGAATGCCACCAACATGGATAGGTGATAATAGACAGAAACATGTTGACCAAGTAAGACTAGATGTGTCACTTAATCCCATCAAGTCTGACAACTTTTTAACCTCTGCGGGGGTGAGGGTCCTTGCTACCTAAAAACGACCTCTATGTGTTTAGGTGGAACATTTTCCACACTATACCCGCCAGAACGTCACACTGCTTCCTTTAATTATACTCTGCATGCTTCAGTGTCCCTTCTCACAGCCTCAGTGTTTCTTCATAGTAGGTCTCTCTACAGGCATCAGGATGTCTGTATAGGAGTTGTGCAGCCATACTGCAACAGCTCACGGACCCCACAGTAGCCTCGGAAACAGACACACCCTCCACCGGACGATGATGGACTACATCCGTGGTGGCTCGCCAAGGGCGGTGGAGAGTATCACAACTGCTGTTCACTCACCCTCCTTGGAAAGGCTGTGCACTGAACCTCTAATGTTTCCAGATGCAGTGCCCAGCCCTCAAACAGCAGCCTGATGGAGTACCTGTGTGAGGGAACGTTGAAGTCATCTCGCCACACTCCATGCTGCCTCCCCATACAAAGCCACTAAGGGCCTCATATAGACCTCGGCGGACGGGTTAATCCATCACAACGTTGACGGAGATCCCGTCCACCAAGATTTAAATCAAGGCCCTATGTTTGTGATACAGTGATGTGCTGTATGTGATGGTGATTGAACCCCACTATTGGCACTGAAGAGTACCCCAGGGACTGTAGGTTCTGCAGTCACCCTCCATGGATAGGCAATGCGTGGGGATGTGGCAGTGTCTTGTCCCTGAACACCCAGCCCTCACATAGCGTGGAGAATCCATGGATAGGAGCTGGAGCGGGTGCGCATAGAGGACTCCGTTGCCATATGATGTCAGCGACTCTGACACACCATTATGTTAATGAACTGTGGGACTATCACGCGGGAGTGCCAGGCAGCCTGGAATAAGGAGGGCGAACTCAAATGAATGATTCACAGAATTTTCTATTGAGCACAGAAGCAGCTCCTGAAACACTGATGTTTCCTAATGTATGCGCCATGTACTGTACCTTAGAGAATTATAGACCTAGGTGAGGCGTATGTCACTTTGCATCTTATCACCATTCATTTCAATCGCCCGGTTTTTATGCTGGACAATGAAATATGCATGTTGTGAGCATGCAGGACCTAGGGTGAACCAGAGCCAGGAACCCCTTTGAATCATCTTACAACCTCCTATGAAGTGGGACCTCTTCAGTTCAGACCAACCAGCGTTATTAAGCAATTGTTTATTTCTGGTGAATGCCTGAGAGCTCTATTATGGACCTGAAGTCTTCCCCAAAGGTACAGATGTAAGAAATATGGAGATTATTTTGATTTACTCTAGGAATAGTGTGAGGTGCAGCATCAGCTTCTACATGTGAAAGTAAAAGCACCACCTGGCGCTGAGTTTCAGTGTGAGGACTTACCGGCAGTTCATTCTGGGGTCTTATGGGGTTGAAGAATCCTCCCCATCTTCAACATCGGGTGTTAAGGGTCGCACTTGACCGTTTTTTGAGGATAGCGGCGATGGTCACCAAGATAGTGATGGAGTCTGCTTGTCCATCGCATTCTCTGCGGTGTGCATGACAGATTGATTCAAATTGGCCTCTGCCTTTTTTATAACCTGCTTCCTTAGTGGCCCATTTTCAAATTCAAGATGGCCACCATTGACTTCTGTGATGAGGACATTCACTTCTGGCTAGAAGTGGTTCTGATAGTACTTAAACTGTGCTTCCTTCTAGTCTGCACCTGGGAACATCTGTGGTTGGAGGGTTTTTCTCCTCCCCAGTAGTCCACTTACCTAGCACCCTTCCTTCATGTGCATCTTTTTTGTGTTTTGGGTTCTTTCTCAGGTTCTTCTGTAACTTCTTGCTTCTTAACTCTCTCCTGTTATTCCTCCAGTCTTACCAATAGGAGCCAGTCTCCAGCTACCACCTGGCCCAAGGTGCCTTCAGGACTGATGGTTGCAAGTGTATCTGCTTTTGGGCTACCTTGAATACTGTCACATGTTCACTGGTGTGTGAACGAATTCCTTACTTTACAGTAACCGATTTGCTTCTAACATACTCACCAGAGCTGCCGGACCAACGTTGTTCTCCCTGACTTCCACAAACCTGTTTCCAGTTTCTTTTGATCATCCATCCCCAACGTCAGCAGTACAAACAAGGTTGTGGCACTGGTGTAACGAAACTTGAGGGGGCCTCACTGCAAGGCACGTGGAGGGGCCCCCTCCGGGCTCAATCAGGAGCTCTGCAGCCAGAGTACTGCGCTAAGGGGGCCCCCTGGAGCTAAGGCCAAGAGCCCCCCGCACCACGGGGGCTGCGGGGGCTTGTGTTACGCCCCTGGGTTGAGGGCGTTAGCAAACGAGGAGGTTTGTGGGTAGCCTGCGCAGCCCTGTACTCTTATCACGACACAGAGAAAGTACCAAGTGCTACTGATATTATGTGAGGAATATTTGCCCTGTACGTCCGGTTTTTCTGCCGTCCACTATATTTACTGTGTGTGTATGTATTCGAGGGCATTTCAGTAGGTACCTCCTGGTCCTACTCTTACCTTCAGTTCCCTCAGGGGCTCCCAGGTCCGCCACGGGTTTTCCCGATTGTGTGGAGAGAGCCCCCTGCACCGGAACTTGCTCCCGGCTGGCTGCCATTTCCGGAGGTTGGCGGTCCAGCCTCGCTTACGCTTCCGGGTCAGGGCATTAAGTACCAGGACAACCCCGGGCGTGCCAAAGGCAAGCCCATCCGCACTTGGACGGCGCCAGGGGCCAGGCACCCTGCCCGTTTCTCCCTAGGTAACAGGGGTAACCAGGCCAGAACCTACTCCAGGGCAGAACTCCTGGAGTTACATCCTAAATGCCTCCTCAGGAAATGTGCTGCTATACTCGACCCCTCCTTGGGAGGCCCAGCGCACTGTCATCTTTGCAACCTCAGACTTACCAATGAAATGGTGTCTGGATCTAGCTCCTACACAGCGCCCCGAGTAATGGGGAGTGACAAGTTTAGTGTAAGGACTAACATTCCACCTGGTTATAAACCTAGGGCTATTAAAGGGGCACTGATGAATGCCCGCTCCATGATTAAACACAAGACAGAAATTGCTCTGACTATCCAGAATCATAATCTGGATTGTCTTTTTGTTACGGAGACTTGGGCCAATGATAACTCAGGCCCGGAACTGGTGGATGCTGTTCCCCCTGGATACACTATCCTCAGATGTGACCGCACTGAGCGTAGGGGGGGGCGGCCTCGCCCTGGTAGCCCAGGACTCTCTTAAATGCACCCTGACCACGGTGGAAAGGGACTTTGCTTCTCCTGTGGAAGCTGCCTCTTTCAGGATTTTGCCGTCCAAAAATTACACTCTCTCCGGCCTACTAGTGTACCGTCCTCCGGGCCCTAGAACCGGGTTTTTGGAATCATGGTGCAAAATTTTGGAGCCACTTGTCACTACTTCTCATACTACCATTCTCGGAGATTTCAACTACCACCTTGAGAAGGAACAGGACACAGACTCACGGCACCTCCTGGAACTTATGTCATGTCTGGGCTTTGAGCAACTCATTCAATCCCCCACCCATAATGCTGGCCATATCTTAGACGGCATTTTCACCAACCATTGTAATTTAAAGATTGAAGTGGTACAGCCACTAAGCTGGGTCGACCATTCGCTGATTTTGTTTAAGATCTGTCAGAATCGCCTATGGAGGACAGCATCAGCCCTAGGCACATCCGCTATAGGGGATTGAGCAAGCTCTCTGCTCCTGAATGGGAGGCGGCTCTGGCCTCTGCTGGGGCTGGGAGGGACAGTCCCTTCCCCCCTATGGCACAAGTCTTTCACAATTGGATAACTCAAGCCTTGGATATTGCTGCTCCTTTCAAAGATGGCATTTTTAAGAGAGCTAAACCAACTTCGCCTTGGTTCTCGAATGAACTTGGATCACTCAGAAGAGTGTGTCGCAGGCAGGAGCGTTGATGGTGGATAGACCCTTGTATTAGGGAGAAAACCAAGCAGAAAGCCCTGCTCCAGAAGTATAAGCTAGCCATCTTTCAAGGTAAAGCTCACTTCCTCACTAATAAGATCCTCGCTGCAGACAATTCCTCTAGCATGCTCTTCAAGGTGATGAGTAACTAATGCGGTTAGCTGTGGGGGTTTTAGATCTAAGGCATTCAGCCTACCCTGTGGCGTCCCCCAGGGCTCATCCCTGAGCCCCACCCTCTTTAATGTGGACGTGGCCCCGTTGGCTAAGCTGGTCAGATCTTTTGGGTTTCAGGTGATCTCCTACGCTGACGACACCTAGATCATTGGTTCCATCTCTCATGATCTGCAGTCGGTCGACGGGAAATGTAACCAGTGCATGGCCAGCACTATCAGATGGATGCAGATCAACTCCCTTAAGATCAACGCAGAAAAAACTGAGGTCCTAGTTTTTGGTCCTCAGACCTCAATCTGGTCGAATGCCTGGTGGCCGGGAGATTGCGGTCCCCTTCCTGTTCCCGCCAAGACAGTTAAAAACTTGGGGGTTATTTTTGACGTGGGTCTGACCTTCGAATCTCAGGTCAGCCGCACTGTCAGTACTTGTTCTTACATTTTGAAGACTCTCAGAAAGGTGCTCCCGTATAATCCATCAGCACTCCATCGGCCCACGATCATTGCACTAGTCACCTCCCGGCTCGACTACTGCAATGCCTTGTATCTTAATATCAGCACGGCCTCCCTGAACAGGCTTCAGATTGTACAAAACGCGGCTGCCAGGGTGATCCTTAATATCCCTAAACGGCATTCAGCAAAGGAGGGGCTTCGTACTCTGCACTGGCTCCCTATTAGGAAGCGAATCTTTTTCAAAGCCTTGTGTACAGTTCACAAGGCCCTGCATATCAAAGGTTCGCAGCAGCTTAAATCCATGTTTAAATGGTACATGCCTGGGGGGGCTTTGAGATCTTCCTCCCAGAGAAAATTGATCATCCCCAGAGTCCGCAAAGCCAGATGGGGCGGCCGCTCCTTTTCGGTGGCGGCCACACAACTTTGGAATACCCTACCTTCCTCGATTTCTCAGGTAGAATAACTTCCGCTGTTCAAAAAAGTGCTGAAGACTTGGCTTTTTTCAGTTTAGTCAGCAGCCCGTCTTTCTCCTCTCTTTTTCTCTACCGCCCAGCGCCTTGGCAACTTCGGGTTTTAGTGCGCTTTACAAATCCTCATCCTATCCAGTCGTTGAGTGGTGCTCACGAGAGCCCTGTGGGTTTCTGATATTTCACCAGAATAGGACAGAACTCTTTACATCACCTTGCATTCCCAGCTCCGCATCACATTCTAATCCAGGCTTCCGAACCATTTCCTGATGCATCCTGGTCCTTGTAGTCCATTCTGTTTCCAAACCCTACCCCGGTCACATCCTGGTGCTCTACCTCCCTCTTGATTCCTGGATCCAATGACCTTTCAGACCCTTTTATACCCACCTTCTGGACTTGACACTCTCTTGTCTCTGAGCTGTACTCCAATCCTGGTTTTCCTGGTTCCCGTTTGTCTCTTTGTGTTGCTGGGCTTTCCTTTCCCACGTCCCTGTTCAGCCTTCCCTTCATTGGTGGTTCCCTGAGTACTTGCACCTGGTTTATTCAGTGTGCCTGGCTCTCTTCCTGCACCTGTGTTCCTCCTGAGCCTCCAGTTATATCAGTCTGAGAGCTCAGTGTGAAGTGACTCGCTACTGACATTGCTGTTGGGTGCCCCTGCGCTCTGTTGTGATCCTGCTGCGAAGTTTCCAGGCTTGCTCTTTGATTCCAGTTTCCATTGTTATTGGATTCCAGTTGTCTGTGTTTGCTGCCTGCCTCTTTGATCCTTTTCTTTGTTCCTGTGATCGCGTGCTCCTAGCCTTGTCTGCATCGCTCCATATTTGCCCCGTTATTTGCAGATTCCTTGCCTTGTGTTCTGTGCCCCGTTTGTCTGCATATTTCAGTCCTGCCTGGTTAGAGGGCACAAGTCTGTGAGCCTGGTTTTCAGTATTCGTAGTTCAGTGGATTCCAGTCCTGCTCCTGGCCTGGATTCCAGTCCTGCTTTTCCCTGAGCCCGGTTTCTATTTTGATGTTCCTTCTTCTGCTCCCTCTTGTCCTGTCTTATGTTAATATTGTCACCTTGATTATTGTTGATACCAAGGGTGGCAGCGACTCTCCGAGGCCTTGTGCCTCTGGCACCAGGATCCACCTGTCGCTCGCTCCTCCTCCAGGGGTGCTACCGGGCGTCTCCCTGAACTCTGACATTAATCCGCTCCTCGCCTTCCTGTAAGATCTTTTTAACCTCACAGAGAGGTCACTTCTGAGGAGCAGACAAACTATCACTTATAATATTCTGTTGATCTTTTAAACCCCTCTGATTTGTACTCGTGTTCTCGCCCCTGCAGCACCCCCACAATAACTGTGCAGGAGTCCAGAAGGTGAATGACTACCATAGAGGCCTTTACATTTTGTTTTTATTTGTCACATTTGTTGTACAGACAGTGGTCAAGTGTCAGGCTGTCTTCTCACACACTGCTGCATATTCTTTTAGCATGGAGACTGCCGTTTACCTTTCTTTCTCCGACTGCAAAGTGAGAGAATTTTATAGCCTGAACTAAGTGACAATCTTCCTGGGGTGCAGGGAGAGTAAAGGAAAGGTGGTATGATGGCAATGTGATTCTAACACACAATAACATGTGAATACCTGTAAATGTATAAACTGTACACATTTCAAAATATAATCAGCCACTAGGAAAACATGTGAAGCACATTTCTTGTAATTCTGAATTGTGATGGAAGGAAACATTTAATTGGATCAAAACAATCAGGACACTTTTTTTTGGTGATGGTCAAATGATAAATATTTGCTGAACCCCGATTTTCACACATTGTCGTGTGTTCTCTATATATTTTTGTTAGTTAAATTGCATATCTGTGCATATCTAGTGGCCCTTTCAATGGAAAATGTGTCACCAGTAAATGACAGTGGCTGCCACACAAAGCTTTAGTGATATATTTTCCACAGTGTGCTCCAAAGTGCGCTGTGAGCTGCGGACTGCGGCCCTCCAACGCTCCTGTGAATGGACGCGGCTCAGTTGCCGCGCTCTTACTGTGACACTTGGATTTACACAATCCCTATGAATTCAGTGATGTAACATTGATGACAGCAAACACACTCTGGGAACTGTCCCAGCCTCACCCTCACCGCTCTGAGAACTGTCCCAGCACTGCCGCTCCAAGAACTGTCCCAGCACTGCCGCTCCGAGAACTTTCCCAGCACCACAGCTCCGAGAACTGTCCCAGCACCACAGCTCCGAGAACTGTCCCAGCAACACCGATCTGAGAACTGTTCAGGCACTACCGCTCTGAGAACTGTCCCAGGACCACCGCTCTGAGAACTGTTCCAGCACCACCGCTCTGAGAACTGTCCCAGCAACGCCGCTCTGAGAACTGTCCCAGCAACGCCGCTCTGAGAACTGTCCCAGCACCGCCGCTCTGAGAACTGTCCCAGCACCGCCGCTCTGAGAACTGTCCCAGCACCGCCGCTCTGAGAACTGTCCCAGCACCGCCGCTCTGAGAACTGTCCCAGCACCGCCGCTCCGAGAACTGTCCCAGCACCGCCGCTCCGAGAACTGTCCCAGCACCGCCGCTCCGAGAACTGTCCCAGCACCGCCGCTCCGAGAACTGTCCCAGCACCGCCGCTCCGAGAACTGTCCCAGCACCGCCGCTCCGAGAACTGTCCCAGCACCGCCGCTCCGAGAACTGTCCCAGCACCGCCGCTCCGAGAACTGTCCCAGCACCGCCGCTCCGAGAACTGTCCCAGCACCGCCGCTCCGAGAACTGTCCCAGCACCGCCGCTCCGAGAACTGTCCCAGCACCGCCGCTCCGAGAACTGTTCCAGCACCACCGCTCCGAGAACTGTTCCAGCACCACCGCTCCGAGAACTGTTCCAGCACCACCGCTCCGAGAACTGTTCCAGCACCACCGCTCCGAGAACTGTTCCAGCACCACCGCTCCGAGAACTGTTCCAGCACCACCGCTCCGAGAACTGTTCCAGCACCACCGCTCCAAGAACTGTTCCAGCACCACCGCTCCGAGAACTGTCCCAGCACCACCGCATTGAGAACTGTCCCAGCACCACCGCATTGAGAACTGTCCCAGCACCACCGCATTGAGAACTGTCCCAGCACCACCGCATTGAGAACTGTCCCAGCACCACCGCATTGAGAACTGTCCCAGCACCACCGCATTGAGAACTGTCCCAGCACCACCGCATTGAGAACTGTCCCAGCACCACCGCTCTGGGAACTGTTCCAGCATCGAAGCAAGATGGCGGCCGCTTAGGAGGCCGGTAGCAGCACTAGTGACAAGTGGGCTGAATCAGAAAAGAGGCGGTCGGGGGACTATGGAAATTGTGTAGCAGCATGGATTGCCAATGAAGAGAGCCCACAAATGCTGGTGTAGTGCCTGGACAGACTGGATTAATCTCAGCTTGTTGAGTCTGAAACAAGCCACAGCAGGGCTCACTCCTTGCACGGACTGCGGCGAGTTGGCGTGCTGCCGTGAGATGGGACCGAAAGTAGCAGCGAGCAGTGGGTGCCTCAAGGCTGGGGGTAATCGCCAGACGCACGGGGGAAATGTTGTGGAGCACGACTCACCGAATCAGACTGATCAGGCATCCGGGCGCGGGCGGCGCTTGCAGCCACAGGTCTCCGGCAGCGAACTCCTTGCTGAGAAGAAAGGAAGAGGCGGGGGAGCAGGGAAACTACATCCTGCCGGCCCGTCAGTGGCTGAGCTGCTTCAGCGTACGAGGGAAGCCCAGACAGGAGCAAGCAGTGGAGAAACATGCAAGAAGGGAACGGAGCATAGTCAGAATAAGAGACTGGATACTCCGTTGTTGCAGCCGGCGGGGGTGGATGAACCCAAGTCGATTAACGAAGGTAGCCATTTGCAAGCAGCATTCCCCGACAACCCGATGCCAGCAGGGGTTTGATGTAAGGAAAGTAAATCAGGGGAACTGCTGGAGGAGGAAATGGTAAAAGAAAGAGAAACATTAGCATCAACGGAAGTAGCAGAGCTCCAGGGTATATCCAATTCTAGCCTAGAGCAAGTATATTCTCAACCTAAGGAACTAAAACTTCACAACGAGGCACAAGAACGTGCAGAGGATGGAGTCCATAATGGTGGTATTGATGTACTTGAATCCCGGCATAATCAGGCGGCGTCTGGCCTGGAAGAGAGCGATAAAATCAACAAGGGAGAACCGGATAGAGAGCCAAGCGACTGTTTCTTCTCAGTTTCTGAGGGGGCTGAATGGTCAGAGGATGGCTTTAGCTCCTCATCTGAAGCAAGGAATTTAGAATCTGATCTTGAAGAAGGTGATAAAGCGCAACTCCTTACGGCCAAAAAGGTGAGCCACCGGACATCTGCGCAACGCCAGGATAGAAAAGACCTTAAATGGGATTACACAGACGCGACTCAGTTGGCTGGTTCCTCAACCGGGGCGATATTCAAGGATGCGAGCCCGACCCCTCCTACATTAGAAATCATTTATCAAGCTATATTGTTGCACAGGGAGGAGACGCGCCAGGACAGTCGGAAAGCCCAGTCAGCAATGCGGAAAATGCAGGGGGTTGTGAGGAAATTGTCTAAATCATGTGTCAATATAGGGGAAAGAATGACAGACCTCGAGGCAAGAATCGTAACGACAGAAGCAGATGTGGTAGGTGCAGTAAAAATGACCGAAGAGCATGGATCACAAATCAAGGACATTCAGTGGAAACTGGAGGACGCGGAAAATCGACAGAGGAGGAATAATTTGAGGGTGCTAGGGATTCCGGAAGGGGTGGAAGGGTCCAATCCCCGGGCATATGTGGTCGAGTTGCTAAAATCTTCATTTCCAGAGCTAACAGAATGGAATTGGGCAGCAGAAGTACAGAGAGCTCATCGGACTCCCTTTAAACCTAGGCCCCAGGCGAAAGAAGGAGTCAAATCTCATGCGATTCTGGTTTATTTTGGCAATTTTTTGTAGCGCCAAGTAATATCAGAAAAGACCAGACCAGAATCTAAAAGATCAAGTGGAGAAGTGTCATTCTTCGTATGCCCTGATTTCTGCCATACCACGGTAGAGAGACGCTGGAGATTAAGGCAGATGATTAAACCCTTCCAAGATAAAAATATCCAAATCTATCTGATTAACCCAGCGCAGCTGAAGGTGATACATGATGGACAGACACGATACTTTACGTCCAAAATCAAAGCAAAGGAATTTCTTGATGGTGTGGACAAATAATGTTAAAAGAAGGTTGATCTAATCTGTGTGACGAGGCTGGGGATAAGGGGGAGGGTAAAAGGTAAAAAAAAAAAATGAGGAGAGATCATGGGAAGATAGGTAGACACGGGTTTTAAGCACAGTTTCATGATTTATTGGTTTTTGGTATGTTTAGTCTCATGAAGCAATAGGACCCCATAGGGACCTCACAGGGAAATCGTACTTAAAGATTGTAATTTATCAGCCTTGTCACGCATGTTGCGCTCATCCTATGCTCAGACCAAGGTCCGAGCGCTTCACGTGGGTGGTGGTGGGGCTGGGTAGTGGGGTGGGAAGGGGAGGCTTTGGGGAGCAGGGGAGGGAGAAGGGGCAGGGGGAGGGAAGGGGTTGTGGTGGGAGGAAGGGGGGCTAAAGGGGAGAAAAACAATACCCGGAACCATATAGTTAATTATGAGAAGCCTACGCAAAAAGGATGGTTAATCTCTGGTAGCAGAATCAGATGGCATAAAGAATCAAATAAGAATGGGGAAATTTAATTTCTGTACCTTAAATGTAGGAGGTTTAAATGACTGGAGGAAGAGGCAACGGTTGGATGAATTTACCAGGATGTATAGCTTTGATGTGATTTGCGTACAGGAGACGCATATTCCCTGGGGAAAAAGAAAATTGTTGTATTTAAGAGGGTTTAATCTGGTGGCGTGTACGACCCAAACCTCCAACATTCGGGGTGTCACGATTTTTGTGAAAACGTCTCTAGGTGGGGCAAGACGTAAAATAACAGATGCACTAGGCCGGTGGTGGAGCTTGAAATTGGATCCACAATATGCACAATTTATGGCTCAAATCAAGATGGCCCTGAGATTTTTGAGCATCTAGAAGTTGAGCTAGCTACTTGGCCCTGCCCCTTAATTATATGTGGCGATTTTAATATAGCAACCGATATGAAAAACAAGAATAGCTATTCGGGGCGAAAGCCCAAAGTATATAGAGCTTTGAATTCTCTCATTATTAGCCATGGGTTGGTAGATATCTGGGGAAATAAGGAACCAAACAAAGCAGGGTACACATACTACTTTTGCCCACATAAAAAACACACAAAATTGGATTATTTTCTGGCATCATCATCCGTGATTAATAAAGTGGGGATTGTAAAACTTCAGAAAGTAATTTCGGATCACAATCCATTAGTTTTGAGTATCGAAACCGATACCCCAAAAAAGAGAAGGTCTAATTGGACATTTGATAGGAAGTTACTGGTCAACACGGCATATATACAGCACCTGAGGAAATGGGCACAGGATTTCTTAGATAATAACCGTTACAGTGCCAGTCGAAACTCAGTATGGGATGCATTTAAAGCTGCCCTTAGAGGGGAGACAATCAGCTTTGTGGCAAGGCAAAGAAAAGAGGCTAGGATTAAGAATGATAGGCTTCTAGGTGAATTAACAAAAGCAGAAGAACAACATACAACAGCTATTTCCCAGGGGGAGGAGACAGTAGATCTACAGCTCAGGATTGTGGCCTTAAAAGCGGAGTTAAATAAAAGGCCATCACAGAAAGCAGCAGATGAGTATCAAGCACAAAAGGGCAAATCTTATGAGACTGGGGAACAAGCAGGGAGACTTTTAGCACTCCGAATAAGGCAAAAAAGTACTAGAAACAATTTCAGCTATACAAAAGGACGAGCGAACATACACGGAGTCGAAAGATGTACTCAGAGTATTTAAGGAGTATTATCAGGTACTTTATAAAGAAGAGCAGCATGTAGAACCGCCTAGGCTTGAGGAGGCGGAACTAGGCCCCCTGGTAGATAGACAGGCAAAACAGGAACTTGATAAAGATTTCTCATTAGAGGAAGTAACTGCAGCCTTACAGGAACTTCCAGCAGGAAAAGCAGCCGGTCCCGATAGTATTCCAGCGGAAGTTTATAGGTGTATACAATCAGTAATTGCCCCCATATTATTAGATCTATTTGTAGGAATACAGCATAATGGCATAGTTCCCGAATCATGGAAAGAAACAAATATTATAATATTCCATAAAAAAGGCAAACCATTAGACAACCCCGCTTCTTACAGACCGATCTCTCTTATAATCGCTGACACAAAACTATACTCAAAGCGGTTAGCGAAGAGGTTGGGGAGGGTCATAGGCAGTTTGGTCTCTCCGTGGCAGCACGGGTTTATCCCTGGACGCGGGACGACAGATCATATAAGGCGGACCATCACGCTATTTGACATAGAAGCTGCTACGGGAGGCCGGATGGCCATGATCCTCCTCGACGCAGAAAAAGCTTTTGATCGGGTTGCTTGGAGCTATCTATGGGGGCTATTAGAGCAGAAAGGGGTTGGGCCTAGAATTATCAGAGCAATAAAGGCAATGTACTCGGGCCCAAAGGCACGAATACAACTAATGGGGGGTAGCTCAGATATATATATATATATATATATATATATATATATATATATATATATATATATATATCTATCAAGAGGGACAAGACAGGGGTGTCCCTGCTCACCAATTTTATTCGCCCTAGATATAAACCCTCTGGTAGAAGAACTGCTGGGGTGTCAAGATATCAAGCCTGTTATAACCAATGGCTCTGAATCCAAACTGCTAGCTTACGCAGACGACTTGGCTATTCTAACTACAGACCCGCTTAGCGCGGTCAGAGCTGCCACCGTGATTGCCAGGAAATTTGGAATGCATTCAGGGTATATGTTGAATGAAAGCAAGACTCTTATAGTTTGCACTGACAACATCAAAATGAGAGATCCGAGGTGTACAGAAAGTGCTATTTATCTTGGGGTGCGAATCAGTCCAGCAGTAAACACAATAGCTAAAATTAACTTTGATCCCGTACTGAAGTCAATCTCCTCAGACCTTAAAAGGATAGATGGTCTGCATTTATCTATTATCGGGAGGGGAAATGTTTTAAAAATGACTATGCTCCCAAAAATTATGTACCTCTTTCGGTCTATCCCCCTCTTGATCGATGAGTATATTATGAAATCACTTGAGGTCATATTTGCCAACTTTACATGGCAGTATGGGAAAGTCAGGCGCTCTCTAAAGTATCTAACACTCCCACAGGCAAGGGGAGGGCTGGCGTTTTCGAATATTAGATTTTATCACTGGGCATGCTTATTGAGTCAGATGGCGGTATTATTTCTACCGGTCAGCAATGCAGATGTGGAGGAAACAGGCTATGATACCCTCCCCTCGATTTTCAAACTTATGTTGGGAAGGGAGGCCCGAGGGTTGCTGCTGCGCAAAACAGAGGGGAGCTATTATAAGAAGGTGCGGTTCAAGGTTATGCAGTATGCATGGGAGGTATGGAAGAAAGTCCCAAAAACTATGGCAATTCCGAAAATAAATTACCATACTCCATTATGGCGATCACATGCGTTACCGCAGGTATTTTATGACATGATGGGTAGGCACTGGGAGAAACTAGGCTTAAATACAATAGGGGACATATTTGATGCTGATCAGTTACTTTCCTTTGGTATCCTGCAACAGAAGTATGGGATCCCAGATGGTCAGTACTTGAAATATGCTCAAATTCAGAAGAGTTTAGCCGGTCGCAAGCCAGGGGTAAAATCCCTCTAATAGAGCAAGTAGTAGGGAGTGGCAAAAGGATCAAGAGCATTTATAGTACTCTGTTACAAAGCACACACGATGATTTGGAGAAAACTGAATCGAGCTGGGCACTAAAACTAAATGATCCAGATGCTGATTTGTATAAAGCCTTGCATCTAGCGGATAAAACCTTCCGCTCTACTAGCCTAAAGGCTCAACATTATAAAACTTTATTTAATCTATATTTCACCCCTGCCAAACTTTTCAAGTGGGGTAAAGAGAGGACGATAAATGTCCAAGGTGCGGGGAAGGACCAGCAACTCTGACTCATATGTTTTTCGATTGTGATAGGTTACTCGTAGTTAAAAATGAGATGGTAAGATTTTGGGAGGGGCTGCTAGGACAAAAGATCAACCTATCCCCTACCCTGATGATATTTGGTCACGATAATAGTTTGGGCTTAACGTTGGAGGAAGAATATTTTCTATTTATGTGTGTAGCGGTTCTTAGGATGCTCTTAGCATCCAGATGGAAGGACGTGGAACCACCTACGTTCCAGATGTGGTTAGCACAGCTTCTAGGGGTTCATAACCAGGAGTCCGCACTATACTCAAATCGAGGCAGGGAGGTGAGAAAGCTGGGGCTGGCAATCTGGGCACCCCTTGTTAGATGGAGAGAAAGTATGCAGTGCCCAGCCTCCAGTACAAGAGTGGGAGTGGGGTAGGCATCTAGATGCGACGGATATCTTATTGCTAGTAAGAGCTGTTTAAATGTTTTTACCAATGGTAGCAACTAGGTTTTTATAACGCTATGTTTAATGAATGTGCCTTACAGGTTACTTGATTCGATTGACTTTTATCTGTATGAAATTATCCATGCCGTCTGATTTTACATTTTATATGTATGATGTATATATTGATGAATTGTTAATATTATTGTATACTGGTTCTACGGGTATTCAAAAAAAAAAAAGGAACTGTTCCAGCACCACCGCTCTGAGAACTGTCCCAGCACCGCCGCACTGAGAACTGTCCCAGCACCGCCTCTCCGAGAACTGTCCCAGCACCGCCGCTCCGAGAACTGTCCCAGCACCGCCGCTCCGAGAACTGTCCCAGCACCGCCGCTCCGAGAACTGTCCCAGCACCGCCTCTCCGAGAACTGTCCCAGCACCGCCTCTCCGAGAACTGTCCCAGCACCGCCTCTCCGAGAACTGTCCCAGCACCGCCTCTCCGAGAACTGTCCCAGCACCGCCTCTCCGAGAACTGTCCCAGCACCGCCGCTCCGAGAACTGTCCCAGCACCGCCGCTCCGAGAACTGTTCCAGCACCACCGTACTGAGAACTGTTCCAGCACCACCGCTCTGAGAACTGTTCCAGCACCACCGCTCTGAGAACTGTTCCACCACCACCGCTCTGAGAACTGTCCCACCACCACCGCTCTGGGAACTGTTCCAACACCACCGCTCTGGGAACTGTTCCAGCGCCACCGCTCTGGGAACTGTTCCAGCGCCACCGCTCTGGGAACTGTTCCAGCGCCACCGCTCTGGGAACTGTTCCAGCGCCACCGCTCTGGGAACTGTTCCAGCGCCACCGCTCTGGGAACTGTTCCAGCGCCACCGCTCTGGGAACTGTTCCAGCGCCACCGCTCTGGGAACTATTCCAGCGCCACCGCTCTGGGAACTATTCCAGCGCCACCGCTCTGGGAACTGTTCCAACGCCACCGCTCTGAGAACTGTTCCAGCGTCACCGCACTGAGAACTGTCCCAGCACCACCGCTCTGAGAACTGTTCCAGCGTCACTGCTCCGAGAACAGTTCCAGCACCACCGCTCCGAGACCTGTCCGAGCACCACCGCTCCGAGACCTGTCCCAGCACCACAACTCTGAGACCGGTCCCAGCACCACCGCTCTGAGAACTGTCCCAGCACCACCGCTCTGAGAAGGGTCCCAGCACCACCGCTCTGAGAACGGTCCCAGCACCACCGCTCTGAGAACGGTCCCAGCACCACTGCTCTGAGAACGGTCCCAGCACCACCGCTCTGAGAACTGTCCCAGCACCAACGCTCTGAGAAGGGTCCCAGCACCACCGCTCTGAGAAGGGTCCCAGCACCACCGCTCTGAGAACGGTCCCAGCACCACCGCTCTGAGAACGGTCCCAGCACCACCGCTCTGAGAACGGTCCCAGCACCACCGCTCTGAGAACGGTCCCAGCACCACCGCTCTGAGAACTGTCCCACCACCACTGCTCTGAGAATTGTCCCAGCACCACTGCTCTGAGAATTGTCCCAGCACCACCGCTCCGAGAACTGTTCCAGCGCCCCCACTCTGAGAACTGTTCCAGCGCCCCCACTCAGAGAACTGTTCCAGAACCCCCGCTCTGAGAACTGTCCCACCACCACCGCTCTGAGAATTGTCCCAGCACCACCGCTCCAAGAACTGTTCCAGCACCACAACTATGAGAACTGTCCCAGCGCCCCCACTCAGAACTGTTCCAGCACCACTGCTCAGGGAACTGTCCCAGCACCACCGCTCTAGGAACAGTCCCTGCACCGCCGCGCTAAGAGCTGTTCCAGCACCACCGCTCTGAGAAATGTCCCAGCACCACTGCTCTGAGAACTGTTCCAGCATCACGCTCTGAGAACTGTTCCAGCGCCACCGCTCTGAGAACTGTCCCACCTCCACTGCTCTGAGAACTGTTCCACCTCCACCGCTCTGAGAACTGTTCCAGCACCACCGCTCTGAGAACTGTCCCAGCCCCACCCCCACCACGCTGAGAACTGTCCCAGCACCGCCGCTCTGAAAACTGTCCCAGCACCACCGCTCTGGGAACTGCCCCAGCACCGCCGCTCTGAGAACTGTCCCAGCACCACCACTCTGGGAACTATCCCAGCACCACCGCTCTGGGAACTATCCCAGCACCACCGCTCTGGGAACTATCCCAGCACCACCGCTCTGGGAACTATCCCAGCACCACCGCTCTGGGAACTGTTCCAGCACCACCGCTCTGAGAACTGTCCCAGCACCACCGCATTGAGAACTGTCCCAGCACCACCACATTGAGAACTGTCCCACCTCCACTGCTCTGAGAACTGTTCCAGCACTACCACTCCCAAAGCAAATCACGATTTGTGCTGCAATGTAAATCCCACCACAACAGTTTGCGCTGGGCTCCCAAACCTGGTGCACAGTGTTACTAAATCTGGGGTCTGCTCTTCAGCCCCATTCCTTCTTTTTGTCTCTTTTAATAGGTCTGGGCACTGACAGTGTTAAGAGCTTGACCACGCAAAAGAAGAACTCCAAGGTAAGTGTTTGGTATTTATTTCTAGAAGAATTCAGCATCAGACCATCAGCCGTCTTCAGTGAATCCAGGAATCAAGTGACACCCAGTTCACATCAAGGTTCTAGAAGGGATGATAGTCTGACGACTCTAAGCTGCAATGACACGAAATACTTTGGACTCTAGGCTGACATGACACCTAGACTTCTAGGCTGCAGATGAATCACCCTAGGCTACAACACAGAGCTGGGTGTCTTGAAGACCTCATGTTGTCAGCACTCTAAAAACAATTAGAAAAAAGCAATAGAAAGAGGGGGAGAGTGTCTGAGCAAGGCCCCTTCAGCCAATACCTTGCTGGGATGTCGCATGGGGGGACCAGTTCACAGCGTTTCACAGATGTTGACATTTTCCAAATGTCCACTGGACACGCTGAAGGCTGCAGCCTCCCAACACCCCAGGAGGAGCTAGCAGAGAAGGGCTGCCACAGCCTGCTGGCTCTCTTCCTGCTCGATGCTGACCTCAGCACCAGTGCCTCCACAGTCTGCTGCCTCACTTCCTGCTCGATGCTGACCTCACCACCAGTGCCTCTGCAGCTTGCTGACTCACTTCCTGCTCGATGCTGACCTCACCACCAGTGCCCCCGCAGCCTGCTGACTCACTTCCTCCTTGAAGCTGACCTCACCACCAGTGCCTCCACAGCCTGCTGACTCACTTCCTCCTTGAAGCTGACCTCACCACCAGTGCTCCACAGCCTGCCGACTCGCTCCCTGCTCGATGCTGACCTCAGCACCAGTGCCTCCACAGCCAGCTGACTCACTTCCTGCTTGATGCTGACCTCACCACCAGTGCCTCCACAGCCTGCTCACTTCCTGCTTGAAGCTGACCTAACCACCAGTGCCTCCACAGCCTGCTGACTCCCTCCCCTCCCTCCTTGAAGCTGACCTCACCACCACTGCCTCCAACAGCCTGATCACTTCCTGCTTGAAGCTGACCTCACCACCAGTGCCTCCACAGTCTGCTAATTCACTCCCTGCTTGATGCGGACATCACCACCAGTGCTGCCACAGCCTGCCGACTCACTTTCTGCTTGATGCTGACCTCACCACCAGTGCCTCCACAACCTGCCGCCTCACTTCCTCCTTGAAGCTGACCTCATCACCAGTACCTCCACAGCCTGCCGCCTCACTTCCTGCATGAAGCTGACCTCACCACCAGTGCCTTCGCAGTCTGCCGCCTCACTTCCTGCATGAAGCTGACCTCACCACCAATGCCTCCGCAGCCTGCCGACTCACTCCCTGCTTGATGCCGACCTCACCACCAGTGCCTCCACAGCCTGCTGCCTCACTGCTTTGATGCCGACCTCACAACCAGTGCCTCCAGCCTGCTGCCTCACTTCCTGCTTGACGCTGACCTCACCACCAGTGCCTCCACAGTCTGCTGACTCACTTCCTCCTTGAAGCTGACCTCACCACCAGTGCCTCCACAGCCTGCTGCCTCACTTCCTGCTTGATGCTGACCTCACCACCAGTGCCTCCAGTCTGCTGCCTCACTTCCTACGTGTCGCTGACCTCACCACCAGTGCCTCCACAGTCTGCTGACTCACTTCCTCCTTGAAGCTGACCTCACCACCAGTGCCTCCACAGCCTGCTGCCTCACTTCCTCCTTGAAGCTGACCTCACCACCAGTGCCTCCGCAGTCTGCTGCCTCACTTCCTGCTTGAAGCTGACCTCACCACAAGTGCCTCCGCAGTCTGCTGACTCACTTCCTCCTTGATGCTGACCTCACCACCAGTGCCCCCGCAGCCTGCGGACTCACTTCCTCCTTGATGCTGACCTCACCACCAGTGCCTCCACAGCCTGCCGCCTCACTTCCTGCTTGATGCTGACCTCACCACTAGTGCCTCCACAGCCTGCTGCCTCACTTACTGCTTGATGCTGACCTCACCACCAGTGCCTCCACAGTCTGCTGACTCACTTCCTGCTTGAAGCTGACCTCGCCACCAGTGCCTCCACAGTCTGCGGACTCACTTCCTCCTTGAAGCGGACCTCCCCACTGTAATGATGGTTTCTACCCCGCAATGACACACGGACACCTGAGGTGCGGGGTAAGCTGTACTTTATTACAGAGAGGGAGCTGCAGTCTCGTCTCAACTCTGTGCCTCCCACAACTGCGTGCCTTGCCGCGCTGTCCCATCAGGCACCACGCAAGGTCACGTGGTTGCCTGATGACTAGACTGCGACACCACACATCTCCCCCCTTAATAACACAATAGAGTGTACATAACAATGCATTTGCTTTGCGTTAGCGCAGAGTACATGAACAGTGAGTCTGTATAAGACCTATATGGTGGCGCCTCAACGGAGGAGCCTCGAGAGTAAGGCTGGAGCAACTGCTACCCTCAGCCACAGTAGGAAAGCGAGGGAGAGAAAGAGAGAGAGCGAGAGAGATCACTGTGCAGTGATTGTCCTAGGGTAGCGGATCGGGAAGCCCCAGGTAGGGATTTACATAGCAAACTCGCTATATCTACTTGGACACACCACTATTCTGCCTGTGCGGGTGCGTGTGAAGGAGGCCTGCTCCTCATGTGTTTCCCTTACCTGTGATGTGATCTGCGTGTTGCTCTCTACTTGATTCTCGTTGTGTGCGGTGGTGTCCCTTTGCCTAATGTCTGGGTTGCCTACATCGTTGGTTTCCTGAGGTGGTGTGTGCTGTGTGGAATTCACATTATTCCTCAGCCCTGTGGTCCCCTTGTCACCCCCTGTCCCCCTCCTGGTGCCGAAAGCTCTGGAGTCACCAGGTGGTGGGGCGACATCTGCGTCAGAGTCCTTGCCGTCGTAGCCAGCCATATTGGTAGTGCTGTCCTTTTTACACTGGAGGACCTTGTTGCATTTCGCCATTCTGCCGTGTGACCACACTTTGCCATCACTCAGTAGGGCGGAGCGGAAATAGAGTTCTCCGATTTGTAGGGGCTTGCTGAACTTGCTGTCACCTTTCTTGCTTAAGTGGCCAAGCTTCACCCTGACCCAGTCTCCTAATGCCAAAGAGACTTCTCGCACTCAGTGCCTCTTATCGTAGTTGTCTTTGTAAATCTTCTGTCCCTTCTCTATGTTGCTTCTAACCACCGCAGGGGACCATTTGCTTTGAAGTTTCATGTTCATCCAAACGAGATTGTCCCTCGTAAAGGGTTCTCTTCCTCGTAGTATCTTGAACGGGCTGTATCCAGTCAGTGTGGGCGTGATGCGGTATGCCCATATCGTGTTCTTGATTTCTGTTTCCCAGTTCTTGCCCGCGCTGATGGCTGCTTGGACCGAGCCCATGATGACTCGGTTGAAACGTTCGGCTAGGCTGTTTCCAGCGGGGTGATACACTGGTGTGTGTTTGGTCTTGATTCCATTTCTGCGGGTGAAGGCCGTCCATTTCTCTGAGGTAAACTGGGGGCCATTGTCGCATGTGATGACTCTCGGGATTCCTTCCCTCAAGAATGCGCTGGTGAGGAACGCGATGACTGCATCCGTGTCCACCTTTTCACAGATTTCCACCTCCGGCCACTTGGAGTACCTGTCGACAAGAACGATAACATATTTGGGCACACCCCAGGAGTCCAGGATGGGGCCCAATATGTCGACCGACAGCTCTTCCCAGGGGTTGGTGGGAGTGGCGAATTCACCCATCGGGGGCCGCAGCAGAGTAAGTGATTTGTCCGCGTTGGCACAGTGCTGACACGCACGTACATACTTTTCCACGTAGGTGTTGATGGCTGGCCACCAGTACGACTGTTTCAGTCTCCCCTTGGATTTCACGATCCCTAGGTGGCCTTCATGCACTATGCAGAGGATGCGGTCCATTAAAGCCTTCGGGGGGACAACTTTGTCTCCTCTGAGTAAGAATACGGTGTCGTTGCTGAGGGACAATTCATCCCGCACTTCCCAATATTTCCGGGCCTCATCTTTCAAATGCTTTTTTTCAGGCCATCCCTGCGTGACGAAGGTTTTTATTTGGGACAGAGCAGGGTCGTTTTCGTAGGCTGAGGTCAAGTCTTGCGCACTGATGATGTTCTCATGATCTTCAGTGAGCGCCACCTGGTACTCATCCCAGTCACTGGGTTTCGGTGCACCCTCCATGGCCGCGGAGCGGCTGAGAAAATCCGCCACCTTGTTCTTTTGGCCAGGCAGGTATTCCACGTCGTAAACAAAATCCAGGAGCTTGAGCGTCATTTTGGCTATGCGCGGGGTAGCTGTCGCGTGGCCGCTGGACGTTAGGACCTTTATCAACGGTTTATGGTCCGTTCTGAGGGTAAAACGGGAACCCCAGAGGTAGTGCCGGAACTTTTCCATGGCCCATATGGATGCCAATATTTCCTTCTCGATGACGCTGAATTTCTCCTCCGTAGGGGCGAGCGAGCGCGACGCCCATCGTGGTTTCTGTGCCATCTGTTGAGCGTTGCGACAAGACCGCTCCCAACCCCTTCTCGCTGGCATCCGTTGTCAATATGCTGGGGGCAGAGCAGTCGAACCCTTGTAGGGGTACGGCTTTGCATATGTCCTTTTTAATGGTCTCAAATTTAAGATTCGATTCCGGCGTCCAACTGAAGCTGTTCTTTTCTTTCAAGAGCTGGCGCAGGCTGTGGGTTTTGGTTGCGAAATTTCGGACGAATTTGCTATAGAATTCCGCCAACCCCAGAAAGGAACGGACTTCATCCTTGGTTCGTGGCTTGGGCGCAGACCTGATAGCCTCTACATTTGCCTTCTTCGGGATATTCCATTTTCACCGATCTCGTGCCCCAGGTACGTGAAGTTGCGTAGGCCAAACCTGCACTTCTCCAGTTCTGCTGTGAGGCCGTTCTCTGACAGCGTCCTCAACACTTCACGAAGTTTGGCATTGTGCTCCAATTTGGTTGTTCCCATGACGAGTATGTCGTCCTGAAAGTATAAGACGTTTATGCTGTCTTTGAATAACTGTGCATCAGTTTTTGAAATACCGACGCAGCGGACGCCAGGCCGAATGGTAGTCGTCGGAATCTGTAGCAGCCGAACGGGGTGATGAAAGATTTCAATTTCCTGCATGAGGGATGGAGCAAGATTTGGTGGTACGCTGCTGTGAGATCTATAGTAGAGAACCACTTGATTCCTTTGGTCTGGGCCAACAGTTTGTTGATGCGTGGTAATGGGAATTTGTCCACCAGTATGTTTTTATTCAGTTCTCGAAGGTCAATGCACAAACGCACCTTCCCGTTGGGTTTCCGTGCCACGACCAAGGGCGCCAGCCACTCGGCACTTTCGATGGGTTCTATGCCGTTGTCTTCCAGATGTTGCAACTCCAGCTGTACGGCTTCCCTGCAGTTGAAAGGGATGTTTCTTACTTTGTGGCTGACTGGTACGGCGCCTTCCTTTAGCACTATCTTGTGTGTGAACTTGGACAGTTGCCCGATAGTCCCACCAAATATATTTGGGAAGTCTTTCCGCAGGTTGATTATATCCGGTCCGGGAGGGTCGTCTGTCATGAGTACTTGGGTTTCTCCGCTGGGGTTAAGTTGGATGCCCAATGCTCCTTGGTCGGCCCATCCAAGGTCCGAGGGGCCTTTTTCCGCTACGTACAGTTTGCCCGTGGTTTCCCTTCCCTTGAATTCGAACTTAAGTTGTCTGAACCCTACCATGGGGATTCTCTCTCCTGTGTAAGCGACAGGGTGTACGTCTGTGGGGTTTAGTTGGCTCCCTATGGTGTCGGCAAAATCCCTGTCCCAAATCTCCCTTTGTATGATTGTGAACGGGGACCCTGAGTCTGCTACCATTGATATCTGGACCTCCCGATGGTCAATAAACACGATGGCTTTTTCCTAGCATTGCAATCTATGCCCCAGACTTGTTCATCAATACACAAAATACCATCGTCATCCCCTTCACCCTCCACTGTTTCGGGTTCCGAGTCATACATGACACATTTGACAGAGGCTCTGCTGGGTCTCCATCTGCAGACTTTGCCAAAATGTCCCACCACTCCGCAAAAGGAACATTTTACACGGAAGGCAGGGCAACGTTCGTCATTGGCCATGTGCGTGTGGCTGCCACACCTGTAGCAAGAGCCCTTCTTTTCAGGAGGAGGTCTGACAGGCCCTGTTGAGTTCCTTGTGGGCCATCTGTTGTTTCTGTATCCTACCGTGGGAGCAGGCCTGTCACTGGAAACTTTTGCGTCGCTCACTTTGCATACTGTGGGCTTGCTTTCATTGTCCTTCTTAGCTGCTACCGCACACCGTTTGGACAGTTCGGCTTTTTTGACGATCGCTACGATCTCATGAAGTGGCGCTTCCCCACTCACCCACAGCTTTTCTTGAACATTGGTGTTGACAGTGTGCATTATTATTTGATCACTCACTAAATCGTCATGAAGATGGCCAAATTTGCAGTTGACTGCCAATTTCTTTAGAGCTGCGACAGTCTTCCACTGTCTCTGTCTCACTTTGTTTCCGTTGGAATTTTTTTTATCTGTCTATGGCCGTGCAAATAACTGGCTGGTAGTGATTGTCTAAGTCTTCCAACGCGTGTTGGAACACGTCTTCATCCGTTGCGCCTCTCGGTTTCTTAACCATGTTCTCGTAGACCCTCAACCCTTCCGGACCTAGATTGTGTAGTAGTATTTTCTTCCTGCGTTTGCTGGAGAACGCTTCCTCCCTTTCATCTTCTAGGGCTGATAAGTAGTTGAGGAAGTACCCCTTCCAATCAGCCCACTTCATGGCCGGGTCACCTGGTTTCGGGAGGAAAGGCACCGGGTTTGTGAGGGAGAAGGTTTGGGCGCACATCGTGATGGGTTGGAATGCACTCGCCGGAAAGGATCAGCAACTGGAGCAAGCGTAGGGATCTTCTGTAGACAGAGGTGGCAGGACAGGTGAAGTGGCACCCGGAGTCTGTGCCAGACTGCAAGGACAGGTGTCTGATTGCGTCACTGGATCGCTGGGTGTAGGTACCTTTCACTTTGGCGATGCGCGGAAGGCGACCGCGTGCAATGAGGCCAGTGTGCGTGTCACTGCGATGCCATGCGCAGGACACGCTGTGTGAGAATTTGGCGTGAGAGCCAGAAAGCAGGCCGCTGTGGGAGGCTGCGCTGTGCAGGGGTACTGGGCCTGCTGCTTGGGCCACTGGACTTGTGATGAATACCTTTGTGTGCACGCTCGCACTAGGCCTGTGATATTGTCACCATCAGCTCCTTTTGAGGTTTCATAGAGGAGGTGCGATCATGCAGGACTGGCTGAAGGAGCGCGCTAGGGCAGTCGCGCTGGTGGCGTACCTCACGTCAGCTGGCTGGCCGGTCGGTTACCGGTTGTTTCTGGAGGTGTGGCTGGGCGAAACATCGATCGGCAGCTTCAAAGGTGCCGCTCTCGCTCTCCGTACTGTTGGATGCGGTGCGCGCTCCCCGCCGTAGTTTAAGATAGTTACGGCGCGGCGCGTCAGCAGGTAGATGCAGCGGGGTCCGTAGCCACTCGTCGCCAGTTTGTAATGATGGTTTCTACCCCGCAATGACAGACGGACACCTGAGGTGCGGGGTAAGCTGTACTTTATTACGGAGAGGGAGCTGCAGTCTCATCTCAACTCTGTGCCTCCCACAACTGCGCGCTTTGCCGCGCTGTCCCGTCAGGCACCACGCAAGGTCACGTGGTTGCCTGACGACGAGACTGCGACACCACAGCCACCAGTGCCTCCACAGTCTGACTCACTTCCTCCTTGAAGCTGACCTCACCACCAGTGCCTCCTCTGAGGACTTTTACTCTCCTTGATAGTGATCTTAAAGGATGCACTGGTGATCAGAGAAATAAGATACCTTTTAAGGGATGTCCCCTCATCAGAGCTGGCTGCCACATGAAGATGATGATGCTGTGGCTTCCATCTCTCTTGAGGGTACTCCTCTCAGCAGCCAATGGGCTTGGTGGCCGAGCCAGCTCTGGAAAGCCCCCTTCTCAGAGAGCTCCCAAGGTGTCGGGGTAGCAGCTGTAAATCCTCCCAAGCAGTGCTTCTTTTACTTACTCCATGGTCATGTCTTAGAGACCGCTGAGCTGTGTTGTGGTCCTGCAGTTCCTGGAGCTTCTTACTCAATTTGTAAATGAATTAGTGCTGGGGCCTAAGTTTTGCTCAGACGCCAGCGGCTTGTGCTACGGATATCAGGGTGCCGGATTTCAAATGTGCACACCACCTCATGCCTCTCATCCACCAAGGGACACCCACTCCCCTTTATTTTACACATACATGTTCTTTTTTATTCCGGTTTTCTCTGTTTGTGACTGATTTATTGTCTTTCTTTCCATCCACACAACCGGCCATCCTCGAGCTGTTGAATGGTAAATGTGCATTCGCTCAGATCAGTAGATTAAAATAAATTGTGCCTGTGGCATTTTGTAGGAGCCACCAGGTCCAAAAGGGAGACCTATTGGCATTGCCAATGCTTGTTTTATCTGTGTAGGTACAAAAACTGCCTTGCACCGAGCTGGAGACCACTTACCCAGCAAAGAACGGGACAGACATTGTAAGTAGCTGTGCAGATTTAGGATAGATATGAAGAATTTTAGAGTTTGGTGGACAGGATATTCCATCACCCGCGCGGCGGCTGTCCCGTCCACCATTGCACGTACACTATAAGCTGCGGCCCTTGTAATACCTCAGACCAGATGTGGGTACAAAAACCGCCTTGCGCCGAGCTGGAGACTACATATCCAGCATAGAACGGGATAGATATTGTCACTGTGAAGATTTAGGATGGAGATGAAGGACTTTGCTTAGAGTTTGGTGGACAGGATATTCCATCACATGCGAGGCGGGCGTCCCGTCCGCCGTTACACATACACTACAAGCCTTGCGCCGAGCTGGAGACCACATATCCAGCATAGAATGGGACAGACATTGTCAATGTGAAGATTTAGGATAGATATGAAGGGCCTTCTTTAGAGTTTGGTGGACAGGATATTCCATCACACGCGCGGCGGACGTCCCGTCCACCATTGCACGTACACTATAAGCTGCGGCCCTTGTAATACCTAAGACCAGATGTGGGTACAAAAACCGCCTTGCACGGAGCTGGAGACCATATATCCAGCATAGAATGGGACAGACATGGTCACTTTCTGTGCAGATTTAGGATGGATATGAAGGACCTTCTTTAGAGTTTGGTGGACAGGATATTCCATCACACGCGAGGCGGGCGTCCCGTCCGCCGTTACACATACACTACAAGCCTTGCGCCGAGCTGGAGACCACATATCCAGCATAGAATGGGACAGACATTGTCAATGTGAAGATTTAGGATAGATATGAAGGACCTTCTTTAGAGTTTGGTGGACAGGATATTCCATCACACGCGCGGCGGGCGGGACACGAACACTATAAGATGTGACCCTTGTAATACCACAGAGCAGATCCACGTCACGTTTTCACAGAGTATCCTATCCACAGACTCTACGTAAGGGACTAAGCTCAGTCTTGTGACCTCCTACACTTACCTGAGGGAAGGTGACATGAGTGAGATCAGAGGGACGGATTCCTACAGAAGACGGAAGGACAGGAGTCTCCCCCCCCCCCACCCCCCACGGATTCTGTTTATGGATGCGGGGGTGGAGGCGCACCCCAAGCATCAGGGGTCTCCACTGGAGACTGACCTAATCCATAGCAGCCAGGATCCCCACCAAATACGTTCACTGGTTCCATTTCCCATGGTTTCTCCTCTTTACTCTCCATTTCTCCATCTTTCTCCTCTTTGCTCACTTTCTCTCCCTCTTCCTATTCTCACTGTCTCGCTTTCCTTTCTTGCTAAATGGGATTATTCTCCAGTGTGTAGAAATCTTTGTAACATTTCCTGTAAGCAGAAAAGCTATCAGTGAAACATAGAAAGACAAGTATATTGGGAATATGTAGGTAAGACCAGATGGTAAGAAACAAGAACTCTGGAACATTTTTATTTAGACAACATACATGATATGAAGATAAAATTTTAAAAGCCAATAAACTTTACATTTTTTAACCGTTCTATAAAACATCAGAGAACATGACGGGGGATGACATCATCAGCAGCATCTTTACCTCACAGCTCACTCTGCTACTCCTCCCTGGAGTTCCGCCTCCATATGTGGAAGTCGAAGGTCTTCCAGGCGCTATCCAGGGTATCAGGAAGACTCAATTGATATTTTAAAAGAGGTTTTTTTTAATGGAGAGGACACAGGATGCAGGTAAAAAAGGAGGTTGTAACATGAAAGTAAAAAGCACTGCAATGTCTAAATCACACATTTATCTTGAAATTGCTTTGCGTTAATTCTTAGACTTAATGCGTGAACTGTGGACAGCACATTGGCCCATGATAATCCTGTGAGAAGTGCTTTGTCAACGCATTATTTTCCAAAACTGCGATGTCTTGGGAGCATGTACTTTCTCAGAAGATCTAGGAATGAATGTATGAACTGCAGAAAGCACTGCTCAAAAACACAGAGAGACAAGTATGGCGTTGTGTTTCCAAGCTTTATTGCCTACAGCGCATGCAATAACTCAGAGATTTTCCGAGTTACTCTTTGTGCTGTAGACAGAACACTTATGGAACCTCTCTGCGCTGTCTACAGCTCATGCATTAACTTGGGGATTTTGTAAGTTACTGTTTGAGATGTATGAACATCACAGATTTGAAATTGTCCTGCGTCCGTGAAGTGCTCAGAATGAGGTCAGAACCAGTGAGCAGTGGTTGCATCTCTGATCCGAGCTGTGCGGTCTCTACAGCTCATGCACTAACTCACAAAAATTTCAAATTAAATCCATGCGCTTGAGACAGTGTAAGAGCATAAAAAGAGGAGCACGGCCTGCAGCACTGCTCATGAGGTGCTGCTGCTACACAAGTAAACAACAGAGGAGCAGGGAAAGACGTGGACAGCTGACCCGGGGCACTGGTGCAGAACAGCAGCCACTGCATGTCATGTACAGAGGAGGATAAAATCCGCACAAACTCTTGGGTTATATCGGAGTAAAAAGCAGCAAACTCACTGTCTTAGCAAACCCCTGAGGGTGACAGGGAAAGTTACTGAAAAACTATTCTTTAAAGCAAGATCTGCTCAAGGCACTGGGCAGTGTAGGACAGGTCCCCACTGTCCCTGCACGATGTTTGCACAGACGTGTGACCACAGATGGGGCAGTGACAAAAGAGCAAGGGGAGGAGTGACGGTGGAGTGGGGGGCGATTGGCACCTTAACGTCCTGGTCTCTACCCCCGAAACATTCGGTATTATCTGTGCTGGTCTCCCACTGCCCCAAATCTGTACAGTGATGGTCTGCACTTGTCTCCTACTGCCCCACATCTGTACAGTGATGGTCTACACTGGTCTCCCACTGCCCCATATCTGTACAGTGATGACCTGCACTGGTCTCCCACTGCCCCACATCTGTACAGTGATGGTCTACACTGGTCTCCCACTGCCCCACATCTGTACAGTGATGGTCTGCACTGGTCTCCCACTGCCCCACATCTGTACAGTGATGGTCTACACTGGTCTCCCACTGCCCCACATCTGTACAGTGATGACCTGCACTGGTCTCCCACTGCCCCACATCTGTACAGCGATGGCCTGCACTGGTCTTCCACTGCCCCAGATCTGTACAGTGATGGTCTACACTGGTCTCCCACTGCCCCACATCTGTACAGCGATGGCCTGCACTGGTCTTCCACTGCCCCAGATCTGTACAGTGATGGTCTACACTGGTCTCCCACTGCCCCACATCTGTAGAATGATGGGCTGCACTGGTCTCCCACTGCCCCACGTCTGTAGAGTGATGGTCTACACTGGTCTCCCACTGCCCCAAATCTGTACAGTGATGGTCTGCACTTGTCTCCCACTGCCCCACATCTGTACAGTGATGGTCTACACTGGTCTCCCACTGCCCCACATCTGTACACTGATGGTCTACATTGGTCTCCCACTGCCCCACATCTGTACACTGATGGTCTACATTGGTCTCCCACTGCCCCACATCTGTACAGTGATGGTCTACATTGGTCTCCCACTGCCCCACATCTGTACAGTGATGGTCTGCACTTGTCTCCCACTGCCCCACATCTGTACAGTGATGGTCTACACTGGTCTCCCACTGCCCCACATCTGTACACTGATGGTCTACATTGGTCTCCCACTGCCCCACATCTGTACAGTGATGACCTGCACTGGTCTCCCACTGCCCCACATCTGTACAGTGATGACCTGCACTGGTCTCCCACTGCCCCACATCTGTACAGTGATGACCTGCACTGGTCTCCCACTGCCCCACATCTGTACAGCGATGGCCTGCACTGGTCTTCCACTGACCCAGATCTGTACAGTGATGGTCTACACTGGTCTCCCACTGCCCCACATCTGTAGAGTGATGGGCTGCACTGGTCTCCCACTGCCCCACATCTGTACAGGGATGGCCTGCACTGGTCTCCCACTGCCCCACATCTGTACAGTAATGGTCTGCACTGGTCTCCCACTGCCCCAAATCTGTACAGTGATGGTCTGCACTTGTCTCCCACTGCCCCACGTCTGTAGAGTGATGGTCTACACTGGTCTCCCACTGCCCCACATCTGTACAGTGATGACCTGCACTGGTCTCCCACTGCCCCACATCTGTACAGTGATGACCTGCACTGGTCTCCCACTGCCCCACATCTGTACAGTGATGGCCTGCATTGACTGGACTCTCACTGCCCCACATCTGTACAGTGATGTCCTGCAACAGTTTTCCAAATCCCCACATCCGTACAGCGATGGCCTGCACTGGTCTCCCACTGCCCCAGATCTGTACAGCGATGGCCTTCACTGGTCTTCCACTGCCCCGGATCTGTACAGCGATGGCCTGCACTGGTCTCTCACTGCCCCAGATCCGTACAGTGATGTCCTGCACTGGTCTCCCACTGCCCCACATCTGTGCAGTGATGGTCTGCACTGACTGGTCTCCTACTGCCCCACATCTGTACAGTGATGTCCTGCACTGGTTTTCCAATGCCCCACATCTGTACAGGGATGACCTGCACTGGTCTCCCACTGCCCCAGATCTGTACAGCGATGGCCTGCACTGGTCTTCCACTGCCCCAGATCTGTACAGCGATGGCCTGCACTGGTCTCCCACTGCCCCAGATCTGTACAGGGATGGCCTGCACTGGTCTCCCACTGCCCCAGATCTGTACAGGGATGGCCTGCACTGGTCTCCCACTGCCCCAGATCTGTCCAGGGATGGCCTGCACTGGTCTCCCACTGCCCCAGATCTGTACAGGGATGGCCTGCACTGGTCTCCCACTGCCCCAGATCTGTACAGGGATGGCCTGCACTGGTCTCCCACTGCCCCACATCTGTACAGCGATGGCCTGCACTGGTCTTCCACTGCCCCAGATCTGTACAGCGATGGCCTGCACTGGTCTCCCACTGGCCCAGATCTGTACAGGGATGACCTGCACTGGTCTCCCACTGCCCCACATCTGTACAGTGATGGCCTGCACTGGTCTCCCACTGATGGTCTGCACTGACTGGTCTTCCACTGCCCCACATCTGTACAGTGATGACCTGCACTGGACTTCCAATGCCCCACATCTGTGCAGTGATTGTCTTCACTGATTTACCACTGTCCCAGACCGGGGCAGTGATGGCCTGCCCGGATTGACCACTCCTTTGTGCACACTACCTTCCCCCTCCATCTCCAGGGCCCACAGGAGTTTCTCCCCTTTAGCACCACGCGGACTTGCGCTCTGTAACCGGGAGGACTCAGTGCACAGCAGCAGTGTGAGCTATGAATAGGGTGGAGGTTTTAGAAGAGGTACATGGCAGAAGGTTGTGTCCAAAGTCTCCCACTGTCACCTCCATGGTTGTGCAGTGGTTCCTCTGTGTACATCAGTCCAATACAGGTGGACGGTCCCTGCATGAGTCTCTGAGGTGATATAAACTTGACCGCCCCAGGGGAGGAAGCATCGCGAGGAGGGTTTGGGTTCTCCAAGTCTACGAGGCGACTGATGGACAACCACAACCTCCTGTCATTGACTCTCCTCTATCTGCTCGTACCCCGGGTTGAGGTAGACCTCCTTGTGTCCGTCCACGTACACCGTGCCCGCAAACGCAAAGTCAGTCTTGTCACGAGGAGGCCACTCCGGGTCCTTCTCCAGGAGACGCCGAAACCTCTTGTACTGACTCTTCGACTGGAACCCGACACAGTTCTTCAGCATTACCCAGAGGGCTCTGTTCTCAATGATCACTTCCTGTAACAGGTGAAAAAACAAGGACCTTGTGAGATATCTTGCAAGGCTGAGCCACCGCCTGACACGTGAACAGAAGAAGAACACGCTGGATTGAGAACCAGCGAGGACGGTGCTCAGCCATCCACTGGACTGAAGACAAGAACTCACTCTTTCATATGTAATGTTCCTTTCATTGATTGTCCCTACAAGGGAGCTCTCAGACCTGCTGACTGAGAGGAGTGGGTCTCTTCCTGCCTGAGAGGGGGGGTGGGGGGGAAGCATGAAACACCATCACTTACTTGTAAAGTGACAGAGTCACATTAAGTAGAAGGAAGTCGAGCTCACAGGCATGACAGGCATCCGTCAAATTCGGCCACACAATCGACATGTTTCTACCAACATCCCAACATAAACCACCAACTCTTCCACTCTACCCTAACCACATTCCCCCCTTTTCCCCATTTCATCTTCCATTAACTCAACGACCCCATTTCTTACTCTTACAGGCATCTGCTGAAAACTCCTTCCATACAAACACTCCCAACATGTGTGTCCAGCCTCCCTGCACTGCGGATGCTTGTAGACTCTCCCCTGCTCTTCTGATCTGAACATCTTCAGTGCGGTCCCTCTGTCTCAGCCCCTCTCTCTGCCAGCAGAGAAGCACCCCCCAGGGATGAGCTTTCTGTCCCCTCCATGGACCTCTTCTTGCAGCATCACTCCAGACCTTCTATCGCCCTCACGGATGCACCCCTCCAGACCTTCTATCGCCCTCACGGATGCACCCCTCCAGAACTCCCATCGCCCTCACGGATGCACCCCTCCAGAACTCCCATCGCCCTCACGGATGCACCCCTCCAGTACTCCCATCGACCTCACGGATGCCCCCCTCCAGGGCTCCCATCGCCCTCACAGATGCACCCCTCCAAGGCTCCCATCGCCCTCGCAGATGCACCCCTCCAGGGCTCCATTCACCCTCACGGATGCACCCCTCCAGAACTCCCATCGCCCTCACGGATGCACCCCTCCAGAACTCCCATCGCCCTCACGGATGCACCCCTCCAGAACTCCCATCGCCCTCACGGATGCACCCCTCCAGAACTCCCATCGCCCTCACGGATGCACCCCTCCAGGGCTCCCATCGCCCCCGCAGATGCCCCCCTCCAGGGCTCCCATCGCCCTCACGGATGCACCCCTCCAGGGCTCCCATCGCCCTCATGGATGCACCCCTCCAGAACTCCCATCGCCCTCACGGATGCCCCCCTCCAGGGCTCCCATCGCCCTCACGGATGCAACCCCTCCAAGGCTCCCATCGCCCTCGCGGATGCACCCCTGCAGGGCTCCCATCGCCCTCGCGGATGCAACCCCTCCAGAACTCCCATCGCCCTCACGGATGCACCCCTCCAGGGCTCCCATCGCCCTCACAGATGCACCCCCTCCAGGGCTCCCATCGCCCTCGCGGATGCCCCCTCCAGGGCTCCCATCGCCCTCACAGATGCACTCCTCCAGGGCTCCCATCTCCCTCACGGATGCACCCCTCCAGGGCTCCCATCGCCCTCACGGATGCACTCCTCCAGGGCTCCCATCGCCCTCACGGATGCACTCCTCCAGGGCTCCCATCGCCCTCACGGATGCACTCCTCCAGGGCTCCCATCGCCCTCACGGATGCACCCCTCCAGAACTCCCATCGCCCTCACGGATGCACCCCTCCAGAACTCCCATCGCCCTCACGGATGCACCCCTCCAGAACTCCCATCGCCCTCACGGATGCACCCCTCCAGTACTCCCATCGACCTCACGGATGCCCCCCTCCAGGGCTCCCATCGCCCTCACAGATGCACCCCTCCAAGGCTCCCATCGCCCTCGCAGATGCACCCCTCCAGGGCTCCCTTCACCCTCACGGAGGCACCCCTCCAGAACTCCCATCGCCCTCACGGATGCACCCCTCCAGAACTCCCATCGCCCTCACGGATGCACCCCTCCAGAACTCCCATCGCCCTCACGGATGCACCCCTCCAGAACTCCCATCGCCCTCACGGATGCACCCCTCCAGGGCTCCCATCGCCCCCGCAGATGCCCCCTCCAGGGCTCCCATCGCCCTCACGGATGCACCCCTCCAGGGCTCCCATCGCCCTCATGGATGCACCCCTCCAGAACTCCCATCGCCCTCACGGATGCCCCCCTCCAGGGCTCCCATCGCCCTCACGGATGCAACCCCTGCAGGGCTCCCATCGCCCTCGCGGATGCACCCCTGCAGGGCTCCCATCGCCCTCGCGGATGCAACAACTCCAGAACTCCCATCGCCCTCACGGATGCACCCCTCCAGGGCTCCCATCGCCCTCACAGATGCACCCCCTCCAGGGCTCCCATCGCCCTCGCGGATGCCCCCCTCCAGGGCTCCCATCGCCCTCACAGATGCACTCCTCCAGGGCTCCCATCTCCCTCACGGATGCACCCCTCCAGGGCTCCCATCGCCCTCACGGATGCACTCCTCCAGGGCTCCCATCGCCCTCACGGATGCACTCCTCCAGGGCTCCCATCGCCCTCACGGATGCACTCCTCCAGGGCTCCCATCGCCCTCACGGATGCACTCCTCCAGGGCTCCCATCGCCCTCACGGATGCACCCCTCCAGGGCTCCCATCGCCCTCACGGATGCACTCCTCCAGGGCTCCCATCGCCCTCACGGATGCACTCCTCCAGGGCTCCCATCGCCCTCACGGATGCACCCCTCCAGGGCTCCCATCGCCCTCACGGATGCACTCCTCCAGGGCTCCCATCGCCCTCACGGATGCACTCCTCCAGGGCTCCCATCGCCCTCACGGATGCACCCCTCCAGGGCTCCCATCACCCTCACGGATGCACCCCTCCAGGTCTCCCATCACCCTCATGGATGCACCCCTCCAGGTCTCCCATCACCCTCATGGATGCACCCCTCCAGATCTCTCATCACCCTCATAGATGCACCCCTCCAGGTCTCCCATCACCCTCATGGATGCACCCCTCCAGGTCTCCCATCACCCTCACGGATCCACCCCTCCAGGGCTCCCATCTCACTCACGTATGCACCTCTCCAGGGCTCCCATCGCCCTCGCAGATGCACCCCTCCAGGGCTCCCATCGCCCTCGCGGATGCACCCCTCCAGGGCTCCCATCGCCCTCACGGATGCACCCCTCCAGGGCTCCCATCGCCCTCACGGAAGCACCCCTCCAGAACTCCCATTGCCCTAACGGATGCACCCCTCCAGAACTCCCATCGCCCTCACTGATGCAACCCCTCCAAGGCTCCCATCGCCCTCATGGATGCACCCCTCCAGGGCTCCCATCGCCCTCACGGATGCACCCCTCCAGAACTCCCATCGCCCTCATGGATGCACCCCTCCAGAACTCCCATCGCCCTCACGGATGCACCCCTCCAGAACTCCCATCGCCCTCACGGATGCACCCCTCCAAGGCTCCCATCGCCCTCATGGATGCACCCCTCCAGGGCTCCCATCGCCCTCACGGATGCACCCCTCCAGGGCTCCCATCGCCCTCACAGATGCACCCCTCCAGGGCTCCCATCGCCCTCGCGGATGCCCCCCTCCAGGGCTCCCATCGCCCTCACAGATGCACTCCTCCAGGGCTCCCATCTCCCTCACGGATGCACCCCTCCTAGGCTCCAATCGCCCTCGCGGATGCACCCCTCCAGGGCTCCCATTGCCCTCACGGATGCACTCCTCCAGGGCTCCCATCGCCCTCACGGATGCACTCCTCCAGGGCTCCCATCGCCCTCACGGATGCACCCCTCCAGGGCTCCCATCGCCCTCACGGAGGCACCCCTCCGAGGCTCCCATCGCCCTCACGGATGCACCCCTCCAGGGCTCCCATCTCACTCACGGATGCACCCCTCCATTACTCCCATCGCCCTCACAGATGCACCCCTCCAGGGGTCCCATCACCCTCACAGATGCACCCCTCCAGGGCTCCCATCGCCCTCACGGATGCACCCCTCCAGGGCTCCCATCGCCCTCACGGATGCACCCCTCCAGGACTCCCATCGCCCTCACGGATGCACCCCTCCAGGGCTCCCATCGCCCTCACGGATGCACCCCTCCAGGGCTCCCATCGCCCTCACGGATGCACCCCTCCAGAACTCCCATCGCCCTCACAGATGCAACCCCTCCAGGGCTCCCATCGCCCTCACCGATGCACCCCTCCAGGGCTCCCATCGCCCTCGCGGATGCACCCCTCCAGGGCTCCCATCGCCCTCGCGGATGCACCCCTCCAGAACTCCCATCGCCCTCGCGGATGCACCCCTCCAGGGCTCCCATCGCCCTCACAGATGCCCCCCTCCAAGGCTCCCATCGCCCTTGCGGATGCACCCCTCCAGAACCCCCATCGCCCTCACGGATGCACCCCTCCAGAACTCCAATCGCCCTCGCGGATGCACCCCTCCAGGGCTCCCATCGCCCTCACAGATGCACCCCTCCAAGGCTCCCATCGCCCTCGCGGATGCACCCCTCCAGAGCTCCCATCGCCCTCACAGATTCACCCCTCCAAGGCTCCCATCGCCCTCACAGATGCACCCCTCCAAGGCTCCCATCGCCCTCACGGATGCACCCCTCCAGGTCTCCCATCACCCTCACGGATGCACCCCTCCAGGTCTCCCATCACCCTCACGGATGCACCCCTCCAGGGCTCCCATCGCCCTCACAGATGCACCCCTCCAGGGCTCCCATCGCCCTCACGGATGCACCCCTCCAGGGCTCCCATCGCCCTCACGGATGCACCCCTCCAGGGCTCCCATCGCCCTCACGGATGCACCCCTCCAGGGCTCCCATCGCCCTCACGGATGCACCCCTCCAGGGCTCCCATCGCCCTCACGGATGCACCCCTCCAGAACTCCCATCGCCCCCACCGATGCACGCCTCCAAGGCTCCCATCGCCGTCACAGATGCACCCCTCCAAGGCTCCCATCGCCCTCACGGATGCACCCCTCCAGGGCTCCCATCGCCCTCACGGATGCACCCCTCCAGGGCTCCCATCGCCCTCACGGATGCACCCCTCCAGGGCTCCCATCGCCCTCACGGATGCACCCCTCCAGAACTCCCATCGCCCTCACGGATGCACCCCTCCAGAACTCCCATCGCCCTCACGGATGCACCCCTCCAGGTCTCCCATCACCCTCACGGATGCACCCCTCCAGGGCTCCCATCGCCCTCACGGATGCACCCCTCCAGGGCTCCCATTGCCCTCACGGATGCACCCCTCCAGGGCTCCCATCGCCCTCACGGATGCACCCCTCCAGGGCTCCCATCGCCCTCACGGATGCACCCCTCCAGGGCTCCCATCGCCCTCACGGATGCACCCCTCCAGAACTCCCATCGCCCTCACGGATGCACCCCTCCGAGGCTCCCATCTCACTCACGGATGCACCCCTCCGAGGCTCCCATCTCACTCACGGATGCACCCCTCCGAGCCTCCCATCTCACTCACGGATGCACCCCTCCGAGGCTCCCATCGCCCTCACGGATGCACCCCTCCAGGGCTCCCATCGCCCTCACGGGTGCACCCCTCCGAGGCTCCCATCTCACTCACGGATGCACCCCTCCGAGGCTCCCATCGCCCTCACGGATGCACCCCTCCGAGGCTCCCATCGCCCTCACGGATGCACCCCTCCAGGGCTCCCATCGCCCTCACGGATGCACCCCTCCAGGGCTCCCATCGCTCTCACGGATGCACCCCTGCAGAACACCCATCGCCCTCACGGATGCACCCCTCCAGGGCTCCCATCGCCCTCACAGATGCACCCCTCCAAGGCTCCCATCGCCCTCGCGGATGCACCCCTCCAGGGCTCCCATCGCCCTCACGGATGCACCCCTCCAGGGCTCCCATCGCCCTCACGGATGCACCCCTCCAGGGCTCCCATCGCTCTCACCGATGCACCCCTCCAGAACACCCATCGCCCTCACGGATGCACCCCTCCAGGGCTCCCATCGCCCTCACAGATGCACCCCTCCAAGGCTCCCATCGCCCTCGCGGATGCACCCCTCCAGGGCTCCCATCGCCCTCACGGATGCACCCCTCCAAGGCTCCCATCGCCCTCACAGATGCAACACCTCCAGGGCTCCCATCGCCCTCACCGATGCTCCCCTCCAGAACTCCCATCGCCCTCACGGATGCACCCCTCCGAGGCTCCCATCTCACTCACGGATGCACCCCTCCAGAACTCCCATCGCCCTCACGGATGCACCCCTCCAGGGCTCCCATCGCCCTCACGGATGCACCCCTCCAGAACTCCCATCGCCCTCACGGATGCACCCCTCCAGAACTCCCATCGCCCTCACGGATGCACCTCTCCAGAACTCCCATCGCCCTCACGGATGCACCCCTCCAGGGCTCCCATCGCCCTCACGGATGCACCCCTCCGAGGCTCCCATCTCACTCACGGATGCACCCCTCCAGAACTCCCATCGCCCTCACGGATGCACCCCTCCAGGGCTCCCATCGCCCTCACGGATGCACCCCTCCGAGGCTCCCATCTCACTCACGGATGCACCCCTCCAGAACTCCCATCGCACTCACGGATGCACCCCTCCAGAACTCCCATCGCCCTCACGGATGCACCCCTCCAGGTCTCCCATCGCCCTCACGGATGCACCCCTGCAGGACTCCCATCGCCCTCACAGATGCACCCCTCCAGGTCTCCCATCTCCCTCACAGATGCACCCCTCCAGGGCTCCCATCACCCTCACGGATGCTCCCTGGTGCACAGACAGGCGTGCAACGCCCATTGGGCTGAAAGGGCTTCAGCCCCCACCCTCCTGTGTCTCAGCCCTGGCTGCTACAGCTTGAGCTGGTTGGGGCTCGGCTGGGCAAGGTCTGGAGTCTTATCTCCGGCACGCCCACGTTTTTCACAGGTCTTTAAAGAGAATTTGCATATTTATATACCTTTGTAAACTGGTTACCGAGGCTTTGTTTTTTTAATCTGGTTCCAGTACCCCCTGGGCCCCCACTCTGCCTATTCCTTACATTTGTATTTTACATATACTGGTGTAGTGTGAGAATGCACTTCATGAAAAGGAATATAAATTAGGGTTGCCAAAAGAAAGATATCAGCCATTTGTTGTTTAAAGAGCCTGCAAAGGCCTCGTCTTGACACTAAATAGGGTTATAAATAAAAAAGTATGTATTAATTTGTAATGTGACTTTTCTGTCTTTGTTCCCTTTAATTATCAGTCATGAATCATTCAGGCCGCCCTAGAACACAATTAAAAGTGCCTTCTATTTATATTTGCTGTTCGAAGAACGCACAGATAAGTGCTGAAAAATATGGCTTTAGGTGACTGTGGCCATCAAAATAACTAGCTGGAAACCCTAATCATAAAACTGGAAGTTTGTTGCAGGATCAGCACATTATTTATTTCCTCCACCTATGATCCCTAATTAATGCCATAATAGCAATAGTTTAACTTATATCTGAAACCCTACACCGCCATCAATAACATGCTGAGTTACTTCAAGTGTCTGGGAATGCACCCTGCATTCAGACAACTCACTCCTCACTCTCGCCCTTCACTTTCACGCTTACCCTGCACTCACAGCGATCACACTGCACTCACACTGATCACCATGCACTCACACCATTCACCCGCTCAACCTGTACTCACAGCAATCACTCTGCACTCACAATGCACTTGCGCTGTTTACCCTGTACCTCACCCTGCAGTCAAACGAGCACACTACTCACCCGGCACTCATGGGACACTTCACTCACCTGTCCCCCTCACTGCTCAATCTGCAATCTCACTCAAACAAGCCCATCACTAACCATGCATTCATTCGTCCCACTCTGCACTTACATCCACACCCAAATTCATATGGTCACCTCACTCACCCTGCAGTCACTCCTCTTACCCTACTCTCACACTTTCACATTGCTCACCATGCACTCACATGGGCACTCCTGCCACCCACACAGCACAGAGGGTTAATGTGCCTTCTACAAGGAACATGTACTATGCAGATCACAAAACTGAGTGTGAGTAAACTATGAGTAGCGCTAAAAAAATGAAATGTTTGTCAGAAAGGTGCTAAAGAGAGATGAGGTGCATTGTTGGTGAGTGGTAGATAGGGAATTCATGGAGAAGGAGGAAATGGGGGGGGGGGTGTGCCAAAAAAGACTGTTGCACCGTGCGCGACCATTGCTAGGGCCAGCACTGGCTGGGAGTGTTAGCCCCCAGTGGCTGCTCCTCCGCTATGGCGGAGGAGCGTCGTCCCACTGCTTTTGAGCAGTGGAAAGGAAATATAAAATGATAATAACTTTAAGTTATCATTTTATGTTTCCTTTGCGGGCGGGGCTGCTCTGCTCAGGGAGCAGGGCAGGGGAGGAGTGGTATGCCCACTTTCAATTGCGCAATGACTGTTTGGTCGGCCCTCTCGGGCTGCCCAAACCAGTCATGCGCACTCTCCCCTTCCCCACGTAGGCTGCATTACAGCCTGCATGGGGAAAATGCCCACCCCTACAGCCCCTGGCTGAGCGCCGTGACACGGCGCTCAGACCAATCACAACACTGCCTGCTTCCTGTTCCTGAAGTTGGAAGCAAGAGAGCAGGAGCAGAACCAGAGACGTCGGACCCGGCCGGCGGAAAGGTACGTTTTTATTTTGTTTCATTTTTCCCTTGCGTGACCCTCCCCCACGCAACACCCCCGCGACCGCGCCCCACCCCCGAGCCATGCCGGCCTCCCCTGTAAGCCCCCCCCCAAAGTTCAGGTCTAGTTGCGCCCCTCTGCACAGAGGGGGACATGGGCTCATGAACAGTCAGATGAAGACAGTCTGCATGGCCCTAACCACCCCATTTTGTTCTGGACTCGCAAACACCTGAAAGATCCTGTTCATCTCTTTCTCTGCCCTGTTAATGGCTGCCAGCTTCCTCGCACCACCCCACAGCCCGCTTGGGAGGAGTTGTGTCCCAAAACCCCTCTGCTCTCTTCCTTTTGCCTTGCGCCACCTCCAAGTCTGATGTCATCTTTGTATCAGCTGCAAACCTGAGCTCTAGACCTGGTTGTTCCCCCCACATTAGTAATGTTAACATCCGGTCTCGCCCCTCCCAGCTCACACAATGCAGCCAATTGCTGTCCCGGTCTCACACCCACTTGTTCCGAAGTTATGCACTTCTGCCTTGTTGTCATCTCAACAGCTGCTGATAACTCCACCTGCACCCCCCCCTTTCCCCCGCCTGCTCACTGGCCCACTTTTTCTGGACTAATGTACTCGGGGCTTTAAGCGGGATGAGAAAATAGGGGGGGGGGTGTCTCAAAGGGGCGTGGCCAATGCAGTTATGGGTGGGGCTTAGAAACGCATAAGCTAAAAATCTGTGCTTAGCATAGTGTGCGCCTGACTGGTATTTTGCTGCTTCTGTCCATTCACCCAGATATATAACACAACAAACAACATTACACCTACAACAAGCCAGGAGCATTGGCTTTGCCAATGATTGTTAGTTGCATAAGATAAATAAGCAACAATTATGGCTTTGTTGTATACAATATTGAAAATGCTTCAGTCCTGAAATGATGAGACTGTGAAAGAACTATAAGGAGTCTCTTTGAAGTTACCTTAAAGGCAACGAAGGGCGGAACTGCTGCAGAGGTAATATTTTTATTTTTTTCACCCGAGGGTGAGGGCAGAAATGGAGAGCCCGATAGAGACCTTTAACAGCACCGGCTCACTTAAAGCCCTGAATGTACTGCTGTCTTGTTGTCATCTCAACACAGCTGCTGATAGCTCCCCCCAGCCTGTTCACTGGCCCCCTAGTGCTGATATCGGCAACCCCCTGCTTAGCAGTAATTGGTCGCGCTGCACAAAATAATCAGTCCACACAAATTTTGTTGGAAAACAGTTTGGTGCAGGTTTATATCATACATGAAGGATGCCAACGTGGTGTATTAACTTACGGGCGATCCAAGGGCAAGCAGCGGTTACTAACCATACTGCCCTGCCCGCCTGATGAGCCAAACTGCACAGTGGCCAACCCAATCGGTGCTACTATTTATGTGGGGACTATCCCTCTTAAATACCATGGACCACCAGTCCACAACTTTACTCACGCCTTTTAAGGGGTGAAGCGTTGCAAGGCAAGACCCCGGTTGCTCAGGCATATAACCGCCCGAAGGACTAGCGGGGCGCCGACGTTTTCATCCAGGGTCCTGCCGTAAAGACACCTGGGGTTTGGCATAAGGCACCCCTCTGTGCTCCTGAAAGGGTACCCCTTTGTACCAATTAGCCTCCAGATTGCTCTGCAACTCCGCCAATGCCCAGGGTGTGGCCGCCGTCATATCCGGACCCCCCCACAAGGAAATGCTCCATAACCACCTGCAACCTGCCGTTAGTCCTTCTAGGTGGACCATTTCCTTATCTACCTCTGACAGGTGTGCCCCGTCCCTATGTGGTGTTTACACGAAAGAGGCCACGCCTAATTTACCAAGCCCTTCTTATTTAGATTGAATTTAGGTTAAACCATGCCCTTCAGCTTGGTGGGCTTGTACATGGCTTGTTTACCTTCCTGTAGGAATGTGATGTCCTCCCCGGGGGGGGGTAAGTCTACTGTTCACTTCTTTAACCACAGCTTTATTTATCCTTCAAGTTATTGCTTGGGTCCAATAAATACCCTTATCTCTACCCAATGACCCCCAATTGTATGGGAGCGCAGTGCCAGCAGGAGATAGGACCCCAAGAGCATTTAAAACTACTGCTCTCTTCGTAACCACAGTTCTGTGTGATAGAATCCATTGTGCACCAGGCGCAGGATTATGCATTTACATTTGGGGGTTGACTAAGCCCTTGTTCACCCCTCCCCCTCACTTGGCAAGTCCCAAATTTGAGGGTTCAAACTGATAACCATCTGATGTACCAGCAAGTACATATGGTCCGCCTGGAGAGGGTTCTTGGGCGGGGTCAGGGAAGAGTCTTGTGACCGATGGTACCCCCCCCCCCGGCCTGAACTAGCACCTTGGCATGGCCCTCTCACCCATCAGAAACATATGACATTTATCGAATTTAAGCTTTTTCCTGCCCTCCTAGGACGCCAGGTGGACCTCCCCACCTAAACCAAGTCTGACTGCGCTCTTCAGTTGCTGTGTCGCCCATGCTGGTGTCCCCACCCAAGCGTATATGGCCCATAGCCAGCTTTACTGCAGGCATCTCAGGTGCCGAAACAGTTGCCAATGCTTTTGGATTGTGAGGACATGGAGTAAAATATATGAGCATATTTACCTGCACCTACATAGATAGGAATGCAACATGTGCTCTGGAATTGTCTGCATACGTGCTTCAAACCCATATTTCTCAACACTATTGGAGCCACGGCACACTTTCTGGCATAACCAACTAACGCAACCCCAAACACACAGACACGCACAGTCTCACACACCCCCCAAACACACACTGACACACATATACTCACACACCCCAAACACACTCACAAACACATCAAACAAACACACTGACACCCCCCCAAACACAGACACCCCCCAAACACAGAGAAACACACAGACACCAACCACACACAGACACACATACTGGCACACCAACACACACACAGAACTCTGATAGCAGAGGACAAGGAGTATATACTAAACCCTCACAATGTTCATCTGAAAGACCAGAAGGGCGCAGAGCTGGAAAAATGCACTCACCTCTACAATGAAAGACACCACAAAGAGAACCACCAGCATGACAATGATGTATCCCCTCCACAGGGTGGGAGTGCAGACGAGCTGTGGGTAGAAAATGCTTCAGTCAATCTTACTGATACAGCAGAGTCTTTTCAAAACAAGACTAATAGGCAGCATCTTGGAATCTGATTACTATGAAATACTGCTCTCAAATTCTCATGACTCACAAAGAAAAAATAAGACTGTCTTTATCAGACACCACTTTCAAGCCCAACAAGGTTGCGAATGCTTCCTATAAGAATTTCAAATGTTCTTTACATTTATGGTATGTTTAACATTTAGCTGCAAGGTGTGTGGCTATTTCAGAGTAGTGCAAGTAACAAGTTCTGTAAGTAACATGGGTTTTGTTAAAGAAAACAAATGTTCTTATTGAGTTCAGTGAGCTCAGATTCTCAAAGAAACTCTGTGGGCCTACCTTTGCCGCCCTATGTACCCTCTGCTTATGAACAGGCGCCTGACCCATTGGATTAGTCACTGGACAGAGGAGTCCTGAGGGAAGGGTCACCTTCATTACAAGGCTCTCCCACACCATGCCTTGGAGTCAAAAAGTAGCCAAATAAGGGTGCACTCATTCCACATTTTATACTCTGCACTGGTGTCAGAGATGTCCTAGATCACATCAAATTGAGATCCCATCTCAGTATCTGGGGCAATAATCACAGATGATGAGGAGCAGAGATGAGAATAAGGACTGGATCCAGCTTCCATCATGAGGTCTCGTACCTCACTGTGGACCCAGAGGACGCGATGTTGTGGTGACTTCTGGCCTCTGCGGCGGACTTCCATGTGATGGCATCTGCAGCCGAATGAAAGGACCTATGTCTTATTAGCTGTGCAGGTTGGTGAAGGTTCTAATGCAATGTGTAACACATCTGCTTCAGATTTCTGTTTTGTGCTGTTTCCTAGCAGCCACCTCACTACACTATATAACATTTTGTAGGGTAACCCTGTGATGGCCCTCGGAGGCAAGAGGTGGCAGGGAGGAGCCACACAACAGGCCCACAGGGTTAAAAAAAACTGTAATGAGTGGAAATGTTTGAATTAAACCTAATCACTGGTAATTGCTCTGGGCTGCATTCTATCCCATTGATTTTTTGCTCACTGAGCCAAGACAGGTAGGGGACAGCCAGATCAGTTTCAAGGCTACCCCAGGCTAAACTACAGCTGATACTTTTAAGAGATGACTCTTCCGAACTCAAACAGAAGCTACCACAGGCCAGTTGTGGCCACGATGGGCCTCCTTAGCGAGGTGTAGCTTGAGTTGGATATGTTGTGGCCATGATGGGCATCCTGTATATGTTGTGGCCGCAATGGGCCTCCTCAGCGAGGTGCAACTGGAGTGGATTATGTTGTGGCCGTGATGGGCCTCCTCAGCGAGGTGTAGCTTGAATTGTATATGTTTTGGCCGCAATGGGCCTCCTGTATGTGTTGTGTCCGCAATGGGCCGCCTCAGAGAGGTGTAGCTTGAGTTGTATATGTTGTGGCCGTGATGGGCCTCCTGTATATGTGGTGGCCGTGATGGGCCTCCTCACCTAGGTGTAGCTTGAGTTGTATATGTTGTGGCCGTGATGGGCCTCCTCAGCCAGGTGTAGCTTGAGTTGTACATGTTCAATCAATCAATCAAGCATGGGTTTGTTGAGCGCGACTACTCACCCGTAAGGGTCTCAAGGCACTTGGGGGGGGGGGGGGGAGGGGGGTGCAGGGTCCTGTCCATCAAGGAGGAGGTCTATCGAAGAGCCATGTTGTGTCCGCGATGGGACTCCTCAGCGAGGTGTAGCTTGAATTGTATATGTTGTGGCCGTGATGGGCCTCCTCAGGGAGGTGTAGCTAGAATTGTATATGTTGTGGCCGTGATGGGCCTCCTCAGGGAGGTGTAGCTTGAATTGTATATGTTGTGGCCGTGATGGGCCTCCTCAGGGAGGTGTAGCTAGAATTGTATATGTTGTGGCCGTGATGGGCCTCCTGTATATGTTGTGTCCGCAATGGGCCACCTCAGTGAGGTGTAGCTTGAGTTGTATATGTTGTGTCCGCGATGGACGTCCTGAATATGTTGTGTCCGTGATGGACCTCCTGTATATGTTGTGTCCGCGATGGACCTCCTGTATATGTTGTGGCGGCAATGGACCTCCTGCATATGTTGTGTCCACGATGGGCCTCCTCAGCGAGGTGTAGCTTGAATTGTATATGTTGTGGCCATGATGGGCCTCCTCAGGGAGGTGTAGCTAGAATTGTATATGTTGTGGCCGTGATGGGCCTCCTGTATAGGTTGTGTCCGCAATGGGCCACCTCAGTGAGGTGTAGCTTGAGTTGTATATGTTGTGTCCGCGATGGACGTCCTGAATATGTTGTGTCCGTGATGGACCTCCTGTATATGTTGTGTCCGCGATGGACCTCCTGTATATGTTGTGGCCGCGATGGACCTCCTGTATATGTTGTGGCCGCGATGGGCCTCCTCAGCGAGGTGTAGCTTGAGTTGGATATGGTGTGGCCGTGATGGGCCACCTGTATATGTTCTGGCCACGATGGGCCTCCTCAGTGAGGTGTAGCTTGAATTGTATATGTTGTGGCCGCAATGGGCCTCCTGTATATGTTGTGTCCGCAATGGGCCGCCTCAGAGAGGTGTAGCTTGAATTGTATATGTTGTGGCCGCAATGGGCCTCCTGTATATGTGGTGGCCGTGATGGGCCTCCTCACCTAGGTGTAGCTTGAGTTGTATATGTTGTGGCCAAGATGGGCCTCCTCAGTGAGGTGTAGCTTGAATTGTATATGTTGTGGCCGCAATGGGCCTCCTGTATATGTTGTGTCCGTGATGGGCCTCCTCAGCGAGGTGTAGCTTGAATTGTATATGTTGTGGCCGCAATGGGCCTCCTGTATATGTTGTGTTCGCAATGGGCCGCCTCAGAGAGGTGTAGCTTGAGTTGTATATGTTGTGGCCGTGATGGGCCTCCTCAGCCAGGTGTAGCTTGAGTTGTATATGTTGTGTCCACAATGAGCCTCCTCAGCGAGGTGTAGCTTGAGTTGTATATGATGTGGCCGTGATGGGCCTCCTCAGAGCTGTATATGTTCAATCAATCAATCAATCATGGGTTTGTTGAGCGCGACTACTCACCCGTAAGGGTCTCAAGGCGCTTGGGGGGGGTGGGGGGAGGAGGCACAGGGTCCTGTCCATCAAGGAGGAGGTCTATCGAAGAGCCATGTTGTGTCCGCGATGGGACTCCTCAGCGAGGTGTAGCTTGAGTTGTATATGTTGTGGCCGTGATGGGCCTCCTCAGCGAGGTGCAGCTTGAATTGTATATGTTGTGGGCGTGATGGGCCTCCTCAGCGAGGTGTAGCGTGAGTGGTATAGGTTATGGCCGCGATGGACCTCCTGTATATGTTGTGGCCACGATGGGCCTCCTGTATATGTTGTGGCCGTGATGGGCCTCCTCAGTGAGGTGTAAGTTGAATTGTATAGGTTATGGCCGCGATGGACCTCCTGTATATGTTGTGGCCGTGATGGGCCTCCTCGGAGTTGTATATGTTCAATCAATCAATCAAGGGTTTGTTGAGCGTGACTACTCACCCGTAAGGGTCTCAAGGCGCTTGGGGGGGGGAGGCACAGGGTCCTGTCCATCAAGGAGGAGGTCTATCGAAGAGCCATGTTGTGTCCGCGATGGGACCCCTCAGCGAGGTGTAGCTTGAGTTGTATATGTTGTGGCCGTGATGGGCCTCCTCAGCGAGGTGCAGCTTGAATTGTATATGTTGTGGGCGTGATGGGCCTCCTCAGCGAGGTGTAGCTTGAGTGGTATAGGTTATGGCCGCGATGGACCTCCTGTATATGTTGTGGCCACGATGGGCCTCCTGTATATGTTGTGGCCGTGATGGGCCTCCTCAGTGAGGTGTAAGTTGAATTGTATAGGTTATGGCCGCGATGGACCTCCTGTATATGTTGTGTCCGCGATGGGCCTCCTCAGCGAGGTGTAGCTTGAGTTGTATATGTTGTGGCCGTGATGGGCCTCCTCAGTGAGGTGTAGCTTGAATTGTACATGTTGTGGCCGTGATGGGCCTCCTCAGTGAGGTGTAGCTTGAGTTGTATATGTTGTGGCCGTGATGGGCCTCCTCAGTGAGGTGTAGGTTGAATTGTATAGGTTATGGCCACGATGGACCTCCTGTATATATTGTGTCCGCGATGGGCCTCCTCAGCAAGGTGTAGCTGGAGTTGGATATGTTGTGGCCATGATGGGCCTCCCTCAGCGAGGTGTAGCTTGAGTTGGATATGTTGTGGCCATGATGGGCCTCCTCAGGGAGGTGTAGCTTGAATTGTATATGCTGTGGCCGTGATGGGCCTCCTGTATATGTTGCGCCCGCAATGGGCTGCCTCAGAGAGGTGTAGCTTGAGTTGTATATGTTGTGTCCGCGATGGACCTCCTGTATATGTTGTGTCTGCGATGGACCTCCTGTATATGTTGTGTCCGCGATGGGCCTCCTGTACATGTTGTGGCCACGATGGACCTCCTGTATATGTTGCGGCCGTGATGGGCCTCCTCAGCGAGGTGTAGCTTGTATTGTATAGGTTATGGCCGCAATGGACCTCCTGTAGATGTTGTGGCCACGATGGGCCTCCTCAGTGAGGTGTAGCTTGAGTTGGATATGTTGTGTCCGCGATGGGCCTCCTGTATATGTTGTGTCCGCGATGGGCCTCCTCAGCGAGGTGTAGCTTGAATTGCATATGTTGTGTCCGTGATGGACCTCCTGTTTATGTTGTGGCCTGCGATGGACCTCCTGTATATGTTGTGACCACGATGGGCCTCCTCAGCGAGGTGTAGCTTGAATTGTATAGGTTGTGGCCTGTGATGGACCTCCTGTATATGTTGTGGCCACGATGGGCCTCCTCAGAGAGGTGTAGCTTGAATTGTATATGTTGTGGCCTGCGATGGGCCTCTTCAGCGTGGTGTAGCTTGAGTTGTATATGTTGTGGCAGTGATGGGTCTCCTCAGCGAGGTGTAGCTTGAGTTGTATATGTTGTGGCCGCAATGGGCCTCCTCAGCAAGGTGTTGCTTGAATTGTATATGTTGAGGCCGTGATGGGCCTCCTGTATATGTTGTGTCCGCAATGGGCCGCCTCAGAGAGGTGTAGCTTGAGTTGTATATGTTGTGGTTGCGATTGGCCTCCTCAGGTCTCCTCAGAAAGGTTCTCATGTGGTCGCATTAGGATCAGACACGAACACGGCCATTTTACATGTTTACGTTTAACTTGACATCTTTTCCTACATACTGAATATTGCTGCATTCTTTAAACGTGCCTGTGCAGGACAGTATTCTCTGAAATGGTTCTTGTTTACATCACCACTTCGTAGGCATATTATCACGTACCTTGAACATTCTGTCCAAGGACTGGGTTCAGTGCACAGAACGTTGTCAGCTATTTTCTGACAGCTCGGTGACATTATCAGCAGTGACAGCCTGCCTGAAACTTCAGCATGGCTACCAGAGTGGGTATCAGAGCGCTTTACATGAGCACCAATTTCGTTACAGATGGACACATTCATTTTTGTTAGGCACGGGGAGATTACGTTATTTACCCAGATTCACAGGATGTTGAGCATCATTGCCGAGACTCAAACACAGTTCCCCAGCTTCGAGGTCGACCGCTCTAGCAGTAAAGCTACATCCTCTCACAACACCAGCCTTTGTTTACGCAGAGGGGCACTTTGCTGACACTGATGAGGTGGGCCCATGCTGGAATACCAGCCCAGCTTATTCCTGAGTTCTGAATTGCTGTTCCCAGGCATGATGTCCGGTACTCCACCAAGACGGACACCTAGGATGCAGTGACCCCCAGGTAATGGGGAGTCACATCACCCAGTAGGGGTTTTGGCAGGGACACCCACCCTAGATAAACCAGGAGTGCACTATGGGACAGTACATAAATGTAACCATATATACTCTGTTATTGCAAAATGGTTGAACTGTCCATATTCTTCACAATTATCATCATTAGAATTACGCTATTCTGTTTCCTACTAATTATTGCAGCGTATCTCTTTTACTCAAGAATCACAATGCTTCAATAAATATTGAAACATCACATTGTTTATTTCTTGAGTAACTCTTTGGGTATGCATGAGCGAACAAACGAAAGGGCTCTAGATCTGATGAGACAGGAGGTCCCAGTGATCTGATGAGACAGGAGGTCCCAGTGCTCTGATGAGAGAGCAGATCCCAGTGCTCTGAGGAGAGAGGAGATCTCAGTGATCAGATGAGAATGGAGATCTGAGTGCTCTGGTAATGCTGACAGCATCTTTCCCTGATCCACTCTCGCTTGATAGCTTCTACAGCAACGCCTGTCACACAGCAGGATACTCACATCCATGGAGACGTACAGGTTGTCAATGTTTGCAAATACGAAGAAAATGCAAACGGCGAGCTGCACTGCCAAGGAGATTACAAATATATCTGGAAGAGAAAAGACAGGCATGAGAAGGGCTTGGGGTGACCACTCGAACCCACCAACAGGAGAAGAGGCATGAGGCTTGGGGTGACCACCCGAACCCACCAACAGGAGAAGAGCCATGAATCTAGGAGGTATGAGGCTTGGGGTGACCACCCGAACCCACCAACAGGAGAAGAGCCATGAATCTAGGAGGCATGAGGCTTGGGGTGACCACCCGAACCCACCAACAGGAGAAGAGCCATGAATCTAGGAGGCATGAGGCTTGGGGTGACCACCCGAACCCACCAACAGGAGAAGAGCCCTGAATCTAGGAGGCATGAGGCTTGGGGTGACCACCCGAACCCACCAACAGGAGAAGAGCCCTGAATCTAGGAGGCATGAGGCTTGGGGTGACCACCCGAACCCACCAACAGGAGAAGAGCCATGAATCTAGGAGGCATGAGGCTTGGGGTGACCACCCGAACCCACCAACAGGAGAAGAGCCATGAATCTAGGAGGCATGAGGCTTGGGGTGACCACCCGAACCCACCAACAGGAGAAGAGCCATGAATCTAGGAGGCATGAGGCTTGGGGTGACCACCCGAACCCACCAACAGGAGATGAGCCCTGAATCTAGGAGGTATGAGGCTTGGGGTGACCACCCGAACCCACCAACAGGAGAAGAGCCCTGAATCTAGGAGGTATGAGGCTTGGGGTGACCACCCGAACCCACCAACAGGAGAAGAGCCCTGAATCTAGGAGGCATGAGGCTTGGGGTGACCACCCGAACCCACCAACAGGAGAAGAGCCATGAATCTAGGAGGCATGAGGCTTGGGGTGACCACCCGAACCCACCAACAGGAGAAGAGCCATGAATCTAGGAGGCATGAGGCTTGGGGTGACCACCCGAACCCACCAACAGGAGAAGAGCCCTGAATCTAGGAGGCATGAGGCTTGGGGTGACCACCCGAACCCACCAACAGGAGAAGAGCCATGAATCTAGGAGGCATGAGGCTTGGGGTGACCACCCGAACCCACCAACAGGAGAAGAGCCCTGAATCTAGGAGGCATGAGGCTTGGGGTGACCACCCGAACCCACCAACAGGAGAAGAGCCCTGAATCTAGGAGGCATGAGGCTTGGGGTGACCACCCGAACCCACCAACAGGAGAAGAGCCATGAATCTAGGAGGCATGAGGCTTGGGGTGACCACCCAAACCCACCAACAGGAGAAGAGCCATGAATCTAGGAGGCATGAGGCTTGGGGTGACCACCCGAACCCACCAACAGGAGAAGAGCCATGAATCTAGGAGGCATGAGGCTTGGGGTGACCACCCGAACCCACCAACAGGAGAAGAGCCCTGAATCTAGGAGGCATGAGGCTTGGGGTGACCACCCGAACCCACCAACAGGAGAAGAGCCCTGAATCTAGGAGGCATGAGGCTTGGGGTGACCACCCGAACCCACCAACAGGAGAAGAGCCATGAATCTAGGAGGCATGAGGCTTGGGGTGACCACCCGAACCCACCAACAGGAGAAGAGCCATGAATCTAGGAGGCATGAGGCTTGGGGTGACCACCCGAACCCACCAACAGGAGAAGAGCCATGAATCTAGGAGGCATGAGGCTTGGGGTGACCACCCGAACCCACCAACAGGAGAAGAGCCCTGAATCTAGGAGGTATGAGGCTTGGGGTGACCACCCGAACCCACCAACAGGAGAAGAGCCCTGAATCTAGGAGGTATGAGGCTTGGGGTGACCACCCGAACCCACCAACAGGAGAAGAGCCCTGAATCTAGGAGGCATGAGGCTTGGGGTGACCACCCGAACCCACCAACAGGAGAAGAGCCCTGAATCTAGGAGGCATGAGGCTTGGGGTGACCACCCGAACCCACCAACAGGAGAAGAGCCATGAATCTAGGAGGCATGAGGCTTGGGGTGACCACCCGAACCCACCAACAGGAGAAGAGCCCTGAATCTAGGAGGCATGACCAGATATTGTAAAGGAGGAAAAGCACAACTTTAAAACGTCCCTGCTTGACAATGACATCATACATTTTAGAATATGAGGAAATAAAGATTCTACTGGGAAATGTGCATACACTACACTCAGGAGGCAGGCTCTTGTGCTTTAGACACATCACAACAAGGGACAGTTGTGCAAGGGTTGTAGTCCTGTGTTTAAACCATGGGTCTCAGAGTAAACCAGAGACTCCAGTTGTAAATCTAGCCAGACTTCCTTGAGCCCCAGGGCCTAAACTGGGAGCAAACATGTGACTTCTTTCAAATTCAAAGAGAGTTAGAGGAGGGATACAATTGCAGCTGTGACACTCCCATGTTATACTACACTGTGATTATTGTACGCATGATGCACAATGGTGGACAGAGGTTATGGGGCTAAGAAGAGCCTTGTGCACTGGTGTCCCAAGGCCTTATCCTATTGCACACCAAAAAAACAAATGCTTATTTTTTGTTAAAGCCCTCATGCTGCAGTTTCACTTTAATAGCAGCCGCGCACCTTTCCTTTGACACAGCTCTTCTAAAGAAAGGGGCGCGGCCTTCATGCATGTGAAAGTGCGGCATGGAGGCTTTGACAACAAACAAAATATTTGCAATGAAATAGGTCTCGCATTTGCGAGAGATTAAGCTATTGGCATTTACAATGCCTATAGCTCAAAGTCTTGTAAATGCGAGACCTATGGCATTGCAAAGAAGCAGCCGCCATTGTCCCGGCTGCTTGGAAAGTGAAAGCGTGCATTGCGCGCTGAATGTAAGGAAAGCACGTTGTGACATCAGTAGGGCAAAACCCATTAAAGAAAATAGTGCTTACCGACTAAATAAAACATACCGTGCATCAACAGAAGCAAAGGGGCCAGTCCTCATGGGAGGTTTCAAATGAAGACAAGGCGGTACTAAAGAGGGACTAACAAAGCGATTAAGGAATCAGAAGCCAGCATTTACAAAGGACAACGACATAAGCCAATGAAAAATATGGGCGGAGCTCCAAATCCCTAAATGAATACAGCATGCCACAGAGTAGCGCATGCGCTGCCCAGGCTCGACCTAAAAAACATTCATTGTTTTTGTCTTTTGGAAAGCTTCATGTCGTGCATTAGAACTGCAGCAGAGGGCGCTCTTGCGCTAAACATTCATCTTCTATCGCCTGAGGGGTTTCGCTGCCGAGTAGTGTCGGGCTTTCACCGCCTGGGATTTAAAGATGCGTTTGCTGATAACTTTTATTTATTCTGTGGTGAAAGTATTTATAACGAAAACTGAGCTGGAGGGAGCTTCCCTGGGCACTCGTCGTGTTTGCACATCCGTCCGCACTAGGCCTGGTTCTATTTAAGGTGGGAGGCGGTGGGACCTGAACCATAAATGTGGTGCTGTGGGAGAGGGGTCTCACCTGCACCCTCTCCCCCCAAGTATGGTATGTTCCATGGTCACGTAAGGCAAAGGAATGGACGTGACCCGGGCCGTAGCTTGAGGTCAGAGGGCACTCACCGGTGGGCAGTTTGGCACTGGTATCACCTGCGCCCCTTGGCCAAATGCGAAGTGCCCAACATAGCAACGTAAAGTGATCACTTAATGATGTGCAATCAGAGATGGCTGCGTGCTGGAAGCGTTAATCCAAGATAAGTCCAGAGCTACCACTGCTGCTGTGAAAAGAGGTCGTTCTCTGGAGAGTCAAGGGGGGGGGGGGAGTCCTCCCTATTTTGGAATGTTATTGTTTTACAGAAATAAAGACTCTCCTTGTTTATGAAACATTTGAATACATATTACCCTGATTTATTCACATTGACAATCCATTAGCAGAGACTAGCAGTACAGCAGTAGGTTGTTTAATCAGAAAGACACCCAAAGCAGCACACAGCCGGAACCGAACCCGGGAGCAGATGGACACACACAGAGTTTGTAAAGACAGTTCACCCACAGCGACACACAACAGGAAATTACACCGAGAACCGATAAATATATTCACAAAGACAGTTCACCCACAGCAGCAACCAAACACAGGAGCAGATTACCATACTCACAGTTTGTAGAGACAAGACACCCCATCAGTACCGAGCAGGGCACGAACCTGTGAGGATGGACATACTCACAGGTTGTAAAGACAGGACACCCACACAAGTACCGAGCAGGGCACGAACCTGTGAGGATGGACATACTCACAGTTTGTAAAGACAGGACACCCACACAAGTACCGAGCAGGGCACGAACCTGTGAGGATGGACATACTCACAGGTTGTAAAGACAGGACACCCCATCAGTACCGAGCAGGGCACGAACCTGTGAGGATGGACATACTCACAGTTTGTAGAGACAAGACACCCCATCAGTACCGAGCAGGGCACGAACCTGTGAGGATGGACATACTCACAGGTTGTAAAGACAGGACACCCACACAAGTACCGAGCAGGGCACGAACCTGTGAGGATGGACATACTCACAGTTTGTAAAGACACCCCCAGTACCGAGCAGGGCACGAACCTGTGAGGATGGACATACTCACAGTTTGTAAAGACAGGACACCCACACAAGTACCGAGCAGGGCACGAACCTGTGAGGATGGACATACTCACAGGTTGTAAAGACAGGACACCCCATCAGTACCGAGCAGGGCACGAACCTGTGAGGATGGACATACTCACAGGTTGTAAAGACAGGACACCCACACAAGTACCGAGCAGGGCACGAACCTGTGAGGATGGACATACTCACAGTTTGTAAAGACAGGACACCCACACAAGTACCGAGCAGGGCACGAACCTGTGAGGATGGACATACTCCCAGTTTGTAAAGACAAGACACCCCATCAGTACCGAGCAGGGCACGAACCTGTGAGGATGGACATACTCACAGTTTGTAAAGACAGGACACCCACACAAGTACCGAGCAGGGCACGAACCTGTGAGGATGGACATACTCACAGTTTGTAAAGACAAGACACCCCATCAGTACCGAGCAGGGGCACGAACCTGTGAGGATGGACATACTCACAGTTTGTAAAGACAAGACACCCACACAAGTACCGAGCAGGGCACGAACCTGTGAGGATGGACATACTCACAGTTTGTAAAGACAGGACACCCACACAAGTACCGAGCAGGGCACGAACCTGTGAGGATGGACATACTCACAGTTTGTAAAGACAGGACACCCACACAAGTACCGAGCAGGGCACGAACCTGTGAGGATGGACATACTCCCAGTTTGTAAAGACAAGACACCCCATCAGTACCGAGCAGGGCACGAACCTGTGAGGATGGACATACTCACAGTTTGTAAAGACAGGACACCCACACAAGTACCGAGCAGGGCACGAACCTGTGAGGATGGACATACTCACAGTTTGTAAAGACAAGACACCCCATCAGTACCGAGCAGGGCACGAACCTGTGAGGATGGACATACTCACAGTTTGTAAAGACAAGACACCCAATCAGTATCGAGCAGGGCACGAACCTGTGAGGATGGACATACTCACAGGTTGTAAAGACAAGACACCCCATCAGTACCGAGCAGGGCACGAACCTGTGAGGATGGACATACTCACAGTTTGTAAAGACAAGACACCCACACAAGCACCGAGCAGGGCACGAACCTATGAGGATGGACATACTCACAGTTTGTAAAGACAAGACACCCAATCAGTACCGAGCAGGGCACGAACCTGTGAGGATGGACATACTCACAGTTTGTAAAGACAAGACACCCACACAAGTACCGAGCAGGGCACGAACCTGTGAGGATGGACATACTCACAGTTTGTAGAGACAAGACACCCCATCAGTACCGAGCAGGGCACGAACCTGTGAGGATGGACATACTCACAGTTTGTAAAGACAAGACACCCACACAAGTACCGAGCAGGGCACGAACCTGTGAGGATGGACATACTCACAGTTTGTAAAGACACCCCATCAGTATCGAGCAGGGCACGAACCTGTGAGGATGGACATACTCACAGTTTGTAAAGACAGGACACCCCATCAGTACCGAGCAGGGCACGAACCTGTGAGGATGGACATACTCACAGTTTGTAAAGACAGGACACCCCATCAGTACCGAGCAGGGCACGAACCTGTGAGGATGGACATACTCACAGTTTGTAAAGATGTGCCTCCTGAAGGGTTTGCCTTTGGAGAACACAACAGCGACGATCAGACAGTTGATGGTGCTCAGAAGCCACACTGTGGTGTTCTCGTAGCTCTGGTACTCGCTCTTCTCGGGTGTCGCTGCTGTGGTTAGGTTTGTCACATTTGTGCTGGTTGTGTTGAAATCGGTTGCATTACCATCACTCCCGTTCACTGGGTGGCAGGCACTGTGAACACAAGACCACCACAACCGTGTGTCTGTCATAGGTGTACACTACGCCAGGTGTTACTGAAGTACACCACAAAACAATGGAATAAACAACTTTAATTCGGAAAGAAAACACTAGAAGTCAGGGACAAAAGATATTGTGAATAAAACTAGATTCAGTGAAATGGAGGGACTAAATGAGGAACAAGACGGCCCGGACAGAGACTCTGAAATGAACATCGCTAAGTGAGTAACTGGCTTTCATGTTCCAACTCGTGCACACACAAGCGTGCACAAATGCACACACACGGTTTGTGCTGCATGCCACTGGCACCCTCAGCTTAAAGAATATGCTTAGCAAAAAAAAAAAAGGAGCAGCACCACAAACTTGGGAAATTAAAAACATAGCAAATACATAGGAGGCACAGGAGGAGACAGGTTGGACAAAGATGGCCCAATCTTCAGTGTTTGAATGCGTTAGTCAGTCTGCACTCACTCTACCTCAATCAATCAATCAGAGGTTTGTTAAGCGCGACTACTCACCCGTAAGGGTCTCAAGGCGCTAGGGGTAGGGGGGGTGCAGGATCATACCATCAAGGAGGGTGAAGCATGAACGGTTCTTGCATCCTTCGATTCCCTGGATACTAGCACTGTTAGACCCATCAATGGTACCCCAGGGGCACGAATACAAGTGCTGGCATGGACACACTATCTACCCAGCATTTGCAGTCCTGAAGTGGGCCAGTTGTTCTCTAGACCATCTGTTCTTGTCATAGGGTGCACTCGTACTTGCCGCGAGATATCTGTCTTTACAGAAACATTCAACCTGGCCCACACCTCACTCCGCATTGTAGAGGAACAGGAGTGGACACCGGGCGTCCGTTGCACTTCCCTTGCAAAGCCGCAGCACCGACTAGGCTCAGTGCAACCAGGGCTCTTTCTGTCTCTTGGTGGTTCCCCCTCACCATTTTCTCCTGTGTTTTTGGAGCTTTTCAGCTTTGCTATCTTCCCTTGGGAATGTTGGCATGAAAAATGGGATCACTCTGACCCCTAGGAGGGTTTTAGTTTGGGCTGCATGAGTTTGGCATCTTCAGGTCTCGGTTTCTGGAACTTATTGAGCACTTTGCTTATTGCAATGGAATTTCTAGGTGCACTGAACTTCAAACGTGGATGTTGTCTGGACCACACCGGTATCCTGGATGGAAACCACAGACAGGGCTCTTCAGCCCTCACCTGTGCCAGCAGAAACATGGGACCTAGGACATTTTTAGAGACTTCCACTGTTATAAACTATATATCTATGTCCGTACCATAAGCCTAAGGCACCAACAAGAGCATCAGCGGGACTGAGAAAAGGAAATGAATATGTTTTATCGAGTGCTCCTAGTGGTCAAAGAGACCTTCAAGGTGCTGGAATCTCAAAAAGAAAGAAACTAGAAAAGAAAGTTAATCACAGGTAATGGTTAGTCAATTTTCAAGTTCTTAAGTTTACTTAGAGGATAAGTGATTCAATCAACCATAGAATGATAGGTTTCTTTTCATAATTTTAAATTCAAGGTTCCAATATCATTTGTCACAAACTCTTATGACAATAAGCCAGCCAACACGTGTTTCCCCCCTTTATGGCGTGCAGGCCAGCGGCTTTCTTAAGGTACTAAATTTAGAGGTTACATTGAGGTTGGAGTACATGTGCTTAGTCTCTTTCACAGTAATTGCTGTAGAATCCGGAAGTAAAAAATCCTATAGGATCAGAATGGTATGTGATCGGTACAGTCCCAGGGGTCGTCAAGGTGAGGTAACTGGACAAATGATATTAGAACCTTGAATTGCAAATTATGAAAAGAAATATATCATTCTATGGTTGATTGAATCACTTCTCCTCTAAGTAAACGTAAGAACTTGAAAATCGACTGACCTATACCTTTATTTAACTTAGATGTAGTTTATGGGCTTTTAGGGGTGTAGCCCACTTTTAGGTGTCTCGCCATCAATCAAATCAATACGTATTAGGTGACGTAGTTCTCAGGATTATCACCCTTACCGGTTTGAGGTGACATAGAAAAGATAAAGGCTGCTGATCATAAAACGAGAGAATATTAGATATTGCTAAAAAGCTAGGTTTTAATATTTTTTAAGAATCGTGAATGATCATTTATAGCACGAAGGGATTTTGTTCCATAGTTTAGTTCCCGCAACCACTGCAGAACAGCCTCCTCTCCGGATAGTAATTCTATTGGCAAATGCAGACAGTCCTTGGAGATCTCAAAGTTCTGGAGGCAAATGAAAATTGAACAGTTTTCAAAGGCTGTCGAGCCAGGGTTGTGCGCAGCTCTGTGACGTGTGACGTGTGTTTATAGCCCTAAGAAGAAGGAAGTCTCAGACTTTAGAAATAGTTTGAAGTACCTAAAGCTTGTGGATGTGACTGGATGCATCTGGTGGGTGGTTCAAGGAACATTGACTGTGGCATTTGACACCAACATTTCTAACTCCTTCAGCAGGCCAGGGAGGTGGGCCAATGTTCGTTCGGCCACCAATTGTCATTCCAAGATTTTTTATGTTTCCTAAAAATGAGTAGCTGGGTCTTGTCACTCTTACGTTTTAAATGATTGTCCTTCAACCATGATGCTACTGATATAAGATATTGCTCATACCTGCGTCGGCAAGAATCGTTGTCGTTGGCCAATGAAACAAGCAAGTGTGTGTCATCTGCAGAAGACAACACTTCAAAGCCAACGCCCTGGATCAGGATTGTGAGAGGGGTTATTTAGATGTTAAAGAGTTTAGGACTCTGTGGCACTCTGCAACCAAGGAGGAAGGAGGAAGGCCTACTGATGGGAACCGATGAGTGAGAACACTGGAGAGTCATGCACAAGTTGGTCCCTCAACACCTATTTCTGTGAACCTCTGAATGAGGATGGGATATGGTGTTGGAAGCTGTAAACAGATCTAGTATTAGGGCAGCTGCGCCTCCCCTGTCCAGAGTCGGTTTCAGGTGTTCCGATGCCGAAGAACAATGGATTCCGTGCAATGGCAGCACAGAAACAAATTGTGAAACATCCAATATGTTCTAGGTTTTAAGGAGAAAACACAATTGATGATTGATATGTACTTGGAGTATCTTTATGGGCTGGAAGCAATGAATAGGCCTATATATTGGAGGGATATTGGGGTCTATATAGTCTTTCTTGACAATAGGAGTGACCTGGGCTGATTTCCAGGTACCATGAGCTCAGCTGTGCACACATATGATGGCGCCAGGATGCCCGCTGGGTGACAGCGCGCTTTATAAGTGATGAAATAATAATAATAATAATTTCCAGGTATCAAGTAAGGAAGATGAGAGAATAGAAGAGTTAAGAATGTTGCAAAGAGCAGGAGCTCTAACTTCATAATCGATGGGGGACCGGTGTCTGTGGGGGACCAGATTTACATTTGTGCATACGATTAACAACTTCTGAATATAAATTTGGTGTGAATTCGCCAAGACTGGGAGAGTCATTAGGTTGTGGGAGAGTGAGAAACTAGGTTGGGGGTAAAATAAAGAATTTTACTTTTAAAAAAGAGAGCATTGAATTGCACATGGTTTATGAATTGGAAATCGCCAGATTCATGGAAGTGGGGTGAGTCACAGAGTTCACTTTTGTAAATACTTCCTTTGAGGAATTTTTAGCTAATTCAAACTTACTGAGGTAGAAGGTAGATTTCGCTAGTCTGATTTCCTTATAGTATTCTCTGATATTTATGCAATGTGAGTTTTTATCTGTCTTGGCGAGGAAGCTATGCCATTTCCTTTCCAGTTGGCAAAGTTTTCTTTTAAGAGATACAGGGCTTGTGTTGAAGCAGGGAGTGGACTTGTTCCTTGATATGAGGCATCTCTTCGTCACAGGAGCGAGGATGTTAGGAGCAGAGGTGAGCAGTCCTGGTATACCTCAGAATCCTCCTCACTATCCCCAGTCAGCCGGGATTGATTAGCAGCGAAGGTCGAATTAAATGAGATTTCCTTCAACTGATGCAAAGGTCTATGCATCAACGTGATCGCAGCGCGATTGCTATTCGTGTCCGGGACCTGAACGGAGACAGGAGCTGCTTGATGGTCGCTCCAAATTAAAGGTCCTGGGGTTTGCAGTTCAGATGACCTGTGTTAGTTAAAATAAGGCCTAGGGCGTCACCTGCTGCATGTGGAGCGTGTCAGACTAATTGTGATAGACTTAACGAGGATACATCTTCTAGGAATCGATTCGCCGATCCATCTAAGTCATCATCAGTGTGATAACTGAAGTCTCTCTAGAATCGTAAAATGGGAGGTTCTAATCACGTATGGTGAAGGCATCCTCACCACATCTTTGGTGAATGAAGGGGCATTACCTGGTATTCCATATATTAATGAGCCAGATAAGGTGTAATTTGAGGTCAAAGTTAACAAAAAATATAAAAGCCTCGGTTTTTGTAATATTGGAGATAGGGGTAACAGAGCACGGGTAGGCTTGATTTTTAAAAAAATGGCAAGACCAACTCCATTACTTTCTTCCTGATTAAGACGTATTATTGAATAAGCACTAGCAATGCCAATAGGTCTGGCTTTAAAGTAATGTTGTACAGTAATGTGAAGCATAACAAGTAAATAGCATGGGAATAGATATATATTTGTGTGGAAGCAAAGAACTGTAGAATAATATTAGTATATGTTAAAAGGTCAGGTAACAGTAGCACTGTCAAGCCAGACCTAAAGATCCATGAATGTTAATTACTGCTCTCCTCTCACTGCTGCCAGAGAAAAATACCATCATTTGTCTAGTTATCTAACACACTTTATTATCATTCCACTGTCATGTTTATGCCCCTGAAAGTTCAAGCTGAGGCAGCTGGATAACTAAACAGTGTTCTCAGCTGTTTGGAGGACAAACAGTTTTTTGTGGAAGCAAACCACTTCTGCCCAATCAAAACATGTACTTCTGGCTCCCAACATGTGGGCGGAGCCAAAGCGCCTGTCTAGTGACGCTCACATAATTGTCCGGTGACAGCTGCGTCGTCTCGCCAGACCATAAAACACTACATGGATAGCTTCTGCTGTGCCAGGTGCTGAGCATTCCTTTAGCCAAGTCTCTGTAGGCAATGCGGCGTCTTGATTTAAATCCACGATGAAATCATGGATTTCGTATTTGTGTTTAAGGAGGGCCCTGGCATTAATTAAATACCATTGAAAAAGCTTGTCCCACTTAGAAGATGCCTAACGGATTGCATCCGGAGTAGGCTGGGAAATATGGGGTGGGTAGTAAAGTGATAAGACATGTAGGGCAGATGTACTGTTTGTTGACTAAGATATCACATGATGATTTGCCCTTACCCGGTGGACACCGACAGAGAAGAAGCTCAAGTCTCGAATATGAGTAAGACCAGACTCCGAACAACTAGGTGGGGGTTCAGCTGAGTGCAGTCCAGGCACAGACGGTTGCAGAAGTGTTTGCGTTTGGCACACCTGCTGCGTGTCTCCACTGTGCGAATGCGCAGCAGTGCCCTCTTTGAAGTCCTCTGTCCTGTGTGGGTCGGGGTGCGTGGCCAGGAAACTAGAGTATTAATTCACTAGTAATGCGCAATGCGTAATAGAGAGGGGAATTAAAATGCAAACCTGGATCCCGGCAGATGCAGTGTGTGAGGTCAAACTCTCGTGCATCCACACACTACAAGGAAACAAAAGTAGTAGCGGCAATTGGTGTTCGAGATACTGTTGGCGCGTCAGCCACTTCTACAGTTCTCTCAGGGGCCCTTCAGGTGCTCCATTTAGAGGAAAACGTTGGACTTGTGCATCAAGGAACTCTGTGATCAAGCATGGACCCCCCCCTCTCAGCGTCAGAAGATCAAGGTTTAAGCTCCACAGCTGTGGAAACCCCACAATCTGAACTAAGCCTTGACAAGGCAAGTGAAGGAAAGCCCTGGTCTCCAAGCGATGGACCGGTCTTCATAGTAGACATCGCATCCCCTGGTCAAAGGACTCATGAAATGCAAAAACCCTTCATCATTACACCTGGAGAAGGAGCTAAACATTCTTTCTTTCTTTCAAGGCCAAAGCCAGGGCAATGTCCTATCTATACCTCTACAGAGTACATAACGAGATACCCCACAGAGTACATAACGAGATACCCCAGGAAGGTCTCTCACTCTGAAAGCTACAAGAACATATTGAGGCAGAAGAGTCGTAAACAAACCCTGGAAACAGGACATACTGTGGACATCCATTCAGAAGGTGCTCAGACAATCCCCTCGGCAAGGACTGTCTGTGCCGTATGGGTGGGCCGGAAGCCACGCAACAAGTCATGTCATGCTGCAAGATGTCAATCTTGGTTTATAGCATGACAGACGCAAATTTTGGAAATCATGACTTCCCCTGGGGTTTGACTTCCAAGTCCTACCACTAGGAGTGGAAGAGGGGTACACTTTAGTAGAGTGGGGGGCTGATGTGTAAACATATTTGAACACCCTATGGATGTTATTTTCCGCAATGACACAGTTGAGATCGGTTCTTCTCGCCAGCATGCCACAGCTCGGACAAGGCACATCCAGGGTCCGCTTCGAGGATATGACGCTGGACCGGACACAATTGCATCAACATTGACTGCACACATCTGAATGGTATCGATCGCTGCATTGCATCATTGGCACCGGGTGCCAGTGAAGAAGTATTGGCACTGTACGACAATTAGCTGCTCCCCTTGATAAAACATGATTGTAGGAGAGTAGGATCTGCCTCTTATGTTGCCCCCACTTTTTTTCTGATGTTTACACTGGTTTCTGGCTATAGTCTGGCTGGGACCCTGCCAATCAGGGCCCCAGCCTCTCTGTTCTCTCTAAACGACTTGGAGTGCACTCTAGGTGCACTAGTGATTGGATACTGTGGTACCTTATGAGTCCCTAGTATATGGTACCTTAGGTACCAAGGGCATAGGTACTTCACAGGCCTACCAGGGGCTGAAGCATGTATTATGCCACCCCTGGGAAGCAGACTAAATCTGACACCACAGGCCTGCTACTGCAGCATGGGTGAGGAGGTGCTAGCACCCCTCACTGAGATATAGGTCCCCTATATCTCTCCTGCACACACATTTCAACTTATCAGTCACCCTTAAGGCAGGCCCTATCAATCCTGAGGGCAGGGTGCTTAGTTCCTATGTGAGAGGGTGCCTCTGCCTGAGCAGGACCCCTCTGCAGCTCTCAGAGTCTATTCTCTGGGGCTGTTTGTGAATGCAGCCAGACCATATACTCTTAAGTGCATTATATCCTTGCGGTAAATGCTAACTGTGGGATGGCTGCATCAAAACATGTTGTGTTTGGTGTCAAACACTTTGGAATCATACCCCCACACCAGTAACTGGTGTGGGAGTATGATCCCACCCTTCTAGAGGGATAGACATGTACCTACTGTGGAAACGCGGTAGAATCCTGAAGCGCCCTGGCATCACAAAATGGATGCCACCAGTCACAGACACTGGGCTGCCCTCCTGCTGATGACCGACACTCGCAGTGGAGGAGGCCCAACAATAGATATCCTGTCTCAAGGGGGTGTGACCACCTCCCAGACAGGGTTTAGTGTATTGGGGCTGGGTGGGTGCACTCCTAGAGTGCTTTGAAGTCCTGCACTGGGGGAGCAGAAGGCTCCTCTGTGCATATGCCAGTTCAAACCGGCTCAGGGGCTACCTGCCCCTGCTCTGGCGCGAAACTGGACAAAGGGAAGTGGGTGTAGCCACCCACTCCCCTGACCCTCCCATAGGTGGGGTCATAGAGCTAGTCCCTCCCTTCTCTTTAGTATAAGAGGGGGAACCTGTGCATTGCAACCTAGATACCCCTGGACGACGCTCTCAAGAAGAATCCCGGACCTTCGATGTTCCACTACCTCTGGAAGACTGAAGAATCTCCCTTGGAGTCAAGGAGTGACTCCCCTGCTTGGCAGGCACCAAAAACTACAACGATGGTCGCAAACTACGCCGCTCCCGCTGGAGCCCGAAGTCCCTGCAGCCCAGGAAGAGGATTTCCTGACTTCTCCAAGGCCATCGTGAGTCCCCAGCGAAGCAGAGGCAAGTGGACCCCACGAGCGACGAGGAAACGCAGCCCCTGGGTACCATGCACTATTGTCGAGTGCAACCCCTTCACGACGTTCTACGAACTTGTGCTTTGGACCACGTGTGGTCCCAGCCTCTAACAGAGATCCCTCCCAAAGTCAGAGGCCTACACCGTCCCGAGTGACCGTGGGCCCCTGTTGAGTGAATCCTCCCAAGGCATCTTCGCGATCCCTTGCCAGCCGGCTTGTGGGTCTCCAGAAGACTTTTCAACGAAACCAAAGGGCTCCCCTGGTTGCTCCAGGCCTGCCCTAACCTACCCTCGCTGGGTAAGTCCCTCAGACCTTGCTGGTCTGCACCATTGACTTTTCCTCTCCACCACGAGACTTGCTGCTACCAAGGCTTGTTGGCTCCAATCGGGTCGCCGACACCGCAGACAGCTGCAGACTTTGTGGGACACATTGAATCAAGCTCCTGGCCATCCGCGACGCCTCCTGGACCTCGTGGTCGAAGAGTCAAGACACCCGTGAACGACCTGAAGCTGTCGACGACGGTGGGCATTCATCTTCCTTGCCCAGGGTCACTGCCAAGTGACTTTGAACACTGTCCCCTCTGCTTTCAGGTCTTCCTCCTTCCGAATCCAGGCTTGGATTCCATCGGACACTTCTTCTGTCGTCGCAAGCAGCAAGTCTTCACTGGCTCCCATTGAGAACGACGCCGCGACCCGACACCAAAGGACACCTATGCACCCGGCTCCCCTGGGTGAGGTAACTTCAGCACTACGGTGCTCCTGTCGGTGTGGGCCCTAGAACTGCTTACCCTGTAAGTGGCTTGCTTGTGGCTACTCTAGAAGTGCCCTAAAACTCCTATTTTCCAAGTGCGACTAATCGCATTGACTCGTACAGGGCTCGCGTCTGTGTTAGAACACATCGCATCCTTCTCCCTTGCAACTCTACCCGTAACCGCGTCCTTCGACTCGTACTGGGTTCGTGTCGGTGCTTTCGCCTCGAACACGCTAGGGATCTTTAACATTGATATCTCAATCGCGTCCTTTCGCATAGACTCGTACAGGACTCGCATCGGTGTCTGAACACCGCGTCCGTCCCCTGTGGGTCTCCTACAACTACCTGGGGTGGTTCTTGGGGGTCCCTCGATTCTACATGCTCTAGACCCAGGTCTAGGCAAGCTAGGACTGATATTTGATTGTGCTAACTTATTTTTGATAACATTTGATTTGTACATATGTTCCTGACTTCTAATCTCATAAAGAGATTAGTAGAGAGTTGTTTAGTAATAAATACATATATATTTGATATATATACCTGTGTGGTGTCTTTTCATTTGGTGATTCAAGAGATTGTGTGGTAAAACAAGCTGCTTTACATTCCTCCAAGACTTAGCCTGAAGGCTGCTCTCCACAGCTACCACTAGGATAGCTTTCTATAAAGGTTGTCTTAAACCTACCTACCATAAGAGTCGAATTGTTCTGGTGCAAGGTGTCCACTTTAACTAGTGAACAGCATATACCAGGCCAACTTCTCACATTGATGGCAGCGTGTGTGATTCCAGCTTGCTATTGTTTTACCAGAAAATCTCTATTTGAATTACTAACTGAAAACCACTATAGGTACTCAAGGTACATATAAAGTCAAGCTTAGTATCAATAAGTTCTACTGAACTTAGAGCTGTGTGCCAAGGGATAGCACACCCTTTCTACAGCTCAAGCTAGTATCAGTAGGCCACAAACTAGTGTAGGTAGTACAACACTGCACAACACTAGAATGTCCTTAAGGGATGGAACCAATGGATCCACTCAGCTTCAGTATAAGGACATGACTTTCTTTGACTTGAAAGCCATGTGTGTTGAAAGGCACCTGAAGATAGGACAGAGTCCCTCCACACTACACCTGATAGATCTGCTGACAGCAGATGATCTTAGATTAGCTCTAGGAGCTAATGGGTCTTAATCAGTGAGTGGGTCAATTACAGTGTCTGGGTCAGATGATGAACATCAAGTTGACCAAGACTCTGTGATTGCAGGGCCAGGCCCCAAGGGGTCTGAACAGGACAGAGGAGTTCTCCCTAAGAGACCTGACAGAGTGGGAGAGAAGCCTAGGTCCCTTTCTAGGGACTCTGACCGCTCCTATCACTCTGGCAGAGAAACTGTCCACCAGAGAGACTCCTACTTCCTAAGAAGAGAGAGTTCCTCTGACAGACTGTACAAACTGCTGCAGTATGAGGAAGCAAGATTTGCCCTCAAAACCAAGCAGTTGGCATTAGATAAAGAAGCCTTTGAGCTCCAGAGAGCTTCTAGAAAAGAGGGGTTACAACCCCCTGGTGGCAGCAGCAGTGTCCCTAGAGGCAGAGAATATATTCCAGACCATAGGAACCTGAGCAAGGTTGTTCCTCCCTACCAGAGTGGGGATGATATCCATAAGTGGATAACTGCTATGGAAAGGGCCTGTAGAGTACAACAGGTCCCCCAAAAGCAGTGGGCAGCAATCGTGTGGCTCTCCTTTTCAGATAAAGGTAGAGACAAGCTCCTCACTGTTAGAGAAGAGGATGCTGATGACTATGAAGTCCTGAAGAGTGCACTGATAGATGGGTTTGGCTTAACCACTGAGCAGTACAGGTTGAAGTTCAGAGACACCCAGAAGGCACAGACTCAGGACTGGACTGACTTTGTAGATTGTGCAACCAAGGCTCTGGAGGGTTGGCAGTAGGGTTACTGATTTCAAGGGATTGTATAATCTAATGATGAGAGAACAGATCTTTAATAATTGCCAGAACCAGTTGTTGCATCAATACCTGGTGGACTCCGATCTGACCTCTCCCCAAGAATTGGGAAAGAAGGCAGACAAGTGGGTCAGAACCAGGGTGAGGCAGAAAACCCAGAACCAAGGGGGTGACACAAAGAAGCAGGATTCTAAGGGCTCTGAGAAAAGTGGGGATAAGTCAAAAGACCAGAAGTCTTCACAAGGGCCCCAAAAATCCGCATCTGGTGGGGAGTCACAATCCAACAAGGGAAAAGGCCAGAAGAAGCCATGGTGAAAATTCTGTAAACAGAAAGGGCACTGGACTTCTGATTGTAACAAGTCCAAAGACTAAACCACCACCACTCCTGCCCCTAAGGCAACTGTTCCCCCTAGTTCAGCTACTAGTGGAGGTGGTACTCAGAAAAAGGGTGTAGTAGGGCTGACACTGGGTTCTGAAGTGGACTCTGGCCTAGCCAGAGTACCCACTCAGGCAATGCTGATTTGTGATGGAGACATTGACATGTCCTTCCTAGTGAGCCCCAGTAATCTGGGCAAATACAAACAGCAGCCTGTAATCAATGGCAAACAGGCTTTGGCATTTAGGGACACAGGTGCTAGTGTCACCATGGTGGCAGAGGATCTTGTGGACCCTGGACAGATCATCCTGGGTGAAATGTACCAGGTGACCAATGCAAGCAACACCAGGACCAACCATAGTCTGGCAGTTGTGAATTTCTCCTGGGGAGGGGTAACTGGCCTCAAGAAGGTTGTAGTCATTGCAGACCTCCCTGTAGAATGTCTATTGGGCAATGATCTAGAGACTTCAGCCTGGTCTGAAGTAGAGTTATGGACTCATGCTGAGATGTTGGGCATCCCTGCAGAGGTATTTGCTGTGACCAGGTCACAGGCCAAAATGCATGACACTGAACAAGCTCTGGATCCTGAAATTATGGACCAGATGCTTCCCAAGAAGAGGAACAGTAGGGTTAAGGCAGTGCCTTCCCCTCCGTCTCAGATCACAGATTCCCCTCTTGAGGGGGGAGAAGCAGATCCTGAAGAAGGAACTGCTCCAGAGGGACTTGAGCCTGACCAGGTTGAGTTCTTGGGGGCAGGGGGCCCTTCTAGGGAAGATCTGAGTAAGGAGCAACAGTGCTGCCCCTCTCTTGAACCCCTCAGACAGCAGGCTGCTGCTGAGGCTGCTGGGAGTGCTAGTGGGTCCCATAAAGTGTATTGGGATGAGGGACTCCTATATTCTGAAGGTAGAGATCCAGCCCCTGGAGCCACCAGGAGGTTGGTAATACCTCAGAAGTTTAGGGGTTCCTCTTGACCCTAGCACATGACATCCCTTTGGCAGGTCACTTGGGCCAAAACAAGACCTGGGACAGGCTTGTTCCACATTTTCATTGGCCACATATGTCAGAGGACACAAAGGAGTTTTGTCGCTCCTGTGTCACATGCCAAGCCAGTGGCAAGGCCGGTGGCACAACAAAGGCCCCCCTGATACCACTACCTGTGGTGGGGGTACCCTTTGAAAGGGTAGGGATTGACATTGTTGGTCCCCTTGACCCTCAAACTGCATCTGGGCACAGATTTATACTGGTGGTAGTGGATCATGCCACCAGGTACCCAGAGGCAATCCCCCTGAGGACCACCACAGCCCCTGTGGTGGCAAGAGCCCTCATTGGAGTCTTCTCCAGAGTGGGTTTCTCAAAGGAGGTAATCTCTGACAGAGGTACCAACTTCATGTCAGGATATTTGAAAGCAATGTGGAAGGATTGTGGTGTAACTTATAAGTTCACCACCCCCTATCACCCACAATGCAATGGGTTGGTTGAACGCTTCAACAAAACCCTGAAGGGAATGATTAAAGGACTCCCAGAGAAGCTTAGGCGGAAATGGGACCTTCTTCTTCCCTGCCTGTTGTTTGCATACAGAGAAGTTCCACAGAAGGGGGTTGGTTACAGCCCATTTGAGCTTCTGTTTGGGCATCCTGTAAGAGGTCCATTATGTTTGGTAAAAGAGGGCTGGGAGTTACCTCTCAAACCCCCCAAACAAGATGTGATGGACTATGTACTTGGTCTCCGCTCCAGGATGGCTGAGTACATGAAAAAGGCAACCAAAAACCTGGAGGCCAGCCAAGAATTACAAAAAGCTTGGCATGACCAAAAGGCTGTGCTGACTGTATACCAGCCAGGACAGAAAGTGTGGGTGTTGGAGCCAGTGGCCCCAGCAGCCCTCCAAGACAAATGGAGTGGCCCCCATACCATAGTTGAGCAAAAGGGAGAAGTCACCTATCTGGTGAATCTTGGAACTCCCAGGAGCCCCTTGAGGGTGCTCCATGTCAACAGATTGAAACCATATGTTGACAGGGCTGACATGGGCTTGCTCATGGCAACTGATGAGGAACAGGAGGAGGAGAGTGACCCTCTCCCTGACCTGCTCTCGCAGAACCCTGATGATGGGTCAGTAGATGGTGTTGCTTTGGCAAGCAGCCTCACTGACCATCAGCAAACTGAGTGCAGGCAAGTTCTGCAGCAGTACAGACATATGTTTAGCCTGACCCCTAGTCAGACTTCCTGGTGCACCCATGAGGTGGACACTGGAGACAGTCTGCCTGTCAAGAGTAAAATCTACAGGCAACCTGACCATGTCAGGGACTGTATCAGGACTGAAGTCCAGAAGATGTTGGAGTTAGGTGTGATTGAGCCCTCAGATAGACCATGGGCTAGCCCAGTAGTCCTAGTGCCCAAGCCTCATACCCAGGGTGGTAAGAAAGAAATGAGGTTTTGTGTAGACTACAGAGGCCTCAATGCAGTCACTAGGACTGATGCCTATCCCATACCAAGGGCAGATGAGCTGATTGATACTTTGGCCTGAGCCAAGTATCTGAGTACATTTGACCTAACAGCTGGCTACTGGCAGATCAGGTTAGCTGATGATGCAAAAGCCAAAACAGCATTTTCAACCCCTGGTGGGCACTACCACTTTGTGGTGATGCCCTTTGGATTGAAAAATGCACCTGCCACTTTTCAGAGGTTGGTGAACAAAGTTCTGGCAGGAATGGAAACTTATTGCTCAGCTTATCTAGATGATATTGCTGTCTTTAGTTCCTCCTGGCAGGATCACCTGGTCCACCTCAGAAATGTTTTGGAGGCTCTGCAGAAAGCAGGCCTCACTATCAAGGCCACTAAGTGCCAGATAGGGCAGAGTCAGGTTGTATACCTGGGCCACCTTGTGGGTGGAGGCCAGGTTCAGACTTTACAGAGCAAGATCCAAACCATAATGGAATGGGTTGCTTCAATCACCCAGACACAGGTGAGAGCCTTCTTAGACCTGACTGGGTACTATAGGAGGTTTGTGAAGGGATATGGATCTATAGTGACCCCCTTGAATGATCTGACCTCAAAGAAAATGCCAAAAAGGTTCAGTGGACAGCTAGCTGTCAGAAGGCATTTGAAGACCTAAAGCAGGCCATGTGCACTGCCCCCATCTTACAGAGTCCAGACTACACCAAAAAGTTCATTGTCCAAACAGATGCTTCTGAGCTGGGTGTGGGAGCTGTACTGTCTCAACTGAATGATGAAGGTCAAGACCAGCCAGTAGCTTTCATTAGCAGAAGGCTGACCCCTAGAGAGAAACGTTGGTCAGCTATAGAGAGGGAGGCCTTTGCTGTGGTATGGGCCCTGAAGAAGCTGAGGCCATACTTGTTTGGCACTCACTTCATAGTTCAGACGGACCACAAGCCCCTCCTATGGCTTAAACAAATGAAAGGAGAAAACCCAAAACCTTTGAGGTGGTCCATTTCCCTACAGGGGATGGACTATACAGTGGAACATAGACCTGGGACCCAACATGCCAATGCAGATGGACTCTCAAGGTATTTCCACTTAGAACACGAAGACTCAACTGGTCAAGGTTAGTTTAGTGTCCCTGCGTTTGGGGGGTTGTGTAGGAGAGTAGGATCTGCCTCTTATGTTGCCCCCACTTTTTTCTGATGTTTACACTGGTTTCTGGCTATAGTCTGGCTGGCACCCTGCCAATCAGGGCCCCAGCCTCTCTGTTCTCTCTAAACGACTTGGAGTGCACTCTAGGTGCACTAGTGATTGGATACTGTGGTACCTTATGAGTCCCTAGTATATGGTACCTTAGGTACCAAGGGCATAGGTACTTCACAGGCCTACCAGGGGCTGAAGCATGTATTATGCCACCCCTGGGAAGCAGACTAAATCTGACACCACAGGCCTGCTACTGCAGCCTGGGTGAGGAGGTGCTAGCACCCCTCACTGAGATATAGGAACCCTATATCTCTCCTGCACACACATTGAGACTTGTCAGTCACCCCTAAGGCAGGCCCTATCAATCCTGAGGGCAGGGTGCTTAGTTCCTATGTGAGAGGGTGCCTCTGCCTGAGCAGGACCCCTCTGCAGCTCTCAGAGTCTATTCTCTGGGGCTGTTTGTGAATGCAGCCAGACCATATACTCTTAAGTGCATTATATCCTTGCGGTAAATGCTAACTGTGGAATGGCTGCATCAAAACATGTCGTGTTTGGTGTCAAACACTTTGGAATCATACCCCCACACCAGTAACTGGTGTGGGAGTATGATCCCACCCTTCTAGAGGGATAGACATGTACCTACTGTGGAAACGCGATAGAATCCTGAAGAGCCCTGGCATCACAAAATGGATGCCACCAGTCACAGACACTGGGCTGCCCTCCTGCTGATGACCGACATTCACAGTGGAGGAGGCCCAACAATAGATATCCTGTCCCAAGGGGGTGTGACCACCTCCCAGACAGGGTTTAGTGTATTGGGGCTAGGTGGGTGCACTCCTAGAGTGCTTTGAAGTCCTGCACTGGGGGAGCAGAAGGCTCCTCTGTGCATATGCCAGTTCAAACCCGCTCAGGGGCTACCTGCCCCTGCTCTGGCGTGAAACTGGACAAAGGGAAGTGGGTGTAGCCACCCACTCCCCTGACCCTCCCATAGGTGGGGTCATAGAGCTAGTCCCTCCCTTCTCTTTAGTATAAGAGGGGGAACCTGTGCATTGCAACCTAGATACCCCTGGACGACGCTCTCAAGAAGAATCCCGGACCTTCGACGTTCCACTACCTCTGGAAGACTGAAGAATCTCCCTTGGAGTCAAGGAGTGACTCCCCTGCTTGGCAGGCACCAAAAACTACAACGACGGTCGCAAACTACGCCGCTTCCGCTGGAGCCCGAAGTCCCTGCAGCCCAGGAAGAGGATTTCCTGACTTCTCCATGGCCATTGTGAGTCCCCAGTGAAGCTGAGGCAAGTGGACCCCACGAGCAACGAGGAACCGCAGCCCCTGGGTACCATGCACTATTGTCGAGTGCAACCCCTTCACGACGTTCTACGAACTTGTGCTTTGGACCACGTGTGGTCCCAGCCTCTAACAGAGATCCCTCCCAAAGTCAGAGGCCTACACCGTCCCGAGTGACCGTGGGCCCCTGTTGAGTGAATCCTCCCGAGGCGTCTTCGCGATCCCTTGCCAGCCGGCTTGTGGGTCCCCAGAAGACTTTTCAACAAAACCAAAGGGCTCCCCTGGTTGCTCCAGGCCTGCCCTGACCTACCCTCGCTGGGTAAGTCCCTCAGACCTTGCTGGTCTGCACCATTGACTTTTCCTCTCCACCACGAGACTTGCTGCTACCAAGGCTTGTTGGCTCCAATCAGGTCGCCAACACCGCAGTCAGCTGCAGACTTCGTGGCACACGCTGAATCCAGCTCCTGGCTGTCCTCGACGCCTCCAGGACCTTGTGGTCGAAGAGTCAAGACACCTGTGAACGACCTGAAGCTGTCGACGACGGTGGGCATTCATCTTCCTTGCCCAGGGTCACTGCCAAGTGACTTTGAACACTGTCCCCTCTGCTTTCAGGTCTTCCTCCTTCCGAATCCAGGCTTGGATTCCAACGGACACTTCTTCTGTCGTCGCAAGCAGCAAGTCTTCACTGGCTCCCATTGAGAACGACGCCGCGACCCGACACCAAAGGACACCTATGCACCCGGCTCCCCTGGGTAACTTAAGCACTACGGTGCTCCTGTGGGTGTGGGCCCTAGAACTACTTACCCTGTAAGTGGCTTGCTTGTAGCTACCCTAGAAGTGCCCTAAAACTCCTATTTTCCAAGTGCGACTAATCGCATTGACTCGTACAGCGCTCGCGTCTGTGTTAGAACACATTGCGTCCTTCTCCCTTGCAACTCTACCCGTAACCGCGTCCTTTGACTCGTACTGGGTTCCTGTCGGTGCTTTCGCCTCGAACACCCTAGGGATCTTTAACATTGATATCTCAAACGCGTCCTTTCGCATAGACTCGTACAGGACTCGCATCGGTGTCTGAACACCGCGTCCGTCCCCTGTGGGTCTCCTACAACTACCTGGGGTGGTTCTTGGGGGTCCCTCGATTCTACATGCTCTAGACCCAGGTCTAGGCAAGCTAGGACTGTGATATTTGATTGTGCTAACTTATTTTTGATAACATTTGATTTGTACATATGTTCCTGACTTCTAATCTCATAAAGAGATTAGTAGAGAGTGGTTTATTAATAAATACATATATATTTGATATATATACCTGTGTGGTGTCTTTTCATTTGGTGATTCAAGAGATTGTGTGGTAAAACAGGCTGCTTTACATTCCTCCAAGACTTAGCCTGAAGGCTGCTCTCCACAGCTACCACTAGGATAGCTTTCTATAAAGGTTGTCTTAAACCTACCAACCATAAGGGTCGAATTGTTCTGGTGCAAGGTGTCCACTTTAATTAGTGAACAGCATATACCAGGCCAACTTCTCACAATGATCATTTTGGGGTTTGTTATGGCGTCGTGGTCATGGTCTCTGGGTCTTATATACTGATGCACAGGTATAGAATATTTACACTGACAAACAAACAGACAGACTGTATTTACACATCGCACTTCCATGGTGCAATTTACACTGCATTGCTTGCTGTCTGAAAATAAATAAAATATATTAAAAAAGAAACAAAAAAATCAAGAAAAAGAGTTTCTACAACAGAAATGAACACAACTGAAAGAACAGAAAAAGATTAGTCACTAAACTGTGTGAAATAAGCATGTTTTAAATTTTAGTTCAGAATTATTCATTTAAAATGGCAAAAAAGAAGACTGGTGTGCCTATGTAATTATTTTCGCAAAATAGCTTCCATTTGTTTATAACAAACACTATTGAACATTTGGGCCAGGGTTTATCAGAGGATTGTGGTACTCTTGCGTCATTCAAGGCGACGCAAGGGCATGGTGCAAGGTGCCTGCGTTGGCGTTAGGCTGCCGAAATGGCGCCAGCGCAGAGGAATAGACAGGAATGTACTGTATTAGATAAATACGGTGCATTCCTGCCCTTTCCCTTTGGCGTAGGGTAGCACAGCAAAGGGACTTTCTGCACTGCCCTATGCCAAAACCCCATAAAAGAGGCCCTTAGAGAGAGGAAAATGCCTCTAAGGATTGTTTTTCTGTAGGAAGGTGCCCCTTACTGCACAAAAACAATCCTGCCCGAGTATGCAGGTACCCTTGCACCATGGTGTAAGGGTGCCTGCGTTGGAACAAGGCAGTACATTGTGCACAAGTGGAGGGAAACAACATGAATACGTTGGAACTTGATAAATACGGCGCATTCCTGCCCTCTCCTTTTGACGCAGTTGTCTGGGTGCGTTGTGCTACGTCAAATGTTTATAAATCTGGGCTGCGGTTTCAATGCTATTTTCCAAATTGATAAATAAAAGCAGATGTGTAAGGACAATTGGAGCACCCTGTGTAGTCGAGAGAAGTCCCAGTTACCTGAAGATGTCTTTGTTGTACCAGATCTGCTGCTGGACGATGAGGAAGCCGCACACCTGCATGATGAGGCTGAAGATGACGTTAAGGATGACCGAGAGGAGGAGAGGCGGGGAGATGAGCTGTGCTGGCGGCCGGTAGTTGGCCAGCTCCGGGTAGGCGTGGTTTAAACTCACTGAAAGAAAGAACCATTGGTGTATTTTCGAAGGGTGGCCTTCCATATCCCTCCTCACCTCTAGCAATATTTTACATTTTTCAACATTCAAGCCACATGCACACTGACTGAAAATGTTTTATGTTAAAGGGGTGATACAGGAGGGCACCCACTCATGAGGACACTCCTTGGAAATGAGTCGGTCCAGACTTCAGCTGATGGAAAGTGCAATGAACACGTTCCCAGGTAGGCACACACTGTGGAGATGGTCAGGTTTCTGGACCAGGCGGTGCATCCTCTGTACAAGGCGCCTCGAAGCAATGTATATTATGCTGGGCGCATGATCTGGGATATTGGGCACGTGATCTGGGATATTGGGCGCCTGATCTGGGATATTGGGCGCCTGATCTGGGATATTGGGTGCCTGATCTGGGATATTGGGTGCCTGATCTGGGTTATTGGGCGCCTGATCTGGGATATTGGGCACTTGATCTGGGATATTGGGTACTTGATCTGGGATATTGGGTACTTGATCTGGGATATTGGGTGTGTGATCTGGGATGTTGGGCGCATGATCTGGGATGTTGGGCGCGTGATCTGGGATATTGGGCACATGATCTGGGATATTGGGCACATGATCTGGGATATTGGGCACATGATCTGGGATATTGGGCACATGATCTGGGATATTGGCCATGGATTTCTGAGGCACTTTGAGGATCTCAAAGTGCCATTGTTTATTTGCAGTGCTTGGAGGTGCTATATTGCGAACACTGAAACATGAAATGTACACAGTTCTAAAGATATGAAGATAAACTGTGATATATGTTGCGGGACACCATTGAATAAAAGCTAAAATAAACTTCAACGGTACAAATTTAAATAACCGTTTTAATGTTTGAATTATGGAGGTTTTAGTATTTAATAATTCTACAGGTCAGCGGTTTATTGCAGGGATCACTGCATTTACCGGGCTGGCGGTATTACCAATTGGTCAATGTGGTGAGTCGGGCCAGTGCCAGAGTTCAAAGGCTCCCCTGGACAAAGGACAGGAAGAGGGGTGGAGCCGAGAGGGAATCACTTGCTTCTCTCAGGATCATCACGATGGGTCTCCTGTCCAGGTCTCTCCACAGAGGAAGCCTCACACAGCCACCCGGTGCTCTGTGGAAATCCTGTGTCTCACTTTCACGTGGATGTTTGGTAGACAGCTCCATGAGGTATGGATGCTAGCTATTACTTTATGCTTTTCCAGAACCCTCTGTGATTCTTGTTAGATCTAAATACAAATCTATAAAGATTTTAGTGACCTTATACCAGAAACAGTGAGATGGGAATACTCAGTGGGGTTCCAAGGTTTTCCTCTAAAATTACTTGTTGATTAACTTTTCCTCAGATCAGGATTTGGAAGTCTGAAGACATTCCCGGCTGTGAGGAACCCTGGGAGGTTGGCTCCTACCTCCTTCTGGTCTTCGTGTCCAATAAGTTAGTCCAGGCCTGGGATACAGGTTTTCTGGGTTGAGCCTCCAGGATTGAACAGTGATGTCTGAGTCCTCAAAGATGAGATGAGTTCTTGGAAAAAGTCTTGTGTATCCATATGAACCTCTTGGTCTTTGGGGTGTTCTCAAGGAATGGAAAGGGCCGAGTCTACTGAGGGAATTTGTACCACCTATGTGGAGACCCCGGTCTGCTCTTAACTACTAAAAGGTCTGGACGTGCTAGTTTTTTTCTGAAAAGGTTACTTGTGAAGTACATCCGTGTCTGTCAAGACATTACACATTAAAGAGCCAAGCATTCAGGTGGGCGTGAAATTCAAGATGTACAGGTTTGGACCAGGTCTTTTGGGCTGCAGAATTCAAGAGTTAAACGGCTACAAAACGCTTCCCCGCTCCATTGTTATAACTTAAAAGTGGGCAAAGCCGGCGGGCTCAGAGTAAAAAAGAAACACACCACTGCAGTCATGCCTGCTCCAAGTCAACCCAACTAACTGATAAGAGATACTTAAGCACATCATTGCTGGTGTTCCATGTTTTAAGACGACAGTAGAATCACTGCGTCTTTGGAACGTGTGTGATTGGCGTGCAGCTCGACCAATCCTGTGATGATCGGTCAGTATGCAACGGTTTTGGGAGTGATCATGTGCATGATCTTTCAGGGGTGAACTTACATTTCGTGGCACCCGAGATATTTCAAATGATGTACAGTGAGAAATATCAGAAATGTTTACTCGTGGAGAGGAAGACCTCTTTCAGATACAGTTCCTTTCATGTTTAGGGCATTGACACATCATGTGTTCTTTGCACTGATGCTTTTTGGTCTCTTTAGAATGTGTTTCCCTCTCAATCTCTCTATTGGTCACTTGTGAGACCGGGCTAGTCCTCGATGGCACTTTGCTAACCATGCCAACGGTGCTGGGTCACCGCCTCTCTCCGCTGGTGCAGTATTGGTGTCTGTTTATAGAGTTACTTTACTCTTGTTCTGTTGGGAGATCTGCTGATGTGACCATTCAAGACCTCTTTGCTTAAGGGATTCCACTTATTGTCTACACTGCTGAGTCGCTTCATGCTGCCCCTCCCATCCAATCACTTTTAGACCAGCAGCTCAGTCCATGCAACTCTTTGCTACGTTCTCAGCCCTGAAACCTAGAGCGTTCCTGAAGATTGATCTACTTTAAAAGGAAGAGTACCTATTTTTGCAGAAAGATTGTTGCCTTTTCTCATACTTCTGCTGACCCACAACTGCCCCACAAAGGAGCCTTTACTATTGGACTGCGGAGCAGGAGCAGAATGGGACATGGCTATTGCAGTGGAAAATGAGGTACAAAACTAATTAACAGTCTCTTTTGCTTGACCAGTCTAAACCTCGAAAATTAACAAATTGTTTTGCCTTTTCTCATCCTGAACTACCCTGCCAAAGACCAGGCCTTGTCCCACTTACATTTATCCTCCCATAGATTTTCCCTCAATGCTCTTTGGGGTTCCTGCCTCGATATCATGACCCCACAAAATAGATCACACTTTTTCAAGACAAATTACATGGCCTCCCAGCAGAGCCTCTTCTTGATGCGACCCAAGCCTGCCAGGTTTAAGCTGGAGTCTCGGCAGCTTTACCGCAAACACCATTCCAGGTGGAGGTTCAGAGCAGCTACTGCCACCACCAGCCATCAGTAGACCCACCATAAAGATTTATGGGGTCACCTGCTGTCAGGGTATGGTCCAGGAGCTGTTTGGGGGGCCTTTTATGTCCCTGAGGCTCAGATCAAGAGGCCAGCAGACTAGCCTCTGGAGTCCCTCTGGGGTCCTGGGTTCAAGATGAAGGTCTAGTTCTTCCCCAGGCAAGAGGGCAGCAGTCAGCACAGCCTTTCCTTCAGAGCAGCGGCCCAGCAGAGTGGCAATCCATGTATCAGCACAGCAGTCCTTCTTTTGGCAGAGTAGCCAGAGGATCAGAAGTGCACCAAAGAGTTGGTGTCTGAGGTCCAGTATTTCTACCTATTTGTGCCTTTGAAGTGGGGGGAGATGCTTTTAGAGGTTTCCCTTTGAAGTCCCCAGGCATCCTGTCTTCACTGCCCTGGCTCCAGACTAACTACAGGGGATATGCAGCCCTTTGTGTGGAGGAAGGACACAGCCTATTCAAGTGTAAGTGGGGCTGTGCCCAGCCCCTCCCTCCCACCTGTAAGTGATAGCACATCCAGCCTACCAAAGCTCCCTATTGTGTGGGGCTGTCTAGGAGGAATACCCAAAGCTCAACTGTTAGCTTCACTCAGTCATGTGACCCAGTTATAGGCTACAGGTACTAAATAGCTAAGGCAGGAAAATGACAACTTTCTAAAAGTCGAATCGTCAGAATTGCAATTAAAATTCAACTTCACCATAAGTTAGGATTTTAAATTGTGATTCTAAAGACGCCAAACAAACTGGTTATCTCTTCCCATTTGGAAATTACATTTATGAAATGTAATACAGCAACTCCAATGTTATCCTACGGGATAGGCCTTGCAGTAGTGAAACACGAATTAAAGAGTTTTTCACAACCAGGATATGCAAAACCTAAAAGTACATGTCCAATATTTTAAATACATTTCACCCTGCCCTCTGGGCTGTCCAGAGCCTACCCTAAGCATGACTTGTATGAATTAAAAAAGAAGGGTTGGGCCTGGCAAAAGGTTTACTTTGGCATGTCAAAATGGCAGTTTAAAACTGCACACACAAGCTGCAGTAGCAGGTCCGAGACATGTTTAAAGGGCTACTTAAGTGGGTTGCATAATCAGTCCTGTAGACCCAATAATAGCATTTTATATACAGGCCCTGGGTACGGGTAATGCCATGTTACAAGGGACTTATAAGTAAATCAAATATGGCAATTGGGTATAAGCCAATGTTACCATATTTAGAGGAGAGAGCACAAGCACTTTATCACTGGTTAGTGGTGGTAAAGTGCACAGAGTCCTAAGGCCAACAAAAACTAATTCAGCAAAATAGGAGGAATGAAGGCAAAATGTTTGGGGGCGACCATGAAGAAAGGGCCAAGTCCAACACTGTTTTTTGGACTTTTTTGTCAAACAGCAAATTAGTATACGTGCATACATAACGATGGGTATCACAATCATTATTTTTAAAGGTTGCTTCCTCTATCTATTTGCTGATGAAGACCCCACAACAAATTATTTGATGGGTCTAAACATCAACGTATCACTCTGTTGACTGTGAAATACTATTGTGTTCAACTTGTACTGCAATTCTTGAGTACCAATATTGAAAACTTGATTTTATTTGGCTAGCAGTGTATTTTGGAATATTTTATGTAACTTTTCACCAGCGCACATTGATTTCACCTTCGTCACCAATCACTTTCACTGCGCCGTCTTTAGGAACACCTATGGTAAATATATTGACTGTTTTTCTTCCTTTGATTTTTTTCGACCTTGGACAGCAAATGAAAACCACGTGAAATCCTCTACTAGATTCGTAACACAACTTCCATTTATGCTTTAGAAGTTTAAGAGCACAAATCTTGTCCTGAGAGAACCATTGTTGTTACTAAAATATCAGTAAACCCCACGGCATGCCACAGCTTGCATCAACCAACTGTGGCCTCAACGGCCACCATCCACGGATGCTCCACCAGGTCACACTCATTGCAAGAGTCTGCGTCACTCACAGTCATACAACGGCCAATGATCTCTCAGGAGAGAAAGACATCACAGAGGACCAGGCAGAAATCAGAACCAGAGACCCACCTGCAAACAGAACAGACCAAAGGATGCAAAGAATGCGAAGGAGGCAGGCGAAGACACCGAGGAGGTAAGAGAGAGGCAGATGGAGGACATGGCGAAAAGGACGGCCTGGCAGAGCCCAAAGACTATCTTGTGATGCGCCCTAGAAGACAGGAGGGAAGAGATGAAGAGAAGATGGAGAATAGAGGAGCTCAAGACTCATTTAAGAACATACTGTAAACAACATTAACTTGTGAAGGATGGGCTTCTACCAGGGACATTTCATAAACTCAGAACCCACAAGCACTGTGAGTTGTAATATCACAGTAACTAAGGAATACTTTTTATAAAGATAATATTTTGCTGGTGCACATTTGTTATTGTTTAAAGACTAAACAAGAAACCTTTAAGGAGGTAGTTTCAGCTTTGCTTGTTGCTTGTTTTCACCCAGGTGTTCCCCTGGTTACAGAGTCATGTCTGGACTGGGAGCAGAAGAAGTTTTGGAAAATGTTTTACCAGTCTTATGTTTGCACCGAGTGAAAAGACACCTCCCAAGCAAGTATGGAGTGTGGAAGCAGTACTTGCCCACCCCCAAGAAACATTTTGTTAAAATAGTGGCCAAAGATTTATTTAACAGCACAAGTTTTCAGTGTACTGGCATAAACGTCATAGGTGTAGAGGGAGTTCTGAAGAAAGCTCATGATCTTGTCCTACACAGTACACAGGAGCATTATTTTTCTGTAGCAAAAAACCATGCATGGGCCTATTAGAATACTGTGCCCTTCTCCCAAAGGGAGCCCATCAGATGGACTATGGACCCCCGTACATCCCACAGAGCCCTGAAGCAGTCCACAGCAGAGCCATGGCACAGCTGAAACCTGCCCCGTCCTGTTGCATGATATTGTGCCCAACAGGGATGGACATCAGGCAGCCGTGCACTCCATCTCTCTTCTCCCATCCAAGGGGGCTTCCAAAGTCCCCCCTGAGTATTTCCGTGATCCTGGAACTCTGCCTGGGGACTTCAGGTGACACCAATTTTTCAGGAAATAAGCTCTTGCAAAATGTAAATAATCTTTTGCCTGAAAAAATATCCGCAAACTGTAAAGGTACAAATCTTTTCTCCCCAATAAAACCTATTGCTGCAGGAAGTTTCTGGTGCCACTGGAAAAGTTTAACACATTTGATGATCTTTGCAAAGATTTCCCAAAAAGTTTATGAAAACAAGGGATTAGAAATCTTACATTGTAATGTATACATCTCTCATGTTTTGTCTTTGGCAAAGATACCAAAGGATGTATTGTAATCATTATCCAACCATGTGTAGGTGGAAGAGGAAGCGAGAATGTACATCAGCGGCACCTACCACGTTCTCTGCGGTATGTATCGGTTGTCCACCTCAAGGGAGGTTTTGTAGCCTCAGGGTGAGCAGGGTTGACCGACGTTGATCCCTTTGAAAACTACTAAAACAAGAATACTACAGAGTATTGTGTTTAAGGTCCTGCAACCTCCATGTTCAGGGAAAGAAGTCAATGGACTATGGCAGCGGATGTCTGCTCTCCTTTGGCCAACATTCGCTGGACTCCCGGAAGTGATATTCTGAAAGATTTATAGATTGTTTGCAACAAAGGTCTTCCATTCAATGCTTTGAAGAACCTCTAAGAATCTCACACAGTGGATTAATACCAGAGAAGAGTCTGATGGGACTTACTTGTGATGCCGATGAGAGTGGTGATGGCCAGATCTTGGAAGAGGAACTGGTAATTCCCAAAGGAGTTCAATTGCTGGAACAAGGGACAGGAAAGAGGTTTTAGTAGTTTTTATAATCAGAGTGTGCAGATTGGAGCATTGCTTCCTGCAACCTTGACTGTTCTACTCCACACTGATGCTTGAAGCGGTCTGTAAAAATCCCACAGCATCCTACAATTTACCACCTTGCCCTTAATGCCCCCGTCTTTGTGGTCTAAGAAATTATTAATCCAGGGAGAAATTTGAATCACGCCGGAGCAATAAGAATAATTTTAGTAATTACACATTACTCTTGTGATGCGAAATTACCGGAATTACGCGATTACGCCAGCTTGACTAATTAAGAGTAATTTGGGGCAAAAATCCTACCACAGAAGCAAAGAACGACAAACTAAGTGAGACTGAGCGGCTGCCGGCTACTGCCGTTTGTGTCCTGTAGAATTTAGTGCTATTTTATTAGCTCAAAATGCTTACTCTCGGCTATTTTGGACACTAGGGTGCATTTTGCACTAAGAAAATAGCGGTTAAATGCTGGATTACGTTTCTCACTCAATTATGCATAATTACAAGTAATTTTGCAGTAATTAAGAGTTATTACGCTAGAGTGAATTATGCCAGTTACGCCCACCCCTAGAAATTAAACTTCCAGCAAAACGTTTGCAAAGGTAAAGACCGTCACAACTTCATAAAGTATCAGAGTTTGTCACCTTCGATAATGTTCATGCCAAAGACATTTTTTGCACTTATCCACGAAAACATGTCATAATTTTTTTCCACACAAAGCCTACTTTTTGCTAGAGTCTCAAATAAATACAATTTTTTGAAAAAACAGTGTTGGGAAAAGCCACATTTGCGGATTTTGCACAGCCATCCTCATCTTCTACGAACCTTCAACAGTACTGCATGCCAATTTCCTATTTTGGTTCATATGGACTTATTCTAGTAGGATTCCCTCTGGGTCTGCCGGACCTCATGGTCTGGCTCTGTACTGTGAGTCTTTCTTACCAGAACCTTCCCAGAACTTTTGGAGCTCTTTGGTTAAACTTGGCTGGTTTGGTTCTGAAGAATGGCCACTTACAGAGCACTTTATTCCCATCAGCCTTTATTTTAGATCTGGCTATAGAGAGAACTAAATGTTTGCTCTCATGTCATCAATTCTTAAATAAAGTCGCACAGAAAGGGGAAGTAACAGAGCAGACTTTGGGTCAGTCCTCTCCAGACATTGTTTTTCATGTGTGTTTCCAGATTTGCTACTGCTTGGATGGACTGTCCATCAATGGTGTGGCATAACAAGGATGTTCACTGAGGTCTCCTTGGGGTTTCCAGGGGTTCCAAATGGTGCATGAAGCACACTTTGTCCAGGAGGATAACCTGCTAAAATGTTTTTAGAGGAAAAAAATGACAAATCTTTTTTTGTGGGTCATTTTCCTCTTGGGTAAAAGTGAAGTAAATCAGGCAGTGTCCTCCTTACCCAGTACAGCAGCAGGATGCCAAGATACTGGATCATGCTGTAGAGGGCCATGTACTTGAAGACACAGAAGGAGGTGATGAGCGCCGCGCGGCCTTCCCTGCAACGACACAAGACTGAGTGGAGGCTGTTGCAATAACAAATCATGACCATACAGTGCATAAAAATGTGAAACTGTAAATGCCTTGGCAAAAATGCTGTGATTTGGTAAGATACCAGCGTCTTATGGTCGGAATGTCGTCCAACATAAATATGGTTCCTAAATGTCATTCAGAACAATATTGCAGACTGGAGTTAATAATAGAAAGTTTACACCCAGGGGAATTATATTTTTTAAAACCATATTTTGGCCATGATGTTTATCTCACAAAAGATTTCTGGCCACCGAATTCTGCAATTTAAATGTCTCTCGATATAAATAACCTAAAATCTAACAGTAAAAACTGGAAAATGATCCCTTTCCCCTTCACTGCTATAAACCCATTGGAAGACCACACCACCTAACACCAAACCTGTCTTTCTATTCAAGTTTAAATTTATTCAAATATAAAATATAAAAACATTCATTTTTTAAAAAACATAAAACACTTCATAGTAAATTTTCACTAAACGGAGTGTGTGACGACAGCTTTTTTACTACTACATTTTTACTACAAATCACGAGTGCGCAGAGCAGCAGCATCATTGCCGGAAAACTGGACAAGATTCACCAAAGATCTGTGGGTTTTGCAGTCTGCGCAGGGATTTCAAACATAATCTTTTCAAGGCCACACACTCAATCGCCTTCACTTTTCACAAGAGGACAAACAAGCCCGAGAGGGGGGGCTGCAAGATCAGAATCCCGATAGGGCTCTCAAACCTTTGTTATCCATTTAAACAGTTTTGCACAAAACAAATTATGCACATTTTTCAGTTTACAGGGAATCTGTAAACTCAAATCATCTTCTAAAATCATCGCAAATCTTCTCAACGATGTTCTTGTTTAAGGAGATTGGGTAATTTGAGTAGATTTGAAAGACATTTATCGTAGAGTGCCCATGTTCACTCCTCGGTTTATTAGAACTGGTTAAATTTAGCAGCTGTCTCTTGCCTTCAGCTCTCTTTGGTGGTTCAAAAGCTTTTCATACTGGTTGCTTGAGCACTGAGGGGACAGGGTAGTCTTACACTCACCTATCTACAAGACATGTTTCTTACAGCAGGATCCCTAAAAGTGCCACAGCCTCAAGCACAGGAAGATCTGGAGATTGTGATCAATTAGAAGAAATCAGAGATTACTCCGAAGCAACCGGTTGAATTCTTGGTGTTACCAGTGGATCTCTTTGAGGGGTCGCTGCTGTTGCCATCTGACAAGATGCAACCTACAAGGCAGGAGCTGAAGACGTCTGTGTCTTTATAGAGCACAGACCTTCATCATCTCATGAAGATCGTGGGATTGTTGGGGTCTTCCATTCAGCAATAGTCTTGCATTGTCTTCGCTTCAGAGCCCGACAGTGGTTGAAGATTACCCCTTTCTGTAACGGTGTATCTTACGATCAGCCCCTTCCGACTGATGGAGAACTAAAGCTAGAAATGAGATAGTGGCTGGATCCTAGGAGGCCTGGAATGGATCACACATATTCAGGATTTCTCCAGATTTCATCCTGGAATCAGATGCACGGGGTTAGGTCGGGGGAGATGTGGACAGTTTTTAACTGGAGGAAAGGGTTCCAGAAGAAATTAATCTGCAAATCCACTGAATCGAGCTTCGAGCTCATGAAGGTGGCGCACCACACTCAGTCTTCCTTAGAAAGGACAACATATGCGCTGTGCAATATGTAGATATTTGGTGGATGAAAGTTTTTGGCAAAGTTGTTTAGGACAAGAAATAGTGGTTAATTTTAAGTAGCTTACATACTTCAAAATGGAGCTGCAGATCAGAACTCAAAGCTCTTGCAAGATTCAAGGGTTTTAAAAGCTGTATATAGAACTATTTGCCAGTCCAGACAAGTGGTGTGCTAAGTGGTATTGATTCACTGAAGCACAGTATGTTTGTAAACTATCCTCATCCTTGGTGTTAACAGTGACTTGAAAGCAGGGACTCCGGGGATTGGTTGCAGTCGGTTACAGATCAAAAGCATTGTTGAAAAGAAAAATACAATTAGATTTTTTCCAAGTTCTCTACAATGTAAAACAAAATAATTAGGTAAAATCTGAAAACATGCGTGATGACTACATCCACGTTCACCAGAGAATTGGAAAAAGGAAAGGAAAACGAAAGAATGTTTTAGCCCTTTCAAAGCACAAGAACACAAGCGGACAACGACACATGCCAGTGTGTTCTCCCCTTTACTGAGAAATAAAACACAGCCTTTTCTCTCACTTTCTTTTCTTTTGATGGGATTAGAGTTCGAGTGGGGAGACCCATTTGTCAGGTTACATTAAGAAGGGATTTTTCCATTGCAGTGGAGATTTAGCAGTGTTTATAGGTTTAAACTGAAAATAGAAAGGCCTAATCACAATAAATACTCCTAACTAACTTCAATGAGTACACTCTGATGCAGAGTAATAACACACTTCCGAGTAAACCAAGATGCACACTCATAGCTCACTTTCACAAGTACACTCAGATGCACTTTCATAGGTCATTTCCCCAAGTACACCCAGATGCACACTCATGGCTCACGTCAGAGTACACCCAGATGCACACTCATAGCTCACTTCCCTGAGTACATTCATTGCCCTACTTAATCCATAAAGTCCCTAGGAATTTAATGACTGTTGGAAAATGGTATGTTTGACAGATAGAGAAGAAAGTAGCTCTCTTCTCAGATGCAGTTTCTGCCGGTGTGCTGACACTGTTGGCAGTGCTGCAAATATCTATCAATTTATTAAATTTTCATAGGATTTTTTTTACAACTAATTATATGGCACTCTTTTATGAACCTCGTAAGGAGAAAAGGCTATGTCAGCCCCAACAGGATTTTACCTGATGAACTACATACTTTACACAGATCTCGAAAGGTAGCGCATTACCCTACTGAGCTGTCTTTTGGCTTGCTACTGATATATTAACAAGAGTCTCTTAAGATAAAAAATAACCAGGACAAGGTGCATAAAGACAAGTACTTACTTGATGAGAAGAGGCACACACTGGATGTTGGGGATTCGAGAGGTGAAAGGTGAGGCCACTGATGCCTCCTGCTCGGACAACGATATTCCAGCGTGTGCCATTTTTAAAGCCTAAAAGAAACATTGGCTGCTTATTAATTACATAAATGCACATAAAATACAAAACAATATTGAAAAATATTCCGCTCCACAGGGGAAAACATCAGAGTTATGATCATAGTTCTCCAGTGGGGAAAGAAACTAATATATTTTACATAGTTATTTATAAAGCAAACTAAGTCTTGTGGGAGTCTCAGTGCTGTACATATCTACGTCATTTTGATGCATGCTTGAAATCTGATTGTTTTAGGCGGTACATTACTGTACAATGTGTGTTATCCACTTTAGTACAACAGAACACCATACAATCTTACTGCTGTGCAGAGTAAGAGTTACATGTACTATGCTAACAAAGAGCCTGATTTAGAATTTGGTGGACATGTGCTCATAATAAACATGACAGATGCCTCATTTGCCTCGTTACATGTGCATTATATACGACTGCAATGGTCATGAGGCAGAGTGATGTGATGTGGAGCGTACTATCACCTGGGAGGGTATTCCGGAGCTGACCAGGTTCAAGTCTAGCCAAATTTGGGCCCAATGGGACTACTTGAAAAGCCAGGTCTTCAGCTTCTTACAGAATTCAAGAGGTGAGGAGGAGACTCTTATGTGCAGTGGTAGGTCGTTCCACACTTTAGGAGCAATGTAGAAGAAGCCTTGACTACTGGATCTGGTTTTCCTTATGCATGGGATGTGTGCAAGTAAGAGTCTTGATGAGCGGAGGTGTCTGCAAGGTTTGTGAAAGCATGCTGGGTCAGTGTTATGACTGTATGCTGGGTCAGTGTTATGTTTGGGCCTGGGCGGTAAACTCCGCTCCACGGACGGAGTTCACAGAGTTTTACCACTCCGCGCTCCGCTTGGAGCATGGAGTTCAGCAAAAACTCTGCCTACGCTGCGTGGTAGAGTTTACCGGCGGCAAACCTAATCGGAGCTCAGTGATATATAGGCAATTCACACATGCTTCCCCCAACCTTCACTTCCTCCCACTTGCTCTACCCACCACAGGGACCTCCCTCCTTTCTCTGCCTTCTGGGTTAGCTCTAGCCTTCGCTCCGCCTTGTCCCTCCCTCTCTGGCAGGTATTCCTTCCAGTCGTAACTTGCTATAAAATGTGGTTCTTCGCTCGGGACCCCTTCAAGGATTTCTCTTATGATCTAGGGGCAGATGCAGAGCCCGTGCAGGGTATAAGGAACTTGCAGTTTGGAAAGCGAAAGGTAAGTTTTTTCAGATTCCCTTCTGGGTCCAGAGGCCACGCTGAAGCCTCGGACTAGAGTGCAGGTGCTGTAGATCAGAAGTAATTCAAGCTTGGCATGACGTGGCACCTTTGACCATCTAATGATGAATACTCTATGAATTCATCTTTAAATGGTAGAGGGAAGATTCAACATTCACCACTATCTCAAAAAATGAATTAATTTTGTTTTTTTAGTTGTTGCGGTTCAACTTTCTCAAGCGAGGTAACGCTGGCCGATGGTATCCTGTGATAAAAGGGCTCATCTGTAATGCAGGCAGAGCCATTTATTGCATCAGATAATTTTTATTTACATGCAATATTTGGCAACAATCCATCGTATCAGTTGCATACCAAGATGTATTGGTTTCTTTGGAAGCAATGTTCTACCAATGTATTCAAGTGTGTCGTTAGAATATAATAAACTGTGTTGCCGATCACTATTGTTTGGTTATTGTCACTTGAACTCTCAAAATAACCGATACAATGGTGCTACTGTGTTTGGTGTGTATGTGCCTTGGATGGGCTGCAAAGACACCTGTAAAGACAGAGCACCACATTGTAGATCGTGGATGGGTTTATGTAAGAAATAGCCATCGACACCTGCTCTTGTTAGGGACCCAGTCATATAGGCCCCCATACAACCTTTTCTTTCACCCATTTGTAAACTACCCTTACTTTTTTTTACCTCTCAAAAATGACCGATTAGATCTTGGCACTGAAAAGGTTTCGTTCTAGCATACATTGCTACCTGATACATGGTCTAGAGCACTCGAACCCCAGAAATGTTATGGAAATAACCCACACTGAGCCAGGACCACGCTCCCGGTGCCAAGATCTAATCCGTTATTTTTGAAAACTCATTTACATCACAGGACTCAAAAGAATAAGTCCTCTTATAAAAATTTATCAGCTATACACGATTACCATCTTAATTAGGAATGTATTTACGAATAGAGCCCTGAAGAAGTCCAGCAGGACGAAACGCATTGGCTACTGTGGTTATCCCTTTTTTCTAAAGAAGCAGAATGTGAACATGAATAAAGAATTATCTTCAAAGCTCAGCTACTAGAGAATATGAATTATTGAAGTTGTGCAGGAAATAATATGGTCTTATGCTGAATCACCATGAATAAGATTTGGCACCAATTTTGAAATGAGTGCCAAACCACTGCAATTGTCTAGTATCGGAAAGTTTTCCTAATGAAAGTTTAAAGAGGTTGAACTTTCAGTTTTGGGCACCTTCATATATATTTTAATAATTTTCCTGTGGTAAGGTTGGATGCGGTAACAAATTGCCTCAACCTCTTTTGCAAATCTATTTTAGATGTAAGAAAGTGGGTTATTAATTGTGGAGGATGTGAGCCGACCACAAGGAATAAGACCACCAACTTGTGAATTTGATAATTTGAACATGGGCTCAACCACCCGGTAGCTATGGCACAGAATAGACCGGTTAACTCAGGAAAATGTGTAGAGTACTTAGCAGTAACAACACAGTTAAAAAGTCACAACACAGTTAAATCCCACAACCAATTTATAATAAAAAGAGAAAAAATTCAAGAGCAAAATTTAACAAAAATGACAAAAGTCCAATAAAGGGAACCAAAGATATGCATGTTTTAAAGATTTAAAGCAAAAAGAGTCAAGAAAAGTAAAGCACCAATCAATAGTCACTCTCCATGGGTGACCAGAACCGAGGCGTGTTTTCAGGCTGACCGAGATGGAGCACAGATCAAATACACCAATTGGGTCGCCCCGGTCAAGTATTTTACCTTTTCACTTAATCTTTTGTATGAAGCTCAAAATACTCCAGAGGGGCAAGCTTGAAGCTGTAGCCGATAAAGAACCTTTCCCGTGATGTCTCACTGATGCTCCGAAGGTCTTGGAAGTTCAAGAAACCTTCTAAGTTCGAACTTTTCAGAGTTTCTTGAGCAGCTCCTATGGGTCTCTTCTAAGTCTCCCAGGACCTGAGGGGCAGCACCCAGGGGCCAGGAGTCAGATGCCACCAGCAGGGTCCAGTTGCTAGTGGTCAGCTTGGCACTTCAGAAAAGAGGACTCTTGAAGATTGTTGTATCCCTGTGGCCATACAGGAGGTTAGACAACGGAGTCCTGGAGTCCGTCCACCCATTAGTCCGGAGTACAATGGGAGCAGGTCCAGCCCTTCGGGTCTCCACACCGGTCTCAAACAATCTTCTGTTCTTCCGCAGCTCCACAGAGTGGTGGACAGGAGTGACTCCTGGACACTTCCTAACCAATGAGGGAAAGGTTCCCAAGGGCAGCCAGTGGACAGGAGTGACTCCTGGACACTTCCTAACCAATGAGGGAAAGGTTCCCAAGGGCAGCCAGTGGACAGGAGTGACTCCTGGACACTTCCTAACCAATGAGGGAAAGGTTCCCAAGGGCAGCCAGTGGACAGGAGCGACTCCTGGACACTTCCTAACCAATGAGGGAAAGGTTCCCAAGGGCAGCCAGTGGACAGGAGCGACTCCTGGACACTTCCCTAACCAATGAGGGAAAGGTTCCCAAGGGCAGCCAGTGGACAGGAGCGACTCCTGGACACTTCCTAACCAATGAGGGAAAGGTTCCCAAGGGCAGCCAGTGGACAGGAGCGACTCCTGGACACTTCCTAACCAATGAGGGAAAGGTTCCCAAGGGCAGCCAGTGGACAGGAGCGACTCCTGGACACTTCCTAACCAATGAGGGAAAGGTTCCCAAGGGCAGCCAGTGGACAGGAGCGACTCCTGGACACTTCCTAACCAATGAGGGAAAGGTTCCCAAGGGCAGCCAGTGGACAGGAGTGACTCCTGGACACTTCCTAACCAATGAGGGAAAGGTTCCCAAGGGCAGCCAGTGGACAGGAGTGACTCCTGGACACTTCCTAACCAATGAGGGAAAGGTTCCCAAGGGCAGCCAGTGGACAGGAGTGACTCCTGGACACTTCCTAACCAATGAGGGAAAGGTTCCCAAGGGCAGCCAGTGGACAGGAGCGACTCCTGGACACTTCCTAACCAATGAGGGAAAGGTTCCCAAGGGCAGCCAGTGGACAGGAGCGACTCCTGGACACTTCCTAACCAATGAGGGAAAGGTTCCCAAGGGCAGCCAGTGGACAGGAGCGACTCCTGGACACTTCCTAACCAATGAGGGAAAGGTTCCCAAGGGCAGCCAGTGGACAGGAGCGACTCCTGGACACTTCCTAACCAATGAGGGAAAGGTTCCCAAGGGCAGCCAGTGGACAGGAGCGACTCCTGGACACTTCCTAACCAATGAGGGAAAGGTTCCCAAGGGCAGCCAGTGGACAGGAGCGACTCCTGGACACTTCCTAACCAATGAGGGAAAGGTTCCCAAGGGCAGCCAGTGGACAGGAGCGACTCCTGGACACTTCCTAACCAATGAGGGAAAGGTTCCCAAGGGCAGCCAGTGGACAGGAGCGACTCCTGGACACTTCCTAACCAATGAGGGAAAGGTTCCCAAGGGCAGCCAGTGGACAGGAGCGACTCCTGGACACTTCCTAACCAATGAGGGAAAGGTTCCCAAGGGCAGCCAGTGGACAGGAGCGACTCCTGGACACTTCCTAACCAATGAGGGAAAAGGTTCCCAAGGGCAGCCAGTGGACAGGAGCGACTCCTGGACACTTCCTAACCAATGAGGGAAAGGTTCCCAAGGGCAGCCAGTGGACAGGGGCGACTCCTGGACACTTCCTAACCAATGAGGGAAAGGTTCCCAAGGGCAGCCAGTGGACAGGAGCGACTCCTGGACACTTCCTAACCAATGAGGGAAAGGTTCCCAAGGGCAGCCAGTGGACAGGAGCGACTCCTGGACACTTCCTAACCAATGAGGGAAAGGTTCCCAAGGGCAGCCAGTGGACAGGAGCGACTCCTGGACACTTCCTAACCAATGAGGGAAAGGTTCCCAAGGGCAGCCAGTGGACAGGAGCGACTCCTGGACCCTTCCTAACCAATGAGGGAAAGGTTCCCAAGGGCAGCCAGTGGACAGGAGCGACTCCTGGACACTTCCTAACCAATGAGGGAAAGGTTCCCAAGGGCAGCCAGTGGACAGGAGCGACTCCTGGACACTTCCTAACCAATGAGGGAAAGGTTCCCAAGGGCAGCCAGTGGACAGGAGCGACTCCTGGACACTTCCTAACCAATGAGGGAAAGGTTCCCAAGGGAAGCCAGTGGACAGGAGCGACTCCTGGACACTTCCTAACCAATGAGGGAAAGGTTCCCAAGGGAAGCCAGTGGACAGGAGCGACTCCTGGACACTTCCTAACCAATGAGGGAAAGGTTCCCAAGGGAAGCCAGTGGACAGGAGCGACTCCTGGACACTTCCTAACCAATGAGGGAAAGGTTCCCAAGGGAAGCCAGTGGACAGGAGCGACTCCTGGACACTTCCTAACCAATGAGGGAAAGGTTCCCAAGGGCAGCCAGTGGACAGGGAGCGACTCCTGGACACTTCCTAACCAATGAGGGAAAGGTTCCCAAGGGCAGCCAGTGGACAGGAGCGACTCCTGGACACTTCCTAACCAATGAGGGAAAGGTTCCCAAGGGCAGCCAGTGGACAGGAGCGACTCCTGGACACTTCCTAACCAATGAGGGAAAGGTTCCCAAGGGCAGCCAGTGGACAGGAGCGACTCCTGGACACTTCCTAACCAATGAGGGAAAGGTTCCCAAGGGCAGCCAGTGGACAGGAGCGACTCCTGGACACTTCCTAACCAATGAGGGAAAGGTTCCCAAGGGCAGCCAGTGGACAGGAGCGACTCCTGGACACTTCCTAACCAATGAGGAAAGGTTCCCAAGGGCAGCCAGTGGACAGGAGCGACTCCTGGACACTTCCTAACCAATGAGGGAAAGGTTCCCAAGGGCAGCCAGTGGACAGGAGCGACTCCTGGACACTTCCTAACCAATGAGGGAAAGGTTCCCAAGGGCAGCCAGTGGACAGGAGCGACTCCTGGACACTTCCTAACCAATGAGGGAAAGGTTCCCAAGGGCAGCCAGTGGACAGGAGCGACTCCTGGACACTTCCTAACCAATGAGGGAAAGGTTCCCAAGGGCAGCCAGTGGACAGGAGCGACTCCTGGACACTTCCTAACCAATGAGGGAAAGGTTCCCAAGGGCAGCCAGTGGACAGGAGCGACTCCTGGACACTTCCTAACCAATGAGGGAAAGGTTCCCAAGGGCAGCCAGTGGACAGGAGCGACTCCTGGACACTTCCTAACCAATGAGGGAAAGGTTCCCAAGGGCAGCCAGTGGACAGGAGCGACTCCTGGACACTTCCTAACCAATGAGGGAAAGGTTCCCAAGGGCAGCCAGTGGACAGGAGCGACTCCTGGACACTTCCTAACCAATGAGGGAAAGGTTCCCAAGGGCAGCCAGTGGACAGGAGCGACTCCTGGACACTTCCTAACCAATGAGGGAAAGGTTCCCAAGGGCAGCCAGTGGACAGGAGCGACTCCTGGACACTTCCTAACCAATGAGGGAAAGGTTCCCAAGGGCAGCCAGTGGACAGGAGCGACTCCTGGACACTTCCTAACCAATGAGGGAAAGGTTCCCAAGGGCAGCCAGTGGACAGGAGCGACTCCTGGACACTTCCTAACCAATGAGGGAAAGGTTCCCAAGGGCAGCCAGTGGACAGGAGCGACTCCTGGACACTTCCTAACCAATGAGGGAAAGGTTCCCAAGGGCAGCCAGTGGACAGGAGCGACTCCTGGACACTTCCTAACCAATGAGGGAAAGGTTCCCAAGGGCAGCCAGTGGACAGGAGCGACTCCTGGACACTTCCTAACCAATGAGGGAAAGGTTCCCAAGGGCAGCCAGTGGACAGGAGCGACTCCTGGACACTTCCTAACCAATGAGGGAAAGGTTCCCAAGGGCAGCCAGTGGACAGGAGCGACTCCTGGACACTTCCTAACCAATGAGGGAAAGGTTCCCAAGGGCAGCCAGTGGACAGGAGCGACTCCTGGACACTTCCTAACCAATGAGGGAAAGGTTCCCAAGGGCAGCCAGTGGACAGGAGCGACTCCTGGACACTTCCTAACCAATGAGGGAAAGGTTCCCAAGGGCAGCCAGTGGACAGGAGCGACTCCTGGACACTTCCTAACCAATGAGGGAAAGGTTCCCAAGGGCAGCCAGTGGACAGGAGCGACTCCTGGACACTTCCTAACCAATGAGGGAAAGGTTCCCAAGGGCAGCCAGTGGACAGGAGCGACTCCTGGACACTTCCTAACCAATGAGGGAAAGGTTCCCAAGGGCAGCCAGTGGACAGGAGCGACTCCTGGACACTTCCTAACCAATGAGGGAAAGGTTCCCAAGGGCAGCCAGTGGACAGGAGCGACTCCTGGACACTTCCTAACCAATGAGGGAAAGGTTCCCAAGGGCAGCCAGTGGACAGGAGCGACTCCTGGACACTTCCTAACCAATGAGGGAAAGGTTCCCAAGGGCAGCCAGTGGACAGGAGCGACTCCTGGACACTTCCTAACCAATGAGGGAAAGGTTCCCAAGGGCAGCCAGTGGACAGGAGCGACTCCTGGACACTTCCTAACCAATGAGGGAAAGGTTCCCAAGGGCAGCCAGTGGACAGGAGCGACTCCTGGACACTTCCTAACCAATGAGGGAAAGGTTCCCAAGGGCAGCCAGTGGACAGGAGCGACTCCTGGACACTTCCTAACCAATGAGGGAAAGGTTCCCAAGGGCAGCCAGTGGACAGGAGCGACTCCTGGACACTTCCTAACCAATGAGGGAAAGGTTCCCAAGGGCAGCCAGTGGACAGGAGCGACTCCTGGACACTTCCTAACCAATGAGGGAAAGGTTCCCAAGGGCAGCCAGTGGACAGGAGCGACTCCTGGACACTTCCTAACCAATGAGGGAAAGGTTCCCAAGGGCAGCCAGTGGACAGGAGCGACTCCTGGACACTTCCTAACCAATGAGGGAAAAGGTTCCCAAGGGCAGCCAGTGGACAGGAGCGACTCCTGGACACTTCCTAACCAATGAGGGAAAAGGTTCCCAAGGGCAGCCAGTGGACAGGGGCGACTCCTGGACACTTCCTAACCAATGAGGGAAAGGTTCCCAAGGGCAGCCAGTGGACAGGGGCGACTCCTGGACACTTCCTAACCAATGAGGGAAAGGTTCCCAAGGGCAGCCAGTGGACAGGAGCGACTCCTGGACACTTCCTAACCAATGAGGGAAAGGTTCCCAAGGGCAGCCAGTGGACAGGAGCGACTCCTGGACACTTCCTAACCAATGAGGGAAAGGTTCCCAAGGGCAGCCAGTGGACAGGAGCGACTCCTGGACACGTCCTAACCAATGAGGGAAAGGTTCCCAAGGGCAGCCAGTGGACAGGAGCGACTCCTGGACACTTCCTAACCAATGAGGGAAAGGTTCCCAAGGGCAGCCAGTGGACAGGAGCGACTCCTGGACCCTTCCTAACCAATGAGGGAAAGGTTCCCAAGGGCAGCCAGTGGACAGGAGCGACTCCTGGACACTTCCTAACCAATGAGGGAAAGGTTCCCAAGGGCAGCCAGTGGACAGGAGCGACTCCTGGACACTTCCTAACCAATGAGGGAAAGGTTCCCAAGGGCAGCCAGTGGACAGGAGCGACTCCTGGACACTTCCTAACCAATGAGGGAAAGGTTCCCAAGGGAAGCCAGTGGACAGGAGCGACTCCTGGACACTTCCTAACCAATGAGGGAAAGGTTCCCAAGGGAAGCCAGTGGACAGGAGCGACTCCTGGACACTTCCTAACCAATGAGGGAAAGGTTCCCAAGGGAAGCCAGTGGACAGGAGCGACTCCTGGACACTTCCTAACCAATGAGGGAAAGGTTCCCAAGGGAAGCCAGTGGACAGGAGCGACTCCTGGACACTTCCTAACCAATGAGGGAAAGGTTCCCAAGGGCAGCCAGTGGACACGAGCGACTCCTGGACACTTCCTAACCAATGAGGGAAAGGTTCCCAAGGGCAGCCAGTGGACAGGAGCGACTCCTGGACACTTCCTAACCAATGAGGGAAAGGTTCCCAAGGGCAGCCAGTGGACAGGAGCGACTCCTGGACACTTCCTAACCAATGAGGTAAAGGTTCCCAAGGGCAGCCAGTGGACAGGAGCGACTCCTGGACACTTCCTAACCAATGAGGTAAAGGTTCCCAAGGGCAGCCAGTGGACAGGAGCGACTCCTGGACACTTCCTAACCAATGAGGGAAAGGTTCCCAAGGGCAGCCAGTGGACAGGAGCGACTCCTGGACACTTCCTAACCAATGAGGGAAAGGTTCCCAAGGGCAGCCAGTGGACAGGAGCGACTCCTGGACACTTCCTAACCAATGAGGGAAAGGTTCCCAAGGGCAGCCAGTGGACAGGAGTGACTCCTGGACACTTCCTAACCAATGAGGGAAAGGTTCCCAAGGGCAGCCAGTGGACAGGAGTGACTCCTGGACACTTCCTAACCAATGAGGGAAAGGTTCCCAAGGGCAGCCAGTGGACAGGAGTGACTCCTGGACACTTCCTAACCAATGAGGGAAAGGTTCCCAAGGGCAGCCAGTGGACAGGAGTGACTCCTGGACACTTCCTAACCAATGAGGGAAAGGTTCCCAAGGGCAGCCAGTGGACAGGAGTGACTCCTGGACACTTCCTAACCAATGAGGGAAAGGTTCCCAAGGGCACACCTTCACACTTTTGCAGCACATCCGGTTTGCCCTCCTGCAAACTATCCCACGGTGCACTATTCAACGTAAAAGCCAAGATGGCGCAGCTTTTCTTCCCTCGGAGGTGGCTTGTGTGTCAAACAGGGAAGTGTTAATGGAAATGAGCAGTCCCCCTCTCCTCAGCTACAACAAACCTGGTGTCAAACTCGGTGTAGAGAGCCCAGGTGACAAAATACATCTCTTCCCATGATCTCCCTTACTATGTATGAGCAAGTCCCACCTTGCTCCCTTTCAAATAAATGAAGTTCCTCAACTCGCCCCACCTTCCCTTCCTGAACTGATGTGTCACATACCTCACACCTAGGCCTAAGCCGTGTTTCTACTCTTGTAGCAGTTTACACACCTCGTTAAGGGGAGCACTGACAGCTTTGCTGCTGGGAGGGTTATGCTAATTCGCCTACTGTAGGTCAGGCAGACAGTCCAGCTTTTTTAAAGTATTGTTTTCAAAATATGTATTAAATACCCCCACTTCACCATTGTATTGTTTATTTAATCATGCTCAAAGGAGTGTGTGAATTATTCCCGTAGCTTGTGCTAAACTAAAGTTATGATTTTATTCTGAAATGTAGTTTCTCACAGGACAGTTACAGCCCTTTACAGTGAAAATAGCTTTTGGGGGCTCCCCACTGTAGGTACATGCCAACATTAAACACTTCAATGCATCACTTATAAATACTGAGCACCCTTCCTCATGGGCTACAAGGCCTTCTTTACGGGTGACTTATTTAATGTTTAAAAGTAGGGCTCTTTCAATTCAAAAAGGGTTATTTTAGCAGTTCACCTGCACGCTCAAATACTGCAGGAGTCAGGCTGGACAGGAAGACCTGAAGCCATTGTTTCTTTGTCGGTCTATTTGATGGAACAACATGTGTTGCAGTCCTCTATGGCATGGTGTCAAGCTGTTCGCCTCCAGCTGGCTCCCGGTCAGGATGAGCCTCAAAGAGTGCTGCTGACCCTTGAAGTGAGGCATTTGTGTTCGTCTCCACCGGAACTGAAATTAAGAGGTCGCCTTGATAGAGCGAAATGTTCTTGTGAATTGTAGGGGTGCATCATAATCACTGATAGGCCGCACCCACTTGTATTTAGACATATATTCGTATATTAAGTTTCATATTCATGTATGTTTAGTAAAGAATGAATAGTTTGCTGAGACAAAGCGAATCAGCAGCATAATGGTGTTAGGATATTGATGTAATGTAATGCTTATTGAATTGTGTGAACGCAATGCATAGGGGAATTAGTTCGTGTGTGTAACGTAATTGCAGTAGTTTAAACGTGCACCATATTAAAGTTGCACATGTAATTCAGTGTTTGCATATGAATCATAATGAAAATGCTTATAGGGAAACATAAGATGTGTGGTTAAAAGTTATATGTAAAGGCCTGACTACATATATGCTTAGGGAAGGCCTGGTATATTCTTATGTTAGCTTATATTGTAGGCCGAGAAAAGTTTCTCTTGGTAAGGCTCTCTGGGCACAAACGGTAGATTTAATTTCCACAGTAGAAGGTTTCTGTTGAAAGTATCTTTCGTTGCAGGTGCAAGGACACATGTCTCGTTAGCAAGACTAACTCTTTGTTTTCGAAAGCTAGAGAGAGGGGAGGCATGGTACAGGGAGTGAAAAGGAATGTAGGGATGATACTTTCGGCGGAGAAGGTGCCTGGGTCTCAAGGTCATCACAACCGTCCAGGATGAAGTAACCGTTTCGATGGAAAAGCACAAGAAAGAAGACCTGGCCAAGGAGGCGTGACAAAGGCGTGTACAATTGTATTGTGGTTTTGTATTAGGGATAGTGCCCTGAGGGAGGAGGACAGAGAAGCGGTAGGGGAGACCTGAGAGAAGGACAGAGCTGAGCTTAGGTACTATGTGATTGCACTTCTTAGGAAGTCTTCACAGCTGACACCTTTTATTCACTCTTGCCTGGTAAATCGTTATGCAGGGATGTCACTTAGCGTTAGTGTAGGGACAGCAATTGATATTAAGCTTGTTTAGGCCAATGAAGAGTAACTTAGAAATAGGAGCAATCATAGTCTGGTTGATCCTTCTAGAACTTTCTATTCTCCTTATCCTGAGTCGGATGAGATTTCTGCGTAGATTATTATTTGTATTAGTGCCCATCTATTTCTTTAACCTCGTGTTGAGGTGCTTGCACGTTCAGTTATTCTTGGCGATAATAAATTCTCAAACTTGAATTCGGAGTCAGTGGTCCTTCCAGACTAAATGAATGCTGTTATATAACCAGATGAGATTCTCTCCTTTACACTATTCAACAGGTAAAAAGATCTTGGCGACCAGAAGGTTCTTATAGATAATTAGATAAGAATCGGCGTTATCAGTTGGTAGCAGAGTAGGATGGTTACCTTTGATGGTAAGGGGAGATCTAGAGCAAGATAGGAGATTAAGTTGCCCCATAGAGCCCGAGTGACGCATATCCAGAGGACCGCGGGAGAAGGATGTCGGAGGTCGTGGAAAACTGACGGAGAGTGACGGTGCGGCGGAAGTAGCAGTTCGTAGTAGAGTGAGTATGAAAAGAGTGATGTTTGGTAGATTGCGGTGTTTTATTGTTGTGTGATGTCTTGCGGAGTTGGAACAAAAGTTGTGTGATTGAGAAACGGACCGTGAGCGCGCGGGACCGGGAGATTTATTGTGGTGTAGAATACACCCAGAGTTGAGAACGTTGACCAGAGTTGTGGGGGTCACGAGACGTCATTGACAGACCCACTGAAGATAGGGAACACATGAGTGAGTGTGTGAATAACCAACGCAGGTCGTAGGTTATTGTGTGCAGAACATCGAGTGATTGAATCCTATCGAGTGTGCTAAAGGCGATTGTCCGGTCGTTTCGCGGACAGACGATTGCCAGATTGAGGTCAACAAGCTCAAGAGGCTGATCGGTCATTGGTAAGACTGACGGTCAGAGAGGTAATTGTTCGGTAGGACGGACATTATTTCAGAGTATGATTGGGACAGATGCGAGTGAGAACAAGTGAATTAGAAAGGAGGGGAACTGCTGCGAGCGGAGGAAAAGTGACGTCAGACAAGTGCCGCGCTGCGATAGGCCGGTTGGTGTGAGCCGCGCTGGGATTGGTGGATTGAAATCAGGAAGTAAAAGCGGACATTTTGAGTGCAAATACAAAGTTGATTCATCATGAAATGTTTTAAAGCTTTACGGGAACTTTGTAGAGGTGATAGACATGTGGTTGTTCGGGAAGGAGAGGAAGCTCCTCCCGAGGACACACCAGCACATTATATGGCAAAGAATGTAGGATTGCATACTATAATTTGGCTTGAGAATTGGCATAAAATGACAGAAGCAGAAGGAGAATTGTCGTTCCCTCGATATGGTACTTTCAGGTTAGAGGTGCTGTACCAGCTAAAAAGTGTAATGGCTTCATTACGACCACTACCTAGACCAACACAGTTTGAGGCACTACATGCGTGGATAAGAGCAGCGTATGATAGGAAGAAGGACAGATGTCAAGAAAGGGTGAAGAAATCGGTCAGGGCATTTCAAGATGCAAGGTGGGATGCATTGGAGAAAAGGTGGAGAGTGGAAACGATCGAAGGAGATAAGTTGTACCCATTGTTAGTACAAAACGGGAAAATAATAAGAATCGATGAGGACGACAGTGATCTAGATGACAGCTTGTTGGATAGGATGTTGGCAGAGAGGCCACCACCATTTAATCCAGATTCAGAAGAGGGAAAGACGACCCCAGCAGTGGCAATAGTTGATGAAAGCCAGAACCAGACTAGCATGAGAGTAGTGGGAAGGATTTCCACAGGAACGGAGGGGGCAACGGCGTCTATGATAACACAGCCTCCTGCGGGGAACACAAGATTACCGGACTCCTTGACAGTACCGGTTACCATTGGCCCTATAGTACCGGTATACGACCCAGACCGAGTGAGAGCAGGGAGTTCCGTACCGATGAGAAGGGAGGAAGGAAACAGTGAGAGTGGGAATGGGTTTGGAGTGAGGGTGGTTCATTTCCCAAGACCAATGGAGACAAGTACGCCGTTACCGGCTACTGCGGACTCTTCCTTCAGGAGAGAAGAGGAGAGACCAGAAAGACCGAGGTCTTTGCGGGAATCTAAGTCAGCTTTGAGGGAGTGGACACCAACAGTAACGAACCAAGAGGATAGGATGCAAGGAGATAGGGCACAGAACGTCTCGGAAGACAGACCAAGTTCCAGGAATATGATGGAAGGGAATAGGTCGCAAGGACAGAATAGCAACTGTGATGAACGGGATGGTTCGGGTTGTCGAGAAGTACTGAGGAGTGCAGTACAGGCAAGGTTGCTAGACGTAGTGAGGTTGAAAGCAGAGGTAGACGAAATGATTAATGGAGGTCTGCCCTTGGAAAGGATAGAAATTTATGGATCAGATGAGCTGCTGTTTGTAGCAAAAGATGTAACTCGAAAAGCTAGAATGGCACATGATAGATTGAAGGAATTGGCCAAAAGATATGAGGTGGACCTGAACAAAACTAAAGCGTTACAGGGACCACATAGATTACAGTACAGTGATCAGGAGCTGGAGGAGAAAAGAATAACAGGATTAAGAACACACACCAGAGACCTGATTATAGGAATGAGAATATGGATTTTGTTGGACAAATGGGAAGAAAGGTGGTCCAAAAAGAAACCAGTAAAGAGAGCAGAAGGGGAAACGCCGCCGCCAGGAGGGGGGCGACGGGTGTTGGAAATTTTCCTTTACGGGAAGTACAGAATGGAGGGTACGTGCATGTGCCGTGGAATAGAGGTGATTTAGCTGCATTTACAAATGATTTTCCTCGGCTGAGGGAAAAACCGGTGGAGTGGTACAAACAGGTTGAGCGGTTTGTGAAAATTTCAAAAGTATTGTGGATTGATTTGAACACTTTGTTTGACATAGTGGTACCGGGAGATTTGTGGACAGCTTGTAAAGTCGCTATTGAGTGGCCGACTTCGGAACCGGATAGAGAGGCGGTTACAAACGGTCCATCACCACTAGTCATGAAAAAGTATGAGCAGGTGATTACATGGTTGAAATTGAAGATTTCACCTCAGGATATAGATTGGGTTAAGATAGATCGGACTGTACAGGAACCCAAGGAAACGGTGCATGAATATTATGAAAGACTTTTGCAAGCTTTTAAACAGTATAGTGGGTTGGATATCTTGGACCCCAAGGATATGGGACAGTTTGTCTCAAAGTTTGTACTGGGTCTGAGAGTGGAAATCAGCCTCATGATACAGCACCATTTGATCTGCTGGCAGAACAAGCCACTAGATGAAATATTGCGGTATGCGAGATACTGTAGTGATGAGGTGGAATCGAAACATCGAAAGCTAAAAGACAAATTGATGCTCGTCCAGATGCAGACAGCACAGAGTCAGCCTAGTGGAGGGACCTTAGGAAGAAAGCAAGGAAATTTCCAGGGAAACCAGAATGGGCAGGTACAGGGAAAGGGAAAACCTGTAGACCCCAAGACAGGAGTGGACGTGGCCACATTGAAGAAGACCACTGCGTGTCATCTTTGTCGCCAGGTCGGACATTGGAAACGCGAGTGTCCTTTGAACCCAGCTAATCAGTTGCAGGAAGAGGAAGAGGAAGAGGGGGCTCAGGCACCCGCGCAAGAGGTAGTTAACACAATAACGAGGCCTAGAACGATGAAAGGGGGGGTTTACAATTCTCACGCCCAGGTTCCCCAAGCTCCAAGGATTTCACAAGGAACACGAACGTACCAACAGATGCCCCTGTTCGAAGGTTACGATGAGGATAGCTTAGACCCTTTATCCTGACGGTGCCTGAGGGGGAGGAAGACTGCACACTTGGAGCGGTCTTGGAGGTGGACCAGAGAGGACCTTTGTGGAGGCAGAGATTGAGGGCAATCCTGCAACACTTTTGGTTGATACTGGTGCTACCCGGTCTACTGTAAGATCAGCAGTAGTCCCTAACCTACCCCTCTCGGGACAATCAATCCAGGTTGTTGGAGTAGCGAACAAGAAAATAAGCAGCCCATTGACAGAACCGATCTTAGTAAAGATAGGTACTTTCCAAACTAGACATCAGTTTGTAGTGTGTGATACGAGTCCAGTTTGTCTTTTGGGAAGAGATTTGTTGTGCAAGTTGAACTGCACGATTTATTGTACGCCCAATGGAGTAGAGGTCCAGACGAGAGATGACGATGCTGACTTTAAGATTACCAATCAGCATTTATGTATAGATCTGTACCCAATGGTGACTGTGGAAGAACTTCCACACGATCTGAGAGACGCAGTGTCGCCTGTGGTGTGGGATTTCGCAGGCGATGAAATAGGTCTAATCCGAGGGGTTGAACCAGTGCGGATAGAGGTGAAACAGAATGTTGATTTCCCTAGGACACCTCAATACAACCTGTAGCCAGAAACGATTGCAGGGATAAGACCTGTGATCAAGACCTTTATTGAGAAAGGCATTCTGAAAGAGATTAGAGGTAGCCCCTGTAATTCACCCATTATGGGACTACAGAAACCGAGCGGGAAGTACAGGATCGTGCAAGACCTGCGAAAGGTCAACACGATAGTTGTCCCTTGTTGTCCAGTGGTACCGAATCCTTCAGTAATACTGTTCCAGATCCCATGTGAAGCCGAGTGGTTTACGGTTATCGATTTGTGTCAAGCCTTCTTTTCGATACCGCTCCACGAGGAAAGCCAATTTCTTTTGCGTTCAGGCTAGAAAATCGCGTGTTAACATGGTGTCGTATCCCTCAAGGGTATACGGAAAGTCCATCGATCTTTAACCAGATCCTGAAGAAGAACCTTGAAAGTCTTGTGTTGCCGCAGAACTCAGTTCTCGTGCAGTACATAGATGACTTGCTCATTGCCTCAGAAACAGAAGATGCTTGCAGAATTGACACAGTAGCCTTGTTGAATCACTTAGCAGAGAACGGACATAAGGTGTCCCCGAACAAGTTGCAGTACTGTCTGAATGAGGTACAGTACTTGGGACACAGATTGGAGAAAGGCAAGAGGAAGGTGTCACCAGATCGAATTGAGGCAATAATGAGCATGGCAGTACCCACTACACAGAGAGAAGTTAGGATGTTTCTGGGAATGGTTGGCTATTGTCGACAGTGGATTCCTAGTTTCTCCTTGAGAGCAAAGCCTCTGCAGAGGCTTACACACAAGGATGTGAGTGATCCGGTACCATGGGACGAGGAGTGCATGGTGTCATTCCTGAAGCTGAGAGATGATTTGTGCAGGGCTCCCGCACTGGGGATGCCAGATTACAACAAGGCCTTTTCATTGTTCTGTTATGAGAGGGAAGGATGTGCATTAGCAGTGTTAGCTCAGAACCATGGAGGTGTCCGTAGACCAGTTGCCTACTTTTCAGCTACTTTAGATCCAGTAGCTTCTGCGTTGCCCGGATGTCTAAGATCCGTTGCTGCAACAGGTGTCAGCATTGAAAGATGTGAAAGCATTGTAATGGGACATCCATTGACTGTACATGTGCCACATTCGGTTGAGTTATTGATGACCAGGACCAAGACCCAGCACCTAACGAATAATAGGTTAACGAGGTACGAGCAAGTCATACTTGCCGCAGAGAATGTGACTCTGAAAAGGTGCTCCGTCTTGAACCCTGCGACATTGATGCCTATACCGAACACAGATGATGAAGATTGTGAGGACCATGATTGTCTCGATGTGACCGAACTTTGCACCAAACCGAGACCTGACATTGTCGATGAACGACTGACTGACCCAGATGAAATTTTCTTTGTCGATGGTTCATGCTTAAGAGACAGTGTGGGGCAATTGAAAGCAGCATTTGCTGTATGTACCATTTCAGGAGTGGTCGAGGCTGCTTGCCTAGAAGGAGTACGCTCCGCGCAGGTAGCTGAGATCATTGCCTTGACCCGTGCCTGTTTGGCCGCTGATCGAATTCGAATCACGATTTACACAGACAGCCAATATGGCTTTGGCGTGGTGCATGACTTCGGGCAGTTATGGTCTCAGAGGGGATTTTTGACATCATCTGGCTCACCCATTCGTAATGGAGAATATGTAAGACAATTGTTAGATGCATTACAGCATCCGAAAGAAATTGCTGTGGTAAAATGCTCAGCCCATGGGAAGGGGGAGGACTTTGTATCCTTGGGTAATAACTATGCGGATGAAGTAGCCCGCTTCTGTGCAGAACAAGGATGCATATTCACAGGCAGAGAGATAGAAGAGAGCCAAGAAGGAACCGATCTCAGCATAATGTTGGCCATGGCAGACACTTTCGAAGAGCTTAAGAGATTGCAGGATGAAGTTTCAGTACAGGATAGAGAGGGATGGATCAAAGCTGGGTGCGAGAGAGGAGATGTGGATGTGTGGGTATCCAACGATGGGAGAGCCGTGTTGCCTGAGGAATTGCTGAGTCCGATGGCAAGACTGATACATGGACAGGCACACCTTGGTAGAGACGCAATGGTGCGAGTGTTTAGACAGACGTGGTATAACCCACGGTTCCGAGCAATGGCTGAGATGGTATGCCAGAGGTGTGTTACGTGTCAACAGATGAATGCTGGAAAGAAAACTGTAGTTACATTGAGTCACATTGGAAGGTCGGGAGGGCCCTTCAATCGAATACAGTTGGATTTCGTGGAGATGCCTAGGTGCAATGGATTGAGGTACATTTTAGTGCTAGTATGTGTATTCTCACGGTGGGTGGAGGCTTACCCCACACGCAGGTGTGACACTCTCACAGTGGCTAAATTACTGTTGAGGGAGCTCATCCCTAGATTCGGGATCCCGACCTCTTTGGAATCAGATAGAGGAGGGCACTTCCATAGCGAAATCATGAAGTTGCTTTGTGCTGCATTGAACATAGACCAGAGACTTCATTGTAGTTACAGACCAGAAGCTTCTGGGATGGTGGAACAAGTTAATGGAACTTTGAAAGCCCGGATGGCAAAAATGTGTTCTTCGACATCCCTGCAATGGCCCGATGCCTTGCCTTTGGTGCTAATGAGCATGCGAAGTGTCCCAGACAGAAAGACTGGGTTGTCCCCCCATGAAATACTAATGGGGAGGGCAATGAGACTGCCAGCAGTACCAGCTACAGCCTTGATAAACATCACAGATGATTTGATTCTTGATTATTGTAAAGGACTCTCTGATGTGGTCCGTTCTGTATCCCAGCAGGTGCAAGCAGCAGTGGTCCCAGCCTCGAGTGATCTATGCCACGACTTGTGTCCCGGTGACTGGGTACTCGTCCGAAAGCACGTGAGGAAGAGTTGCTTGGATGCCCGCTGGCGTGGCCCGTATCAGGTGATACTTATCACGAACACAGCAGTGAAGTGTGGAGGATTGCCGAACTGGGTGCATGCTTCCCATACCCGCAGAGTTCCAGCACCCTTGGAAGAAACAGCTCCTCTCGTAAATGAAAATCCAGCTGATGTGGCAGGGCCACATGGGAGGACAAGTCAAGCTGTAAGGGTCGCTGACACAGTTGGTGGTGTACTAGAGCAAGCTGAAGGGGGTTTCCACAGTTCGAACCCTGACTCAGACACCGAGGACAGAAACGGTGCAGTGGGCGGAGAAGAGTCAGATTCAGCAGAAAGAGGAAGTAGTGCACTGGGTATAGAAGGGGAAGGCAGACGATCGATCAGAAGTGCAGAAGGTTGGCCTGAAAGACAGAGGCGACTGAACCTGAGGTTAGCACCTGAAAGAGACCTAGCTCCAGTGTCTGAAGTATCTGAAACAGAAGCAAGTGACGAAGGCCAAGCACAAGACAGTCGGCGAAGGTCAAAGAGAACAAGAGTGCCTTGTCGCAGATACTCTACCCCTGAGTGGACTTACACTGTGTTTGATGCAGGGGGTGGTGAGTACGGGAAGACTGAGGTCAGTGCAAGTGGTCAGTCGGAGCCCGAATGTGGTGGTGAAGGTGGTGCTGCGGATGCCAGGGCTCGAGATAGAAGGAACACTGACACTCACGGTTCCGAATCCCCGCTTCTGAGTGAAGTCCGAAACTTGCTTTTGCATCGACTCGAATTTCCGCCTTTTGGAGTTGAGCCGTTTTCACATGAAGTGCTGATTTTGCGTCTTGAACTTTTGTATCACGTTCTGGTCTTGCTCAATGAGGATCTCATTGTGGATCAGTTATGAACTGTAAATAAAAGTCTAAAAGAAGAAGATAACCTAGGTCCGAGTGGAAGAAGAATAAACTTAGGGACTTTCCACAGAAGAGGAACGAAAACTAAGGGAAATCTTTTTCTGGACTGTGTAAATAAGTTTGTGATCGGAAAGGGAAAGTCCGGAGATTTCATGGTTGCTCGAACTGGTTAAGCAAGTCACTAATAAAGGACAGAGACTTTTTCAGAGTTCTTTGCGATAACCAAGACTTTTTGAGAACTTTCGAAACCATGGAGCCGGGAGATCCCAATCGCAGATCAAAGTGGATTGTAGGCATCCTTATAAGTAGTGTAATAATCTCTATAATCATAGTAGTTATAGTCTCATACACTGGTTCGCATGAGCAGGAAGTAGAGGAGGTGACAGGGACACCTACACCTATCACACCTAGTCAGAAGGGGGTAGACAGGGCAGCTGATAGAGCTTTGTTATTAGAAGAAAGTCGTAGATTACATGTAGATTTATCTAAAGGGGATTTTAAGTTGAATGCATATGCTAAGTTGTTGTATGAGTATGTTGACGTGATGGATGCGAAAGATTGTTGTGTGTATGCAGTTGCCTACTTCGGTGGATGAGGGTATTAGGTATCACCATCTTCCACTGACTTATGGTATTTCATGTAGTCTTTTGCTTAGTTTGTTTTATGAGAGAGAGCAGTTAGAGTATTTCTTTTCCAATTTCGACGCAGTGCTTCCTGAAGTCCCAGCTTACAAGCATTTGAATAAGTATGACTATTATAAGACCGAGGACAGACTGAGGAAGTACTTCATACCGAGTTTGGAATTGGATACAGCATTCGCTCACAGAAACAATCTGACTTGTTTGATGTCGGATGTAGAGAGAAAGTTCGTAGATCAAGTTGAAGATAGGTATAGAAAGCTGACTGAATCCCGAGATTACGGGCATCACAGGACAGATTGGACAGAGGAAGAACAGTTGCATAAGACCAGGGGAAGCTATGGTCCTATAGCGTTAGATAAGGAGCAGAGGGGTAAGTTGTGTATAAGGCGTTATCAGACTTACTACGAAAAGGTTCCAGTGGGACAAAGTACTTGTGATCACGTTTTCACCATGGCAGATGTGGCAAAGGATTTTCTCCAAGGTCCTGTACAAGTGATACCTACGGTGTATTACGTATGTGGGAAGAATGCTTATGTGAGGTTGCCTGCAAATTGGTATGGAACATGTTATTTGTCAATAATATTTCCAAAGATTTACCATACAGAGGATTTAAATCTTCTAGAGGGTGGAGAGCATTCAAGAACGAGAAGAGCTGCAAGTGCAGGGATCGTTGTGGGGGATATCTTTGGAGCCATGATACCTAGTCTAGGGGTAGTCTTGAATGACGTGAAGATCCGGAGGTTAGCGACTGTGGTGGATGAATTTTCGATGAACACAGCAAAGTCGTTGGTGTTGGTGGAAGGAGAGATGTTGTCGATAAGGGGAATGGTTTTGCAGAATCGCCTTGCTTTGGATGTCCTATTGGCAAAAGAGGGCGGAGTCTGTAAAATGTTGAAGGTTCAAGAGTGCTGCACTTATATACCAGACCGTAGCAAGGATCTGGAGAAATATATAAGTAACATCACTATGATCCACACAAAGATAGCGGATTTGACCGAAGAAGGGGCCTGGGAAAAGGTCGGAAAGGGTTTTGGTCAAGTGGGAGGTTGGTTTGCGAACCTAGGAAAGGGTTTCCTTGGGTACTTCCTGAGACCACTTCTTATTTTGGTGGTTTGTGTGGCTGGCTTGTGGATTGTGATCAAGGCCTACAAGTGGTATCGAGCAGGCCGAGTCAAGAGAGCTTTGAGGGAAAATGACATGAAGTTGGCAAGACTGCAGGACAATCAGTATCAAAGGCTCAAGAGCATGGAGAAATTTAGATCAGGGAAGATGGCAACAAGTTCTGTTTAGGTCGGTTCTTTCTCCAAGGGAGTAAGTAGAGTGAAATGTGATGACAGGAGTCATCAAAGGGGGAACTGATAGAGCGAAATGTTCTTGTGAATTGTAGGGGTGCATCATAATCACTGATAGGCCGCACTCAACTTGTATTTAGACATATATTCGTATATTAAGTTTCATATTCATGTATGTTTAGTAAAGAATGAATAGTTTGCTGAGACAAAGCGAATCAGCAGCATAATGGTGTTAGGATATTGATGTAATGTAATGCTTATTGAATTGTGTGAACGCAATGCATAGGGGAATTAGTTCGTGTGTGTAACGTAATTGCAGTAGTTTAAACGTGCACCATATTAAAGTTGCACATGTAATTCAGTGTTTGCATATGAATCATAATGAAAATGCTTATAGGGAAACATAAGATGTGTGGTTAAAAGTTATATGTAAAGGCCTGACTACATATATGCTTAGGGAAGGCCTGGTATATTCTTATGTTAGCTTATATTGTAGGCCGAGAAAAGTTTCTCTTGGTAAGGCTCTCTGGGCACAAACGGTAGATTTAATTTCCACAGTAGAAGGTTTCTGTTGAAAGTATCTTTCGTTGCAGGTGCAAGGACACATGTCTCGTTAGCAAGACTAACTCTTTGTTTTCGAAAGCTAGAGAGAGGGGAGGCATGGTACAGGGAGTGAAAAGGAATGTAGGGATGATACTTTCGGCGGAGAAGGTGCCTGGGTCTCAAGGTCATCACAACCGTCCAGGATGAAGTAACCGTTTCGATGGAAAAGCACAAGAAAGAAGACCTGGCCAAGGAGGCGTGACAAAGGCGTGTACAATTGTATTGTGGTTTTGTATTAGGGATAGTGCCCTGAGGGAGGAGGACAGAGAAGCGGTATGGGAGACCTGAGAGAAGGACAGAGCTGAGCTTAGGTACTATGTGATTGCACTTCTTAGGAAGTCTTCACAGCTGACACCTTTTATTCACTCTTGCCTGGTAAATCGTTATGCAGGGATGTCACTTAGCGTTAGTGTAGGGACAGCAATTGATATTAAGCTTGTTTAGGCCAATGAAGAGTAACTTAGAAATAGGAGCAATCATAGTCTGGTTGATCCTTCTAGAACTTTCTATTCTCCTTATCCTGAGTCGGATGAGATTTCTGCGTAGATTATTATTTGTATTAGTGCCCATCTATTTCTTTAACCTCGTGTTGAGGTGCTTGCACGTTCAGTTATTCTTGGCGATAATAAATTCTCAAACTTGAATTCGGAGTCAGTGGTCCTTCCAGACTAAATGAATGCTGTTATATAACCAGATGAGATTCTCTCCTTTACACTATTCAACAGGTAAAAAGATCTTGGCGACCAGAAGGTTCTTATAGATAATTAGATAAGAATCGGCGTTATCAGTCTTACCCCTTCAGGTTGCTTCTCTGAACATATGGTACCCAATGTGCAGGTGCCGCAACTCTCGCCGGACACGTTCAGCACATTTCACAGATGCCACCGAGACCCGACTCAATAATATCTGCTGGATCCATGATTTAGCGGGATCCCGCTCTTCGCTTAATCATCTGGATCACTCAAAATAGTAGGGAAGAAGTGCCAGAGATCTGCACCAGCCCTGCAAGGGTTCCTTCTATGTGTGGGTGATTCAAATCATGTGACTGTTAACACTGGAGAGTGTCTTCCACCTACCCCACAGTCATTGGCTCCATCGCCGCACATCCCAACGTAGTAACTGCGAAGGAATGGAGAAGAGGACAGATGGTGAACATATGCTCTCATAGGCAACCATGGACTAGCAACATTCATTCTTCATTTTCGCTTGTGGCTTTTAACATTTTACCATGTTCATTCAAAGCATTTCATGCCTTACAAGCCACATTTTAGGAGTACAGATAGTGTAGTCAAGAACAAATCTCTGTGTGAATCAAACTTTCAAAGGAAACTGGAGTCGAATTTCAGACATTTCTCTAGGAGGTCAAAAGCTGTAAACAGGATTTCTTGCTCTTTCAGGACAATTTTGTATTACATGGAAGGTCACAGACATGTATGAGGGCTCTTGTCATGTGTGAGGTTGGATCCCCCACACACATGAAGCATTGCCACTACAAAGATGCAGGCATGTGGGCCCTGGAGAGAGCACTTGGGTGCACATGCTACAAACTTGTTTTGCAGCTTTATGCAAACAAAAACTGCCTTCTCTCTGTGCTGCTGGAACATTGTAGCAGAGCAGCCTAGGGTTCAAAGGTCAGGCCTAAGGAAGAAGGGTTCAAAGGTCAGTTCTTAGGAAGAAACTCCAAGTTGTAGATGCAAGGAGCTGGACATGCACTGCTGGGGGGGGGGGGCTGATGCAGGTCAGTCTCCTCTCTCCTGACTGTACTGAGAGGCACAGGCTCTCCGCACAATCAGTGTATAGTGGGCAATACAGGGGTAAAGTCCAGCCTCTGTTTATGAAGAGCAGAGGGGGGTGGGGAGGGAAAAGGGAGAACCAAGGAGAGAAATTAGATAGAGAAAAGGCGTGATGAAGACATTGGAGCCAGAAAAATAAGGACTGAGAAGAAATTCAGAGAGAATACCTGAGGGCATAAAAGGAGAGAGGAGGGACAAAGGTGGAAGAAACAAGGAATAAAAACAAAGAGGACGACGAGCTGGGTGGAAGGAGAGGGAAAATGAAGATGTGAGAAGAGAAAACATGGAGAAGAGATAAAAAGATAGAAAGGCAGGGAGGAGTGCTGCGGGGGCAAGAAGGACTGAAGAGAAAGAAGTATGAGAGACAGAAGAAGGTATGAGGGCAGGGAAAGGAAGCAGAAGGGCTGAAGAGAATGAGAGACAGAAGACGGTATGAGGGCAGGGAAAGGAAGCAGAAGGACTGAAGAGAATTATGAGAGACAGAAGAAGGTATGAGGGCAGGGAAAGGAAGCAGAAGGGCTGAAGAGAATGAGAGACAGAAGAAGGTATGAGGGCAGGGAAAGGAAGCAGAAGGGCTGAAGAGAATGAGAGACAGAAGACGCTATGAGGGCAGGGAAAGGAAGCAGAAGGACTGAAGAGAATTATGAGAGACAGAAGAAGGTATGAGGGCAGGGAAAGGAAGCAGAAGGGCTGAAGAGAATTATGAGAGACAGAAGAAGGTATGAGGGCAGGGAAAGGAAGCGAAAGAGCTGAAGAGAATTATGAGAGACAGAAGAAGGTATGAGGGCAGGGAAAGGAAGTAGAAGGGCTGAAGAGAATTATGAGAGACAGAAGAAGGTATGAGGGCAGGGAAAGGAAGCAGAAGAGCTGAAGAGAATTATGAGAGACAGAAGAAGGTATGAGGGCAGGGAAAGGAAGCAGAAGGGCTGAAGAGAATTATGAGAGACAGAAGAAGGTATGAGGGCAGGGAAAGGAAGCGAAAGAGCTGAAGAGCAAGAAGTAGGAGAGACAGAAGAATGTATGAGGGCAGGGAAAGGAAGCAGAAGGACTGAAGAGAAAGAAGTATGAGAGACAGAAGAAGGTATGAGGGCAGGGAAAGGAAGCAGAAGAGCTGAAGGGAAAGAAGTATGAGAGGCAAAAGAAGGTATGAGGGGCGGGAAAGGAAGCAAAAGAGCTTAAGAGAATTATGAGAGACAGAAGAAGGTATGAGGGGCGGGAAAGGAAGCAAAAGAGCTGAAGAGAATTATGAGAGACAGAAGAAGGTATGAGGGCAGGGAAAGGAAGCGAAAGAGCTGAAGAGAATTATGAGAGACAGAAGAAGGTATGAGGGCAGGGAAAGGAAGCGAAAGAGCTGAAGAGAATTATGAGAGACAGAAGAAGGTATGAGGGCAGGGAAAGGAAGCAGAAGGGCTGAAGAGAATGAGAGACAGAAGACGGTATGAGGGCAGGGAAAGGAAGCAAAAGAGCTGAAGAGAATTATGAGAGACAGAAGAAGGTATGAGGGCAGGGAAAGGAAGCAGAAGGGCTGAAGAGAATTATGAGAGACAGAAGAAGGTATGAGGGCAGGGAAAGGAAGCAAAAGAGCTGAAGAGAATTATGAGAGACAGAAGAAGGTATGAGGGGCAGGGAAAGGAAGCGAAAGAGCTGAAGAGAATTATGAGAGACAGAAGAAGGTATGAGGGCAGGGAAAGGAAGCGAAAGAGCTGAAGAGAATTATGAGAGACAGAAGAAGGTATGAGGGCAGGGAAAGGAAGCGAAAGAGCTGAAGAGAATTATGAGAGACAGAAGAAGGTATGAGGGCAGGGAAAGGAAGCAGAAGGGCTGAAGAGAATTATGAGAGACAGAAGAAGGTATGAGGGCAGGGAAAGGAAGCAAAAGAGCTGAAGAGAATTATGAGAGACAGAAGAAGGTATGAGGGCAGGGAAAGGAAGCAGAAGGGCTGAAGAGAATTATGAGAGACAGAAGAAGGTATGAGGGCAGGGAAAGGAAGCAGAAGAGCTGAAGAGAATTATGAGAGACAGAAGAAGGTATGAGGGCAGGGAAAGGAAGCAGAAGGGCTGAAGAGAATTATGAGAGACAGAAGAAGGTATGAGGGCAGGGAAAGGAAGCGAAAGAGCTGAAGAGAATTATGAGAGACAGAAGAAGGTATGAGGGGCAGGGAAAGGAAGTAGAAGGGCTGAAGAGAATTATGAGAGACAGAAGAAGGTATGAGGGCAGGGAAAGGAAGCAGAAGAGCTGAAGAGAATTATGAGAGACAGAAGAAGGTATGAGGGCAGGGAAAGGAAGCAGAAGGGCTGAAGAGAATTATGAGAGACAGAAGAAGGTATGAGGGCAGGGAAAGGAAGCAGAAGAGCTGAAGAGAATTATTAGAGACAGAAGAAGGTATGAGGGCAGGGAAAGGAAGCAGAAGGGCTGAAGAGAATTATGAGAGACAGAAGAAGGTATGAGGGCAGGGAAAGGAAGCGAAAGAGCTGAAGAGCAAGAAGTAGGAGAGACAGAAGAATGTATGAGGGCAGGGAAAGGAAGCAGAAGGACTGAAGAGAAAGAAGTATGAGAGACAGAAGAAGGTATGAGGGCAGGGAAAGGAAGCAGAAGGACTGAAGAGAAAGAATTATGAGAGACAGAAGAAGGTATGAGGGCAGGGAAAGGAAGCAGAAGAGCTGAAGAAAATTATGAGAGACAGAAGAAGGTATGAGGGCAGGGAAAGGAAGCAGAAGAGCTGAAGAGAATTATGAGAGACAGAAGAAGGTATGAGGGCAGGGAAAGGAAGCAGAAGGGCTGAAGAGAATTATGAGAGACAGAAGAAGGTATGAGGGCAGGGAAAGGAAGCAGAAGAGCTGAAGAGAATTATGAGAGACAGAAGAAGGTATGAGGGCAGGGAAAAGGAAGCAGAAGGGCTGAAGAGAATTATGAGAGACAGAAGAAGGTATGAGGGCAGGGAAAGGAAGCAGAAGAGCTGAAGAGAATTATGAGAGACAGAAGAAGGTATGAGGGCAGGGAAAGGAAGCAGAAGGGCTGAAGAGAATTATGAGAGACAGAAGAAGGTATGAGGGCAGGGAAAGGAAGCGAAAGAGCTGAAGAGCAAGAAGTAGGAGAGACAGAAGAATGTATGAGGGCAGGGAAAGGAAGCAGAAGGACTGAAGAGAAAGAAGTATGAGAGACAGAAGAAGGTATGAGGGCAGGGAAAGGAAGCAGAAGAGCTGAAGGGAAAGAAGTATGAGAGGCAAAAGAAGGTATGAGGGCAGGGAAAGGAAGCAAAAGAGCTTAAGAGAATTATGAGAGACAGAAGAAGGTATGAGGGGCGGGAAAGGAAGCAAAAGAGCTGAAGAGAATTATGAGAGACAGAAGAAGGTATGAGGGCAGGGAAAGGAAGCGAAAGAGCTGAAGAGAATTATGAGAGACAGAAGAAGGTATGAGGGCAGGGAAAGGAAGCAAAAGAGCTTAAGAGAATTATGAGAGACAGAAGAAGGTATGAGGGCAGGGAAAGGAAGCAGAAGAGCTGAAGAGAATTATGAGAGAGAAGAAGGTATGAGGGCAGGGAAAGGAAGCAGAAGAGCTGAAGAGAATTATGAGAGACAGAAGAAGGTATGAGGGCAGGGAAAGGAAGCAGAAGGGCTGAAGAGAATTATGAGAGACAGAAGAAGGTATGAGGGCAGGGAAAGGAAGCAGAAGAGCTGAAGAGAATTATGAGAGACAGAAGAAGGTATGAGGGCAGGGAAAGGAAGTAGAAGGGCTGAAGAGAATTATGAGAGACAGAAGAAGGTAATGAGGGCAGGGAAAGGAAGCAGAAGAGCTGAAGAGAATTATGAGAGACAGAAGAAGGTATGAGGGCAGGGAAAGGAAGCAGAAGGGCTGAAGAGAATTATGAGAGACAGAAGAAGGTATGAGGGCAGGGAAAGGAAGCGAAAGAGCTGAAGAGCAAGAAGTAGGAGAGACAGAAGAATGTATGAGGGCAGGGAAAGGAAGCAGAAGGACTGAAGAGAAAGAAGTATGAGAGACAGAAGAAGGTATGAGGGCAGGGAAAGGAAGCAGAAGAGCTGAAGGGAATTATGAGAGACAGAAGAAGGTATGAGGGCAGGGAAAGGAAGCAGAAGAGCTGAAGAGAATTATGAGAGACAGAAGAAAGGTATGAGGGGCGGGAAAGGAAGCAAAAGAGCTGAAGAGCAAGAAGTATGAGAGACAGAAGAATGTATGAGGGCAGGGAAAGGAAGCAGAAGGACTGAAGAGAAAGAAGTATGAGAGACAGAAGAAGGTATGAGGGCAGAGAAAGGAAGCAAAAGAGCTGAAGAGAATTATGAGAGACAGAAGAAGGTATGAGGGGCGGGGAAAGGAAGCAAAAGAGCTGAAGAGAATTATGAGAGACAGAAGAAGGTATGAGGGCAGGGAAAGGAAGCGAAAGAGCTGAAGAGAATTATGAGAGACAGAAGAAGGTATGAGGGCAGGGAAAGGAAGCAGAAGGGCTGAAGAGAATTATGAGAGAGAAGGAGGTATGAGGGCAGGGAAAGGAAGCAGAAGAGCTGAAGAGAATTATGAGAGACAGAAGAAGGTATGAGGGCAGGGAAAGGAAGCAGAAGAGCTGAAGAGAATTATGAGAGACAGAAGAAGGTATGAGGGCAGGGAAAGGAAGCAGAAGAGCTGAAGAGAATTATGAGAGACAGAAGAAGGTATGAGGGCAGGGAAAGGAAGCAGAAGGGCTGAAGAGAATTATGAGAGACAGAAGAAGGTATGAGGGCAGGGAAAGGAAGCAGAAGGGCTGAAGAGAATTATGAGAGACAGAAGAAGGTATAGAGGGCAGGGAAAAGGAAGCAGAAGAGCTGAAGAGAATTATGAGAGACAGAAGAAGGTATGAGGGCAGGGAAAGGAAGCGAAAGAGCTGAAGAGCAAGAAGTAGGAGAGACAGAAGAATGTATGAGGGCAGGGAAAGGAAGCAGAAGGACTGAAGGGAAAGAAGTATGAGAGACAGAAGAAGGTATGAGGGCAGGGAAAGGAAGCAGAAGAGCTGAAGGGGAAAGAAGTATGAGAGGCAAAAGAAGGTATGAGGGCAGGGAAAGGAAGCAAAAGAGCTTAAGAGAATTATGAGAGACAGAAGAAGGTATGAGGGGCGGGAAAGGAAGCAAAAGAGCTGAAGAGAATTATGAGAGACAGAAAGAAGGTATGAGGGCAGGGAAAGGAAGCGAAAGAGCTGAAGAGAATTATGAGAGACAGAAGAAGGTATGAGGGCAGGGAAAGGAAGCAAAAGAGCTGAAGGGAATTATGAGAGACAGAAGAAGGTATGAGGGCAGGGAAAGGAATTAGAAGGGCTGAAGAGAATTATGAGAGACAGAAGAAGGTATGAGGGCAGGGAAAGGAAGCAGAAGGGCTGAAGAGAATTATGAGAGACAGAAGAAGGTATGAGGGCAGGGAAAGGAAGCAGAAGAGCTGAAGAGAATTATGAGAGACAGAAGAAGGTATGAGGGCAGGGAAAGGAAGTAGAAGGGCTGAAGAGAATTATGAGAGACAGAAGAAGGTATGAGGGCAGGGAAAGGAAGCAGAAGAGCTGAAGAGAATTATGAGAGACAGAAGAAGGTATGAGGGCAGGGAAAGGAAGCAGAAGGGCTGAAGAGAATTATGAGAGACAGAAGAAGGTATGAGGGCAGGGAAAGGAAGTAGAAGGGCTGAAGAGAATTATGAGAGACAGAAGAAGGTATGAGGGCAGGGAAAAGAAGCAGAAGAGCTGAAGAGAATTATGAGAGACAGAAGAAGGTATGAGGGCAGGGAAAGGAAGCAGAAGGGCTGAAGAGAATTATGAGAGACAGAAGAAGGTATGAGGGCAGGGAAAGGAAGCGAAAGAGCTGAAGAGCAAGAAGTAGGAGAGAGAAGAATGTATGAGGGCAGGGAAAGGAAGCAGAAGAGCTGAAGGGAAAGAAGTATGAGAGACAGAAGAAGGTATGAGGGCAGGGAAAGGAAGCAGAAGAGCTGAAGGGAAAGAAGTATGAGAGGCAAAAGAAGGTATGAGGGCAGGGAAAGGAAGCAAAAGAGCTTAAGAGAATTATGAGAGACAGAAGAAGGTATGAGAGGCGGGAAAGGAAGCAAAAGAGCTGAAGAGAATTATGAGAGACAGAAGAAGGTATGAGGGCAGGGAAAGGAAGCGAAAGAGCTGAAGAGAATTATGAGAGACAGAAGAAGGTATGAGGGCAGGGAAAGGAAGCAAAAGAGCTGAAGAGAATTATGAGAGACAGAAGAAGGTATGAGGGCAGGGAAAGGAAGCAGAAGGGCTGAAGAGAATTATGAGAGACAGAAGAAGGTATGAGGGCAGGGAAAGGAAGCAAAAGAGCTGAAGAGAATTATGAGAGACAGAAGAAGGTATGAGGGCAGGGAAAGGAAGCAGAAGGGCTGAAGAGAATTATGAGAGACAGAAGAAGGTATGAGGGCAGGGAAAGGAAGCAGAAGAGCTGAAGAGAATTATGAGAGACAGAAGAAGGTATGAGGGCAGGGAAAGGAAGCAGAAGGGCTGAAGAGAATTATGAGAGGCAGAAGAAGGTATGAGGGCAGGGAAAGGAAGCGAAAGAGCTGAAGAGCAAGAAGTAGGAGAGACAGAAGAATGTATGAGGGCAGGGAAAGGAAGAAGAAGGACTGAAGAGAAAGAAGTATGAGAGACAAAAGAAGGTATGACGGCAGGGAAAGGAAGCAGAAGAGCTGAAGGGAAAGAAGTATGAGAGGCAAAAGAAGGTATGAGGGCAGGGAAAGGAAGCAAAAGAGCTTAAGAGAATTATGAGAGACAGAAGAAGGTATGAGGGGCGGGAAAGGAAGCAAAAGAGCTGAAGAGAATTATGAGAGACAGAAGAAGGTATGAGGGCAGGGAAAGGAAGCGAAAGAGCTGAAGAGAATTATGAGAGACAGAAGAAGGTATGAGGGCAGGGAAAGGAAGCAAAAGAGCTTAAGAGAATTATGAGAGACAGAAGAAGGTATGAGGGCAGGGAAAGGAAGCAGAAGAGCTGAAGAGAATTATGAGAGAGAAGAAGGTATGAGGGCAGGGAAAGGAAGCAGAAGAGCTGAAGAGAATTATGAGAGACAGAAGAAGGTATGAGGGCAGGGAAAGGAAGCAGAAGGGCTGAAGAGAATTATGAGAGACAGAAGAAGGTATGAGGGCAGGGAAAGGAAGCAGAAGAGCTGAAGAGAATTATGAGAGACAGAAGAAGGTATGAGGGCAGGGAAAGGAAGTAGAAGGGCTGAAGAGAATTATGAGAGACAGAAGAAGGTATGAGGGCAGGGAAAGGAAGCAGAAGAGCTGAAGAGAATTATGAGAGACAGAAGAAGGTATGAGGGCAGGGAAAGGAAGCAGAAGGGCTGAAGAGAATTATGAGAGACAGAAGAAGGTATGAGGGCAGGGAAAGGAAGCGAAAGAGCTGAAGAGCAAGAAGTAGGAGAGACAGAAGAATGTATGAGGGCAGGGAAAGGAAGCAGAAGGACTGAAGAGCAAGAAGTATGAGAGACAGAAGAAGGTATGAGGGAAGGGAAAGGAAGCAGAAGAGCTGAAGGGAATTATGAGAGACAGAAGAAGGTATGAGGGCAGGGAAAGGAAGCAGAAGAGCTGAAGAGAATTATGAGAGACAGAAGAAGGTATGAGGGGCGGGAAAGGAAGCAAAAGAGCTGAAGAGCAAGAAGTAGGAGAGACAGAAGAATGTATGAGGGCAGGGAAAGGAAGCAGAAGGACTGAAGAGAAAGAAGTATGAGAGACAGAAGAAGGTATGAGGGCAGGGAAAGGAAGCAAAAGAGCTGAAGAGAATTATGAGAGACAGAAGAAGGTATGAGGGGCGGGAAAGGAAGCAAAAGAGCTGAAGAGAATTATGAGAGACAGAAGAAGGTATGAGGGCAGGGAAAGGAAGCGAAAGAGCTGAAGAGAATTATGAGAGACAGAAGAAGGTATGAGGGCAGGGAAAGGAAGCAGAAGGGCTGAAGAGAATTATGAGAGAGAAGAAGGTATGAGGGCAGGGAAAGGAAGCAGAAGAGCTGAAGAGAATTATGAGAGACAGAAGAAGGTATGAGGGCAGGGAAAGGAAGCAGAAGAGCTGAAGAGAATTATGAGAGACAGAAGAAGGTATGAGGGCAGGGAAAGGAAGCAGAAGGGCTGAAGAGAATTATGAGAGACAGAAGAAGGTATGAGGGCAGGGAAAGGAAGCAGAAGAGCTGAAGAGAATTATGAGAGACAGAAGAAGGTATGAGGGCAGGGAAAGGAAGTAGAAGGGCTGAAGAGAATTATGAGAGACAGAAGAAGGTATGAGGGCAGGGAAAGGAAGCAGAAGAGCTGAAGAGAATTATGAGAGACAGAAGAAGGTATGAGGGCAGGGAAAGGAAGCAGAAGGGCTGAAGAGAATTATGAGAGACAGAAGAAGGTATGAGGGCAGGGAAAGGAAGCAGAAGGGCTGAAGAGAATTATGAGAGACAGAAGAAGGTATGAGGGCAGGGAAAGGAAGCAGAAGAGCTGAAGGGAAAGAAGTATGAGAGGCAAAAGAAGGTATGAAGGCAGGGAAAGTAAGCAAAAGAGCTTAAGAGAATTATGAGAGACAGAAGAAGGTATGAGGGCAGGGAAAGGAAGCAAAAGAGCTTAAGAGAATTATGAGAGACAGAAGAAGGTATGAGGGGGCGGGAAAGGAAGCAAAAGAGCTGAAGAGAATTATGAGAGACAGAAGAAGGTATGAGGGCAGGGAAAGGAAGCGAAAGAGCTGAAGAGAATTATGAGAGACAGAAGAAGGTATGAGGGCAGGGAAAGGAAGCAAAAGAGCTTAAGAGAATTATGAGAGACAGAAGAAGGTATGAGGGCAGGGAAAGGAAGCAGAAGAGCTGAAGAGAATTATGAGAGACAGAAGAAGGTATGAGGGCAGGGAAAGGAAGCAGAAGAGCTGAAGAGAATTATGAGGAGACAGAAGAAGGTATGAGGGCAGGGAAAGGAAGCAGAAGGGCTGAAGAGAATTATGAGAGACAGAAGAAGGTATGAGGGCAGGGAAAGGAAGCAGAAGAGCTGAAGAGAATTATGAGAGACAGAAGAAGGTATGAGGGCAGGGGAAAGGAAGTAGAAGGGCTGAAGAGAATTATGAGAGACAGAAGAAGGTATGAGGGCAGGGAAAGGAAGCAGAAGAGCTGAAGAGAATTATGAGAGACAGAAGAAGGTATGAGGGCAGGGAAAGGAAGCAGAAGGGCTGAAGAGAATTATGAGAGACAGAAGAAGGTATGAGGGCAGGGAAAGGAAGCAGAAGGGCTGAAGAGAATTATGAGAGACAGAAGAAGGTATGAGGGCAGGGAAAGGAAGCGAAAGAGCTGAAGAGCAAGAAGTAGGAGAGACAGAAGAATGTATGAGGGCAGGGAAAGGAAGCAGAAGGACTGAAGAGAAAGAAGTATGAGAGACAGAAGAAGGTATGAGGGCAGGGAAAGGAAGCAGAAGAGCTGAAGGGAAAGAAGTATGAGAGGCAAAAGAAGGTATGAGGGCAGGGAAAGGAAGCAAAAGAGCTTAAGAGAATTATGAGAGACAGAAGAAGGTATGAGGGGCGGGAAAGGAAGCAAAAGAGCTGAAGAGAATTATGAGAGACAGAAGAAGGTATGAGGGGCGGGAAAGGAAGCAGAAGGACTGAAGAGAAAGAAGTATGAGAGGCAAAAGAAGGTATGAGGGGCGGGAAAGGAAGCAAAAGAGCTGAAGAGAATTATGAGAGACAGAAGAAGGTATGAGGGCAGGGAAAGGAAGCGAAAGAGCTGAAGAGAATTATGAGAGACAGAAGAAGGTATGAGGGCAGGGAAAGGAAGCAGAAGGGCTGAAGAGAATTATGAGAGACAAAAGAAGGTATGAGGGCAGGGAAAGGAAGCGAAAGAGCTGAAGAGAAAGAAGGTATGAGAGGCAAAAGAAGGTATGAGGGCAGGGAAAAGAAGCAGAAGGGCTGATTGAGACGGTGGAGGAAAAGGAAGCAAAAGGAGTAAATTAAGATGGTGGAAGGGCTAGGTAAGAAGTTTTACACGTAGAGGAAGACGTGAGGGAGGGCAGAAGGAAAACCACTTAGAGTTCTAATAAGACCAACTCGGGGCCCGATTTAGGGTTTGGCAGAGAGAGTTCTCTGTCGCAACAGCGACGGAGTACCCTCGCCACCACCCTCAGGTCTGCTCTCCTCATTTAGAGTTGTGCAGGCCTTCAACATGTCGATGGCGGAGACATACACCTCCGACGACCCACCAGAGAGGCGCCCGTCTGAGGTTTTGCCATTTGTGCTCCTGCCTTATTTATGGCGGGTGGACAAATGGCAAGTTTTAACTGTTCGTCACCCCCAGGTAAAAATTGGCAGAAGGGGGTCGTGAAAACTGCGAAATGAACTCCACGCCATGGGAGAAATGCGCCCTGGTGAGGAAAGCCATTGCTTTGTTTATTTATTTTTTTTAATTGCTTTGGGATTTTATTTTTGAAAATTAAAAAAAAAGTTGAAATTTTGACGGACCGCGGTGTCGATTTTCCACAGTCGTCCATCAAACTTTCAACGAATTTATAGAAAGCACTGTAAATGCAAGAAATGTCCACTGGTCTGGCAGACAACTCTAAATTTAGCTGGCTGAATATCCTCGCCATGGCGGGGGTAAAGTACATAGCCATGGGGCTGGTAGAAAATCTGTCTGCCAAACTCTATATCTCATTTTTATATAGTGCTTGCTACCACTGTTTTAAGGGTTTCAGTGCTTTAAATAATACGTTTCAACTACACATTTTGATGCCACTCAATTATCAACATCAGAAGAAAAAGGTAAATGAGATACAAAGCAAGTAAGTACTTTAAGAAATACAAGTGAACAAGAGAGTGAATGTCTGCAGTGGAGGTGATGAAGAGGGTGATGGGAGAGGGCTGAAGCGAGAGGAAAGTCCGAGGAGAAATGAAGGAGGGAGACACCCTCAGGTGAGGAGGATGCAGAGAGGCAGTCTGTAGTGAAGTTACCTCAGCATGCCAGTCAAGGTTCATCATTTTCACCTGCCCTTATTTGTAAGACCCGCGTAGCCACACCACTGTTGAATGGAATAATGAGTGGGGCTGGCCAGAGGTGACCGCCGTATGGTGGCTCTGCATGAAAAGGGCCACTGGGACCTGAAGGGCTGAGGGGAAATGATAGAGGGGGGTAATGGTACATAGGTGATAACTAACAGATTTATTTTCTACTTTATTTACGTTCTTGCTGTGTTATTAATCTGGAACTTGTTGAAATTATTTTATAAAAGCTTTCGTGGTGCAATTTCCTGTGATGCCAAAAGGGTCAATGAAAAAGGGCTAACGTACCAGGAGCAGATAAAGGGGCAAAGAGTGCCTGTGGTGGATCAGAGAGGCAAGAGGTGGGTTTCAGACCGACAGCCTTGGTACTCAGCACCAGGCATTTAATAACGCTGGTGCCAGGCTTCAGAGCAGAGCTTTGGGCACCAGCACTTACTCCTTTACAAATTAAGCACTGCCCAGAAGTGGATGGTTTGATGCGTCGGCAGGTAGAGCTGGGATGATGGATTCAGGAGCTGATGCGGCTGACACTGGTCCTAGCCCTCACCTGGGTGATTACTGGAAGGATGCATCACATTTGGTGAAGGTGATGGGTGATCGCCCGGATGAACGAGCTATCCGCACAATATGGTTTTTGTTCACGGTGCGGAGTGTGGTAAACAGTCAAAGAACAAATGTTGACGTGTTGATGGGAGGAAGGCTGGTGGTGCTTATGGCATCTGGAATGTGCCTCTGTTTTGAGCATTCGAAAGCTCATTGTAATCCATGGTTTGATGGGGGACAAGTACGGTTCTAGGGCCTGGAAGGTCATTTAGATGGTTCTTATGTGGTACTCAACCAGAATGTCCTCAGAGTGGAAGTGCGAGGTGAGACGGGGATGCATGCGGCTTCATTACAGATTGGTGGCTGATACCGGGGTGTACACTCGTACAGAGTTCGCAGTACAGATTCAAGTGCACTCTGTACAAGACCTGAACGGAGCGGGACAGGAAGGCCCTAACCTCCTGCCGCTGAGAAAGACTACAGAGAAAGGGCTTCATTTTGAGTGGGGTGGAGGTGGGACATCCCCCAAGATTAGCAGATGCGCCGTCCACCCCACTCTTGCTTCCTTCACCTCATTTAGAGACAGGGAAACTACTTGGTTTGCAGCCCCTGAATCCCAGCTGGCTCTCTGGCAGAAACCATTAGCGTGTTGTCCATCCACTAAAGGAACTCCTGTGCCCGCATAAAAGGGTCGGGCACCCCTAGGCTGATTTTCATTCCGTCAGCAACTGCCTTGCACGGCCTGCCAACACAGAAAGGGCAGAAATGCCCCTAATGCAGAGGGAGAAACCTCTTTCCTAGGTGGTTTCCAGTTTTAGGGGTTATTTCCCAAAAACAGACACAATGGCAAGCGGGCTGCATGACGTTGCATATTTGTGGAAAGTTCTCATGCCAGGTTGATGGGCGCATTTTCTGTGATAAATCCCTGCAGAGCAGGAAGGATCATATAATACACAGAGCCAACCTCCACTGGGCTGGCAGAGTAGTCATGTGTCATACCAGCAGCTTGTGGCTTGATCCGCTGTATATAAGCGGCTTCCTTAGTATGGGGGACACACGACTTGCGAGAGGCAATGACGCAAGAGCGTGATGCCAACGGTGTTAACAGGTGTGCTGCAGTGCACCAAGTCGAGGAGACCTGTCTCCAGTTATCTGCCGGGGAGACACAAGTAGACTGCTCCAGTAACATCTGCAGAGTGGTTATCACTGAGTTTGCAGTCGAATGCTGGGTTTTCTCGGGGAGTTTGGTCGTGAGGGACTCAGCGATGGACAGATTGTTGCAGTGAAGGCCACGATAAGCAGAGCTTTCTTCAGCATGGGCACGATGACTCTCTGCTTTCTGGTGGCTTGAACAAGTCTTTCTTCACTAGATCGCATCACGTATGACCCATCGGTGGAGATCAAGTGTCTTGACAACCCCTTACGGATTTGTCTGGGCACAAGGCTGTTGGGTGAAGCGGCGTGGTGTAGATTTCTAGTATTGTCTCTGGTAGAGACTTTGGGGATTTGTGTTCGATGCTGGTGGTGGTCAGTTTGGATTATGGATGAAGGAAGGGTGAGAAGTCACCAAAAGCCATATCGAATTATCATCCCCCCAAAGCAACTCACAAGCCCCTGAGACCTGCTCTCCAGGGTAACGTGCTCTGGTGAGCTGCTGTGCTCTGTGTTGTTATGTTTGGTGCATTTGACAAAGTAAACTGAAGAACTTTATAATAAGGACCTCACACTTCCTGCTCACACTACTGTAAATACAAAAGGGACACTACTTAGGATCAAGGTACTACACTACTGTATCAGTTCCAGATGCACTTTGACTGCTCATGACCAGTGGCATAGTAAGTCTTGTGTGAACAGGTCTTGAGTAATATACACACAGATATGTTGGGTTTAGGTTAAATACCATAATGTGTTAATATTGTAAGCTTACTCGAGTTTTTGAAATTCTTCAACCAAACTTGATTTCTGTCCAGGAGACATTCTGGCGAAAACTGTCCCATTTATGAGCAACTACAAAGACAAAAAAATCATGGATTATGAAACATTGGCTTTTAATCGGTTTCCTAACATATTCATGAATAAAAACTTGTTTGTCAAAATATGAAAATATATCTTAAATGAAGTATAAAATAAAAAATTATAAATAAATAGACAGAAAATCAAATAAAGAAAATAAGTGTGAAATAGAAAAAAAAAATATCAAATTGGGTTTTCTCCACTGCCTTTCGGCTAGGTTTAGCTATACAAACTAATCCAAAATGTAGGAAAAACTTCAAAAATATTTTCATATTTTGACATGAATAGAATGTACAAAGAGGAACATGATTCAACTGTGAGAGACTATGACATATTTGGGGGACCAGAAAGGCAGGACGTAGATATAAATCAAGATCATACCGACATTCTACTGTTTTTAAGCACTGCACATAACAGCTGTTTCTATTACCCGCTCTTGGTACTCGGTCGGTTAGTCAATAATGCTTTATTCGGCTACAGTGGGCCATAAAAGTGCGTAGGAAAGACAAATACTTAAGTTTAAAAACAATTCTAAACAAAAAATAAAGTTAATGAATGGTGCATACATTAAAAATTGCAGTTGAGTTTACATTAAATGAACAATTAGCTCCTACGAGAGCTGCACACGCAATCTCTCTTCCTAATCAATAAGGCCCTTTTTATAAAAGTAATTAAGTCTCAGGGCCCCCGAGGTGCTGTAAAAAAAGCAAAACTCACCTTATGCGATCTTGTACTGAATTCACGCAGAATTGGGAAGAGGAGGCGTCTCCTGCGCACAGAATATACAGAATAAAAGGTGCAGTGTGCTTTGTGCAGAGTTACCCTCACAGGGACACAAGGGGAAGTGATGCAAACCACGCCCCTTGGGTGGGAAAGGCCAACAGCAGGCGAAGTAAGTGAAGTCCGGGCCACTCATTGGTAATTAGGAGGAGGCGGGGGTGATGCTGGCAGAGGGCTCCCTATTCAATTCCAGCGGCCCTTCTATCCAAACTTGGCAGGAGCACAGATCAACATCGGCTGTAAAACACTTCAGTTTAACTGCAGAGGGGGTCAAATGCGCAGAGGTCTCTGAATCTGAGAAGAGCTCTGGTATCCCTAGGTAATTAAACTTTCTTTTACATAAAACAACCAAAGGATGTCTTGCATTATCTGGAGCATTGACAATCAGACAATATGGCTCTGTAGCAGTGCGCCTCAGGGTCCCTCCATAATCCAATCCAGAGTAACTGGGGTCGCAATCTAACGGGGTCTTCTATGGAGCAGAGACCCACTTTGGTGTGACGGAAGCTGTAGGTGCCATCTGGGCACAGCCAGAAGCCTTCTTGTAAATTTGTTTACCACTTTCTGTGAGGAGGCACCATTGGCGTAACCCCACACTCCCGCTCCGAAAGGGCCAATAGAGAGTCACTTGCTTTCAAAAATGTGGCCCAAGTTTTTTTAGCAAATCGAAAAATGGCTTTAACAGATCTCTGAAATTGTAGGACTCTAATTCTTATTAGAATCTTCCAATTAAAAGCAGAGTCAAACGGGATTCCCAAGTAAGTGAAATTCAGGACTTATCATCTCTGCCCCGGACAGCCTAAATTTCAGTGATTTCGAGAGCCTGTATCCGCACTTCATTATAAATGACTTTGCTAGGTTTGTCTCAAACCCCAGTGCATCCATAAAGATGTTAAAGGCACCAGGAGGATCTGTAACCCATTGGCAGCTCTGGCTACGAGTACCGTCATCCGCGTACAACAGTACTGGTACCAAGCGGGAGTCTGTCTTGGGGAGATCTTTACCTCCATTACCCAGATACTCTTCTAGGCCATTCATGTATAATAGGAAGAGAGAGGGGGCCAGTACACAACCTTGGCGAACCCCAACTATAGAGTTAATTTTGGGCGAGAGAGTGCCCTCCCCACTGTAGCGATTCTTGGGTGAGGTGTGTGCATGCAACCTGCAAAGTAAATCAACCACAGCTCTATCTATTCTCATTTCTTCCATGATGCCCAAACATTTGGACTGTTGGACCGTGTCAAATGCCCACATCAGGTCTATAAGGACCAGGCGTATGCTATCCTTTTTTGCCTTAACATGTTTTTGCATAATGAGATAGGAGGTTGAGACTCTGCTCGACAGTGCCTAGCTATGGGCGAAACCCAAACCGCGTGCCAGAAAGCCCCCGCTTTTCAGGGACCCACTCTTCCAGTCTAGACAATATGACCCTGCCCAGTATTGTAACGGTGCTATCTAACAGTGAACTGGGGCGATAAGAACAGGGTTTATTCTTGTCCACTTTATTCAATATGCGAACAATTCTCACCTCTTGCCCGGCTGGAACCAGTGGACCTACAATAGCTGCTCTTGAAGCATTGGTAATTAATAGGCCCCAGAATTGAGATAGCTCCTTAAGTCAGTCTGAGGGAATTCCGTCCGGGCCTGGGGCCTTATCCAGGGGACAGCTTTCAATGGCCGAGATGATGTCTGTTACTTCAGTTGAGCTACGCAGACCAACGGCAGCTTCAAGATCATAATGAATTCCTTACCCCAACACAGCTGTCTGTGGTGGGATGCAAGGGTCAACAATCTTAGAAAGATGCGCTACCCAAGTGTCCACAGGGATAACGGCGTCTATCTGCAGCCTATCATAGATTGAGACATTATCTGCAGCCTACGATAGCTTGAGACATTATCTGCAGCCTATCATAGCTTGAGACATTATCTGCAGCCTATCATAGCTTGAGACATTATCTGCAGCCTATCATAGCTTGAGACATTATCTGCAGCCTATCATAGCTCGAGACATTATCTGCAGCCTATCATAGCTTGAGACAAAGGGACAGTTTACAACTCTCCAGAAGGCATAGGGATCCTTAAGGTCGCTGGCAGCCTCAAGGTCTTTGCATGCCTTGGTCCTAATTTCTGCCTTTCTAGTTGCAATCGCTGCTTTGCACTGGCAGCTCCTCCGCTAAGGCAGTAGAGCGTCGCCCCCACTGCTTTAAGAGCAGTGCAGCGTAAATATAAAATGATAATAACCTCATTATTATCATTTGATTTTTCAATTCACTACGGGCTGGGTTAGGGAGGGGCGGGGCTTGGGTTACAGGGGGAGGGAGGAGTGGTTTGCACACTCCAAGTGCGCATGACTGCTTGGCCGGCTCTCTTGGTCATGCAGACTTTGCATGTTCTCCACCAGCCTGTAATGCACAGTCTGGTGAGGAACATGCCCAACCTCCCCTTCCCCATCTGAGCACCGAACCACAGCATTGCAGAATTGAGATTGGCTTAGGCAAGGGAGCTGTGTGCTTCCGGCTTCCTTCCGCTACCGAAGCAGAGGAGAAGGCGGCGTGTGAAGGGACCGAAGGGGAGAGACGACGGCTGGAAAAATATGTTTTCTTTAATTTTATTTTTGCCCCTTCCCCCCCCGCCCAGCCACCCCTGTTTCCTGCGAGCCACCACTGCTGCTGCTTTGTAAGCATTCTTGGCCTTAGATATTTCAGGCTTATCCCGGGGACGTTTCCCAAGTGCCGTCTTTAGACATTTATGGGCTTTAGGGAAGGCTTGATTACACAAGCTTGGGCTAGTTCGCTCAACAAGTTTACTCTTGGTTCTTTGTTGCAACGGACGCACTCGAGGTGGTGAATGCCTGGATAATGTCCCCAGGGGAGCCCTTTTGCTGTAAAGTGGAGTTAATTCTTGCCTAGTTATTTTCCACTAAATCCCTCATGAATAGATCCTTGTCAACCTGGTTCCACTTAATGCGCATTCCCATGCTCCGTGTGTATTCGATGTTATCAACAAGGTCTATTGACAATCGCAGGGTAAGCGGGTTATGTTTGCTTACGCAACTTGTAACCACCTCAAACGTTTGAAAAATAGGCACCAAGTCCATAGGAAATAACATGGTCAATTGTAGTGCAAGGACCCGTACCAACAAAGGGTGGGACTGGATCCGTGTTGTGGGAGATGCAATCGTGAACGAAAACCAAACTTTTACATAGAACTATTCCATTTAGGGCATCCCCATAAGGGGCGTGTCTAAAATGTGTTAGTGGCGTGTTTGAGGCGCCCCAGAGACGCAGGTCGTCATGATTTTAGGGGCGCATGTTAGGGTTAAAATCCCCTACCCACATTATCAACATTTCCTTGCTTTGCCTGCTCTCTTTACGTAACTGACCTTGTAATTCATCAACATCTTTTATCAAATATATGAATCAAAAATACGGAAGTAAAAATGAATCAGTAAAATATCAAACGGTTTCTGAAGTTTAACCTTTGATAATAAAGTGTGCAAAGAGTCAGGCGAACAAGAATAACAGAAACACATATTGTCAAACCACCCCTGGCCCTGCCTGAAGCTGATGTAACAGCAAGACTTCTGCAGGGGTGCGGGAAAGTGCCTCTTTTGACATGGTTAGACCCCACTTTTTGCCTGGAACATGATGTGATTCCGAATGAAAGTGCACTGGGTCCCTGCTAACCAGGTCCCAGTGCCAGATCTCTTTCCTAAAACTGTGATTGGCACCACTTTAGCGACCCCTGTAAGTCCCTAGTAAATGGTACTCCTGGCACTCAGGGCATGGGTACTGAAAAGGGTCCACTAGGGTTGCAGCACAGATTGTGCCAACGTAGGGACCCCTCACCAAGACCATGCAAACCGTCATTGAAGGCTGCGTGTCTTCGTGCAGAGAAAACCGGAGTCAAAATGGCACACAGCCACTGTATGCCATACCCTCCTACACTGCATGAGATATAGGTAAGTCACCCCTACTGCAGGCCTTAGGGCCCTAGGGCATGGTGCACTATATGCCATGTGTGGACATATCTGCATGAACAGATATGACTATATAATATCTAAGTCCATTCTTGGATATTCTAAGTGCACAGGGAAGCCCTAGAGAGTGCATGGGCTGGATACTTGTCATCACGCGTTTCCTAGCTCCATGATGGCTTCACTGTGCCCTGAGATGTTTGGTACCAAACATCTTGTCTTCATAAGTCCTCACTGATGCCAGTGTTGTAGTTATTAATAAATCCACACAGGGAACACCTTAGAGGGTCCCATGAACACCTACCAAGCACTGGTGTGGTCTCTGACTAGTCTTATCCAGCCTGCCACTACCAGACATGTCTCTGACCTCATGGAGTGAGAGCCAGCGCTCTCAGAGGGCAGGAACAAACCTGCTCTGGGCTGAATGCTTCACACCTCCTCCAGGCCAGAATGGCCTTCCAAGGCAGGAAGCTTCAAGGGTGATGCTGCCTTTGAAATGTAACCCAAGCATCTCCAGATAGTGGAGGATGCCAACCCCCTGTCCTGCTCCACATTTGGGTGGAGAACAGTGGTAAAATTAGTTAGATTAGGCAGTGTGCCCACATTCAGCCAGCACCATCCCTAAGGAGGGACAGGTGCTGTGGACACTACTTTTCCAATTCCTCCATCTTGAGATGGCAGGAACTAACCTATCAGGGCTAGGATAGTGCCCCTTCCCCAGGAAGTGGTCACTTAGAGGGTGTAGACACCCGAAAGGTAGGTAGCTAATTGGCTACTACCTATCACTCCCCTTAACGCCCCTAAATTTAGTATGTAGGTGGCATCCCTGAACTGAGATTCAATGGATACAAAGAAGACACGGACATAGAAGAGCTGCTGACCCGAGAACAGAAGACCTGCTGCAGACGTTTTGGCACAAAACCCTGCCTGCTGCTCCCAGGACTCAACAATCATGGTGTGCTGTCTCGTCATGCTGCCGTGAGGCCTCCAAGAACCTTGGAGCACCACCAGCCCTTCTACAATCACCAGAGAACTCCCTTGGAGTAGAGGAACTACTCCCCTGAGGACCCCAGGCACCGAAACCACAGAGTCCAGTTTACTGACTTGCTGCTCCCCGATGACTCCATAGCAGCATCCAAACAAGGAGAGGTACATCAACTACGGAGGGTCAGATCTGTCTCCCCACCGAGTGTGAAGACACCAGGACCTAACGGAGCTGTGTCGTACCAATACCCGGGATACAGGATCCCCTGCAACCTACACCAAGACAAAGAGTCCAATCTGTACTCCAACTGCCCAGGAAGCAAGCATCCATCGAGGGACATTGAGACCGCTGAGACCCACTTCGTGAGTGGCCAGCTGTCTCAGAATCGTCCCTGCAACCTGCCTGTCCCTGACTGTGATGACCATGTGGACGCACGCCGCCCAGCTGACCTATCTGCTTTGCACCCAGCCAGCTCGGCCTGGGTACCGATGAACCAGCTTTGCTCCAGTGGTTCGGAGGCCCTTACGAACTGCTCTCGGGTGGGACCCCTCTGACTTACTTTCAAGTCCCCTTATGCAGTGTGTTTTCAGGTGGCCCCCTTCTCCGTAGTGCCTGCTACCAACAACCTCAGCACCCTGTTCCCGTCTGAATCCAGGATGCTCCCGACAATCCGCTGGTGGAACATTGGGCCTGGACTTGCTACTTACCTAAATCCAGAAGGTGAACCTTGAGATCCAACTGTATGATTTTACATGCATTTTTCTCCTTTCTTCCATAGATTTCTATGGTGCGTAATTGCGTGTCATTTTGCGAACTTTGAAAAATCATATCTTAAAAAGTACTTACTTTAGAACAAAGTTCTTGGTCTGAAACATTATATAAAAGTTGAGGTTATTTTTACAAATTGGTCTTGGATTTATTCTTGCTCGCCCACACTACCACAAATAGAGCATTAGTATTATCTACTTTTGCCTCTGTATACCAATCTGGGTCTCACTGGACTCTCTGCACAGTGTACTTCGTTTTAGTGCACTATATAGAGAGCCGGCGTCCTACAAGGTGGAATGACCATTAAAGAGTTGTGGGTTTTGTGCCCCAGTCTTCTGGCAGCAAATGAGATTGTGCTGCTCCACTATCTGCAGCCAATAAAGAGTAGGCAATCTGGACCGCAGGCCCACCACATTCCGAGAAAGGACTTGTAGACTCATCGGGACAACACGATCAGAATCATTAGTAGGTAAATCAACCATATGGGAGTGCTGACCTCCGATGCAGTACCTGCAGTCCCAAAGAGGCATCATGGTCAGTCAAGCTGTTCCAGAGAATGTAAAACCTCATACTTATTGGACCCCAGCACATTTCCTGATAGAGCTATGTTTGCATTACAATGTCCCACAATTCCCATATGTGCTTACAGCAAAGAAACTTTTCTTGAGCTGAACAAGAACCAGAGCTGGGGTAGGAACATGACTAATTGCCGCGCCACCGTCTGTTGTGAGCAACGAGGTGCTCTGTTGAAAAGCTCCCGTCAGCCTAGACCTACTAATTAAGGGATCACAGAACACTAGGTTAATCGGACCTGGTGTTCACATGCAAAGCTGGTAACTTGTGCATCTCGCCATTTCTTGAACCAGCATTGCGGTAGTGTTAGAGTGGAGACGCTTTCTCTAATCGCTCTTGGTCCTGACGAATAGCCACTAGACCCGTTAGGGGCTACTATAGGCAAGAAACATGTCGACCTTCTGCACCACACATGCCCTTTAGGACCATTGCATCCAGTTAGGGTTTCCTGCTTTTAGTTAGGTTAGTGCACCCTAGCAGGCGCGGTCGGTGGTAGGAGTGCCGGTCGGGCGGTGACGTGGGGCGGGGGAGGGACAGGGTGGGGGGTAGTAAACTACGGATTAAGGCCGAATACAGGTAAGTAAACATTTAAATAAATAAAAAGAATTTTGTTGCGCGCATCGCATCGATGCAGTGCGCGCAACGAAATTCGTTTTATTTATTTAAATGTTTACTTACCTGTATTCGGCCTTAATCCGTAGTTTACTACCCCCCACCCTGTCCCTCCCCACGTCACAGCCCGACCGGCACTCCTACCACCGACCGCGCCTGCACCCTAGGAATAAAATTTAGGCAATAGGGCTGCCCTAGACCCATTTTAAAACACCATCTCGCACTCACTGCACTACCTAGTCCACACACCCACATGCACTTAACGGCTGCATCAAAAAAAGATCTTCGTTAAAGAGCCCCTTCGCGGGTGCCCGTCGGGCATTGCAGCGCCGGCCCGACGAGGAGCAGGCCCAGTGATGAAGCATGACATCCTTCGGGGTGTGTGAGGGCACTTCTTCACAGACATGAACACTCCCACCCACACTTAGGAACTGCACACCAGTCAGTTATACTAGTTTACGTTTGGGAGTACGTGTGTTTAAAAAGCTCCTGGTTCCTCTTGCTTAGAGAATACAATACTATAACATCTCATTAAACTTTTTTTTTTATACAGTGAATTTCTTTTAACTCAAACTAAGATTTTATGTCCAACTGTGCAAAACGCCCAAAGCGCACAGCCTTTGGCCATGCGTGGCTAGGCCCTGCGCACACCTGGCAGGCGGCCAACCCCAAAGGACACCAAGCTCCCCCCCGCTTTTTTTTTTTTTAATTGTTTTTCTAACCACAAACTCCTGCTGGAGTTCTGTGGGATCGGAAAAGAATAATGAAAAATAGCGGGTTTGGTGTCCGACACTCCCCAAAAACATATATATGGTTTTAAATCGACCCAAGTCCTGTAATGGAGGCTGCAACATTCTTGTTGAGGTTGCGGCTAGCCATTCAGATTGCACACTACATCCGAACTGGAAAAAAGACCCCTCAGTCTATCGGATTGCTTTATTTTACAAATGTACACTCCCACAGGACTCTCGCAAACCAACTGTTCAAATATCTATACATGTTTAACCTTAATTTCTCAAACTACTGGACAGATTTACATCAAATCACACAAAGCGCTCTTCCTGGGTAAAGATCCACCTTTCGGCCAGATTTGGTGTAATTCTCTTCAGCCGTTTTGGATGTAGTAGTAGTGTTCAAAGCAGGGCCCCCCCCTAGCTACGCCACTGGTTCAAAGATCCCAACCTTCAATTGCAGGGGAAATTGAGTTCTGGGACCCCCCTTTTTATCTCTTGCTTGATGCATCCTAAGCCAGTGGATCACTTTGTCCAATATGGAAGCATGAGCTTCAGAGCGTGGTGTAACGATTCCAACCTGCCACGGGAGGGGAAGAGGCACGACAAGGACTGGTGGGTTGCACCGCCTGAACCCAGCCCTCTTCTTTCCTTACAGCCGGATGACTGGGACACAGTTGGGAAACACAGAGGCGATGGGGACTCCGTGGTTTTCGGTCTGCCCCCCTCGCCCCCCCCTAGCTACGCCACTGAGCCTGAGGTCCAAACTAGGAAAGTTGAGAGATATTGCACTGTCCCACCTTGAGAAAAAGCAAGAACAGCAAAGACGATTTTATGAGAAAGGAAAGAAATGGAGGCGGTTGGTTGTGGGAGATTGGGTGTTGGTGCTGCTCCCCTCTTCTACCAGTAAGTTTAAGTCAGAGTGGCTGGGACCATATCAAGTTGTCGGTACGGTAGGGAATACCAGTTATAAAGTACAAGTAAAACCTACCCGGATACAAACCTACCACATAAACATCTTAAAAAAATGGATAGGACCCTTACCCAGGGCCACACACCTAGTCCTGCCCACAACCGAAAGTCGCTCCTCCTGTACTGTGAACCAACTGGTTATCAATGAGGAGTTAACCCCCCCCCCCGAAAGGAGGTCTTTGGAGATAACCTTGGGTCCCTTCTCTTCCCTCTTTTCGGATGAACCCGGGAAGACGTCCCTCACTGAGCATGCCATTACCACTCCTCCAGGTCACATCATAAAACAGCGACCTTATCGTATCCCAGCGGCCCGCAGAGAGATGGTACGTGCAGAGGTGACGGCCATGTTAAAGATGGGGGTTATCCGCCCATCAAAAAGCGAGTGGTCCTCCCCTATAGTGATGAGCCCCAAAACGGACGGATCAATCAGATTCTGTATGGATTTTAGGGCTCTCAACTCGATCTCAAAATTCGATTCATACCCCATCCCAAGGATCGATGAATTAATCGAGAAAATGGGGAAGGCCAGGTACATAACCACGATAGACCTGACGAAAGGGTATTGGCTGGTTCCACTAAAGGAGTTGGACAGGGAGAAAACTGCTTTTGCAACACCAGATGGGCTATATGAGTTTACAGTACTCCCTTTCGGTCTTCATGGTGCGCCTGCCACCTTTCAGCGATTAATGAACACAGTGCTCCAAGAACACCAGGACTACGCGTCGGCCTATCTTGACGACATTGTGGTATTCAGTGACACTTGGGAGAACCACCTAGCCCATTTACACCAGATACTACACTCCTTGGCACAGGCAGGGCTCCACATTAATTCCAAGAAGTCACGAGTAGGTTTCAAGTCAGTGAAATACCTGGGGTATGTACTGGGGCATGTACTGGGGCATGGGATGATAGCCCCACAAAAAGAGAAAGTAAAGGCTATTATAGAGACCCCGTTTCCATCCACCAAAAGAGAGGTGAGGGCCTTCTTGGGGCTACTTGGATATTACAGGCGTTTCATTCCCCAATACTCAGAGATGGCGGCCCCTCTTACTAACATTTTGCGCAAAAACGTGAAGGCCCAGACCCTACTGACCCCTACGGAGGAGATGTTGAGAGCATTTAGTGGGTTGAAAAGGGTGATCACTACCAGTCCGGTATTAGCCTCCCCCGATTTTGGTAGACCCTTCATTCTGCACACCGATGCCTCAGACCATGGTCTAGGGGCAGTTTTATCGCAGATCTCCCCCAAATGGGTTGAACACCCTATCCTCTATCAGTAGAAGGCTCTTCCCTCGAGAGGAAAAATACCCGACCATTGAAAAGGAATGTCTGGCGGTGAAGTGGGCGATAGTGAGATTGAGATACTACCTGGAGGGTAATCACTTTACCTTATATACCGACCATGCGCCACTCCAATGGATGAGCAGGAACATGGGACACAATCCCCGCATCTTGCGATGGTTCCTGTCTCTGCAGCCCTTTTCCTTTGAAGTGCGTCATCGCAAAGGAACTGACAATGGTAGCGCTGACTTCCTCTCTCGTGTGTTCCCTCTCCCCGAACGGGAGAATCCTAGGGGAGGGGTATGTAACGATTCCAACCTGCCACGGGAGGGGAAGAGGCACGACAAGGACTGGTGGGTTGCACCGCCTGAACCCAGCCCTCTTCTTTCCTTACAGCCGGATGACTGGGACACGGTTGGGAAACGCAGAGGCGATGGGGACTCCGTGGTTTTAGGTCCTGGCTCCTTTAATTGGGATGACATCTCCGGGGGCCACGCCCAGAGGACGGACGTCATCCACTACAGACCAATAGGGCCAGAGGAGATAGAGGGAGAGGAACGCGAGGAGAAGGAAGAAGACGGAGCCAACCGTAGAGGGGACGAGCGAGCTGTGTTGCTGGGAGTGGCAACGAAAGACCCTGAATCCGACAAGCCAGGAGGCCAACGATACTGCGCAGCGCCCTGCCACGCCCCGAAGGAGCGTGGCTCCAACAGGTACGGGAGCGTGTCACGGGGTGGATGGGGAGACGGGCGAGGACTGAAGGCACGTCTGATACCCCCTCAGATATCCCGGTTCCCTTCACTCATTCACCATAGGGAGAAAGATAGTCTGTGGTCACCGTGGTCCCTCACTCGCTCCCTTCTTTGAGTTACATTGTACGTTACCCTCACGAGAGCGTACCTTTATTTTCATGCCTGAGAGCGCTGAGGAATACCGAAATCCTCGAGTGGACCAGGACGGAAGACCCCTGTGAAGAATAACAGGAGGAACCGAAGACGCCTGTGAAGCACAACAGGACTAGGACTGGACTATAGTCTATCATACTGATACTCTGGCATCCCCCAAGAAAAGAGTGGTCAGAATAAAACCTAAACTTCCTAGATCTCGTGTCTCGCTTGATCCTTGTGATTCGTCACACGTGGGTTTTCTAACTTGGTAGAATTTTCCAGGATAATGATGTAAGGGGTGCACTCTGGAATCTGGGGACGGATGTCAGTGCTTAGTCAAGCTGATATATTGAGTGCTTGAAAGATTCACACTTGTCCCCATATCTCTACAGGCTTCATGATTGCTTCCCTTTCCATATTTATTTCCTGCGACCCTGAAGGAAGAGTGAATTATTTGAGACCCAGATATATCACGGATTTTCTGCTGGTCTATATGTACTTGCAAATTGCTACTAACTGAGTGGGTTGAATTTAGGGGTACAAGCATCTGCTAAGAGACCTTTGCTGGCCGACGATGGCCAGATTCTCACTATATGAAACTTCCTTGTCAACATTGCCAGGAGATGAGCAAAGATTAGCCAATTTCTCATTCAGTTCTTTCAATTTAGCTAAAACCAAGGATCAAAAATTGTTAATCTGGCTATCTAGTAGGTCTAGTTTGCCTAGGCACCTGCCGCTGAACTCTTTAAAGTCGTTTCCAAATCAGTAAGATCCGACATGGACTTCTTGTCCGCCATGCCAATTTGCCTCTTCGCTCGGGCACTTGGTGTAGGATGTACGATGGAACTACTTCATGCTAGCAAATCATTAGCCCCGTTAGTATTTGCGCTCTCCTTCCTTGTTTTTTTGGGGGTGAACTTTCTGATGATGTGGACGGCTTAGTTACTATTAAGGATAGTTGCTCATGAGAGACGCATGGATTCAACTGGCGTGAGGTATTAAAGGTTATTGCATTGTTTGAGAAGGTGCTTCTGTCCAGAGTTAAATCTCACAATGGCAAAAGAAGGGGGTATCTTTGGGGCTCTGCAAAGGGACTACAGGGACCTCTTGAGTGCTTATGGTTACTGCTCCTGAGTCCCTTAGTGTGTCATCCAGCCTTGCCTCTGCGCGGCCAATTCCGTGTCAATGACACCCATAACTGTTGACAGGTAATTGGTAATAAACTTGGAAGCCACCTTCCCCTTCTTAACACAATTCGTAGATTGATTCCCTTTATGCTTTCCCATTTCAAAAAAGAGATCAAAACAGCTCTGGTACCTTGTAATCCTGAGCCGGTCCGGCCTCCAGAGTGTAAGGGCCAGGAGATGGGGCCCAGCCCAGCCTCTTCCGGGTTCTGACTGACATAGACCAGCCTTTGCCCGGGCACATGCACAGGCGCGTCTCAAGCTGCTGGCTGGGAATCCGATAGTTATAGCACCCACCGGTGCAAATCCAATGCCCCGCCTGGTTACTGCAGGGCTTTCAGGGCTTCTGGATGCTGTAGTCTTGCCCTGCAACACCAAACATAGCTAGGCGTGACCCCTGTTGGTACTCCATTTACCTGTCTTCAAGAGGATGGAAGGCTGAGTCAGCCTTGTCAGGATTCAAACCCTTAATCTGCTTCTCATTGCTTTTTCAAGCGGAGAACGTCAGCTTGTTAAGTTACTGCACCAGCCATATGGGTGGATGGTGGCAACACTCTACTCTAGGGCCTCCCAGACTCCACAATACCCCCCTTAAGGGCATCCAACATGCTGCAGCACACCCATCAAGGTCTCCCTCAAGTGTCGTCACATCATCTCCAGTTTGATGGAACTCCACTGACTTCCTTTTCCTGTATTGCACATCTCCAAGGCCAGCTGAACCGTCTCCAAGACCATCATGCCTGGCATCCATGCCCGTCTAGCTGACAGGCTCCCGTTCTTCAACAGCTTTCATCGGATGCTTCACTTCCAATAAAGGGATCCCGGGCTTCGGGAATGACTTAGGAATACAGACAGACCAGGAGAAACAGGGTTTGTTGGTGGTTGGAACGGGACAAAGATCCTGTACTGGCTGAGGGAGCACATGGTCTTAATAGAGTTATTTCAGGAGGGTTAGGCATATCAGAGAATGAATTTGTTTCAAGAGTTGATCTAGCGGGACATGTTCTGCTGTCAGTTTACGGATAGGGCAGTACATTTGTGGGACAAATTCGATGAGAAGTGCTGGAAAGTTGATCGAATGTGACGGTGGTGAAACACCCTACGGCAGAGTATGGTTCTCTGTGGGATCTTGATAGCTTCTTATGAATGCAGAAGGCAGAGGAGGCTCACGGGTGTTGGAACCGGGTTTACCGAGTCCGCCACGGTAGCATGGCGCGAGGCGGAAAAGCACGCGAAGGCAATGTGTAAGGCAGTTGTGCAGCACACTCTTACTTTGACTCAGAAATGCGAACGCAATAACATGACACCACACCAGGCTTGTGTATTTAAAATCAAGATCTTTTATATATAAATTAAGTTGGCATCAGATGAGGCAGATTAATTCAGATCTACATTCAAATTCATTGCATTACTCAACTGGTGCACATGTTAAATAAAGCATCATAGCTCATCAACATTGTAGGCCACTAAGAGGCCGCAGGAATTATCTCTTAAACGTAGCACTTAATAATGATCTCAAGGTACGTTAATAAAACATGGGCCTAAACATGCAGTTCACTTTAGCATATTCAATTACTTAAAAGAAGGCTTTTCATGTTACATTTAAATAGGCCTGCATTAATCTAGGCGCGCCCACATTCAGTACAGTGGGCGTCGCAATTCCAGTACACCTGTAACATAAAACACTTCAACTCTTGGCGGTGTACACTTCAGCTCAATTCAATTAAACACTTTCCCCCTGTGGTAAAGACTTAGCAGTTAAAAGCATGGCCTAGGCAGTAATTACAATAGGCATCTGCAATAAATTATTAAATACTGTGGGGAACCCCTCAACATGTCCTGTATCCTGGGGCTTCTATGACCCTTAGGGGTTAACTCCAGGCTAGGCCCACTCCTCTCCGGGGCCTCGCCTCGTGGGGAAAGGTACACTGTTAACTTAGGGGTTAATGGTGGCCCCTGGCCCCCAGTGGCGTTTTGTGGGCCCTAGGGGCCTCCTGGGCTCACCTGGTGCTTGTTCGTTGGTCGCGCTTCTCTAGCGACTGGCACTCCCCAGGCCCGGCCCGTGTTCTGGAGGGCAGGGGCCCGGTCGGGGTACCTCGGCCTTCAGGCCGGACTGACGGGACGTTGCGGGGGCCGGTATCACCTTCCTCCGGCCCCCGGGATCAGGGAACTCGCTTTCGGCACGTTGCGGGGGCCGGGATCACCCTCCTCCGGCCCCCGGGATTAGGTGAGTGAGGTTTCGCGGGCTCCGGGACTTCAGGATGGGGAGCGGGAGCCAGCAGTCCTCTCCGACCGGCTCCCCGTCTCCCTCTGCACGGCCGGGGCTCTTCCTGGGCCTTCGTCGGCGCTGGGGGCGTGACCGGAGCCGGCGCCCAATCGCTGCGCGGCCTTCCTGGGGGCGCGGCCGGCGTCCCCGGCTGCTTGGCGACGGCGTCGGCGGGGCCTGGAGGCCTCGCTGGTCGCGCTAGGCCGCGACGGCGGCGGTGGTGATTTCTTCGGCCGCGACGGCGGCGGAGGGGCCCTGGGCCCGGTGGCAATAATTTGGGGCAATTTGTGGAGGCTTCGGTGAGGGCGCGGACGGCGCACCTCACCACATATACTTGAGGGGCTTCCCTCACCTCAGCGCTCCCTTCGGTGAGGGCGCGACGCCGCACCTCACCACACGGCACTTCTCCTCAGGCGGCGGCGGCCGCGGCGGTGATCTCCTCACAAGGTCAGTGACCTGAGGGGTGGCAGAACGCAGGGCGCACCAGCAGCCTGTGGGCAGGGCTGACTGGAAAAGTACTTAGGGGCAGCCCAGCAGCAGGCAGGAATGAATAGGGGGTGAAGGTCTAGCGCTTCAGGGTACGGCGCTTTACCTGGTGATCCCCAGTTGGGCAGTTTAGGCTTCAGGCCTTGCTGGACGGTCAGGCCTCCTCAAATTAAGGTGTCTGGCGACTGTTCCAGATTGGTTGCTTCTTAGGCGCTTCTTGTCAGGAGTTTCTTCTTATGAGGGGGGGGGATGAGTTGGTGGTCTGGGAGTGCTTGATGTTCCTCCCCGCACGCTGAAGGTGGTTCCCTGGGTCCCCTCACACTGGGCAAGGTCAGTGGGTGGTGGGCGTTCCTCAGCTATCTTACTACAGCAGGGCCTCAGCCCTGTCAGCAGCAGTAGTGTAGGTCTCCCCCCTAGGCCCTAAAGCCTGTACTCCGGCGGAGGTTCTCCCAGGATCAGTGGTGCCTCATCAACTGACCTCCAACTGACTAAAAGTTTTCCCTCCAAGCCTTTTATACCCCCAGGTCAGGTGACCCTCCTAAAGGCGGCAAAACATAACTCCTCCCACAGCCCGGAAGGTTCTGGAACCTTCTACATGCCTGGCTATGTGGCCCAGAGGCGGGGACGGAATGGATACTGTATCCCTATGTCCCAGCCTGACCCTGGCTACTAGTGTGTATGCGTGTAAGGCCCCTCTGCAGTAGCAGGGGCCTGTGGCAGCCATCTTGAGTGAGAGAGAGCACCTGCACCTCAGCACTGGCTAGCAGTGGCAAGGCGCCCGGAGACCTAGGTCCAGTAAAAATATGGTGGCAAAAATGAGGCGCAAAAGGGAAAAAAAACAGGGAAAGACCACCCTAGGGCTGACAGGTCTAACAACGGGAATGTTTCACCAAGTGCTCTTTCGATAAAGGTAATTACTCTGCCATGTCTGGTGTTCTCCAGGAGGTTCCTGATTTGACCTCCACTGTTTTCAGTCTGAGGTGGTGTTTTTATTTGGCTAAGATCACGAAAAGTAAGTCTCCAAGCATCCGCACCCCTTGCTCCCAGGCCTTGAGGAGTTCTGTGTGGTGAAGTCTTTGAAGAAGAAAGAGAGAGATGCACCCAAGCTTTGGGGGGACCCGGGTGAAAAAGCTGTTGACTTCTGTTGAACACAGTTCCATCTCAGACTTTGGCCATGCGGGGAAGAGAGCTGCTGAATGAGGCAAGAGTAGTGTGTCCATTTTGGCGGTTACTCTGTTCAAGCAACAGGGGCCTTACGGCTAGAGCGGTCGACTTCGAAGCTGGGGAACCGGGTTCGAGTCTCGGCAACGACGCTCAACATCTTGTGATTCTGGGCAAATCACTTAATCTCCCCGTGCCCTAACAAAAATGAATGTGTCCTTCTGTAACTAAACTGGTGCTCATGTAGAGCACTCTGATACCCGATGTCTCGGGTCTAGTTCGCGCTATATAAAACTAAAAAAAAAAGGCATGTATAGTTGGTGAAGAACTTCAGAATATTGTGAAGTTGGATTGACCATGAGTTTCTATGTGTAAAAGGTTCCATATCAGAGCCAGTGCATCATAGGCCCTAGCACAAGGAAGGGAATGGTCCCTCTGGCTGCTGTTTGAACTGTAAAATACAGCAATAATCAGGATGAGGTGGGCCCCTCAAGCTTCTGGACCCTGGCGCCACTGCACCTATGGAAGCTACACCCCTGGCCGGACTTGCAGAGACTGGTGTAGAAAATGCTATGGAAATGCTTTGAAAGGAATGATATTAACCCCGTGCCTTGCTTGAAATTCTGAGTTTTCAATCTGAGGTTAATAGTATTACACCTTGGTAGCCCCCACCCCTCCTCTTTGAAAGTGTTTCTTTTTTGGTTATTGGTTTCCCCATGAATAATGGTGTACTTTGTCATAGAGAAGATTAATACAGAAAATGAAAAGTAACAAATTTGTTGGAGAATTTATGTTTCGCCATTGCAGCAAGACTCCAGCCCTGCTCACATTTTAGGACCGTTCCTTGCAGTCTAAACAAAGGATTTGAGAACCACCGATGAGGATTTTGGCCCGAAAAAGACCATCACCTGATGGCCATCAGAGCTAGGACCGACCCCCACCTCCACCCCCACCACTCATGCCAAGAACCTTGGGATTGTCATCGACAGCAAACTCGACACGACTGCCCAAGTCAACACCGTCACCACCTCGTGCTTCCATACCCTGAAGATGCTGAAGAGGATTTTCAAAAAGATCCCAATCAGCACCTGTGAAACATCACATACGCTCTGCTCACAAGCGAGCTGGACAGGGGGCATACCCGCTACGCCAGGATCAACAAAAGACTCACCAGAAGACTGAAGACCATTCAGAACTCAGCAGAGAATCACTCTCAGCCGCCCATGGCGCGCTCCCTCACACCACACCTGAAGGAGCTCCACTGGCTCTCCAAACACAAACTAGCGCAATTCAAGCTCCTCACCCACACTTTCAAGGCACTACATGACACTGGCCCAACATACCTCAACAATTGCATCTGATTTCACGAATATTAAAGTTACTTCCGCTCTTCTGGACTCCTACTTACACACATCCTATGCATACAGTCGAGCCTTCTCCTACATCGCTCCTAAAGCGTGGATCGACCTGCCACTGCACATCAGAGCCTCCTCCTCACTTCTTGAATTCCACAAGAGGCAAAGACCTGGCTTTACGAGTAGTGCCACTAGGCCGGGTGAGAGTGCGCTCTACAAATCTGCATCACATGACATGACAGGGTAAATCATGGCCAATCAGGGTAAATACCTGCTGTCCTGCTAATGTGGCAGCCGGAAAATGGAGGCGTGTATAACTCCTGCTGCTCCCTCAATGCAGCGGGGGGCAAATAATGGCATAAGAGTAACTATAACTATAAGAGTGAGCTCCATTAATGGGGGAGAGGGTGAATAACGTGGCAGAGGGTGAAGAAGGGTTGGTATAAGAGTGCATAGAGAGGGTGAGGAGGGTGGGTAGGAGATGCCCCCATGTCCCACTAATGCAGAAGAGGGAGAATAACAGTTGGCTTTATTAGACGTCCCACTAGGCCCTAGGTTTGCCTAGACTCACCTGGTCAGCTCCAGGATACCCTCCTGTATGATGTGTGCTCTACAAATCTGCATAACATAACATAACATAACATAGCATAACATAGCATAACATAACATAGCATAACATAGCATAACATAGCATAACATAGCATAGCATAGCATAACATAACATAGCATAACATAACATAACATAGCATAGCATAACATAGCATAACATAACATAACATAGCATAGCATAACATAGCATAGCATAGCATAGCATAACATAGCATAACATAGCATAACATAACATAGCATAACATAACATAACATAGCATAACATAACATAGCATAGCATAGCATAGCATAACATAACATAACATAGCATAACATAACATAGCATAACATAACATAGCATAGCATAGCATAGCATAACATAGCATAGCATAACATAACATAACATAACATAACATAGCATAACATAACATAGCATAGCATAGCATAGCATAACATAGCATAACATAGCATAGCATAACATAGCATAGTATAGCATAACATAGCATAGCATAGTATAGCATAGTATAGCATAGCATAACATAGCATAGCATAGCATAACATAGCATAGCATAGCATAGCATAGCATAACATAGCATAACATAGCATAACATAGCATAACATAGCATAACATAGCATAACATAGCATAACATAGCATAACATAACATAAATAATAATGTGCTTGCTTTACAAAGCAAACTACAAATATCTCAACATATATATCAGCTGCATGGGAAGTAGAATCTAGGCATTTAAGTCAGGTGATGCCGATGGACAGCACCAAACCCAACCCCCCCCCCCCACCTGCCCTCTCTCCCTCCCCACCACACTGTAAAACTTGTTCCAGCACCACTGGGAAAGAGGGATAGACATAAGTTAAAGAAAGAGAGAAGATGGAGAGAGAAAGAAGTGAGAGAGGGGAGGACGGGGATAGAATGGACGGAAGACGACAGAGGTGAGTTACGGAAAGGGGAAGGACAGAGAGAAAAGGAGAAGAGATAGTGGCGAGAAGGAGAGAGCCGGAATGGGTGGCCGGATAGGGCCAGAGAGGGGGCAGGAGTGGCGCAGGGCTGTTTGAACATTTTTGCCAGGTCTGCTTTTGGTTCCAAGTTTTGTCCTGCTGGACAATCCACCCCATGCATGCTCCCAAGGCGGCCATTTGGAGTCTCTTCTTCCTCTGCACTGCACCCCGGAGGGTTGTGTTAGGACTGTGGGGCAGCATGTACAGAGGGAGGGTGGGATCCAAGCCACAGCCTGGATAGCACCCATACCCTAGGAAGCACACCTTCACTCTGAGGTACCAGGAGGCAGTCACTGGCCGCACCAAGGGCCCATGGATGATATGTAGGGTGCAGCAAACGTCACTCTATGGATTGGTAATAATCTACTATGTATGGTAGGTTATTTAGTATTTCCTGTGCATGAACAAAGCCGGTCACTGCCAGTAAGGAAAGGGTCACCGACTGGTACCCACAGTCCCGCAAGAGCGGAGGCTGGTGAGGGCCGGAGTGGGAAACCAAGATCAGTCCTGGCAAAAATGCTCAAACCAGCCCTACTCCCTTCGTCTCCTCGTGCAATAGCTCTTTCCGTCTCAGTTCTCTCTCTCTCCTTCTCTCCTCTCTTTCTGCTCCCTCTCTGATCTGTCATTCTACCTTCTCTCACCCTCCCTCCCTCGCCCTCTCCCTCCCTCCCTCGCTCTCCCTCAAAGCCTCCCTTTGCCTGCTGCAGTTAACCTCATGGAGCTAGGGAAAGTGACAGAGGCACCAGGAGCAGCCCTAGTCTTTCACAACCGGCCTCCAAGGGCACCAGCCCATCGGTGAAATGCCTGGTGGAATAAAAGGCCTGTTCAACCCGAGACGGGTCCATTCAGCATTTCTGCTCCCGGATCCTGCCACAGCTTTGCCAGGGTCAGGTGAGGGATTAGACATTCAGTTGAAAGAGTTGTCCATCACCAGAGAAGCCCGAACCGCTGCGAAGTGTGGGTTTCGGGCGGGGGACCTTCACTTGTCCCACGATGCAGGGCTGACTCCAGGCGCTCAGGAGGTGCAGACTATAAACGACTGAATACTCAATAAATAATTTAGTTTTGAAGCTTGACTTTCACGCCTTCTGCGTTTCTATTTTCCAGGTCTCTAGAATGGCTTGCCTCAAGTCAAGAGAAGGTACGTCACGAGGCATGGCCTCAATATACCAACATGTAGCAGGCCTTCTGGCACAAACCCCATGCTTACGTCATGAAAGAGTGCTTGCCACCGACAAGTCAGGCTCATTTTTTGCATTTTTGAACTCCACCACTTTTTATTGTAACCAGGGCCACCATCATAGCCCAACATAACGTAAGGTCCTCCTCACTCACCTTCACCGTAGGAAGCTAGAATGGAATATGTTATTTGTTCTTTGTGCACGTCATACTAAACAATAAGCTGTAAATAGACTTTTTGAACTTTGAAAGTACCAAGTTAACAGATATCGAGGTCTGAGGCACAGGAAGTAGTTCGCGGCAAGGCTCTGCCTACCTTCGGAAGAAGGGTCTTGAAATGCTGCAGGATGACCTGATAGGACTTCCCATTCATGGCAAAATGGTAGTAGTTCCGCTCGTCCAGCGGGCCGGAGAATTCGTCAAAGCTGGCGTAGTTGTCCTAAAGGAAAGGCACAGGTTACTTCCGGATTATACAGTTCACACAACTACTTGCCTAAAGTTTGTCCTACTTGTAATTAGAATTACCCTTCCAAGCCCCAGGTGAAGGTGAAGGATGTGCTGGTGGAACCCTTGGATTTATGGGACAGAATCTTCTTGCTACAAATGGTTATGGCTGTAATGCCCATGGGCCACCTCCCTGGGGGAAATTAGCATATTATTAGTGATTAACAGTCATCAGCTTGGATATTGCCTTCCTCTATACCTTCTGCAGGACATCCTTGCACCGCATGGACTCCAGCCCGAGTGTACGCGATCTTCGCTCTTACATTTTCTTTCTCTAGTTTGGGTTTGTGTAGTATGTTAAAGTGGTGCTTGATGGGAGCGAGAGGTCATAATCTCGGGGTGGCTAAGAGACTGTCAGATAATGCGCCAGAAGACTGTACATTAAATGTCATTCTACAAAATATAACAGCAATATTAAAAAGAATCTTAGATTCTATTATCTTTTGTGCAATATCACAGACTTGTTCGACATTTGGTGGAACCTCAGCACGTTTACGCTACTCTTCATATATTGAGTTTCATTTTGCAGAAGCATTAGGGACAGAGGGTTTAGACTTTCATTTGGAGTCGTCCCTACTAGGAGTATGATCTCTAATGTACCTATTCACTGGAGGGCCTCGTGAATCCTCCGTGAGTACAGATCCTCTTTATATCTTGAGTCACAAGTGGTCATAAGGTATTATCAGTGGTTAGGAAGTGAACGCATGTTAATGCAAATGAACTATGTCTACAGAGAATCATTCAGGACACAGAATCTATTCCTAACCTGTTGACGGTAGTTCTAGATACAAGAACCTGAATTACACTTCGGGTTATCGCCTTATTCTGTGCATTTATTATATTTTTCAGCTTTAAGAATTCATAGAGTTGTCAGCAACCACAGAGAGAGAATTATACAAGGCACATCAGATGCCTTAGTAGAAATAGTGTATGGTAATATTCGCCCAAAAATAAATGATTTACTTCTTATGTCATGTCTATCAAAGCCTGCACATTGGCGGTGGAGTCCAGCAATACGTGCAGACGAGGTGAAGATAAGCCAGTGTATTTGTTTCTCTCGCTCGGTTTCTCTCGCTCTTGTCCCATTCCCCTTGCCCCGCTCTGCTACTGACCGCCATAGATATCCTTTTCATGGTCTTGAGTGAGCTGAGGGAAATATGGGTTCTAGCCTTATTCCGATGAGTATCTTGGGGTGGATGAGAGAGATGGAGAACCTGCTGGGTACGCGGGCAGTATACGGGTCTCGCACTGCACTCCACGCACCGCGAGAACGGTCTCACAGAGGTGGGTACCTCAGTCACAAACCCCACCAGTGCCATAGGAGGGCACATGGAAGAGGCAGGTCTGCCGTATCAGGCAACACCATCAAGCTCTTGCTTACTCGGATATCTCAGGGGAGGTACAAGTTGGAAAAAAAGGTTGGCGGCTCTGGGAGCAGTCATGGTCGACAATCCATCGGACCTCAGCCATGGTGTAGGATAGCCTGGGAGAATATTTATAATGTAATAGGCTGTCTTTACTATTGACAGGCACGTCTTTTGTCTAAGAGCATCAGTAACAACGCTGCTTCTTGATAATGTGATTCCCAGACGTTGATTGCATCACTGTCTAGCCATTTCTAGCTTCCCACAGTTGTTGGTTAGCAACCCTCTTATATAGTTGGATCGTAATGTGATGCACTACGAGTACTTTCTTCTGACTTCCTGGACTCCAAATTGGGCTTTTCTTCTTGGGGCTTGATTTCCCACCCCAGTTGTAGGACGGGTATTCTGTCATAGCTTCGGGCACCTGTCCACACTCGGGGGCTTCCTCAGCAGCTCCTCTGCAGCCTGCCATGGCTTTTACCATCTTGCAGGGCGCTTGCTTCTCAAGGGCCACCTTTCTGGTGGGGAAGGCCCAGCTTAAGAACTAAACCACAGAAGATTCAGACGAACCGGCCATGGGCCCCCCAAGCAGGTCCATCTCTCTACTGCCCCTAGAGGGCCCCAGCGAAACACTCCCAGGCCCTGAGTGGCATTTAGAATCAAAGTCCTTCAGTCCATGCTTGCCGTGGCCTCAGACCACTTCTCCTTCCAGCTGGGAATTCCTTCTGTGGCGTCATTCCCAGGTGCAATGAAGCCTCAACAGTCTGTCCTTGTGCTGGGGTCTTTAAGCGGAGTTGAAAAGTTCTGAAAAGTCGGCACCTCAGCCCAATCCGATGGTTCCACATAATCCCTCCACCCCTGCTGCAACCCTTCTGCACAGCATGGCAGCTTGAAGGGGTCTATGGAAAGGCCTTTCCGGAGAGCCTTAGTCCCGCCCACAACTGATACAGGTTTCTGATCCATTCCATTTCCACAGAATTTGCCATGAGTGAGACTCAATTAGTGAGCCCTGCAGCCAAACACAGCTGAGCGTGGAGTTGGATGGATGAGGGGTTGGCCGCAAGCAAGGCCCTGCAGCCAAACCCCTGCTGCATTAAAAAAAAAAAAGACATTGAAATTCACTGAAAAAAACAAAGGGTTTCAGATACGATATAGTTAGGAAATAGAATTTAAAAAAAAAAAGCTTAGAAATTCACTGAAAAAAAACAGTTACAGGGACATTATAGTTAGGCTCAGATTTCACTCATAGAAAACCAGAGAAATTCAGCAGTTATAGTTAGCTGAGCTAACTACAACTTGCGGCCCCGCAACGCACTGCTTATGACCTGACATATTACATCACTCATTACATGGTCAACGACATCACTGATGACATCTCAAATGACATCACTGATGAGATCATCTAGACAAGCACTTAAACACTCACTGACACCCTCAAACTATCTGTGAAACACGCTGTCACACACCCACACATACAATCACTCACACACCCGTTCACTCACCCCTATACTCACTGACATACCCATTCACACACTCATACCGCTACTAACACACCCACTCACTCATTCAGGCAGTCACAAACACAGCCACTTACTGCTCAAAACTCTCTCAAAGACAGACATTATATAGCTATATAGTCAGTGACTAAGACACTAACTTACCCACACAGGCAGTGAGACACCCACTAAGTGAGCCATAAACATTCACTGAGACAGGTACTCATTGACAGATACAGTTACTGACACACCCACTCACTCACCCATGCAGCCACCCACACAACCACTCACACACCCACACACTCACTCATTCACCCATATAATCACACAGAAACACATGCACTCACATACATACTGTTGCACACCAACTTACTCACTCACTCATACAGTCACTGACAGAGAAACCCACTCACACATACAGCCACTCCTACACTCACTCACCCATACAGTCCATGACACAGCAACTCACTCACTGATACAGCTATTTACACATCCACAAATTCGGTCATTGAGTCACTGACACAGCCACTCACTTAAGCATACAACTACTCATACACCCGCTCACCCACCAATACTGTCACTAACAAAACCAATCACTCACTTATACAACCACTCACACACCCACTCACTCACCTAATGCAGTCAGTCACACACTTTTCCATATAGCTGACACAGCCACTTAGTAACCCATAAAGCGACTCATATAGCCACTCACACGTCCATAGAACCACTTACACTCACTGGATGATGTCATCAGTGATGTCATTTGAGATGTCATCAGTGATTTCATCAGTGATGTCACTGACCATGACATGATTGATGTAATATGTCAGGTCATAAGCAGTGTATTGCCGGGGCGCGAGCTATAGTTAACTCGGGTAACTATAACAGCTGAATTTCTCTGGTTTTGTACGAGTGAAATCTGAGCCCAACTATAACGTCCTATGTTACGTCCCTGTAACGTTTGTTTTTTCCATTTTTTTGTGATATATAGATATCACAACCGAGCACAGCGGGTTGACGTCTTGGGATTCACAGACTAAATATATGTAAGCGAGAAGTCAGCAAACCCTTTAAATATTATTTTTTTAAACAAGCTGGGTCTGGCGATAGGCTAGGTAGTGAGGACAACCATGTTGGGCGTGGGGGCTGACCTCTCCAACTTCTTTAACAGATGTCCAATATACAATAAAACACAACAATTGAACTGGGAGCGGACAAAAGCCTGAAGCAGTAGCTTCATTCAATGAGGAGGAGATGGAAAGTCTGAGTTTACAGGTTAATGACGACAGAAGTTGAGGACAATGTCCAAGTTGCATTCAGTAGAGGAGTAAGGATATTAATTTAGGTGATACAGTGGGAGATGGCGGAAAGATAGGAAAAAAAAGAACCTGAGTTTTCCCATGTTTGAGGTTCAGAAAATAAGATGCTTTCCAGGTGTCCAGAGCAGATAAACACTTGGAGACACGTTCCTGTAGTGAAGTAGAAAAAACAGAAGAGAAAGAGAAGAAGATCTGAGACCCATCAACGTAGAAGAGTTAATCAACACCATATGTAGAAATAATGGGAAATGGTAGACTAGTAAAGAAAGAAACAAGACGTAGGCCCAAGAAAAACCTTTGAGGAACAGCACGGGGACTAGGGAAAGGAGCAGAAAAGGGTCCTTCCATTGAAGCGTGAAGGAACGACCAGTAAGGTGAGAAGAAAACCAGTTAAGAACAGTGCCTTTACTGCCCAAGGAAGAATGAGAGTTTAGCAAAACCGAAATAATAGAAGTAGCAAAAAGGTCAGAGAGAATTAAGACAGAGGATTGGCTGCAGGGATAAGACTGTAGGAGAATGTTAGAAGCAGAGCTGAGCCGTTTCAGTTGGATGTGGAGGATGAAAGCCAGACAGAGCAGAGGAAAAAAGATTGAACTGAGAAAGGGGACACTTGGGAGAAAACGAAACACGCCAGACTCATTGGAATACATAGAAGCAAGAAGATAGGAGAGAAATTAGCGAGGTCATCGAGATTCAAAGTTTGTTACTTTGTTATTAAAGAAGTTCAGATGTAAACTTACCTGTTGAGGAAAAGGTCCAAGAAGAAAGAGCGTTCAAAGAAAGTAACAGGACAAATGCTTGTAATATAAAATTTGATTTGCAGCCTTGCAACTCTTTTCTGCCTCTTCCACTTTGTTATGCCTTCTTGCTTGTGCCTACCTGGGGTGGTGGGTGGGAGGGAGGGGTTCATACTCACAAAGGTCCCATTGGTCTGCTTCTGGCCTTCCATGGATGTCCAGGTTATGGACGCAGGCGTGGATCCTTCGGGCTCACTCGCTTCTACCAAGATCACCTTACTCATTCGAGAAATCATTCCTGAATTCTTTGCGACAGTCACCGCCGTCTGGAGGTTGTCCCCTGCAAGATCAAAACCAAATCAATAAGATGAGTTTTTATTGAAGGTTAATTTTGCACATGTTTTCTTCAATCATGACACGTTGTGATTTGTGGTATTGAGTCCTCACGCTAAGTTCTTGGTTTTTGTCCTTTATAAAGATTGCAAGGATTGCTGGTGTTTCTTCACCAGGCAAACATTTTTTCTCCAAAAAGCAAGACCCTTTTCACATTAATAGAACACAGTGAAGCCAAACACAACCTCTGGAGTGAAAGTCAAGCTACGTGTAAGTTTGTGTGACAATTCATGCAGGAGTATTTATGCAAACTCTTTCTCTACAAGTTCTAAGGGGTGCATAATGATCCTGTGCACAGTGCTAGAGGGGAAGAGAAGAAAATCAACAGCTTTCTGTGAAGTAAGTCTTCTGCAGACCCATTTGTTTAGTGTTAAACAAGAATGCATGCAACACACGTCACAAACACTCATTCTCACGCTGAAGTCGCAGAGCAATACCACCAAAAACTACACAAAGTTACAAAGTTTTCCATGCCAAGTTTGAAAGAATACCTCACAGCTTCGTAGACGGACCACAGAAAGCTGAAAGACACAAAACTTCAATCATTAAACACGCAAAAATACTTTTGAAGGACAGTACTCGAGGCACCATGCTTGTAGATGGAAGCGAGCGCGCGATTCCGCTTTTTCTCTGGATGGCCATTCCCAGAAAGCATGGCTTTTTGGCGGATCACCGACATAATATCGACGACAAAAATATCGACCTACCAGAATATCGGGTCAAGAATATCGATGGACAAAATATCGACATCCTATCTCTACAGAGGTAAGTACAAAAATATCGAAACCAAAATATCGTTGTTCAAAATATGTTTTTTTTTAAATGTCGTAAAAATATAAAATAAATTAAATAATAAATATAATTAATAAAAACTGTTAGAATTTAAAAATGTTCAAAATTATAAATAATAAATGCAATATAAAAATAAATTAATACATTAAAAAATTATATATTTACTTAATGTTAATAAATAATTATTTTATTAAATTATAAAACGTTACAAACATAATAAAAATTACATATATATACATAAACCTGTAAGATAAATATAAAAATAAATTATATATATAATAAAATAAAATATTAAAATAAATATTTATCTTTAAAACAACATTTTACACTACATTAACTAAAACAGTAGGGAAAATATTGGATAGCGTAGGGCATAAAATTACTATTCCCACTCCAGGGAGTGCAACAGTAGGGAAAGTGTTGGATAGCGGAGAGGAATAAATTACTATTCCCACTCCAAGGAGTGCAACAGTAGGGAAAGTGTTGGATAGCGGAGGGGATAAAATTACTATTCCCATTCCAACAATTGCAACAGTAGGGAAAGTGTTGGCTAGTGGAGTGGATTATATTACTATTCCCACTCCTGCAAAATAATAAACATTAATTAACAAATACTTAAATAATAAAAAATAATTTACCTCTCACCAAATACCCCTATAAATAACACCACCAATATTGTAAAACATGAAACAATTAACATAATGGCTTAACAATTAATTAACCAATAACAATGAACAATAAAATTAAAAACAATGAGTAATAAATTAATTCATACTATTAAGACTATAAAATAACAAATATTATCTGAAAAAATTAAAAATATAATTTTTTAATTACTTGCCACACTACTCCCCTCTAAACCCACAACCCGCTCCTAAACAAATTACACAATTAACATTTACCAATCCATTATTAATAATTTATAACCAATTATTAATAAAAATTATTTAACACAATTAATATGAATTATTAAATACACAAATAGTAATTAATAAAAATTATTAATTAATGAATTATAATTACATTACTTTCCACCCTACTCCCCTATAAACCCACAACCCGGTCCTAAAAAAATGAATTAACATATTTAGCAATTAATTATTAATAATTAATAACCAATTAATAACTAATTATTAACAAATTAACAATTAACAGTATAAATTATTAAATACAAAAATATTAATTAATTAACATTATTAATTAATTTTAATTACATTACTTCCCACCCTATTCCCCTATAAACCCACAACCCGCTACGGAACTAAAACGCAATATTTAATTTCTTAAAAAATTAATAATTTCTAAAAGTGTATTAATAAATATATTATAATTAAATTACTTCCCACCCTATTCCCCTATAAACCCACAACCCGCTACAGAACTAAAATACGCAAAAATTACTTAACATAAAATTAATTACTTCTAAAAATTTCAAACATACATTAGAAAAATAAACTATACTTTTAACACATATACTAAAATACAGAACACTAAAATAAATTTCGATATTATTAACAACGATATTTTGACTAACGATATTACTAACTTCGATATTAACAAAAATGATTTTTTACCTGCATGTCGATATTCTGGTCGACGATATTCTTGCAGGTCGATATTGTGTCACATCGATATTTAAACATCGATATTATGGCATATCGATATTTAAACATCGATATTATGACTCTATACCCTTTTTGGCGAAGGTAATTCTGTAGGTTCTAATGTCAGTTAAAGTCACTGTATTTGCCAAAATAAGTTTTAGTTTATTGTGAGACATTCCTTATATCCTGAGAAGGGGGCCTGAGCATCATATTAGAAGCGGTGTAGGAGTGGTACTTCTGTTTTTGTGGTGTGTTGAACAAGTGCTAAGGCCACTGAGGCTGCTATGCTATAGTCTACGTATATTCACCACATTTGACCACAGACAGCGAGTTATTGGTCAGGGGAGTATAAAAGTATCAAGGACTCAATTTATTTTAAGCGTTTTGTAAAGCACTGCTTGAATTTAGCAGCAATTTGAACCCTTTACATCTTTACGTAGACGGATGCAAAAATTAAAATGAAGAACACAATACTAATATAACTGACTGGTGTGCAGTTCCTAAGTGTGGGTGGGAGTGTTCAGGTCTGTGAAGAAGTACCCTCACACACCCCGAAGGATGTCATGCTTCATCATTGGGCCTGCTCCTTGTCGGGCCGGCGCTGCAATGCCCGACGGGCACCCGCGAAGGGGCTCTTTAGCAGAGATCTTTTTTTGATGAAGCCGTTAGGTGCATGTGGGTGTGTGGACTAGGTAGTGCAGTGAGTGCGAGATGGTGTTTTAAAATAGGTCTAGGGCAGCCCTATTGCCGAAATTATATTCCTAGGGTGCACTAACCTAACTAAAAGCAGGAAGCCATAACTGGATGCAATGGTCCTTTAGGGCATGTGTGGTGCAGAAGGTCGACATGTTTCTTGCCTATAGTAGCCCCTAACGGGTCTAGTGGCTATTCGTCAGGACCAAGAGCGATTAGAGAAAGCGTCTCAACTCTAACACTACCGCAATGCTGGTTCAAGAAATGGCAAGATGCAGAAGTTACCAGCTTTGCATGTGAACACCAGGTCCGATTAACCTAGTGTTCTGTGATCCCTTAATTAGTAGGTCTAGGCTGACGGGAGCTTTTCAACAGAGCACCTCGTTGAACAGGAACCAGAGCTGGGGTAGGAACACGGCTAGTTGCCGCGCCGCCTTCCGTTGTGAGCAACGAGGTGCTCTGTTGAAAAGTTCCCGTCAGCCTAGCCCTTTTTCCTTTAAGGAAAACAGGATGCATTGAAAAAAAAAAAAGAATTGCTTTATTTAAAAGCAATCTCAGACATGGTGGTCTGCTGAGCCCAGCAGGCCACCATCCCTGTGATTTTTGTGATTTCTTGGGGGTCGCAAATTGCGACCTACCTCATTAATATTCATGAGGTAGGTCATTTGCGATCCCCTAGGAATCGCTAAAAGTGTCAAACACACTTTCATGCATTCCGTTTTGCAATTTCCTAATTGCGAATCGCAAATATTCGCAATTTGGAAATCGCAAAACAGGGCCTACACACATCTGACCCCAGCTTCTGTGCAGGGCTCTAGCGCTTGAAGGCTCAGTTGATCCATAAATGGTGACACTCAAGCTTCCGTGAGAGAGAGAAGCTTTTGTCCAGGGTCTAGCGCTTGGAGGCTCCATTGATCCACACGAGTGTAAATGGTGACACACTCAAGCTTCCGTGAGAGAGAGAAGCTTTTGTCCAGGGTCTAGCGCTTGGAGGCTCCATTGACCCACACGAGTGTAAATGGTGACACACTCCATCTTTGCACCTCAGCATTTCTACCTTTTTCATTTGGTCAACAGTGGGCAGGAGCGCTTTCAATGGTGCTGCTGCGTGCCTTCTTCAAGCGCTTGTAATTCCTAATGCGAATCTGAAGTCTTTGTGAACTGGCAGCATCGCCCTTTCCCTTCCAAACTTCTGTCTGCTTCAGCGCCGTGTCAGGTGCACAAAGCACTATATAAATGCAATCACAGAGAATACCCTAATCTCACCAATTAGTGTCTCTCTGAGACACGACTGATGCAGTGGAGCCAATAAAACTACCCCCCCCCCTCCGCCATGTTATAATGTGCAGTTTGGTCCTGAGCTGGAGTGAGTGAGTTTGCAAGGAGAACAGAAGAGAAAGAGGGAACAACACTGGCCCTTTTTACTTTTAAAATCTCCATCTTCCCCCGGCTCCTCCCCTGTGATTTAATGTTTGCACCTTAGATTGAGGGAGCTGGCGGCACCACAGAGTCAGACTGGGGTATTTGCTTCTGCTACACTTCAGTTTCCTACAAGTTGTCACCTCATGTTGAACTTGACAATGCTCCCCCAGCCCTAGTCGTGCAGTTCTCTGGGGTGTGTAGTGGGACGAGAGCTGGGGCTCTAGAGGCAGGTGGGGGCATTGCTTCAGGGTAGGTTCTGTTTCTTTTCCTATGGAATTCTTCTTTGCACGCAGAGGGACCACGGACACTGCCTCCAACCTTTCACCTACAAATCATTGGCTTTGGGTGGGTTGCGCTTCTTAGTTCAATGGAAGTGAAATTAGACTACAACACCCAGAATGCATCAGGCTATCGTACAAACGACCAAGACTGGAAAGTGTCCAGAATGCCCTGAAGGGCGTGATCACCCTATTTGCCTACAGAAAGGTGGAAATGAAGATATATCTTATTTATGTGATTATTAGCACAATGTGTTGGTGCCTCTTTAAAACGGGAATAAGTAAATCCCTTTAAGGGTTTGGGGATCACGAGCTGTTGAAGAGGGTCACTCAATCGGCATAGATGTCTTGGTTGAAAGTAGGATTCCCTCAAGAATGCAGATTGACACAAATGCTACAGTAATTCTTTTAAAACACCAACTCGGTGCAAGCGGCAAAATGAGACCCAAAACCTGCGTTTTGGGAGTTCAGGTGTACAGTGCCCAAGGCTTACTGTCACTGCCATATACCCATAGCATGTCTACCTCCCATCATGCTCTCATTGGTGCAATCCCGGTTAGTCGTCCTTACAAATACTATCATGACGCCTCCCTCTCACTATGCTCACCTCGCATCTCAGTAGTAGCATCTCACACAATAGCATCATCCTTGTAACGTCACCGCGTAAGTCTCCTTCTCCTCACACAACAGTTACACCACTATACGGCCGACTACTTATCGCTCTCCAAGCACCTATCCACGGATGCCACCACAGAGAAATATGGATTTCCTTATGAGACCTTTTTGCGAATGGATGTCTGTTTTCGGTACCCTATGATGAATGGTTCCATCTGCTCTGCTCCTTTTGTCGTTTTTGTTCTGAAATTTAACCTTCCTTCATTTCTATTCCCCCCCTCCTCCTTGTCCCCCTTCTTTGTCCTCACAGATCAACAGGCATTAGCCTCAGGCATATATACCCATGTCCTGATGATGATCCCGGTACCTTTGTAAGGGATCGAAACGTCGTCGGCTGTACACCCCCTTGACACGGTCTTATGTATTATTCAATGAATTGTGCTATGGTGGTTATGTTTATATCAGCTTGGTAAAACTTCTTACCTGTCTCCAAGCAGTAAAGAATGCCTGAGCCTCTCTTTCCTCTCTGTTTTTAATTCTCACAGTGTTTGTGTTCCACTTGAATTTCTCTCAATTACAAATATATTAAAATATTCTTGTCCGGACGGACAGACTAATATAGATCTCATTGCATCTCTATATTTATCTCCTTTTTCTCATCCCTTTTTGGTGAGGGACCACTGTCTGCATAAAATGACACCGTTCCCATGCCAGTGTTTCAGAGAGCGGACTCTGGCAGATCTGGGCGTGGACAGGTCGCTCTATGCCGAGTGCTCGATCCATCACCATTCATTGCAAGGTGAGCTCTGGACCTCGGCGAAGCAGCTGCTGGTGATGACGGAGTCTCCAGCAGCAGCATTTCTACAGCCTGAGGCGCGACTAGAGTGATTGGAGCACCGGATTCCAGACAGAATTTGCATTTGAACAGGCTTTTCCTTACCACCCTCTCTAAATCAGGCCATAAGGATCTTCTGTTCACTCCTTTTCATGCTGTGAATGCATTTAAAGATCCCAGTGCCTTCAAGGATGCTGTGTAGATGTGATGTTCAAAGGAGAGGCACGCGAGTCAAAGGCAAATCCAATACATTCAGCTGTTTTCGGTATGAGAAGTAGTGTGATGTGGAATGAAGGGGGCTCGTTACAGAAGAGTATATCTGAGGTCATTCAATGTTGAACGAATTCAGAGTATGACTTTTAGAGGGCTGTTCGGAGGCTTCTCCTGGCAGATCGAAGTTGAGCGTAGCGTCATTAACATAGATGTCAGATTCCGGACCAGAACTGTCTGCATGTCCTTCAGTGGACACATTTAATCATCAATTAATGCTGAGAGAGATGCCCTATTCCATGACGGACTCAAAAGTCTCTGGACCTGGACACCGGGTGCAGGAGCGATCCCCTACCGTCCCCTGCGGTCATCAGCAGTGTAGACCAGACCGGTTTGATGCTCGGATATCGGAGACACTGATCAGAGGTGGTGAAAGCAGATCTTAAGATTGATGATGTCAAATGCTGCAGAGAGATCGAGTAGTAACAAGAAGTCCAGACCAATGGCATCAGAGTCAGAAGCTTTCATCGACAGTCGCTACCCACAGATGTCAATCACTTGGACCATTTTCAAGGACGACTCTCGGGAACCACATTTTCCTTCAGCAGCTTCTTCAGCTCTGAAAACATGAGGGCTCCAGGCTTCCTTTACGATTCTCACCGCTCAGCGAAAACACTGAGCAATCTATTGAGTCATACTCATTCATTGATTCAAATGGGTCCTGCTGAAATGACATTTGTTATGGTTTTTGGTCCTCTCCAGCCAGAGGGTGGGAAAGGAGAGGACCTTGTGACCGAGCAGGAGCCACACGACAGACTAGAGATACAAACTAAGAAACAGCAGCTCTTTAAACTGATCACAACTCAAGACTGCAGCAGCAGACCCAGCACAAGGCTTCCCTGGAGGAGACACTGAGGATCAAGTTCAATTAACAGCACAACTTAACCTATTTATGAACAACCAGATGTATACATTCATATAATGTAGGTTTACATATCCAAAAACAGAAATTCCTTACACTGGACTCAGAAAAAGCTAACTGAGGACAGAAAGTGGGAAGAAAGGCTGCAGAGCTGCTTGTATTCCCCTCCAGAAGCTAAGATTGTGTGCTGTGTGTATTGTGGGCTGAAGCACCATCAGAACCTCTGGGCAATGCAGATCACCTCACCCCAGCATCAGAAAGTTTTGAGCATCGTGTAGCATTTCCTGGGAGAGAGGCTGTGGCAGCTGTGGGCAAGGGCCGGTGTGACATGGAGTGGAGGTAGTTCATGGGTCTGTGGACGAAGTTATTCTCAGCAGCTTCCTTACCTCACTCTAGGTGACTATCAGCTAGGGGGTCTTTACAATGTTTATGTGGACTGAATGAATCCCAGCTGCTTCTGTACCTCATCAGGATAGCTCTAGCTGCTAGCGCTCGGCTGGGTGGACCTCTCAAGGATTATGTTGGCCGTAGGAGAAGTGGAGGCATTGATTTAGAGCCGAGATCTTATTTCTGCCCACAACCCCACATGGTGAGGTACAGTGATGTAGCCAAGAGCAAAGGGTCATGAAAGTACCAGGACACAAGATCAAAGATTGCTGATCTGAGCCATGTCCACTCCTGCAAGGCCAGTGACCCTTTGTGTCCCACAAAGAAAAGAGAAAACCAGCAGCAAATGCAAGATGGGAACTAATAGCCAGAAAGAGTGAGGAGACAATAGCTGACATGGACAGAGAACGTGAGGATGTAACTAGGACAAAATATATGATCCCAAAAGAAACCACCGATTACAATGAAAAGATGGACAGAAGTAGCATAGTGCAGCGACTCAGACCAGAAGCAGGAAGGCCACCACGTCCATTGGCACAAAGAGGAGGCTGGTGTGTGTGGTGCTCTTCAGCCATAATGTAAAGAGATGACTTCTCCAATCCTACCCCATAAACAAGGCACCCACACTCTCGAACAATGAAACCGAAAACCATGATTTGTGAGGGAAGGAGGTGAACCAGACATGACCTACACAGGTATGTGGTGATGCAGTGATACTAGGTCTTAAAGAAGAGCAGGTGATTCCTTCCCTCACTCCCCAAAAGAAGCAATGCTGAAAAGTACACAACCATGGCGTCAAGGGCAAACATTCCTGATGCAGATGGCAACCAATCCATGCTCTGCACAGTTTCCGCATTTGGGAATTCACTCACCAGTCTCATGACTGATCTCCGGGCTGTGTATGGTGTGGTCTTTGCTGCAGGGCGCAGACTACACACACGGTGTGTACGCTGGTGTTTTTAACCCATCGTATTGTCCCACAGACATGCATCTTACCATCTCATTGTCAATTGACTGATTCCAAAATATATGACTAATGATTGAAACCAGTTGTTCTGCATGAGTATATCTTCCAGCCACCATGACCGTACATTAGTGTGAAGAGTTTCTGTTGAATGAATTCACGTACCGGTGATCATCACCATCCGGACCCGGGCCTTGCTAAGCTCCTTTAAGACTGGCCCAGTCTCTGGCTTCAGTCGGTTCTCCATGATAAGGAGGCCCATAAACGTCAAGTCTGACTCCACCTCCTCCCTGGAAGAAACAGAGTGAAATCAAAGTGATCATCAACATCGTCACCACTGCAGCACAGGTGTCAATAAATCTCTGAAAGCATTGGACAAACATTGAGAAAGGGTTTTAAGAAATGTGCCTGCTCCTCGCTCATGGATGCAAGAGAAGGTGCAAGTGATATGAGCTGCTTATCTCACTCAGACTAGGCATGGTAGCGAGGTTGCATTCGACTGAGATGGCGCTTGTTCTAACAGATATTGTACTCGCATTCGTCCAAGCCTCGCGTCTTGGTACACTGCCTTCTCTCAGAGAGAGCACCATCTCAGAGCTGCAGTGGAAAAGCAGAGTGGCATTAAAACTGCTGAGACAGGAATGTCAACTGTAAACAGAGGATCATTAAGTTCACCAATCCACTGTTTGGTCTACCCAGCTAAGAGTCACCAGGAAGAGCCACTCTAGTGACACACAGAGGCAAGAGAATGACTCAGTCCACACTTCCATTGATATGTCTGCCCAGGTGAAAGTTATCCTGAAGAGCCACCCTTGTGAAATACCGAGGCAGCTGAGAATCTTCCAGACCACAGATAAACAGTTTAGTCAACCCAGCTGAGAGTTACCAAGAACAGACACCCTTGTGGGATACAGAAGCAGCTGGGATTGATTCAGTCCACATGAATGTTGTGAGGACCACCTGGGTGAGAGTTACCGAGAACGCCACCCTTGGTATATACAGAGGCAGTAAGGAAGCATTCAGCCAACATAATCCTTGAGAGGACCACCCAGCCGAGAGTTAGCAGCTAGAGCTATCCTGATGAGGTACAGAAGCAGCTGGGATTCATTCAGTCCACATAAACATTGTAAAGACCCCCTAGCTGACAGTCACCTAGAATGAGGTAAGGAAGCTGCTGAGAATAACTTCGTCCACAGACTTATTGTTAGGCTGGACCGGCTGAGAGTTGCCTGAAACAATCTCTGGGAAGAGATACAGAAGCAGCTGAGAGTCACATGGGCCACAAACTCCTTGTTGGGTCCACGCAGGTGATTTACAGAGGGTACTAAGAAAACTATCAGTAGAGCCTTTATTATGGCCACCAAGGTGAAAATGCGAGGGCCAAGGAAGAACTACTCAGATCCAAAGCCACCATCATAAGAGGTAAACAGGTGATAAATCTCATTGAGTAGAAACATCCTAGAGAGATGAAGCCAACTTGCCCTGTCCACTGAAGCCTCGCTGTGTCCACACAGACAGGGCGCAGAGGGCCACTGGAGCGTTATATAGTTCACATCATTTTAGTGTTTTATTAAGCACCAGCATGTCCTGTTTCAGACTGTTTGCCAGGAAAACCAACAAATTCCTTTACACTTTCATTACATGTGGTCTTTTGTGTATTGCAATCTTTTAAAATCCCTCATTTTCTGCCCGACCTTCAGTGGTAGCGCGTGTCGAGCAGTCCAAAGCTTCTCGGGGAGAGGTAGACACAGGGGGGGTAAACACAGGCTCATAACTCAAAGTACGTGCAGGAGCACTAAATGATTGTACAGTCAAATACTTGCTTTTGTGGTAATAGTAGTATTTATCTATGACTACAAAGTAAAATACAACATTCACAAACAATACACACCATTCCCTGAGTTCAGGGCTCTATGTTTCATAGGCAGATAGCTGAGCCGAGCCCCACTCCCTTCAAGCTAGCGATAGTGTTATTCCTCATTCACTATAGGCGACATTCAGGATAAGCCCACTAATAGCCCATGTCTCAAAAGTCCCACACTGTATACAAGTCAAGTGTTCCAGTGCCAAAGCACTATCTAGCAAGCAAGTTCCCCAGAGGCCGACTGGCCTAAAATCAGTCCAACAGCAGCAGGATCGGAGTGGCCGGTTTAATTGAGCGCGCCCCCTCCATGGGTGCTGGAGGTCCAGCGGCTGCCTCCAGTAAGTCTTTCAGACATGTGACCCAGGCGGACTACGCTCAACTCTCCTTGAGTTCTTCACACACTGTCCTGCAGCGGCTAAGGGGGTTCTCGATGCTCCTCCAAGATGGGTAAGTTCATTGGCTCTTCCCACTGGTAGTGAGAGGGGTTGTGAGGGCCCTGGCATTGGTCCTCAGTCACGGCTTAGACTAAGCCTGGGCGTAGTTCACGAAGTAGCGCTACGCGAAGCTACGCAAAGTGCAGTTCGCACTACGCGAGCTACGCGTAGCACTACGCGAACTGCGTAGTGCACTGTTCGCAATGATTGCACAGTGCCGGATGCTTGTCCGCACTGTGCAATCATTGAAAACGGCATCTTGCACAGTGCGAGCTGTCTTTTACTGCCGCTCGAGTAGATTTTTACTCGAGCGGCAGCTTTCTCAACGCGGACTGGTAGTTTCTCATCGCGAGCGGTCGCGAGCATACGCGACCACTCGCAATGAGAAACCTGACCTCCCCGCGTTGAGAATCTCGCCGGGAGGTTTATTTTCCACGCTCGCGATCGGCATGTTGATGTTGCTGATCGCGAACGAGGAAAAAGTCTCGCCGGGATGTCATTTTGCTTGCTCGCGGTCGCCAACTTGACGTTGAGGACCGCGAGCAAGCAAAAAATGACCGCTGCACTACGCTACGCTACGCGTGTTTGCACTGTGCTACGTGCAATTCGCGTTGTGCGAAGTAGCGCAAACTTCGCAAACTACGCGAGCGTAGCGTAGTGCTTTGCCCAGGGTTAGCTCAGACCTGCTAGGGTCACCACGGTGGCCTCACTCCTCCAATGATCTTCTTGATCAAGTCACACATCCTGCTTGGTCTAGGTGGTCCCCTCTGGCATATGGGGTCCCCCATCTTTCCCCTGCACACTGGCTCCAACCCAGTCGGCACACGGAGTCAGCAGATTACCACCGCACACCATGGGCTACAGACAACTCGGCACACCAATATTCTTCACGGCGGCCGACCTGGCATACGGGGTCACCAATTTATTGCCATACATGGGCTACAGCCAGCTCGGTGTGGCAATACTCTTCACAGCAGCCCTTCCTGGCATACGGGTTCGCAGACTATACACTGTACACGGGGGATAACCTGTTCAGTGCAGCAACGATCACTGCTCACTTCATGGTAGCCCTCCTCTGCCATAGGAGGGTCGCCAACTTCCGCTGCACACTAGCAACGACCAGATTGGTGCAGCAGCCGTCTCCTCAGACCTCGCTACAGGGATCCACTTGCCAGGTTTCCCCACTGGACCTTGCTCTCTAGAACGCTCTCCTCTTCCTCACAAGGCACACTTGTCTTGGCAAGCAGGCTGTGCTGGCGCTCCAGGCTCCAGGGCGGGTGGTCTTGGATTCCCTGGGTGATAAATTCACCTAGCTGGGAGACTAGCAGGCTTTGGCCCCCGGTCCTAGTCCCAGGCAGACGTTGTGCAGAGCATCTCCTGCTCAGAGAGCCCAACTGGATGCTTACCTGATGACAATTTTGGGGGTTCAAACTCCCCCTTCTTATAGTCCATTTCCAGACACCAAATGTGATTTAGAGTGAGTTTGTGAAGTTTGTGTTGGGGATCTGCTTGCTTTTGAAGTGCAAACTCCTCTGTTCTCGCTTCCTACTGAAATCAGCCTGCCACAGCAGAAACAACTCCAAATCTGAGAGCCCCACAACACAGGGCATGGGATTAACTAGAGTTCACACCTGGGTGTTAGCCACAGTGATATGTTTATCAAAAGGTGAGCCCAGGGCCCCATTTGTACATTTTATGATCCTCTTATTAGCCCCATCTCCTTCCAGAGATGTGCCCAGGCCCCTTCCAAGTGATCTCTCTCTGAATCAAAGAGCTCCCTTTGAAGTGTACTGAGGAGCCTGGCTCTCCCTTCCTCCAGTGCGGGTCCCACCCGGCTTACAGAACGCAGCTATACACAAATCTGTCTGGGGAGATTCATCTACCTTAACCCTGGGCATAATGCTTTGCTTCACTCACGGAGCATGCAAAGTTTGTGTTACTACGCACTACGCAAATTGCACGTAGCAGAGTAAAAAACTCTGCAAATCGACGTAGCGTAGCAGCAGTATATTAAACACATACAAATGCTTTGTTAAAGCAATTTTCTATGCTAAAAAGCATATAACAAATTCACAAAAGTGAACTTTGACAATGAAAATATCAAGCAATGAGAGAGGTGATGATTTTGGGTTCCCCCCTAACCTAGGGGGAGGACCAAGCAGATGCCTTGAACACAAAAAGCATATCATGTGAACGATTCAGTGCTGGTCCCTTCCTCCTAGGACCACCCCAAGCACAGTTATGGGCAAAAATACAATCCCAACCAAAGGCCCTGCAAAGCATTATGGGACGAGATTAGCAGTGGGCAGTGAATATTATAGTGTCCAATATCAAAATAATTCTACAAAGAACTGCAGTTCAACTAGTCGTTACTAGATGTCCCTCACGAGTCAAATGCAAAAGCATTGAAATTATTAATACATCAAGCTGCAGTTCCACTAGTCGTTACTAGATGTCCCTCACGAGTCAAATGCAAAAGCATTGAAACCCTTTCATGAAGCTTTTGCATTTGACTCGTGAGGGACATCTAGTAACGACTAGTGGAACTGCAGCTCTTTGTAGAATTATTTTGATATTGGATACTATAATATTCACTGCCCACTGCTAATCTCGTCCCATAATGCTTTGCAGGGCCTTTGGTTGGGATTGTATTTTTGCCAATAACTGTGCTTGGGGTGGTCCTAAGAGGATGGGACCACCACTGAATCGTTCAAAAGATGTGCTTTTTGTTTTCAAGGCATCTGCTTGGTTCTCTCCCTAGGTTAGGGAGGATACCAAAATCATCACCTCTCTCACTGCTTGTTAATTTATTGATTTCACTTTTGTGAAATGCTATATGCATTTTAGCATATAAAGTCAGAGATACTTATTTTATCTTAACTTGCACTGTGCAAGATGCTTTTGGCAATTATTGTACAGTGCAGTCAAGCACACAGCTACGCAATTTGCATAGCTACGTGTAGTTCAAAATGTACTCCACGTAGCTACGTGAAGTGCTACTACGCAAACTACGCCCAGGGTTAATCTACCTCCTCATGTTCCCCCGACAGTTCTGGGTCCCCAAAATGGAACCCAGAATCTCCCATGTATTGTACCAGTCACAGGCGCACATACACACAGCACATGCATATAGCATTATTGTGCTGCACAGCACTATCTCTTTTATGTACTGTACCAGTCACAGGCGCACATACACCAAGCACATGAATATACTACAAGGGTGCTGCACAGCACTGAGTAACCCCTGTTTTGTACCATTCACAGACAAACATACACCCAGCACATGGATAGCACACTTGCACTGCACAGCACTACACACCAAACCAACGTAGGCCAAGGGTGAGTTAAGCACACAGCAGGTGGACTTTACAAGAGTGAGCCTGTAGGCCTCACTGCAGTGACAGAGGATAAAAAGGTTCTGTTCACTACTACTGATCACTACACGTTATGCTATGCAACCACCACCGCACTTGTGCTGCTTAATTCCCGTCAAAGGCAGTAGTCTTTCACCATCATGAGGGTAGCGCATTGGGCGCCCCTCTCGGTCCAACTACCCTGCAATCCATTAGACAGGGCTATGTCATGGCACACACGCATGATCTGTGTTCACCCATGACAACAATAATCAGCATTAGGGGTCCAGACATTAATAAAGTTGGACACTCAGGGCTGGAGTGTACGTCCATCACCATGCAAGGGGCTATTCCGTCCAAACACTGGTGATCGTCTTTTCTGATAGAGCCCAAAAAGTTAATAATTAGTGATTCACTGCTTTCAATCTCACTGGGGAAAGACAGCACCAGTGTCTTACACATCGTGAAAACACCATTCTGAATTGGCAAAGCAGTGGAAACTTACATGATCCTAATATTGGCAAATTTCACTGTACCTCTTCAAATTTGCAAGTTGAGAGTGATGCCTCGTCTCCAGGGTTTTACAGGCCAGCCCGATCACACGGAATCCTTGCATAGTGTAGTGCTGGAGTTCACTCACAAAGTTGACTGGCACTGTTGAGAAAGAAACATAAAACATCAGTGTAGGTGCCCCGTGGTAAAGCGAAACAACTGCGGCAGTATTATCCTGCAGACTGACATCTAGAGCTCTACTCCGGCTCTTCTTTGTGCACATCTGTCATAACCCAAAGGTCAAAGCATACATCGAATCACCTCCCATCCTGATGGATCTCCATCGGCTCCCTTTGCCAGTCCGCACCATCTTCAAAAGCAGCTGCATCATTTACAAACCATCACGACCAGCACCCCCACTTGTCTAGCGGACAAGCTCACCATCTCTGGTGGCTCTCGCACTCCTGCAGCCAGGACACCATCCGAGTGCAGTGTAACAAGAAAAAACAGACTGCAGGCCTTTCTGTCAATGCCCCCAGGATCTCAGACATCCCCGTCTCCATCAGGACCTCCCAACGCTGCTCCGATCTAGTAAAGACTCAGCTCTTTAAAGAGACCACATCACAGTTCATTAACCGTCCACAACCAGCTTCTTGTTCTCTCACTAAAGCGGACTTTATGCTGGCCTTCAATCATGTCCAGCTCACCACTGCCATTTCTCTATATTTGCTCTATAGAAATATCTTTCCATAAACACACTTGTACATAACTATATGGTGAAATACAGCCGTTACCTGGCATTACTAGAGGGCACATGTGCCACTGGTGTGGTCTTGTAGAATCATGAGCTATCAGGATGGTGGTGTCTGCATAGATCTGTTGTTCCTACAGACCAGAGCCTGATAAGTGGTGTGTAGTCTCACCGCCTTGCTATCTTGGTCGTGCAGTGTTCGTGTTGATGGCTTTCAAGGCTCCCTGGCCTCCTGTTAGCATCTCCCTGTGCCACAGTTGGTGTTCCTCGCTCCAGGCGTCCATTTTCCATCCCCCTGTTGCTGAGTCTTTCTTTACCATCGTCTTCATCACCCTGTTACAACCTCATAGTCTCCTGGTGCCTTTGTCTCAGAGTCCTTGTTTCATTTACCCATGTTTATTTCTTCTGTCATGGTGTCAAGGTTTTGGGAGATGTCTGGAAACATGCAGGCCCTACCACATACACACATTGACACACAAAGGTTGCGGACAGGAAAATCCAGGCTGGGGTCTTGGAGGTGATGGAATACCAGAACACGGTGATTGGCTGTTAGGTAGTACTCTAGTATTTCAGACTGGAGTTCACGTCCTGGTTACTCTCACTCTTTCTGTATTGACTTGGATTTTTAAGTACAAAAAGATGCAGCGGTCACTTATTCAGTGCCTGGTATTGTACATTTGCTGTGGCTTTCCACCATCACTATAGTGCATCACCTGTCCCTTGCATTCCTTAACATACCTCTCTACGTTTCCATCCTGTTCCTTCCCTTGAGCCCTTCGCTCAAGTTTAAGTGTTTCTTGCTGTGTCGGTTTCCTCCTCTACAGGTTTTATATGCTCTCCCACCTGGATGAGAGGATCGGCTGCTTGAATTTCTTCCAAAGTATTGAATGTGTGCTATTTTAGGAATATGGGGGATCCTGTTCAAAGGTCTAAAGTTAGCTGTCAAACAGCTCTTCCCAAGTGGACTTCCAACATACATGACCCCCTCCATCTGGGACCAGAAGAACCTCTAAAGCATGTGTGTTTTCTCTCTGTTCCTATTCTCCCTCTCCCCCTCATCATCTACGGTGTTCAAATATATATTAGAACATTGGAACGTTGGGAGCTCCATTGAAAACAATGCAGTGCTCCGGGCCTCTAATGGCCGGTATAAGCCCCGAGCATCAACATTCCAATGTTATCCTTCATAGCAACAGCTGTGAACAAAGGCCTCACGGAGCCGAGGGGATTTCAGGCCCCTCAGGCTCCGTGAAGCCTTTGTTTTATTGGTTATAACATTCTGCCCTTTTGGGCAGAATATTCTAATAGCCTTAGAGCCCTCCGTAGACGGCTCTCCCAGCCATTAAAGCCCTGTTCCCTTGTTAAAGGACCTCACGCTCGGCTCAAGCCTTTAACGCTGGAGCTCGGATACATTTCTGGCCTTGTGTGTTTCAGCTTCACTTGTTGTCCATGTTTTCTTACCCCAGCATCCATGCTTTCCTGTCCTTTTATTTACATTGCTGTGTTGATTCTGTGTCCATGGGTTCATGTCTCCCTGTGCTTGTTTCTCTACCTCACTAGCATCATGTTGGTGGGTCTGTGTGCCAGTATCCATGTCTCCTTGTCCAGATGTCTGTCTCTCTCTTCCGGTGGCTCTTTTTCCATGCTTCTGCCTGCCTGCCCAAGTGATTATGACCCTAATCCTCAATGTATTTCTCCTAGTCCAATGATCTTGGTCCGGTCCCATTGTGTGTTCCTCAAAGTCCAGCAATGCATCTTCTTGTCTCAGTTTCCGGCGCTAGTCCTTTGTCTGTAGCTGTAGGAGAGTAGGATCTGCTTCTTATGGTTACCCCCACTTTTTGCTGATGTCTCACTGTTTTTGGCCTAGTCTCACTGGGATCCTGCTATTCAGGACCCCAGTCTATCTGCTTTCTCCTGTAAATTACAATACATGTACTTTAGGTACACTCCAGATTGGATACTGGGGTACCCTTATAAGTCCCTAGTATATGGTACACCATGTACCCAGGGCATAGGTACTCCAGAGGCCTCCCATGGGCCGAAGCATGTATTGTGCCACCCATGACAGGCCATTCAAAATGACGCAACAGGCCTGCTACTGCAACCTGTGTAAGCTGGTGCATGCACCACTTACTTAGATATAGGTTCACTATATCTATCTAAATCACTACACTTACAAACCTATCAGTCACCCCTATGGCAGGCCTTATCAATCCTGAAGCGATACCAAAGGGGATGATGGACGGAGCGCTTGAGCTAATCAAACACTCACCCCCAGTCAACTGATCTGGGTTTAATCCATCATCATTCTTTAGCTCACTCCACCACCCCAGTTCAGACATGGCCATATGCAAATCAGTCTGACCCTGTGCCTCATGGGAACAGTCCAGCCCGAACTGCCAAGCCATGTCTTCCCTGGACCGGAAACAAGCATCCTGGGACCGGTTTCTGGCTATTCAGCCGTCATCAGCCAGGCTAGCTTGAATCCAGTGGCAAAGTGAGCAAGGGACCCACGTCTGGGCATACCCTGCCAACTTAGGGCGAACAAAGCGATACCAAAGGGGATGATGGACGGAGCGCTTGAGCTAATCAAACACTCACCCCCAGTCAACTGATCTGGGTTTAATCCACCCCAGTTCAGACATGGCCATATGCAAATCAGTCTGACCCTGTGCCTCATGGGAACAGTCCAGCCTGAACTGCCAAGCCATGTCTTCCCTGGACCGGAAACAAGCATCCTGGGACCGGTTTCTGGCTATTCAGCCGTCATCAGCCAGGCTAGCTTGAATCCAGTGGCAAAGTGAGCAAGGGACCCACGTCTGGGCATACCCTGCCAACTTAGGGCGAACAAAGCGATACCAAAGGGGATGATGGACGGAGCGCTTGAGCTAATCAAACACTCACCCCCAGTCAACTGATCTGGGTTTAATCCATCATCATTCCTTAGCTCACTCCACCACCCCAGTTCAGACATGGCCATATGCAAATCAGTCTGACCCTGTGCCTCATGGGAACAGTCCAGCCCGAACTGCCAAGCCATGTCTTCCCTGGACCGGAAACAAGCATCCTGGGACCGGTTTCTGGCTATTCAGCCGTCATCAGCCAGGCTAGCTTGAATCCAGTGGCAAAGTGAGCAAGGGACCCACGTCTGGGCATACCCTGCCAACTTAGGGCGAACAAAGCGATACCAAAGGGGATGATGGACGGAGCGCTTGAGCTAATCAAACACTCACCCCCAGTCAACTGATCTGGGTTTAATCCATCATCATTCTTTAGCTCACTCCACCACCCCAGTTCAGACATGGCCATATGCAAATCAGTCTGACCCTGAGCCTCATGGGAACAGTCCAGCCCGAACTGCCAAGCCATGTCTTCCCTGGACCGGAAACAAGCATCCTGGGACCGGTTTCTGGCTATTCAGCCGTCATCAGCCAGGCTAGCTTGAATCCAGTGGCAAAGTGAGCAAGGGACCCACGTCTGGGCATACCCTGCCAACTTAGGGCGAACAAAGCGATACCAAAGGGGATGATGGACGGAGCGCTTGAGCTAATCAAACACTCACCCCCAGTCAACTGATCTGGGTTTAATCCATCATCATTCTTTAGCTCACTCCACCACCCCAGTTCAGACATGGCCATATGCAAATCAGTCTGACCCTGTGCCTCATGGAAACAGTCCAGCCCGAACTGCCAAGCCATGTCTTCCCTGGACCGGAAACAAGCATCCTGGGACCGGTTTCTGGCTATTCAGCCGTCATCAGCCAGGCTAGCTTGAATCCAGTGGCAAAGTGAGCAAGGGACCCACGTCTGGGCATACCCTGCCAACTTAGGGCGAACAAAGCGATACCAAAGGGGATGATGGACGGAGCGCTTGAGCTAATCAAACACTCACCCCCAGTCAACTGATCTGGGTTTAATCCATCATCATTCTTTAGCTCACTCCACCACCCCAGTTCAGACATGGCCATATGCAAATCAGTCTGACTCTGTGCCTCATGGGAACAGTCCAGCCCGAACTGCCAAGCCATGTCTTCCCTGGACCGGAAACAAGCATCCTGGGACCGGTTTCTGGCTATTCAGCCGTCATCAGCCAGGCTATCTTGAATCCAGTGGCAAAGTGAGCAAGGGACCCACGTCTGGGCATACCCTGCCAACTTAGGGCGAACAAAGCGATACCAAAGGGGATGATGGACGGAGCGCTTGAGCTAATCAAACACTCACCCCCAGTCAACTGATCTGGGTTTAATCCATCATCATTCTTTAGCTCACTCCACCACCCCAGTTCAGACATGGCCATATGCAAATCAGTCTGACCCTGTGCCTCATGGGAACAGTCCAGCCCGAACTGCCAAGTCATGTCTTCCCTGGACCGGAAACAAGCATCCTGGGACCGGTTTCTGGCTATTCAGCCGTCATCAGCCAGGCTAGCTTGAATCCAGTGGCAAGTGAGCAAGGGACCCACGTCTGGGCATACCCTGCCAACTTAGGGCGAACAAAGGCAGGGTGCTGGGTTTTACATGAGAGGGTGCCCCTGCATGAGCAGAGCCCCTCTGCAGCCTTCGGAGACCATTCTATGGGGTTGTCTGTGATGCAGCCAGACCTATAGGTCTAAGTGCATTATACCCTCGCGGTAAATGCTAACTTTAAAACGGCTGCTTAGAAACATGCCGTGTTTGGTGTCAAACACCTTGGAATCATACCAGGTATGATTCCACCCTTGTAGAACCACTACTATGGGTCACCGGTCTACCCGGTACCAGCTTTCTCGACCTGGGCAGCACAAAATGGATGCTGCCAGCCACAGACACGAGTCTGCCCTCCTGCTGCTGAGCCAAGCTCGAGCAGAGGAAGGCCTGACAATAGGTATCCTGTCACAGGGAGGTGTGACCACCTCCCAGACAGGGTTTAGTGTATTGGGGCTGGGTGGGTGCACTCTCAGAGTGCCAGAAAGTCTGCACTGGGGGCACATTTGGTGTCCCTGTGCATAGTCCAGCTCAAACCAGTTCTGGGAGCCATTGGCTCCTGCTCTGGCGAAACTGGACAAAGGACATGGGTGTAGCCACCCCTCTGTCCTGCCCCTCCCCTAGGAGAGTCCCCAGAGTCCGTCCAACCCCTTCCCTGGGTATAAAGTGGTAATCCTGACCACAGGACTTTAGATTATACCTGGACAAGACTCTGCAAAGAAACCAAGTACTTCGACGGTCTACACTTCGCTGGACGACAGAAGAATCTCCCTTGGAGTAAAGGAGTTACTCCCCTGCAGCAGCAGGCACCTAAGCACATCTGACCGGCTTGCATCTCCAGAGCTCCTGCGGACTCCGAAGATTTCTGCAACACAGGAGGTGGGTTCTCGAAGGTCCCCGAGGTAGATCTGACCTCTCAGCGATTCTGAGACCAGAATCCCTCGTGGGGGCCGTGCAATCAATACCCCTGTGCACCGCATCTATTTGCAAGTGCATGTGCTTGTTGGCGATCCCTGAGCTTGTGCATTGGACTACGTGTAGTCCCGACTCCGAGCAACATTTGCACCGAAGATATCCGGCCTCCACTCCACGAGTGCTCTGTGGGCTGGTGCTTTGTGAATTCGCTCGAGGTCTCCTCGCGATCCCTGGTCCGTTGGCCTGTGGGTCCTGGCGAGGGTCATCTCGTTTGTTCTTGGGTTTCCCTGGTTGCTCCAGACGTGCCCTGACTCTCCATTGCTTGGAGAGTCCCCTGGACCTTGCTGGTCCACACCGTAACTTGTTTACTCTGCAAGCATGGGTTGCCGTTGCCAAGGCTTGTTGGTGCTCCAGCCGGACACTGACCCCCTCAGCTCTCGACATCCTATGTGGGACAGCTCATCTCTGGACCCTGGTTGTCGTCGACGTCTTCTGGTCCCCGTGGCTGCAGAGACAAACATCCTTTCTCTTCACCTGAAGCACCCGACATCGGTGGGCATTCGACTACCGAGCCCCTGGTCACCTGAAGTGACCCAGACTCTGTCCCCTCTGCTTTCAGGTTTCCCTCACCTAGAATCCAGGCTTGGATTCCACCGGACACTCTTCGCCTTCCTGGCAGCAGTACTTCTTCGCATCTCTCCATTGAAAACGACGGAGGTTTCAGACACCACTTGACCCCTATGCACCCGGCTCCTCTGGGATAGGTAAAACAGGTACCTCGGTACTCACAAGGGTGCTGGCCTTAGAACCTCTTATGTTCCAAAGGGTTTGCTTGAAGTCCTCGTAGAAGTGTCCTTAAACTTTAATTTTCCAACCGCGACTTTCCCATATAGTTGCACGGAGCACGCGGTCGTGTTTCCTCACTGCACCCGTCCTCAGTGGGCTTCCTGTGTCACTACCTTGGGTGGTTCCTTGGGGTCCCAGCGATTCTATGTGCTCTAGGCACAGTGTCTATTGAAGTCGTGATTGTTATACATTTTTTTAGTATATGGTTAGGTCTCCCCCTGGAGCCCGTTGTACATTTTGCTACTTACGTATGTTCTATTGAGTAAGTATTGTTGGCTTTATGTTCTAATCTCGTGTAGAGATTAGTAGAGAGTGTTTTAGTAATAAATACATATTTTTACATAACACTTGGGTGGTTCTCCTTTCATTTGGTCATTCAAGAAGTGAGATTCTGGTAAAACAAGCTGCTTTACATTCCTTCAAGATTAAGCCTGAAGGCTGCTCTCCACAGCTACCACTAGAATAGCTTTCTAAAGGTTATCTTTGACCTCATACATCATAAGGGTCGTTTGGACTGGTGCAAGGTGCCCACTTTAATTAGTGGACAGCATATACCAGGTCAACTTCTCACAGTAGCCTGCCCCCAAATCTGTACCTCTCAGCCCCCGGTCAGTGTCCGGCGCTAGTGCTGTGTCTGTAGCCTGTCCCTGAGTGTGTACCTCTAAGCCCCCGGTCAGTGTCCGGCGCTAGTGCTGTGTCTGTAGCCTGTCCCTGAGTGTGTACCTCTAAGCCCCCGGTCAGTGTCCGGCGCTTGTCCTGTGTTTGTAGCCTGTCCCTGAGTGTGTACCTCTCAGCCCCCGGTCAGTGTCCGGCGCTTGTCCTGTGTTTGTAGCCTGTCCACGAGTCTGTACCTCTCAGCCCCGGTCAGTGTCCGGCGCTAGTCCTGTGTTTGTAGCCTGTCCCCGAGTGTGTACCGCTCAGCCCCCGGTCAGTGTCCGGCGCTTGTCCTGTGTTTGTAGCCTGTCCCCGAGTCTGTACCTCTCAGCCCCCGGTCAGTGTCTGGCGCTTGTCCTGTGTTTGTAGCCTGTCCCTGAGTCTGTACCTCTCAGCCCCCGGTCAGTGTCCGGCTCTTGTCCTGTATTTGTAGCTGTAGGAAGGTGGAATTTGACTACATGGTTACCTCCACTTTTTTCCTGGTGTTTTGCTGGTTTTTGACTAGTCTGACTGGGATCTTGCTATTCAGGACCCCAGCCTATCTGCTTTTTCCCTAAATTGATTGCATGTACTTTAGGTACACTCCAGATTGGATTCTGGGGTACCCTTATCAGTCCCTAGTATATGGTACACCATGTACCCAGGGCATAGGTACCCCAGAGGCCTCCCAGGGGCTGAAGCATGTATTGTGTCACCCCTGAGAGGCCATTCAAAATGACACCACAGGTCTGCTACTGCAACCTGTGTAAGGAGGTGCATGCACACCTTACTTAGATATAGGTTACCTATATCTATTCTAAATCACTACACATATAAACCTATCAGTCACCCCTATGGCAGGCCTCATCAATCCTGAAGGCAGGGTGCTGGGTTTTGTGTGAGAGGGTGCCCCTGCATGAGCAGAGCCCCTCTGCAGCCTTCGGAATCTATTCTCCGGGGTTGTCTGTGATGCAGCCAACCATATATACTTAAGTGCATTATAACCTCGCGGTAAACACTAACTTTAAAACGGCTGCTTAGAAACATGTTGTGTTTGGTGTCAAACACCTTGGAATCATACCTCCACACCAGTAACTGGTGTGGGAGGTATGATTCCTCCCTTGTAGAACCACTACTATGGGTCACCGGTCTACCCGATACCAGCTTTCTCGACCTGGGCAGCACAAATTGGAGGCTGCCAGCCACAGACACGAGTCTGCCCTCCTGCTGCTGAGCCAAGCTCGAGCAGAGGAAGGCCTGACAATAGGTTTCCTGTCACAGGGAGGTGTGACCACCTCCCAGACAGGCTTTAGTGTATTGGGGCTGGGTGGGTGCACTCAGAGTGCCAGAAAGTCTGCACTGGGGGCACATTTGGTGTCCCCGTGCATAGTCCAGCTCAAACCGGTTGCAGGAGCCATTTGCTCCTGCTCTGGCGCGAAACTGGACAAAGGACATGGGTGTAGCCACCCCTCTGTCCTGACCCTCCCCTAGGTGGGTGCCCAGAGTTAGTCCAATCCCTTCCTTGGGTATAAAGTAAGAAACCTGACTACAGGACTTTGGATTTTACCTGGACTAAACTCTGCTACAGAAACCAAGTACTTCGACGGTCTACACTTCGCTGGACGACAGAAGAATCTCCCTTGGAGTAAAGGAGTTACTCCCCTGCAGCAGCAGGCACCTAAACGCATCTGACCGGTTTGCATCTCCCGAGCTCCTGAGAACTCCGAAGATTTCTGCAACACAGGAGGTGGGTTCTCGAGTATCCCTGAGGTCGATCTACTCTCTCTGCAATCCGGAGACCAGTATCCCTTGTGGGGACCGTGCAACCCGAACCCCTGTGCACCATGTACTTTTGCAGCACCATATGCTTTTTGGCAACCCCTGAGGCTGTGTTTTGGACTACGTGTAGTCCCGACCCCGAGCTGCATTTCCACTGAATATCTCCGGCCTCCACTCCACGAGTGCTCTGTGGGCTGGTGCTTTGTGATTCAGCTCGAGGTCCCTTCGCGATCCCTGGTCCGTTGGCCTGTGGGTCCTGGCGAGGGTCACTTTGATTTTCCTTGGGCTTCCCTGGTTGGTCCAGATGTGCCCTGACTCCCCATAGCTTGGAGAGTCTCCTGGACTTTGCTGGTCCACACCGTAACCTGTTTCCTCTGCCCGGGTGGGTTGCCTTTGCCAAGCCTTGTTGGTGTTCAATCCGGACACTGACCCCTCAGCACTCGACATCCTTCGTGGGACAGCTCACCTCTGGACTTTGGTCATCGTCGACGTCTCCTGGTCCCCGTGACTGCAGAGTCAAGCATCCTATCTTCACACCTGAAGCACCCGACATCGGTGGGCATTCGTCTATCGAGCCCCTGGTCACCCTGAAGTGACCCAGACTCTGTCCCCTCTGCTTTCAGGTTCTTCTCACCTCGGATCCAGGCTTGGATTCCACCGGACACTTTTCATCTTCCCGGCAGCAGCACTTCTTCGCATCACGCCATTGAAAACGACGAGGGTTTTCGACACCACTTGACCCCTATGCACCCGGCTCCTCTGGGATAGGTAACACGGGTACCTCAGTACTCACAAGGGTGCTGGCCTTAGAACCTTCTATGTTCCAAAGGGTTTGCTTGAAGTCCTCTCCGAAGTGTTCTTAAACTGTAATTTTCCAACCGCAACTTTCCCATAGAGTTGTACGGAGCTCGCATCTGTGTTCCCACACTGCACCCGTCCTCCGTGGGCTCCCTGTGTCACTCCTTTGGGTGGTTCCTTGGGGTCCCAGCGATTCTACGTGCTCTAGGCACTGTGTCTAGTGAAGTCGTTGTTGTTATACCATTTTTTTAGTATATGGTTCGGTCTCCCCCTGGAACCCGCTGTGTATTGTGCTATTTGCTGTTGTTCTATTGATTAAGTATTGTGTGCTTTATGTTCTAATCTCACATAGAGATTAGTAGAGTGTTTAGTAATAAATACATATTTTTATATAACACTTGTGTGGTTCTCCTTTCATTTGGTCACACAGGAGGTTCTGTTCTGGTAAAACAAGCTGCTTTACATTCCTTCAAGATTAAGCCTGAAGGCTGCTCTCCATAGCTACCACTAGGATAGCTTTCAATAAAGGTTATCTTTGACCTAATCATCAATAAGGGTCGTTTGGACTGGTGCAAGGTGCCCACTTTAATTAGTGGACAGCATATACCAGGCCAACTTCTCACAGTAGCCTGTCCCTGAGTCTGTACCTCTCAGCCCCCGGTCAGTGTCCGGCGCTTGTCCTGTGTTTGTAGCCTGTCCCCGAGTCTGTACCTCTCAGCCCCCAGTCAGTGCTGGGCGCTTGTCCTGTGTTTGTAGCCTGTCCCTGAGTCTGTACCTCTCAGCCCCCGGTCAGTGTCCGGCACTTGTCCTGTGTTTGTAGCCTGTCCCTGAGTCTGTACCTCTCAGCCCCCAGTCAGTGTTGGGCGCTTGTCCTGTGTTTGAAGCCTGTCCCCGAGTCTGTACCTCTCAGCCCCCAGTCAGTGTTGGGCGCTTGTCCTGTGTTTGAAGCCTGTCCCTGAGTCTGTACCTCTCAGCCCCCAGTCAGTGTTGGGCGCTTGTCCTGTGTTTGAAGCCTGTCCCCGAGTCTGTACCTCTCAGCCCCCAGTCAGTGTTGGGCGCTTGTCCTGTGTTTGAAGCCTGTCCCTGAGTCTGTACCTCTCAGCCCCCGGTCAGTGTCCGGCGCTTGTCCTGTGTTTGTAGCCTGTCCCCGAGTCTGTACCTCTCAGCCCCCAGTCAGTGCTGGGCGCTTGTCCTGTGTTTGAAGCCTGTCCCTGAGTCTGTACCTCTCAGCCCCCAGTCAGTGTTAGGCTTGTCCTGTGTTTGAAGCCTGTCCCTGAGTCTGTACCTCTCAGCCCCCAGTCAGTGTTGGGCGCTTGTCCTGTGTTTGAAGCCAGTCCCTGAGTCTGTACCTCTCAGCCCCCGGTCAGTGTCCGGCGCTTGTCCTGTGTTTGTAGCCTGTCCCCGAGTCTGTACCTCTCAGCCCCCAGTCAGTGCTGGGCGCTTGTCCTGTGTTTGAAGCCTGTCCCTGAGTCTGTACCTCTCAGCCCCCAGTCAGTGTTAGGCTTGTCCTGTGTTTGAAGCCTGTCCCTGAGTCTGTACCTCTCAGCCCCCAGTCAGTGTTGGGCGCTTGTCCTGTGTTTGAAGCCTGTCCCTGAGTCTGTACCTCTCAGCCCCTGGCGCTTGTCCTGTGTTTGTAGCCTGTCCCTGAGTCTGTACCTCTCAGCCCCCAGTCAGTGTTGGGCGCTTGTCCTGTGTTTGAAGCCTGTCCCTGAGTCTGTACCTCTCAGCCCCCGGTCAGTGTTGGGCGCTTGTCCTGTGTTTGTAGCCTGTCCCCGAGTCTGTACCTCTCAGCCCCCAGTCAGTGTTGGGCGCTTGTCCTGTGTTTGAAGCCTGTCCCTGAGTCTGTACCTCTCAGCCCCCAGTCAGTGTTGGGCGCTTGTCCTGTGTTTGTAGCCTGTCCCCGAGTCTGTACCTCTCAGCCCCCAGTCAGTGTTGGGCGCTTGTCCTGTGTTTGAAGCCTGTCCCTGAGTCTGTACCTCTCAGCCCCCAGTCAGTGTTGGGCGCTTGTCCTGTGTTTGTAGCCTGTCCCCGAGTCTGTACCTCTCAGCCCCCAGTCAGTGTTGGGCGCTTGTCCTGTGTTTGAAGCCTGTCCCTGAGTCTGTACCTCTCAGCCCCCAGTCAGTGTTGGGCGCTTGTCCTGTGTTTGAAGCCTGTCCCTGAGTCTGTACCTCTCAGCCCCCAGTCAGTGTTGGGCGCTTGTCCTGTGTTTGTAGCCTGTCCCCGAGTCTGGACCTCTCAGCCCCCAGTCAGTGTTGGGCGCTTGTATTGTGTTTGAAGCCTGTCCCTGAGTCTGTACCTCTCAGCCCCCAGTCAGTGTTGGGCGCTTGTCCTGTGTTTGAAGCCTGTCCCTGAGTCTGTACCTCTCAGCCCCCAGTCAGTGTTGGGCGCTTGTCCTGTGTTTGAAGCCTGTCCCTGAGTCTGTACCTCTCAGCCCCCAGTCAGTGTTGGGCGCTTGTCCTGGGTTTGAAGCCTGTCCCTGAGTCTGTACCTCTCAGCCCCCAGTCAGTGTTGGGCGCTTGTCCTGTGTTTGAAGCCTGTCCCCGAGTCTGTACCTCTCAGCCCCCAGTCAGTGTTGGGCGCTTGTCCTGTGTTTGAAGCCTGTCCCTGAGTCTGTACCTCTCAGCCCCCAGTCAGTGTTGGGCGCTTGTCCTGTGTTTGAAGCCTGTCCCCGAGTCTGTACCTCTCAGCCCCCAGTCAGTGTTGGGCGCTTGTCCTGTGTTTGAAGCCTGTCCCTGAGTCTGTACCTCTCAGCCCCCGGTCAGTGTCCGGCGCTTGTCCTGTGTTTGTAGCCTGTCCCCGAGTCTGTACCTCTCAGCCCCCAGTCAGTGCTGGGCGCTTGTCCTGTGTTTGAAGCCTGTCCCTGAGTCTGTACCTCTCAGCCCCCGGCGCTTGTCCTGTGTTTGAAGCCTGTCCCTGAGTCTGTACCTCTCAGCCCCCAGTCAGTGTCCGGCGCTTGTCCTGTGTTTGAAGCCTGTCCCTGAGTCTGTACCTCTCAGCCCCCGGCGCTTGTCCTGTGTTTGAAGCCTGTCCCTGAGTCTGTACCTCTCAGCCCCCAGTCAGTGTTGGGCGCTTGTCCTGTGTTTGAAGCCTGTCCCTGAGTCTGTACCTCTCAGCCCCCAGTCAGTGTCCGGCGCTTGTCCTGTGTTTGTAGCCTGTCCCTGAGTCTGTACCTCTCAGCCCCCAGTCAGTGTTGGGCGCTTGTCCTGTGTTTGTAGCCTGTCCCCGAGTCTGTACCTCTCAGCCCCCAGTCAGTGTTGGGCGCTTGTCCTGTGTTTGAAGCCTGTCCCTGAGTCTGTACCTCTCAGCCCCCAGTCAGTGTTGGGCGCTTGTCCTGTTTCTGAAGCCTGTCCCTGAGTCTGTACCGCTCAGCCCCCAGTCAGTGTTGGGCGCTTGTCCTGTGTTTGAAGCCTGTCCCTGAGTCTGTACCTCTCAGCCCCCAGTCAGTGTTGGGCGCTTGTCCTGTGTTTGAAGCCTGTCCCTGAGTCTGTACCTCTCAGCCCCCAGTCAGTGTCTGGATTTCCTTCTTCCAGGTTCAGTTATTCCCTGCCCTAGTGTTCATCCCTTCCTCCCCCTGTGTACTTTGTATATAACCCAACGTTGGCACTTGCCTATCCCGATGCCCGGGCGTCTCCCTGAGCCACTGTCCATGGTGTTTATCACAGAGTTCACAATGTAAAACCCCTTCCTATTGTACTTGTCAAAGGATTACCCCATGCAAAGCCTCTTCCTACTGTACTACACACAGGGTCACTATAACAACATCTCAATCAGTTACAAGCAGTGGGCCTACTCCAGAGGCTGTGGAAATCCTCGTGACTCTTACAAAGGGTGCTGGGGTGATCCAGCCAACCACAGACCCCTCAGCCTTATAGGTCAGGGCCGGACAGTCTTTGCTCGCCTGTTACTGGACTGCTTCGAGGATTGAGCCACTTCCGATGGTATACTTACTTTCTCGCTGTCGAGCAGCTTTCCATAAAGGCATCAGCACCTTCGGCCAACCTTTAAATCCCATCTTCTGGGGAGACGTGTGTTGATCTTAGAGATAAAGGGCTTTACAGGGAATTTGTTGACCAAAAGTCCACTTTCGATAGCATCCCCGTGAACGTCTATGTGAAGTTCTGTACTCGCCTGAGATGCTGGCAGACCCAGTCTCATATTCAGGTTTCACAAGAATAACTTTCAAAGAGTCCAGCGAGGTCACCTGCGTGAATGACCGATCCTCCTCCACTTAGGAGTGAGGCCAACTGGGGAATGACTAATCTTCTTCCAGTGAACAGTGAGGTCACCTGTGTGAATGACCAATCCTCTTCCAGTGAACAGTGAAGCCACCTGGGGGGAATGACATCCTCTTCCAGTGAACAGTGAGGCCACCTGGGGAATGACCGATCCTCTCCAGTGAACAGTGAGGCCACCTGGGGAATGACCGATCCTCTTCAGTGAACAGTGAGGCTACCTGGCGAATGACCGATCCTCTTCCAGTGAACAGTGAAGGCACCTGGGGAATGACCGATCCTCTTCCAGTGAACAGTGAGGCCACCGGAGGAATGACTGATCCTCTTCCAGTGAACAGTGAGGCTACCTGGCGAATGACCGATCCTCTTCCAGTGAACAGTGAGGCCACCGGAGGAATGACCGATCCTCTTCCAGTGAACAGTGAGGCCACCGGAGGAATGACTGATCCTCTTCCAGTGAACAGTGAAGCCATCTGGAGAATGACTGATCCCCTTCCAGTGAACAGTGAGGCCACTTGGGGGAATGACTGATCCCCTTCCAGTGAACAGTGAGGCCGCCTGGGGAATGACCGATCCTCTTCCAGTGAACAGTGAGGCCACCTGGGGGGAATGACCGATCCTCTTCCAGTGAACAGTGAGGCCACCTGGGGAATGACCGATCCTCTTCAGTGAACAGGGAGGACACCTGGGGGAATGACCAATCCTCTTCCAGTAAACAGTGAGACCACCTGGGGAATGACCGATCCTCTTCAGTGAACAGGGAGGACACCTGGGGGAATGACCAATCCTCTTCCAGTGAACACTGAGGCCACTTGGGGAATGACCAATCCTCTTCCAGTGAACAGTGAGGCCACCTGGGGGAATGACCGATCTTCTTCCAGTGAACAGGGAGGCCACCTAGGGAATGACCGATCCACTTTAGTGAACAGGGAGGACACCTGGGGGAATGACCAATCCTCTTCCAGTGAACACGGAGGCCACTTGGGGAATGACCAATCCTCTTCCAGTGAACAGTGAGGCCACCTGGGGAATGACCGATCCTCTTCAGTGAACAGGGAGGACACCTGGGGGAATGACCAATCCTCTTCCAGTGAACACTGAGGCCACTTGGGGAATGACCAATCCTCTTCCAGTGAACAGTGAGGCTACCTGGCGAATGACCGATCCTCTTCCAGTGAACAGTGAGGCCACCGGAGGAATGACCGATCCTCTTCCAGTGAACAGTGAGGCCACTTGGGGGAATGACTGATCCCCTTCCAGTGAACAGTGAGGCCGCCTGGGGAATGACCAATCCTCTTCCAGTGAACAGTGAGGCCACCTGGGGGAATGACCGATCCTCTTCCAGTGAACAGTGAGGCCACCTGGGGAATGACCGATCCTCTTCAGTGAACAGGGAGGACAGCTGGGGGAATGACCAATCCTCTTCCAGTGAACACTGAGGCCACTTGGGGAATGACCAATCCTCTTCCAGTGAACAGTGAGGCCACCTGGGGGAATGACCGATCCTCTTCCAGTGAACAGTGAGGCCACCTGGGGAATGACCGATCCTCTTCAGTGAACAGGGAGGACACCTGGGGGAATGACCAATCCTCTTCCAGTGAACACTGAGGCCACTTGGGGAATGACCAATACTCTTCCAGTGAACAGTGAGGCCACCTGGGGGAATGACCGATCTTCTTCCAGTGAACAGTGAGGCCACCTAGGGAATGAGCGATCCTCTTTAGTGAACAGGGAGGACACCTGGGGGAATGACCAATCCTCTTCCAGTGAACAGTGAGGCCACCTGGGGAATGACCAATCCTTTTTCAGTGAACAGTGAGGCCACCTGGGGGAATGACCGATCCTCTTCCAGTGAACAGTGAGGCCACCTGTGTGAATGATCGGCGCCACCTGCCCCTAGGGGCGTGGCACCCTTAGTTGCATTGCGGGCGTGAGTCCGTTTTCTCTCTCTCCTCTCCCCGGATGACCCGGAAGTAATATTTGCCAGGAGGAGGCCGGGTGACGTCATCAGGGGGCGCAAGTTTCCGAAAGGAGGATAAAAGCGGACGGTGAAAATGGGGAATCCTCTTTGTCCTCTCCAGCGGCTCCTGAAGTGGCGGACCAGCGTCAAGTTACCAGGAACTCAGCGTTCCAGTATCTACGGGTGCAGTGTCCTAGAAGCGCCTTTTCGGGGTGGGAACGCAGGTTAGTAGGCTGGTCTCAGCTTCGGGGTTTAGGGAGAGGGCTCTTATAGCGTAGTCAAATTTTTGGTCGGGCTAGGGTGGCGAATAGCCCACGCCTTGTTAACGGGATGTGTATAACGTGTTTTACCGGGGTTTTTCACGACCTCGAGGGTACCTCAGTCCACCGGCTGTTTATGGATAGCGTTTTTCTTTTTTTTTTTACATTTAGTTGCATGGCAGCGTGGTTAAAAAATGATAATCCAGGGCATTTGGGTAGCGAGTAACCCAGGTGCCCCGGGGTTAAGCGATGTGACCGCAAGCTACTTCTATGCATGGTGTGAAATTTTAATTAATGATAATCCAGGGCTTTTGGGTAGTGAGTAGCCCATGTGTTCCGGGTTAAGCGCACTGCGTGCATGTGACCGCAGGCTACTTCTACGCATGGTGTGAATTTTAATTAATGTTCATCTTAAACCTGGGCGGTGGGTGAGTATACCCGGTGCCTCGGGACATCCAGCGCGCGCACAAGGCGGCACGTTATATAATTCAGTGTTGGCAAGGCTAACCGGGGCGCTAGGGTAGTAAGTCTCCCGGGTGCCCCGGGGGGGATTGTTGCTGCGATGGGATGTTGGCAATGCACCAAAGGATGCTAGGGGGTCCGGGAATACGTGGAATAGATTCCCCGGGTCCGGTGATTTAGTCATGGAGCTCTGTGCAGGTGAAGGCTTAGCCAAGGCGGGCATCAGATGCGGTTTTGTTCAACTCGCACAGCGCGACACAGATTATGGGGGGCTTGGGCACGCATGTGGCCCCAGGCCGGCGGGCAAAGGGGTGGATTCGGAGCAACAGTACATGGGTGTTAGCCTCTGGTGGACATCATGCCAGATGACCAAGCAGTAATTTATAAATTACGGGGTCCCACAGAAGCTTTTGAGTTCCTCACTCACTGCGAGCTGCAGCAATGAATTAACTCCTCCTTTCTCCATAGGAAATTGCTCCGATTTGTTAGCTATAACAATGGAGTAGGAGTATGTTGTTGGTCGTTTTTGCTAAAAAGATGTTCTCTCTATTCTACGTAGTGCAGTAGTGGGTAAACTGACCGTTTTCTATCACCATGGCTCCAAAGCGCGCCCGAGTTGCTAAGGATGCCCCATCTACCCAGGAGGATTTTCGGTCACTCAGTGAACTATGGAAGGTCACAAAGATGCACGGCATAGAGCGGACCCTCCAAAAGCTGTCGCAGGTTTCCGAAGAGGGGTCGCAGAAGGCTGCCCCTTAGTTAAACGCCAGAGGAAGGTCCCGGCGCAATACAAGGAGGCCTTGCAGGAACCGGTTATGAGCGGCGGCACACAAGCCCAGTCAGTCTCGGCAGGTGAGACGGCAATAGGGGACCGCTCCCTGGTGGGTCCAGGCAATAACCAGGCTTCCAACACACAGGGACAGCCAGCGAGTGTCGGTCAAAGCGGGCTGGGAAAGGCCACAAAAACACCGCCGCGAATCCGCCTACCCCAGCTCCTGAAGCCACATCAACACAGGTTGGTGGGGTTGCAGGGGTCCCGCCTAATGGGCAAACCCCCACTCACCTAATATCACAACAGGGCAGCAGGGCGCAAGTATGGGTGCAATCCGGTGGGGTGGCGCAGTCACCCCTGGTCGTGGCTTCTACATCACAAGCCAATGCGAGTAGCAATCCGGTTATGCCTAGTTCGGTACCACTTACAGTAGCGGCCACAGTAGCGGCACCAACATCACAGCCCCCTCTTACCGTCAGCCCAGTGCTGTTTGGTTCAGCAGCCCCTGCACTGGCCCCGTCCGCAGCTATTACGTGGCACGTGCCAGCTGACACAAGGGAAAAGATTTTCAAGGGGGAGTACGTAGATGTGTTTGATCTTATTAACGCAGGAGTGATCCCAGGCAAGAGCAGTGTGGGCAAAGTGGGTGAGTCTAAACAAAAGAAAGTATGGGTGGAATGGTCCATAAAGAACTGGGTGGCAGGGTTCGCGATTTACACAGCAATCATGGTTGAGAAGTTTCCTGCTTCGGCCGCACAAATGTTTAGCTACATGTCAATGATTCATAGTGCAGCATCAGAATTTCAAGGCTCGGCATGGATCCAGTACGACACCAAGTTTTAGGCAGATGAAGGCAGTAAGGCCGTAAATGGCATGGGATCAGTGGGAAATTAACATCTGGCACGCAGAATTTTACATGGCACCACCAGTGGTTAAAAGCCCTCAATCCTTTCGTTTTGACAAAGGGGCAGGAGACGAGAAGCAGGCATGATGGCAGTATAAGAGAAGAATGCAGTAGAGGGTCTGCCTGCAAGTTCAAACATCTATGTTCCTTCTGTGGTACCCAAGGTCACCCTGAGAGAAAGTGCTTCAAGAAGTTGGGAAAGCCAAAAGAGCAGCTCTTCCCAAAAAGTCGCTAACTCCAGTCAACATAAGACAGTACCTACTCTCATTCATTTGCATGTATTGGCTCACCTCCTTGGCAGATATGATTTACAGCAATACGTGCACCTGTTGTTTTATGGCTTCAAAGGCGGGTTTCACATCCCATCTAGTGTTCCACCTACCACAGTACCCCCACGTAATCGGCAGTCAGTTCTCCACAACCCACAAATCGTTAAAGAAAAAATCTTGAAAGAAGTAAAGGCAGGAAGGGCGGCCGATCCCTTCCACGAATCAACTCGGCAGGATCTGGTATGTTCCCCTTTGGGGTTGGTCCCTAAGAAAGAACCAGGGAAGTTCCGCCTCATTCACAACCTTTCATTTCCGCCGGGGTCTTCAGTCAATGGTAAGTTGGATTCAGGGCTCTGCACTGTACGTTACACTACATTTGACACAGCAATTCACAAGTTGCAAAAATTGGGCAAGGGTGCGTTGATGGCCAAATCAGACATAAAAGCCGCCTTCCACCGCTTGCCAGTACACCCAGATGACACTCACTTGCTAGGTTTTTCATTTGAAGGAAATTTCTTTGTTGGTTTGTGCATGCCAGTGGGGTGTTCTATTGCCTGTTATGTCTTCGAGTCTTTTAGCCGTTTCTTGGAATGGGCGGTGAAGGATCTGGTATCGTCCCAAAACGTAGTACACTATTTAGATGACTTTCACTTCCTGGGTCCCCCAGGTACGCCGGCATGTAGGAAGGCCCTGCTGGGATTCCAAAAGTTGGCTAGGTCCTTGGGCGTCCCTTTGGCGGCAGACAAGACAGAGGGTCCTGCTACATGCATGACTTTCTTGGGCATCGAGATAGACACAGTAGCCGGGGTGTGCAGGCTTCCTCAGGAGAAAGTGTTGGCGTTCAAGGCATCCATTGACTAATGTCTAGCAGCCAAAAAGGTGACTTTTTATCAATTACAGGTACTTGTATGGCAGCTAAATTTCGCTCTCAGGGTGATACCCATGGGAATGGTGTTCTCTAGGAACATTGCCAGGGCCATGGCAGGGCTACAGGCGAAACACCACCATGTCAGACTCTCTTCTGAGGTAAAAGATGATTTACGCACCTGGCAAGGGTTCTTGACTGTCTTCAATGGTACGTTGCTGTGGCAACAACCGGCTAAATCTAATGCAGAAGTTGCCCTCTACACGGATGCAACGGGCAGCAGAGGGTTCGGCGCGGTGTTGGGCCCAAGGTGGTGTATGAAACACTGGCCCATTGAATGGGTGTCCACAGGGCTGACACGCAATGTGACTTTCTTGGAACTATTTCCTATTATCATGGCGCTACACCTTTGGGGGCCCGTGTTGGCTAACAAGCATATTGTGTTTTGGTCAGACAGCGTGTCTGCCATGATGGCCATCAAGAGCCAGAGTGCAAAATGCCCATTGGTGCTTCGCTTACTTAAGGAACTCATCCGCTGTTGCCTGGCGCTTAATGTGTTTTTTGTTGCCAAGCATGTGCCAGAATTAGACAATACAGGTGCTGACTCCTTGTCTCGTTCCAAGTTAACAGAGTTCAGAGCACGATGGCCACAAGCAGACAGCAGGATGTTGGTTTTCCCAGGGGAGTTATGGAAGCTTGGTGCCCCATTTCCCCAGAGCTGATAGCCACCTCACTGGCCCCCAAGACGAAGAGTATGTATGAGAATGCATGGCGGGAGTATATGTCTTCGTTCGGTTCTACCGGGGTTGAAGAGCGATTCACTGCGCAGGGAGTATTGCGATTTATAGTTAAGCAAAAAGAGAATGGGAAATCTTTAGCTATGGTTCGGAGGCAGTTGTCTGCAGTTGCCTTTTTTGCAGGGCTGGAGGGGGTTGCTGATCCTACCAAGGACCCCAGGGTGCGACGGGCGGTGAAAGGTTGGGACTAAGGACATTAGGAGGCTAAGGACATTAGGAGGCCAATTGACGCAGATAGGTTGTCTCGTATTTTGGGGATACTACCCAAGATATGTGCCTCACATTACGAGGCACACCGGTTTAGTCTAGCTTATTCTCTTGCATTCTTTAGGGCATTCAGGATTTCAGAACTAATACCGACCTCGAAAGGGGACAGAACTGGGGGAGTCAATTTTTCTGATGTCCTGTTATCTAAGGACATGTTACAGGTCAGGGTAAGGAGATCCAAGACGGATCTGTTGGGGAAGGGCACATGGGTGTGCCTGGGGTCAGCACCAGGGGCTACTTATTGTCCGCTAACACTGATGCAGGCATTCCTGCATATGCAACGCCACAGCCACATCACCCCCCCCTGAGGAACCTGCACTGGCTCCCCGTCGACAGGAGGATCACCTTCAAACTCCTCATCCATTCCTGCATATGCAACGCCACAGCCACATCACCCCCCACCTGAGGAACCTGCACTGGCTCCCCGTCGACAGGAGGATCACCTTCAAACTCCTCATCCATTCCTGCATATGCAACGCCACAGCCACATCACCCCCACCTGAGGAACCTGCACTGGCTCCCCGTCGACAGGAGGATCACCTTCAAACTCCTCATCCATTCCTGCATATGCAACGCCACAGCCACATCACCCCCACCTGAGGAACCTGCACTGGCTCCCCGTCGACAGGAGGATCACCTTCAAACTCCTCATCCATTCCTGCATATGCAACGCCACAGCCACATCACCCCCACCTGAGGAACCTGCACTGGCTCCCCGTCGACAGGAGGATCACCTTCAAACTCCTCATCCATTCCTGCATATGCAACGCCACAGCCACATCACCCCCACCTGAGGAACCTGCACTGGCTCCCCGTCGACAGGAGGATCACCTTCAAACTCCTCATCCATTCCTGCATATGCAACGCCACAGCCACATCACCCCCCCCTGAGGAACCTGCACTGGCTCCCCGTCGACAGGAGGATCACCTTCAAACTCCTCATCCATTCCTGCATATGCAACGCCACAGCCACATCACCCCCCCTGAGGAACCTGCACTGGCTCCCTGTCGACAGGAGGATCACCTTCAAACTCCTCATCCATTCCTGCATATGCAACGCCACAGCCACATCACCCCCACCTGAGGAACCTGCACTGGCTCCCCGTCGACAGGAGGATCACCTTCAAACTCCTCATCCATTCCTGCATATGCAACGCCACAGCCACATCACCCCCCCCCCGAGGAACCTGCACTGGCTCCCCGTCGACAGGAGGATCACCTTCAAACTCCTCATCCATTCCTGCATATGCAACGCCACAGCCACATCACCCCCCACCTGAGGAACCTGCACTGGCTCCCCGTCGACAGGAGGATCACCTTCAAACTCCTCATCCATTCCTGCATATGCAACGCCACAGCCACATCACCCCCCACCTGAGGAACCTGCACTGGCTCCCCGTCGACAGGAGGATCACCTTCAAACTCCTCATCCATTCCTGCATATGCAACGCCACAGCCACATCACCCCCCACCTGAGGAACCTGCACTGGCTCCCCGTCGACAGGAGGATCACCTTCAAACTCCTCATCCATTCCTGCATATGCAACGCCACAGCCACATCACCCCCCCCTGAGGAACCTGCACTGGCTCCCCGTCGACAGGAGGATCACCTTCAAACTCCTCATCCATTCCTGCATATGCAACGCCACAGCCACATCACCCCCACCTGAGGAACCTGCACTGGCTCCCCGTCGACAGGAGGATCACCTTCAAACTCCTCATCCATTCCTGCATATGCAACGCCACAGCCACATCACCCCCCCCCCTGAGGAACCTGCACTGGCTCCCCGTCGACAGGAGGATCACCTTCAAACTCCTCATCCATTCCTGCATATGCAACGCCACAGCCACATCACCCCCACCTGAGGAACCTGCACTGGCTCCCCGTCGACAGGAGGATCACCTTCAAACTCCTCATCCATTCCTGCATATGCAACACCACAGCCACATCACCCCCACCTGAGGAACCTGCACTGGCTCCCCGTCGACAGGAGGATCACCTTCAAACTCCTCATCCATTCCTGCATATGCAACGCCACAGCCACATCACCCCCACCTGAGGAACCTGCACTGGCTCCCCGTCGACAGGAGGATCACCTTCAAACTCCTCATCCATTCCTGCATATGCAACGCCACAGCCACATCACCCCCCACCTGAGGAACCTGCACTGGCTCCCCGTCGACAGGAGGATCCCCTTCAAACTCCTCATCCATTCCTGCATATGCAACGCCACAGCCACATCACCCCCCACCTGAGGAACCTGCACTGGCTCCCCGTCGACAGGAGGATCACCTTCAAACTCCTCATCCATTCCTGCATATGCAACGCCACAGCCACATCACCCCCCCCCCTGAGGAACCTGCACTGGCTCCCCGTCGACAGGAGGATCACCTTCAAACTCCTCATCCATTCCTGCATATGCAACGCCACAGCCACATCACCCCCCACCTGAGGAACCTGCACTGGCTCCCCGTCGACAGGAGGATCACCTTCAAACTCATATGCAACAGAGCGATGGGGACTCTAGACTATTACTTCACGCAAATTGCGCTACACTGACCAGATTCCAGTTCACATGCTTGTGTAAACGCGCTTTGTCGGCGCTGGGGGAGGAGACGTCGCAATTCACGTCACATTCCTTTCGCATCGGGGCAGCCACGACAGCAGCCGCTTTAGGGTTATCTCCAGATGCGATCCATAGGGTAGGCAGGTGGAACTCATCCTTTAGAGCAGTGGTTCCCAATCTGTGCGCCGTGGCGCCCTGGTGCGCCCTCCAAACTAGCCAGGGGCGCCGCGCTCCAAAGGTTTGACTTTCAAATTCAAGTCATAAATTGCCGATAACATCTTAGAAATGTGATTTATTTAGTGTAAGCATAAAACCTCTTTGTCCACCAGATGGCAGCAGAGCATTCTTTATTGAGAGTGCAGAACTGAATGTTACTAATGGAGATGGGTTACTCGTATTTCCTGCTTAAGAAGCCAGCAACCAAGAGCTTCTGCATGGCAAGAGGTCACCAGTGGCCAACCCACAACCTCAGTGACAGTGGCCATGGTAGCAGGCTGCTATAGAACACAGGAAGGAAAAGCGATTTGTAATGCAGCTACCCTAGAACATACAGGGCCCATTTTAAATGTGTGTAGCTGGAGCCCAACTATCAATGCACTGGATATAAGCAGCACCCTCCAAGGATCATACAGTTCCCAAAATACATTTGGAAGAGGAGGCAAAAAGTGTATTCGTTTTTCCTGGAGGATTAGGGAATTACTCCAGAACTGAGGAAAACAGTGCTGTTTTGAAATTAAAAAGAGAAAGAAGAAACACTACCTGCCCCACCATGGAGCAAATTTGCCTTGCTTCTGGAGAGCTGGAGTCTGGTGGTTCTGAGTGTCAGTAAAGGGAATCAACTGAGAGGCTGGAGGAGAGTGACCACTGCTTAGCTTGACTAAGATCTGCTCTGAGGCGCCCTATATGCCCTTATTCCACCGCACCTTCTGCTGCACCTGCATTTCCCTGACAAGCAGCGCTGAGCCCATCAGGGCCTGCGTACCTCCTCACCACCCACTCCAACAGTTTTCCTATGATGAGGGGCCAGAGAGCGATTCATAACCAGCTATGAACCTTTGTTCAATGACAAGCTGCAATAAACCTCAGTTTGTCCCTCATACCAGTGTAGCACTTTCGACCTCTACATTGGCAGTTCTGACAGTGCCAGTGTCAGTTGCTTCTGCCGACTCTGCAGCACTGCAGAACACATATGCTCATCAGGAGCACACACCCTGAGCTAAAACAAAACTGAGATAGGAAGAAAGCACAACCGACCCCCAGCATGGATGGTGCTCGAGCAGCGCAGTTCCACCAATGCTGCCCAACAAGAAGTGTATATTCCATCTGCAGAACCAAGTTAGATATAGCCTTGCAAAACTGTGCCCTGACTTTGCGCTTTAACTACAAAGATAAACTTACCATTAAAGCTGTATTTCCGTCATAGATGGTCAGACAGCCCACAGCATAGTTTTAGCTACAAAGTAACCACAAACATTTACTCTGAGAACAGATTGCAATATTTGGCTTCCTGAAGTTATAAAGTGCATCTTCCTGATGTAAATTAAGTCATTTTTCTTCTTATAAAAGGATTGACATTTATTGTGTGTGATAAATGTCCCAACTGAACCAGGCGTTCCATCCCATTCTACACTACAGGAGTACCCCGACTGTTCGGCATGTCATGGGGTACATGACCCAACTTTATCCCAATTATTTTCATGGAGAAAAGTGTAAGTACTCCCGCGACTTGGCTTACATCCATCCACCCGCAAAAAAATGTCACATAATAGGGAGCCGCGGCCAACGACCAATAAGCCAAGGGAGCCATGGGTTGAAAAAGTTTGGGAACCACTGCTTTAGAGTAATAGGGGAAAGGGGCTGTTCAGCAACTTTTCTTTATAACACTGGCGAAAAGTAATGTTTCCTCTCCACTGTTTTTTCTTTCCTTACCCTTTTCCTACAGTTAACGGGCAGCCACAGATTCGGGTATGCTGGTGTGGCCATTCCTATGTGCGCAGAGTGGGACAGTATTTTCGCGGATCAGAACTAGAGAAGGTGCAGTTCGCCTTGGGCGTCAGACACCACTGGGTGGAGTTTGGAGGGCAGCGGCTAAGCGAGCTGCCCAATCACTTGCGGGGGCGTTGGAAAGCAGCAGGATTCCCGCCCCTGACATCCTGGTTATTCATTGAGGGGGCAATGATATGATACCCTCAGGCAGGAGGGGAGTGAAGGACGACTTGTTCGCTGAGCTGTCACGGGTAAAGAAACTCGTGCCTGACACAGTCATATTTTGGTCCAAAGTGATACCAGGTCCGGTACGGGCCAAGGGCGCACCTACACAGGCAGCGAACAGGTCAGTAAAGAAATTGAATCAGGCTGTCGCGAAGTTATTGGCTGGATCTCCAATTCGCACGATTAGGCATAATTTGATCCAGATATCCAATTCAGAGCTATATTTGCCGGATGGAGTACACCTGTCTAACAAGGGTCATGAACTGTTTATTTAAACAGTGTTGGGGGCCATTGCAGAAGGGGCGAGTAGTCAAGCTATAGGAGGAGAAGGGCGAGAGCGCCAGTGAGCTCCTCGCACGGTGGCTGGGTCCCTAGCAGAAAAATGGTGTGGACTCTCTCTGGCATGGACTGAACGACCCTTGGGACAGGGCGAGCATTCAATGGGGCTCCGGGCTGGCAGGAGGGGGGACTGACCTGCTGGTGGTCCTGGACTCTCCCGCCCTACTTGAGATGCCGGTGTGTTAAGAGACTTTGGGGGGGGGGGACCTGTGTTCAGGAACCCCGTGGGGCCCAGGCGTTATGTGGGGACCTCTGGGATGGAGGACTGGAAAAACCCTTACTAATAAAAGTGACTGGTGGTCAAAGGGTTACACCTATGCTGTCGGACCCCCTTGGTGGTATTCAGGGGCTAGTGCAAGTTGGGGCCTGCTGGCACAGCGAGCGCAGTTGGAGTCGTCATTAATTGCATGCCTTGATGGTTATGCCACGCCTGTAATATGCCTACAATCTTCTGACTAAATGTAACCTTGGAAAGGTGGCGTCTTCAAGTTTATAAGTTCAAAGTGAATATGGGAGAAATAGTGATGAGTACCTTGAAGGTAAAATAAAGGCTATGCTGTGAAGCTCAAATAACCAGGTCTTTCTTGCTATGTGGCATAGGTTTGCGGGCGGGCTTGGATGGTCAATCAGGGGGGGCGACTCACACGTTGTATGCATACTATGACCGATCCTCTTCCAGTGAACAGTGAGGCCACCTGGGGAATGACCGATCCTCTTCCAGTGAACAGTGAGGCCACCTGAGGAATGATCGATCCTCTCCCAGTGAACAGTGAGGCCACCTGAGGAATGATCGATCCTCTTCCAGTGAACAGTGAAGCCACCTGGGGAATGACTGATCCTCTCCCAGTGAACAGTGAAGCCACCTGGGGGAATGACACATCCTCTTCCAGTGAACAGTGAAGCTACCTGGGGAATGACTGATCCTCTTCAAGTGAACAGTGAGGCCACCTGAGGAATGACCAATCCTCTTCCAGTGAGCAGTGAGGCCACCTGAGAATGACCGATCCTCTTCCAGCGAACAGTGAGGCCACCTGTGGAATGACCGATCCTCTTCCAGTGAACAGCGAAGCCACCTGGGGAATGACTGATCCTCTTCCAGTGAACAGTGAGGCCACCTGTGGAATGACCGATCCTCTTCCAGTGAACAGCGAAGCCACCTGGGGAATGACTGATCCTCTTCCAGTGAACAGTGAGGCCACCTGAGGAATGATCGATCCTCTTCCAGTGAACAGTGAGGCCACCTGTGTGAATGACCGATCCTCTTCCAGTGAACAGTGAGGGCACCTGGGGAATGACCAATCCTCTCCCAGTGAACAGTGAGGCCACCTGTGTGAATGACCGATCCTCTTCCAGTGAACAGTGAGGCCACCTGGGTAATGACCGATCCTCTTCCAGTGAAGCCACCTGAGAATGATCGATCCTCTTCCAGTGAACAGTGAGGCCACCTGTGTGAATGACCCATCCTCTTCCAGTGAAGAGTGAGGCCACCTGGGTAATGACCGATCCTCTTCCAGTGAAGCCACCTGAGAATGATCGATCCTCTCCCAGTGAACAGTGAGGCCACCTGTGTGAATGACCCATCCTCTTCCAGTGAACAGTGAACCCACCTGGGGAATGACTGATCCTCTTCCAGTGAACAGTGAACCCACCTGGGGAATGACTGATCCTCTTCCAGTGAACAGTGAGGCCACCTGGGGTAATGACCCATCCTCTTCCAGTGAAGAGTGAGGCCACCTGGGGAATGATCGATCCTCTTCCGGTGAACACTGAGGCCATCTGGGGAATGACCGATCCTCTTCCAGTGACGCAGGGCATCCACCACGGATCGGTGTCAGACCCGACCCTTTTTGCTTTGTTTCTCAACAGAGTGGGGTGTGTGGACTTTGTTACTAGAGACAGCACATCCGTCAAAGCCTGGTTATTCACACCTCTGACATTAGAGCCCAGAGAGCAGGAAGCAGGGTGTTGAAGTGTGTAGAGTGTCTGGCACTGTCTCTGTTGCAGTGTGTGTTACACATGCCTTCCATAGGAAGCTATGAGCGAAACCAGAGACTTCAAAACCTGGTTATTCACACCTCAGACATCAGAGCAGTGAAGCAAAAAGCTTGAATTTTCCTCTGCCCTCAGCCTTTTTATTTTTTCTAAGCATTAAATCATAAAACACCACTCCCGGGCCATCCCTGCAGTTTAGGGCGACGTTCAGTAATGCAACATATCACACTTGAGTGTGATGGGTAGTAGGTAATGCTGGCACTGCCATTCAGCACCAGTGGCCGCAGCTGGGGGGGGCGGTGCAGGCTGCAGTGGACACCTTGGGACCTGCATTTCTATTTTTACGAATTCACCACTGCAAGTTCCCGAGGCCTGGAGGCGACCACAAGCCGCCGGACTGGTTCTGTGACCTGCTGGCTCAAGGCCAGAGAGGGGATGACAGGGACAAACACAAGACCGGGCTCTCATGACAGTGAAGGGGGGCTGCAGGGCCCGAGGGCCCCCCTGCTGGCTCAAGACCAGAGAGGGGGTGACAGGGACAAACACAAGACCGGGCTCTCATGACAGTGAAGAGGGGGCTGCAGGGCCCGAGGGCCCCCCTGCTGGCTCAAAACCAGAGAGGGGGTGACAGGGACAAACACAAGACCGGGCTCTCATGACAGTGAAGAGGGGGCTGCAGGGCCCGAGGGCCCCCCTGCTGGCTCAAGACCAGAGAGGGGGTGACAGGGACAAACACAAGACCGGGCTTTCATGACAGTGAAGAGGGGGCTGCAGGGCCCGAGGGCCCCCCTGCTGGCTCAAGACCAGAGAGGGGGTGACAGGGACAAACACAAGACCAGGCTCTCATGACAGTGAAGAAGGGGCTGCAGGGCCCGAGGGCCCCCCTGCTGGCTCAAGGCCAGAGAGGGGGTGACAGGGAATGGTGGAGGAGAAGGAGACGAGGAATGAGTAAAGTAACTCATGGTGGGAATAGGAAGGAGGGAGGTGGGAGGGGGCGAGGTATGAGTATAGTAACTCATGGTGGGAACAGGAAGGAGGGAGGTGGGCGAGGTATGAGTAAAGTGACATGGTGGGAACAGGAAGGAGGGAGGTAGGATGGGGAGAGGTATGAGTAAAGTGACTCATGGGAACTGGAAGGAGGGAAGAGTGGGAGTAGACGAGGTATGAGTAAAGTAACTCATGCTGGGAGCAGGAAGGAGGGAGGTGGCGAGCTATGAGTAAAGTGACAAGGTGGGAACAGGAAGGAGGGAGGTGGGATGGGGAGAGGTATGAGTAAAGTGACTCATGGGAACAGGAAGGAGGGAGGTGGGAGGGCGAGGTATGAGTAAAGTAACTCATGAAGAGAACAGGACAGCGGGAGGGGGTGAGGTATGAGTAAGGATAATCACAAGAAGAGATTTGGAAGGAGGGAGGAGAGAGCGAGACAAGGTATGAGTAAAGTAACTCGAAGGTAACAGGAAGGAGGGAGCACGTGGGTGGAGAGTGAAAGACGAAGCCATCCATGTCTTGCAATTAATTACAAGCATTGGTAAAGCCAATATGTCTTGCCTATGCAAGAGCTGTTGGCTTTGCCAATGTGTTTTAGCCAAGTTGTACACCAGTGTGGCTGCAGTTCGGCGTGGCTAAAGGTTTGTGTCATAGAGGAGAGTGGACTGGAGTGGCATAGAGTGGAGTTGTGTAGCGGGGGCGGAATGGAATGGTGTAGAGTTTCGTGGCGAGGAGTGGTGTAGAGTGGAATAGAGTTGAGGGTTCTAGAAGAGAGGGGCCTAGGGATGTGTAGGGGCTTAGAAGAGTTGAGAAGAGGGGTACAGAGTGGAGTAGAGGGGCAAAGAATGTCGTGGAATAGAGTGGAGTAGAGTGTTGTAGAGTGCAGTAAAGTGTTGTGGAGTGGCATAGAGTGCTGTAGAGTGGAGTGGCATAGAGTAGAGTGGAAAGTCTTGGAGGGGTATGGAGTGGAGTATTGTAGCGTGGAGTGGCATACAGTGGCAAAGAGTAAAGTGGAGTGAGAGTGGATGGGCTCAAAGTGTAAAGTGTCGTAGAGTGTAAAGTGTCGTAGAGTGGAGTATAGTAGAGTGGAGTAGAGTGGAGTGGAGTAGCTTAGAGGGGAGTAAAGTGGTGTAGAGTGTCATAGATTGCAGTGGCGTAGAATGGCATAGTGTGCCATGGAGTGGAGTGCCGTAATGTGGAGTGGAGTGGAGCATCATATAGTGGAGTGTCAGAGTAGACTGTCGTAGAGTAGAGTGTTGTGGAGGCTCATAAAGTGTTGTAGAGTGATAGTCGTAGAATGGAGTGGTATAAGGTGGAGTAGAGTGGCCTAGAATGAAGTGGTGTAGCGTGTTTTAGAGTGGCGGAGAGTGGAGTAGAGTGTTGTAGAGTGTCATGCAGTGGAGGAGAGTGTCGGAGTGGAGTAGAGTGGAGTAGAGTGGAGTGTGGTAGAGTGGAGTAACGTAAAGTGGAGTGCTTAAGAGTGAAGTACCGTAGAGTGGAGTGGCGTGGCGTAGTGTAGAGTGGAGCAATGTATCATAGTGTGAAGTGGTGTAGAGCGGAGCAATGTATCATAGTGTGAAGTGGTGTAGAGTGGAGTAAAGTTGCATATAGTGCCGTAGAGCGAGTGGCGTGGAGGGTTGTGTCGTAGAATGGAGGGCCATAGAGTGGAGTAGAGTCGAGTGTCGCAGATTGGAGTGAGAGGGGCATGGAGTGGAGTAGAGTGTCAGACTGGAGTGATGTATAGTGACGGGGTGTAGAGTGGCATAGCATGGAGTGGAGTAAAGTGCTGTAGAGTACAGTAAAGTGTTTTGAAGTGGAGTAAAGTCTTGTAGAGTGGAGTGGCATAGAGTGGAGTACAGTGTCAGACTGGAGTGATGTATAGTGACGGGGTGTAGAGTGACATAGCAGTGAGTGGAGTAAAGTGTCGTAAAATGGAGTGCTATAGAGCAGAATGTCACAGAGTGGAGTGGAGGGGCATGTCGTGGCATAGTGTATAGTGGAATAATGTGTCATAGCGTGGAGTGGCATAGAGTGGAGAGGCATAAAGTGAAGTGGCATAGAGTGAAGGGGAGTATCAAAGTGGAGTGTTGCTGAGTAGACTGCCATAGAGTGGGGCAGAGTGTTGTGGAGATTCGTAGAGTCGAGTAGCATAGTGTGGAGTAGAGTGGCCTAAAGTGAAGTGACCAAGAATGTGGTCAAGTGGCGTAGAGCGGAGTGGTGTGTCAGAGTTGAGTATCAAGAAGTGTCGTAGAGTGGAGTATCCTAGAGAGGAGCAGCATAGAATAGAGTGGCATAGAGCGGTGTGGCGTGGAGTAGAGTGGTATAGAGTGTTATGTTGTAGGGTGGAGGGGCATAGAGAGCAGTAAAGTGTCAGAGAGTGGAGTGACTAGATTGGAGTGACTAGATTAGAGTGCCGTGAAATGAAGCGCCATAGAGTGGAGTGGTGTGGCGTAGTGTAGAGTAGTGTAGAGTGGAGTAAAGTGTCAGTGTCAGCAAGGGTACAGGAGAGCAGGCACCATCAGGCAGGGGCTTAATACGCTGGACAGAATACCTCTACCCATGCAAGATGGCAGCCACCATATAAACTAATATTCTACGCACTTGAGCAGGGAACCCACAGTTTCCTTCTACAAAAAAGCTTTCTTAGACACCTGAAAAGCATCTTTGATGTCCTTCCTGCTGCCCTAAGGGTTATTTTGCCCCTGCTGCTGTGTATCCCCTTATTATACTACACTACCTGTAAGTAACTGTCTTTTTTTTATTCCGAAAAGCGTTGCTACCATCTTGTGTTGATGACTTCTGATTGGATCAAACTTGAGATCGTTACCTTGCAGCATGTCGTCCAGCCGGTACAGATGTGGTGTCGACCAGTGGGTACAGATGTGGTGTCGACCAGCCGGAACAGATGTGGTGTCGACCAGCGGGTACAGATGTGGTGTCGACCAGCGGGTACAGATGTGGTGTCGACCAGCGGGTACAGATGTGGTGTCGACCAGCGGGTACAGATGTGGTGTCGACCAGCGGGTACAGATGTGGTGTCGACCAGCGGGTACGGATGTGGTGTCGACCAGCGGGTACAGATGTGGTGTCGACCAGCGGGTACAGATGTGGTGGAGGTGCTAGCGGATTTATTAGTGTGAGGACTTTGTGTAAAGACATTTGATATTTGTGAACTCTCTATGTTGTGTTTTGTTGTGTACTACTGGTGCTGCCTCTGAGACTACCATGCTCTTCCAAGGTGCCGATGCCATGGGTGTGGTTAGTTCATCATTGGTTTATGATGTCAAGTTAGGATGGGATCAATGCTGCTCCTCACGCTTCCCAGTTGCCATATGATGAGGTGCCCGCCTCTCGCAATTCAGAGCAAATCGGGCAACTAACATAACATAACTTGCATCTGTAAAGCGCACGTACACCTGTAGGTATCTTGGTGCTTAAAAACGGATGTTTATTGTTACCCAACTCCATGGTACTAATTTTATCGACCTCAGATGGATAAAAGGCTGAGTGGGCCCATCAGGATTTGAAACTGTGACCATGAGGTCAAACACGGGCCCCTGCAGTGGACGCATTAGTCCACTGAGCCACCAGACCTGGGAGGTCGCACTTGAGCTTAGCGCACACGGGCATAGTCTGCAGTTTGGGTCCGATAGCGGACAAATGCATTTAATCAGGATCTAGGCAAAGTTTGATACATGAATGAATGTACGTTGAGAGAATGTGCAGAGGACAAATAATGGCTGGTATAGCTCCTGCTGCTCCGTTAATGTGCAAAACTTCCAGACACCTCCGCTCGTTCGGACTCTTCCTATCAGAAATAACACACTGACGGAAAACTAGATCCAGCGGTCGAGACTTCTCCTACATCGCTCCTAAGGCATGGATCGACCGGCCCTACTTATAGGAGCCTGCTCCTCACTTCTTGAATTCTGCAAGAAGCTGAAGACCTGGCTTTCCAAGTAGCCCTACTAGGCCCTAGGATCGCCTAGACTCACATCTGCTCAACGCCCGGGGGATAGTGCACTCTACAAATATGCATATCATAACATGACATAACTTAACAGAGCAGATACTGGCATGTATAACTCCTGCTGCTCCATTAATGGGGAGAGGGTGAATAACGGGCGGTAGATGCCCCCATGCCCCACTAATGTAGTAGGGGGAGAATAATGGCTGGTACGTTCCCCGCTTAAGGTGACCAGATGGCTCCATGTCTCTGGGGCACCACTTTTCCACCAATTTTACATATAATTGCTATCAGGTGTGTTGGTCCAAAGTGCTCAATTAAGATAGACCAAAACTACAACTCCCAGAATACACGGATATGTAAAAGCAAGGTCCTTGAATGGAAAAGTGGTGACATGGAGCCTTCTGGTCACCCTATCCCGGCTGCTCCGCTAGCGTGGCAGTGGGAGAATTATGGCGCGAGTAAGCCTCACTCCTCAAACATCATAATATTTATCTTGGTTCTCTGTTTAATTTAGAACATTGTCCTTCAATAAGATGATTTCCCATCAGCATTGTAGCCCTTCTGACTGTTGTTGGGCTGGTCAATAAATGATATTTCTTCTGGTATAGGCCCCAGGTATGCGCATTGGATCTTTAACTCAGAGGCAGGTCATTTAACAACCAATATTGCACTAGGGCAGCCGTCACCTACAGGATGCAAAGCTACACAAATAGGAATGGGTTCCATGGTCTTCGGACAGCTTGAAGACTCTTAATGGACACTGCTTCCCCTGACTGTACTGTGTAAAGAGACTGGTCCCGAGTCAGAGGCGGGAGCTTACCTCACACTTAACACGTTACCGGAGAGTGATCAAGGAAGGCCTGAACTCTCAAAGAGTTGACCGTGGACAGGGTGATCACCTACCTCCCGGTCATTACGGACAAGGTTTTACATTCCTTGATTTTCCTGTGACAACCTAAGGCACTCTGAGTGTTGTAGTCTTGGTGTACTCTTACTGAACAAATGCATCTAACACACCTGAAACAGTGATTCGTAGGCGAAAATCCCAGGGCTGAAGACAGTGCCTGCAATGACCTGGTGTAAGGTGGTCATTCTAGTCCTCGGAGAAGAATTGCTAATACCTTTCGGAATGTGCTCTTTCAAGGCTGTCCTTAACCAAGTTAAAAACACAGAAGTCCCCACCATTCTGGTAATAAAAGCCTCACCGGCCCAAGTCTCCAGAGTTTGTGAGTGTCTACTGCCAGCCTTCCACCAGTCCACTGAGTAGGCTAGAGGAAAGACCCATAGCAACACCACTATAAACAGCATTGTCCAAATAAGAAAAACACCAATTTTGCCTACGTCAGCTACACATTCCTCACCATACCTCGAAAACCTTAAACGCTTGAGATCAGGGAGGATCATCTACAACAAACGTATTAGAAGCTTGAAAGTAAATTTCTTTAGAAACCAACTGGACAATGCTAGAAATTGTCCGAAAAAACAGTTTGAACTGGTCAAGGTACAATCCAATATGCAACCCAATACTTCCCCCACAGGTTCTAAACCTCAGCCAAATTACGAGAATTTTGCCTCCTTCATGGTAACGACAAGAAAGATCGAACATTACTTTTGGTCATCAAGAGAGCATCTTTCTCTCACATCTCATTGTTGCACCCCCACTCCCCTGATTGCTGAGACAACAGGTAGCACAGCTCGCACCTCCAAGAACAATGCTTCGTGGAGCATATTCAAAAAGTTTGATGAAAGTGCCATCTTCAAAATCCTAGCAACACTAAAGCCCTCAAACCACTTTAACAAACCCTCTTCCAACGAATGTCTTTAGTGAGATCAAAATGTCCTTACTCCCTCTCTGGACTAAATTAGTTAATGCCTCACTACTTCAAGGATCAATCCCTGATTGCCTTAAAGCTAGGCAGGTTACTTACATTTTTTTTTTTTTAAACGACAGCAAACCTCTCAGAACCAAACAACCTCTGCTCAATCTCTACATTTCCGACACTGGCAAAGCTCTTTGAGAAATGTGTACATGTTCAACTGTGCAACCACAAAGACCAATGCAGTCTCTTAGATCAATTCCAATCCGGATTCCTCCATGGCCACAGCACTGAGTCGACGCTCACACACACAGTTGATGATACACTGAAAATGTTGGATCAGAATGAATCCTGCCTTCTTATCCTCCTTGACCTCTCGTCAGCCTTCGATACGGTCAAACTTGACAACCTCCTAGACCTACTTAAATGTAGGATGGGGCGTTCGGGGACCACTCTTAACTGGTTTGCCTCTTTTCTCCAGATCAGAACTCAAAGAATCAAGGTCAACATGTCACTATCCAACCCCACACAGGCCACGTTAGGGGTCCCCTCCGGGGTCTTCGCTCTCACCCACTCTCTTGAACTTATTCATGGAACCTCTAACTGAATTGTTGAAGTTATCGAACATCCACTATCACACGTACGCAGATGACACAACTGTACTTAAAAATCTCTTCCTCCAAAAGATATTAGGTCTCTAAACTCAACTCTACAAAAAATACAAAACTGGCTGACTGGTAACCCTCTCAAACTAAACGCTCTCAAAACAGAATCCTTCTAAATTGCCCCACCCAAACACTCAGACATCGCAGAATGGATGAAACAACTAAGAGCGTTGAATTGTATACCACACATTATAGAGTCCACGAGATCTCTGGGAATAATACTGGACAAGAATCTGAACATTTAGAAGCACATCGGCTCTAGCTCCAAAAGAGCGAACTAACACATGAACATCCGAAGAAAAATAAAACCCTTCCTTTCCCCGGATGACCTCAAGTCTGCTGTTCAAGCTCTAGTGATTCCTCTCTTACCTCTGCTGCTAGTCTAACAGGATCTAAAAGAACCGATCACATCACTCCTGACCTGAAATCTCTTAAGTGGCTTCCATATGAGGCAAGGATTCATTTGAAAAATGCCTGCCTGATCCATAAAGCCCTCCACTTCAACACTCCGAGATACCTTGCACAAAAGCTAAAAAAGTCTGTTGGCGTCAGAGCATCTTGAGGCACTAGTTTCCTACAGCTGAAACCACCACATGTTTGTAAACAGAAAACATATAACCAAGCCTTCTCACGCATGGCCCCAAGAATCTGGAACTCCCTTCCCCCTGAAATCAGAATGACCCCGCAACTGCTTCATTCAAGAAAGAAGTAAAAAGGATACTGATGGACAAATGTATATCGTAGAACGCAGGATCTATACTCCAGGACATGGTTTACCCCTTAGCTTGCACCCATGCTCATTTCTCGCAGACTGTATGCTTATTTCTCGCAGACTGTATGCTAATTCTGTTTATTGGTTGTGTCCGCATGGGACCTGTGTTTTTCTCTCTATAGACTCTCCCATACCATGTCCCTCATTGGTGATGTTTGGTATTTTTATACATGTCGCATTGATCATTGTAAAGCGCTCTGTGACCCGCTAGGGACATGTTCGGAGCTATATTAAACTTTATAAATGAATAAATAAAACAGGGAGGAAACACTCTTTCCAAACTTCAAGAAAAAAGGAACTTTAGAAAAAACAATAAAAGAGGCAGGGATTCCCACGGGGTCTTTGATGTTGTTTTCTTTCTTTCTTGGGCAGTGAGGGGGCCACCTTGGCAGACTCTGGTTCACATACCTGCAACTTGGAGAATTTTCCACAGATCTAAAACAAGCAGCCAGAATAAAACTTAAAATGATGACTCCTCTAAACCACAAGACTATTATAGTTTTGTTTGGATTTAGAGAGGATTGTATTTTTACTTTTACATTTGGAAAAGAGATGGAGGGTTCTGTTTAACTTTATTAAGGCGAGAGGACAGTCCAGACCTGTACCCGGTCTCTTTGCTAGCATAGGTGTAAAGCAAACCTGAGTGACAACCCTCCTTGACGTTCCAACGTCACGGCCAACCAACTCTGACAAAGGGAGCTCAGAAGGCGCACTTTGTGGGGCTGTTGCCAGATTAATCTTTCTTGGGAGTTTTTATTTCTTTCCTTTGGACCAGTCCATTTTTTATACACAACTTTAAAACTATTTCCTTCTAGTTGAGCCCCAGTACTTCATTTTATTTACAGTGATTTGTAAATGCACCTGTGTCTTGTCTGCAAAAACTCGCCACCATCTCAGGAGCGCCCTTCATGAAAGCCATGTGGTCGTCCCCTTCGATGACTTGCGTGATGACCGACATCCGCTGGAGCCCGGAGGAAAATGGGAACTGGTGCAAAATGGTGATCCCTTCCACAGGGACCTGTGTAGAAAACATAAGAGAAGGTTGAAGAATTACAGTAGAAAGACCATCAGTTCTCAGCAGCAATTCCTCTAACCCTTCCCCCATCATGCATCATGTTCATGGTCTCCAGTGCATGTTTCAGCTCCTATTATAGAACACCTGAAGCAGCCTGTGCGTGTGTCGTGGTTTCCACCGCAAAACTAACAATGATCAATTCCATTAGTTCCCCAACATTGGAGGTTGAAAAGCAAACATGTTATGTTCTTCAGTTACCATTTTTCTGATGGATGCTCTGTCTTCCTGCAGATAATCATCTCTAGAAATGTCTCAGGGTGCCAGACTGGATCCAGAATCATTCTACCTCTTCTCTGTGGGCAGCAGGTGGGGCCAGAGGAAGTCCAGGAGGGTATCTCATAAGCATCCCTGGAGGCGCCACTCGCACGTGTGATGATAGAGCCCCCGGCAGAAGAGGCAAGAAAGAGACAGAGCCAGAGAGAGTCCACGAGGGCATCTCAGAAGTATCCCTGGAGGCGCAACTCGCACGTGTGATGATAGAGCCCCCGGCAGTAGAGGCAAGAAAGAGACAGAGCCAGAGAGAGTCCAGGAGGGCATCTCAGAAGCATCCCTGGAGGCGCCACTCGCAGGTGTGATGATAGAGCCCCCGGCAGTAGAGGCAAGAAAGAGACAGCACCAGAGAGGGTCCAGGAGGGCATCTCATAAGCATCCCTGGAGGCGCCACTCCAGGTGTGATGATAGAGCCCCCGGCAGTAGAGGCAAGAAAGAGACAGAGCCAGAGAGGGTCCAGGAGGGCATCTCAGAAGCATCCCTGGAGGCGCCACTCGCAGGTGTGATGATAGAGCCCCCGGCAGTAGAGGCAAGAAAGAGACAGAGCCAGAGAGGGTCCAGGAGGGCATCTCATAAGCATCCCTGGAGGCGCCACTCGCACGTGTGATGATAGAGCCCCCGGCAGTAGAGGCAAGAAAGAGACAGAGCCAGAGAGGGTCCAGGAGGGCATCTCATAAGCATCCCTGGAGGCGCCACTCGCACGTGTGATGATAGAGCCCCCGGCAGTAGAGGCAAGAAAGAGACAGAGCCAGAGAGAGTCCAGGAGGGCATCTCAGAAGCATCCCTGGAGGCGCCACTCGCAGGTGTGATGATAGAGCCCCCGGCAGTAGAGGCAAGAAAGAGACAGCACCAGAGAGGGTCCAGGAGGGCATCTCATAAGCATCCTTGGAGGCGCCACTCCAGGTGTGATGATAGAGCCCCCGGCAGTAGAGGCAAGAAAGAGACAGAGCCAGAGAGGGTCCAGGAGGGCATCTCAGAAGCATCCCTGGAGGCGCCACTCGCAGGTGTGATGATAGAGCCCCCGGCAGTAGAGGCAAGAAAGAGACAGAGCCAGAGAGGGTCCAGGAGGGCATCTCATAAGCATCCCTGGAGGCGCCACTCGCACGTGTGATGATAGAGCCCCCGGCAGTAGAGGCAAGAAAGAGACAGAGCCAGAGAGGGTCCAGGAGGGCATCTCATAAGCATCCCTGGAGGCGCCACTCGCACGTGTGATGATAGAGCCCCCGGCAGTAGAGGCAAGAAAGAGACAGAGCCAGAGAGAGTCCAGGAGGGCATCTCAGAAGCATCCCTGGAGGCGCCACTCGCAGGTGTGATGATAGAGCCCCCGGCAGTAGAGGCAAGAAAGAGACAGCACCAGAGAGGGTCCAGGAGGGCATCTCATAAGCATCCCTGGAGGCGCCACTCCAGGTGTGATGATAGAGCCCCCGGCAGTAGAGGCAAGAAAGAGACAGAGCCAGAGAGGGTCCAGGAGGGCATCTCAGAAGCATCCCTGGAGGCGCCACTCGCAGGTGTGATGATAGAGCCCCCGGCAGTAGAGGCAAGAAAGAGACAGAGCCAGAGAGGGTCCAGGAGGGCATCTCAGAAGCATCCCTGGAGGCGCCACTCGCAGGTGTGATGATAGAGCCCCCGGCAGTAGAGGCAAGAAAGAGACAGAGCCAGAGAGGGTCCAGGAGGGCATCTCATAAGCATCCCTGGAGGCGCCACTCGCAGGTGTGATGATAGAGCCCCCGGCAGTAGAGGCAAGAAAGAGACAGAGCCAGAGAGGGTCCAGGAGGGCATCTCAGAAGCATCCCTGGAGGCGCCACTCGCAGGTGTGATGATAGAGCCCCCGGCAGTAGAGACAAGAAAGAGACAGCACCAGAGAGGGTCCAGGAGGGCATCTCATAAGCATCCCTGGAGGCGCCACTCCAGGTGTGATGATAGAGCCCCCGGCAGTAGAGGCAAGAAAGAGACAGAGCCAGAGAGGGTCCAGGAGGGCATCTCAGAAGCATCCCTGGAGGCGCCACTCGCAGGTGTGATGATCGAGCCCCCGGCAGTAGAGGCAAGAAAGAGACAGAGCCAGAGAGGGTCCAGGAGGGCATCTCATAAGCATCCCTGGAGGCGCCACTCGCACGTGTGATGATAGAGCCCCCGGCAGTAGAGGCAAGAAAGAGACAGAGCCAGAGAGGGTCCAGGAGGGCATCTCAGAAGCATCCCTGGAGGCGCCCCTCGCAGGTGTGATGATAGAGCCCCCGGCAGTAGAGGCAAGAAAGAGACAGAGCCAGAGAGGGTCCAGGAGGGCATCTCAGAAGCATCCCTGGAGGCGCCACTCGCAGGTGTGATGATAGAGCCCCCGGCAGTAGAGGCAAGAAAGAGACAGAGCCAGAGAGGGTCCAGGAGGGCATCTCAGAAGCATCCCTGGAGGCGCCACTCGCAGGTGTGATGATAGAGCCCCCGGCAGTAGAGGCAAGAAAGAGACAGAGCCAGAGAGGGTCCAGGAGGGCATCTCATAAGCATCCCTGGAGGCGCCACGCGCACGTGTGATGATAGAGCCCCCGGCAGTAGAGGCAAGAAAGAGACAGAGCCAGAGAGGGTCCAGGAGGGCATCTCATAAGCATCCCTGGAGGCGCCACTCGCAGGTGTGATGATAGAGCCCCCGGCAGTAGAGGCAAGAAAGAGACAGCGCCAGAGAGAGTCCAGGAGGGCATCTCAGAAGCATCCCTGGAGGCGCCACGCGCACGTGTGATGATAGAGCCCCCGGCAGTAGAGGCAAGAAAGAGACAGAGCCAGAGAGAGAGTCCAGGAGGGCATCTCATAAGCATCCCTGGAGGCGCCACTCGCAGGTGTGATGATAGAGCCCCCGGCAGTAGAAGCAAGAAAGAGACAGAGCCAGAGAGAGTCCAGGAGGGCATCTCATAAGCATCCCTGGAGGCGCCACTCGCAGGTGTGATGATAGAGCCCCCGGCAGTAGAGGCAAGAAAGAGACAGAGCCAGAGAGGGTCCAGGAGGGCATCTCATAAGCATCCCTGGAGACGCCACTCGCAGGTGTGATGATAGAGCCCCCGGCAGTAGAGGCAAGAAAGACAGAGCCAGAGAGAGTCCAGGAGGGCATCTCAGAAGCATCCCTGGAGGCGCCACTCGCACGTGTGATGATAGAGCCCCCGGCAGTAGAGGCAAGAAAGAGACAGAGCCAGAGAGAGTCCAGGAGGGCATCTCATAAGCATCCCTGGAGACGCCACTCGCACGTGTGATGATAGAGCCCCCGGCAGTAGAGGCAAGAAAGAGACAGAGCCAGAGAGAGTCCAGGAGGGCATCTCATAAGCATCCCTGGAGGCGCCACTCGCACGTGTGATGATAGAGCCCCCGGCAGTAGAGGCAAGAAAGAGACAACGTTATCAAGTACAACATACAGAGCCCACAGGTAACCTTTCAATAAGGTGAGGCGGGAGGGTGTTGAGTAGTCTGCAACAAGAAGGGTAATCCATCCACATGACAAGGTGAAATAACTTGTCATATAATGGGTACTCCTTACTACAGACAATATAGCACTAGATTGCTGAATCGAGGTAGTCGGAGGTGTGTTCCTCTGTCTTAGAGGGAGAGAAAATAAGAATGACCAGTATGTGGATATGTTATAAATTGTTAAAGGGCGTGAAGAGGTCATTCGGTACTGGAGGACACCACCCCAAGACCGTATTTAGTGCTTCAACAACAGGTCAGGTTTGTCTATTACAACCCATCGTAGGTCTTTTCGGTGCATAGAGAAGCTCCAGAGTGTATAGGTTTCTTTTATTTACCATTAGTGGCCCAGGAAGGGGCCCCCAGTACCGTGTGCACTACTAGAATCCCTGTGGAATGTGGAGTTATTTCAGAGCCCTGTTCATGAACTCAACCGGGTAACTTCTAACCTAAGAGAAGCTTCTGGTTGGCTGCTGCCAAGTTCTTGCTTCCTACATTCAAGGGACTTCACAAATGCTGGTTTACCTCGAAATATGGATGGGTTTCTATCTTGTGGGTCCTGGTCAGTAGCTGATGTTCTCAAATAGCTTCGGATACCACCATCATTATGGATTACAGAGTTCATCACCAAAAGCCCTGGTACTCAGAGCACTAATTATTTTTAGAGAACGGGGTTCTACGTAGCTTTTCTGTAGATGTTATTTCCGCAGAGCAAGCTAGGCATGCTGGAGTGGATGGCTACGGTGCCTGTTCTCCAGTAACTTTAATACACTAGGTGTTCAGGCAGCTTCTTAAAACCATCAGGAAAGTGGTTTCTGCAGACACGAGTCCGAAAAGCAGGACAAATGGATCCTGGTGAAGAATAAAATTGATGATCATCAAATTTGGCATCCTGGCAATCGGCCCCCTAAAGAACGACTGTCATTTCAGGGCAAACCTGGGCATGTGACGATCTAACACAATTGTTGTTATGGGAAGGGAAATCAAGTCAGAGTGCAGGAAAAATTGTCAATTTCCAGAAGTCATGTCCTCCCAACAACAAACATGAACTGCCTTGATCACGGAGATTGATCGGTCCGGTTTCAGGCAGATGTTTACCAGAGATCTTTCCAGGTCTCACCTTGAGGTGAGCAGTGTGCGGAGTGATCCAAACGTGGCTGCGGAGGTCTTTGTCTATGAACCAGCGATACAGCTCAAAGCTGCTTGCTGCACAAGCTGAGGGTTGTGAGTTCCTGGCTGGCCGGTGCATTTTAAGCCTCTGTAAAGGACAGGACGATGAAAACTGGTGTACCTAATGAAGTATTCAGGCATTACTGCCCACGGGATCTGAATCACATTGTTCACTTAGTAGGGTTCCTCGTTAGCCCTCTTATTCCGTTTCTTCCCATGCATCTGCATTATGGGTAATTGCGTCTCCTATGTCAGCTTCCCACATTACACCTTAGTGCGTCTCACTCATTCTCGTTGTGTAGGTTCTTGGATTCTCTTTGGGTCCTTTTCGGAGTAAAACTAGATTTCAGTGCTCGATGGTGTTTCTTAGGGACAGTTGTTGGATTGTTGTGTAAGATTTTCATTTGAACCTCCATGGAGTTTCCACATGGACCACCGTGTGAGCTCGAGGGACGTGCCAGGTCTTTGGCTCTGGGATCCAGCAGACAGATTCAGGACTGACCCTTGGTTTACACCATTGAGAATCACTCTGAGGTGCAAGGCTAGAATTCTTCTGGACAGCAAACTAGATGTGATGTTGTTTTCTGTGCTCAACTTTCCAGGTGTAGGAGGTAGGCCTTCCTGTCTCTAGTATACAGCATGGGTCTAGACTTAGTGGCGGCGAGGTTATAGAAAGAGAAGCCGGATAGTCAGATACTTAGGTCAGAAGGTAAAAGTGTGGCATGGAGTGCTTAGCAAGACCCACATTTAAAAACTCAGAACCACCACTCTACAACATGTATGCGTTTATTAAGTAATATGCGAGGAATACCACACCATGTCCCCTGCTGTAAAACCCTCAAACGCTTCCTTTTCTGCACCAGTTTTTGGATTTCTACTGAAGGTCGAGACCCCGGTACCTGCCTTAGGCCTAAATGCGATCAAAACAAAGTTGGATCATGGTCATCAAAAGCCAGGCCTAACCAGGGTTTGTTCATGAAAAACAAAAGATGGACCACGTGTTGGAGTTAAAATTATGAATTTCTTTCTCATTTGCAAATCACGCGCCCCTACAAATAAGGCGGAGGTAAATACAAGACAGCTTCATGTTTTCTGAAGGTTCAGTTCTCTAATGTTTCTGTTGCAGTCATGTGAACAGCTCCTGTACAGAGTCTGCTGTGTTTGACAGAGAAAGGGCAGAAAAGCAAATTTCTTCTCGGCAGCCATGCTCTCTGCCAAAGTACGGAGTCCTAATGGCACAAGACCAGACGATACCTCTAAGCTAGTGTGCCCCATAATCTAGTTTATTAATTAATGTATTATCCAATTTCTCAACAGTTGTAGCTGCTGTAAGACATTAGAAATGCAGAGCAATGTATTGCTAAAGGGATAGAAGTGACATTGATATGGTGAGATAATGTTAGAAAATGTCTATTTTATTGTATGGTGTAATTAGTTACACATATTTCTATTCTCACCTCAGCCAGTGCCCCAAAGGGCTTAGCAATGCCCCTTTCTTCATAGGAATGCTGAACCCTCCACTGGGCAAGGCACAGCTGAAGGTGGTGGCTTCAGCCCTGATCAGGAGGGCCTGCTGGCTGAGATTGGGCAGAGGTCCCTGGCAGGAGCCAAGGGAGACTACCCAGAGCCAGACCCATCCTGGGGGCCCTTCTCACTCCTCCAGGGGCAGGGGCAGAGACGCTTCCTTTACTATCTTGAAGTACAGGTGAGCCCTTCCAGAAGACACACTGTCTGCCCCACAGTACCGCAGGTTACTGACACCTGGAGAGCACCAGAAGGTAAGAGAAGCAAGGGTACACACAACCTTCTGGGGGTAATGGTCTTGGGTAGAACAAGTTGTAAATTCAAAGCCTGTAGGCTACAGCAGCTGGGCTGGCGTTGCAGTGCAGATCCTGTGGTGCAACAACAGTACTGAAGCCTAGTCCTTCCAGATGCCCTTGCAGTGAAGATCTTGCAGTGCGGTGGCAGTATTGAAGCCTAGTCCTTCCAGATGCCCTTGCAGTGCAGATCTTGCAGTGCGGTAGCAGTATTGAAGCCTAGTCCTTCCAGATGCCCTTGCAGTGCAGATCTTGCAGTGCGGTGGCAGTATTGAAGCCTAGTCCTTCCAGATGCCCTTGCAGTGCAGATCTTGCAGTGCGGTGGCAGTATTGAAGCCTAGTCCTTCCAGATGCCCTTGCAGTGAAGATCTTGCAGTGCGGTGGCAGTATTGAAGCCTAGTCCTTCCAGATGCCCTTGCAGTGCAGATCTTGCAGTGCGGTGGCAGTATTGAAGCCTAGTCCTTCCAGATGCCCTTGCAGTGCAGATCTTGCAGTGCGGTGGCAGTATTGAAGCCTAGTCCTTCCAGATGCCCTTGCAGTGCAGATCTTGCAGTGCGGTGGCAGTATTGAAGCCTAGTCCTTCCAGATGCCCTTGCAGTGCAGATCTTGCAGTGCGGTGGCAGTATTGAAGTCTAGTCCTCCCAGATGCCCTTGAAGTGCAGATCTTGCAGTGCGGTGGCAGTATTGAAGCCTAGTCCTTCCAGATGCCCTTGAAGTGCAGATCTTGCAGTGCGGTGGCAGTATTTAAGCCTAGTCCTCCCAGATGCCCTTGAAGTGCAGATCTTGCAGTGCAGTGGCAGTATTGAAGCCTAGTACACCTGTAAGCTAGCAGCAGCTGGACTTAATTTGAAGTGCAGATAGTGCAGTGACAATACTGAACCCTAATACTCGTGCAGGCTAGCAACAGCTGGACTAGCCTTGCAGTGCAGATCCTGCAGAGCAGCGTGTATACTGAAGCCTAGTACCCATGCAGGCTAGCAGCAGCTGAACTGAACCAGCAGTGCAGATCCGGCAGTGCAGCGACTGTACTGAAGTCTAGTCCTCGTGCGGGACAGAGGCTTCTAAAGCAGTAACAGGCAGGGCAGAAGCTGAAGAACTGGAGCCTTTAAGGGCTAAAACCAAGATTGCAACCGGAAATCTAAAGAAAATTCCTGAAGCTTATGGAAGAGGAGGGATGAGTTGCGAAGGCATGGCTAACAGCCAGCAGGGTCATCGTAAACACATAGTAAGAAAGAGCTAGAAGCGGCCATGATGGATTGGTCACAATCTAGGCACAAAAATGGGCCATGTGTCATTTTGGAAGAAGGATACAGGAGGGAACTTGGGAGGAAACATTGGCTGTTGTATTGTGGCGTTGAAGTACATCCCACCACATGTCCAAAACTCACTAAAGACTATGAAACCAGTTGATTGTTAAAGACTGTTGAGCCTATGAGTAACAAGCTTACAGCACATGGGTCTGAGCATGGGTCCACGTGCAGGAACCACCTAAGCGAGGACGCACAACTATTGTGAAGCTCCAGAGCTTGTGACATTGGCCGAGAGCCTATCATCTAGAGATCCCCTGTCGAAAACTGGAGAACATTAACATTGGTGCCACAAGAGGGGCTTTTGATTCTGGAAGATTGCACTAAACGCAAACCTTTTTTACTAAAATAAAGTAAGCTAAATGGGAAACAATACGAGCAAAGACCAAATCATGATTGGGCAACTAGGACGTCACATCCAGTATTACACATCGGAGCGTGCACTGTGGGTTCACTCCAGAAGGGGCGTACACTCTAGATCTCCAACCACCATGATCACCTTGAGGGGTGATCATGGTGACAAAGAGCTGCGGTACTTTGGTGAAGTATCTTAAACAAGCCATGAGTGCACACAACCATGGCTGGCACACAGTGCTGCAGGAATCAAGGAGACATTTTATCTGGGGGAACTCAACAGCCTGGTGTAATATCTTCCAGCCCACCAGTGCTTCCACCAGACCAGTTTCAAGCCTGTATTTGTCCATTCCTCGACATCTCTTCGTCTGTGTTTTAGTGGTGGACCCAGTGTCATCAACGCCTTTGTTGCTGTCCTACGCCGAGCCAACTCAAGGAAAAGCAGACCCGCCTTCCATGCACTTAATACTCCATTCTGAAAAGTAAATACTCCGTAGGCTCAATGTAGGATTTTACTGTATTTGATTGAATCTGTTAATCTGCTCCAGAACCCTGGAGGTCAGGATGTGGCTTCAGGATTAATGAACCCTGGGCATGTGCTGCATGTATTGGGGTCAGTTGTTAGAAGACCTATGGGGCTCATGTAGGTTTGGTGCAGTACATGGAGTAGAGTCAGTCTGAACCTTGCACTACTCAAGGAGTTTGACACACGCGAGCAGACCTAAGTCCAATCCTTCAAGATAATAATCACATAACCGAACAACCCTCATCTTTCTTCGTCCGCTGGGTGGCCCTACATCATTCCTCGGAACCGTGTAAAGCGAGCAGTGCTTTGCTTGTCACCTTTAGATCTATTACAGGAGCAGGTTTTGTAAATCAGGGGTTTCCGGGGGTCGAGCTTCGTGTCTCTGTGGCTGCTTTGAGCATCCTCTTGGGTTGTAAGAAGTAGGACTTGGAGACTTCAAATGTTAGTTGAGTATCAGTGAAGGAGATGAACCTGTCTTCTAAATATATTTGTCCCACACTTAGAGATACCAGCTGCCACCATGTAGAGGAAGTTGTCAAGGAGTGCGCATATACACACTAGATATATGTTCCATTTCCAAGATGGAGCCTTCTGAAAACCAGCACCAGTGCTATAACCCACCCGCTCAGGAGACCGCCTCACTCCATGATGTTAGGGACGTTGTTTACAGTCCGGGGCTTCACTGGAAACACCCAATGCATTCTGGGTGCTGGTATCTTGTTTGGCTTCCATTAAATGTAGTACACTAACACCCAAAATCAGCCATTGGCAGGTGAAAAGCTCAGAACTGGATGAGTTGAATTGAAGTGGCCACCTTAGCACTCTTTTCTAACCCAAGCTTCAAGTTGTCCAGTTTGACCCAACACCTTTTCCATCCACAAGCCAAACATGACACAAAATCTGATGTATCGATGCCCACCGCCTGCAACAATAAAGCACTGTTCTCACCAAGAACAGCAACCTCCTTTTGGGACAAGTGATTGACTCAGGGATGGAAGGAGGCGCACTGTGTTACTTTGCACATGTACAGTGTTGTGTATTTTGATCCTTACCGGGCTGGCTTTTGGTCCAGGTTTCACGATCATGCCTTGTGCGGCGTCTCCACCATCTGCATCTTCGCAGTTTACATCTTCTATTTCCTGTTGGAAGAATGGGCAGGGTTTACAGGAAGTGCAGGTGGTGCCAGTCTGGCAGCAGGGTATTGATAGTGAACCCACTGCGGCAAATATAGGAAGGACATTGAGGCACACAGTTGTGAGAGGAAGGCTGCTGTGACAGTGGTGATGACAGCAAGACATTATTCATGTGGCCTTGGCATCCCCAGAGAGACCTTCCAGGCGGCATACCCTGGTCTGTGTGTCAGTCATGCACACACATCTATGGAGCCATCATCCTGGTCGGCAGGTCCACACACCCTCCATGTGAGGCTCACACTGGAGAATGAATCCTACTTTGTAACTTTATGGGCATGTCCCTGTCCCAGAGGAAGAATACCTTTACATAGCCCTGGTCCTCTAGAAGGCTGAGTCTTTCACACGTCACGAAGGGAACATATAACGTCACATGTCACACCTCACAGGTTCTAACCCCCTGAGGTAAAGCTCCTTCTCTCCTCCACCATAGACAGGGGGTCTTCCTCCCTTCCTAGCAGTATGTACCATGAGGTGCACACACCTAAGCCACTGAGGCATCTCAATTAAAGTGCAGTGGATGTGGGTCTGTGGATATAAGCTCGGCTGGATTTAGTGCCAGAGGATGCAGCGGAGTGGAGGGGTGGACGAGGTGGACCTGAGATTGACAGGAAATGTCAGGTAAATACCCTGCAGCCAAAAATAGTTAACAAAAACTAAAAAGCGGAGTGCAAGGTTTCGATGATGCCGGTGGGTGCACAGATGCAGAGGATGCTGACAAGCAGAGTGTGTGCACTGCAAGAATCCATGGCGATGACAAACTCTGGACCGAGAGCCAGAAACCAACTTCTACACACTCCAGATATTTTGTGAGGAAAGACAGCTTGGATTCTGGCCACTAGTTCGATAATCGGTAGATCGCAGACTAGGTTGACTCCGCAGTATTGCGACAGCCGGCTTTGAGAGCTATTGACATGGCTCGCGACATTCAAGGAGTCGCAATATCCAGCGCGGAAAGAGAGTTTGAGGGACACTGAAGGTTAGAGGCTCATGCCCAAACATGAACAAGATGCCTTCAGGTCGGGCTGTGAATATCATATGGTTTAAAGGAGTCATTGCATCTAGAGTAGGATCAGGGCAGTTACAGAAGCTGCTTGAGCCTGGTTACCGAAGGCAGGGAGGACTCACTAAACCAGAAGAAGGAATTTACTTGTCTCAGAGTTTCCACATCTGAGCTTAAAGAGGGGAATTGGTTTAGACCTTATACACAGAAAGAAACCATCCAATCCTAGACCGAGCTCAAGTGCAGAAACAATACATGTGTGACCCAGGACCATGTGAAGGGGCCTTCTCTTGTGCCACTCTCCCTCCAGTTTACTCAACGCCCTCTCTTTAGTCACTCCTTTTTCCTAAATAATGACTCGTTCTTCCCATCCCTCCTCTTTTCTCTTCATCAACCCTGTTCTTATTCCTTCTTCCATCCCATCACTCATTCTCTGCTCCCTCTTCATGCGTCTCCTTGTATCTCATGTTCTCCATCGTTCCCTATTCTCTTCTCGCCTTTCCTCATCCTTCCTTCTGTCCATGAGCTCCTGCACTTGATGCCCCTCTCTCCTCCCTTTCTCTCCCTTGTTCACTCACAACTTTTCTAAATCCCCTCCTTATCACTTTTATTTCTTAAGTTTATTTCCCCGTTTCCCCCTTTCATTTCCCCAAAGACCACTGGCGACGGACACCTTACCTAGTCAGTGATGTCAAACATCTTATCCAGCCAGCGGCATCGAACATCACACCCAACCAGTGACACAGAAGATCCTACATCCAACCAGTGTCCTCAACCATCATACACAACCAGTGACGTACCCAGGCAGCAAAAATCAAGATCTAACCCCACTTGTTGTGATGTTGAATGTGTTACCCAGGAAGTTGGTTCAAACAGTGATGTTGTACATCTTACATTCAGTCAGCTACATACAGCACAATATCCAACCAGTGACACTGTACATCACCCCCAACCAGTGACATTGGACATCACCCCCAACCAGTGACATTGGACATCACCCCCAACCAGTGACATTGGACATCACCCCCAACCAGTGACAATGGACATCACAGCCAACCAGTGACAATGGACATCACAGCCAACCAGTGACAATGGACATCACAGCCAACCAGTGACAATGGACATCACAGCCAACCAGTGACATTGGACATCACCCCCAACCAGTGACATTGGACATCACAGCCAACCAGTGACAATGGACATCACAGCCAACCAGTGACAATGGACATCACAGCCAACCAGTGACAATGGACATCACAGCCAACCAGTGACAATGGACATCACACCCAAACGGTGACATTGGACATCACACCCAAACAATGACATTGGACATCACACCCAACCACTGACATTGGACATCACACCCAACCACTGACATTGGACATCACTCCCAACCAGTGACATTGGACATCACACCCAACCAGTGACACTGGACATCACACCCAACCAGTGACACTGGACATCACACCCAACCAGTGAAAATGGACATCACACCCAACCTGTGACATGCAACATCACTCCCAACCAGTGACACTGGACATCATACACAACCAGTGACACTGGACATCATACACAACCAGTGACATTGGACATCATACCCAACCAGTGACACTGGACATCACACCCAACCACCGACATTGGACATCACACCAACCAGTGACACTGGACATCACACCCAACCAGTGACACTGGACATCACACCCAACCACTGACATTGGACGTCACACCCAACCACTGACATTGGACGTCACACCCAACCAATGATGTTGACAATCGTACATCCAACCAGCTACATCAATATCTTTTCCAACTTGCCGTACCATTAAACATCTTACCAACGCAGTGATGTTGAGCATCTTACCCAGCCAGTGGCCTCGAACATCTTCAGGTCCAGTGGATCGCCCTGAACTTTGCCTTCGAGAACTATAAGCGAGTGGCAGGTGGCCATGGCGCCAAGAAGCGGTCCCCAGGGTAGTGTAAAACTGGTGTTCACCATGAGAACATTCTGTAAACTATTCAGAAGAACAGCAAAAGGTTTGCCACAAGTTGACACTTTTGGTTGAGAATTTCATAAACGATGGTCTTGCAAACATTTTAAGTTCTGCATCACAACATTTATTTATGAAGGTGTTTAACAGCGCTCTTCATACCAATGATCTGTTACTTCTTAGTGCTCAGCAGAGGACATGCAGCTTGCTGCTCAGAGGGAAGCTTGCACTCCAAGTGGACAGGACAGAGAAACAAGTTTTATTTCTATTGAGTTCACCGTTTCTGTGATGAGTTCATTCTAAGACCAGGGTAAGCTGTCCCACTTTTAGAAATGTTCTGAATCCCGAGCTGTGTTCATGCTACAGGTGGGGGGCGAGGACGGTGCATTGTCTGGTCTCACCTTGCCATCTGTCTCCTGATTTCATCATCACAAATGACCATCAGTTGGGAGGACACTTAACCCCTTGGGTGCCGAGGCATCTTCACCACCAACGCTAAACTCCTTTGTTCTCATTTCAAGGCACTTTGCACTTAATGATTCCTAACTTTTTTTTTTTTTAACACAAAGGGATCAAGGAGAGGTGTGAGTGGTTTTCTCGCATTTTGGGGATTCTAAAGTTACCCAGGGTTTTGGATTCCTATGAAGGGAACAGAGAAAATGGTCAAAATCTAGCATTTTTTTTAAAAATGGGGAAAAAATGTTCTGTGCTAGAAAGCATTTCTTTTTTGTTTTTAAATGGCAGAAACAAAAAGACTTGCTGTGCTGATGTCACCATCTTCCCGGCTTTCAGGAACAGGCAGAGTTGTATCTAAAGATCGATTTTCAACCAGTGTTTTTGAATTTCTGGTAATCCATCTGCCTGCTTATTTTGACTCTACCTACTTACAGTTTGTGGCAAACCCGGTTTGAAACGTATCAGTGAACCCAAAGATCTAGACATTCCTAAAAAGGTGACAACATTTTGAATCTGCAGCAGGTCATTCGAATGGATCGCTCATGGTTTTCTCAACGACACTAATCCCTAAAATAAATAAATAAATAAATAAATAAATAGGAAAAAATAGAAATAGGTGACAACACCTTCATCAGTAAATTTTTGCCCCAACAGCCGATTTAGAAACCTCATCTTCCGTTCCATCTGTCAGGCCCATCTGGACCCTGGCATATATAGTGTTTGGTTGCCTAAAAACATCGATAGCCAAAGGCACCAGCAGCGCTGCAGATTATGATGCGGTCTGGGTTTTTTTTTGGGGGGGAGTTTTATATAGCGTGAAGTAGACCCGAAGGTAGCAGAGCGCTTTACATGAGCACCAATTGCATTACAGATGGACATATTTATTTTTGTTAGGCACAGGGAGATTAAGTGATTTGCCCAGAATCAAAGGAGGTTGAGCGTCCCTGCCGAGACTCGAACCCGGTTCCCAAGCTTCGAGGTCAACCGCTCTAGCCGTGAGGCCACATCCTGTGTACTGACCATGCAGCAATTCATATGGCAAAATCTAATGAACGAAAATGGGTATCAATGAAACCTTTGCATGTTTGATATGTGCACAAGAAACTGAGTTTAGAAACAGTGGTAATTCGTACACCTCTGAATTTGGGGTTTCCCTTAGTATCATGGAATTCAGAAGGCATTTTGCAAAATGTGTTTTTCTTATACGCTGGCTTACATTTGGAATTGAAAAAATGGAAAAAATTCAATTGAAATAACAAATGTTCTACTGCTCTCTGCTCCCTCATTTTTCCTGATGAAAACTGTACCCCACTTGTGTGGCTGGGCTTATTGCCTGGGATAGGAAAGGCCCCTAAATGCAACATGGAGACATCAAAAAATTTGCCTTGAAAACTGACACATTCTAGTGACGAGTGTAGCTGCGGTATTCGGGCCCGGACTCAATCACCAGCAGGGGAAACCTACTGAGCTCGGACATTTTTAAAAACTAGACACCCAGGGGAGTCCAGGGCTATGTGACCTGGGTCTATAGGACTACCCTTTCTTACCCAGAATGCCCTGCAAACGTCAAACTTTGTCTAAAAGCACATTTCCCACACATTTCTGTGAGAGAAAGTTCCAGAATCTGTGGGGGATCCACAAAATTCCTAGCACCCAGCATTCCCATACACCTTGTGATACAAACAGTACCCAACTTGTGTGCCTGGGGCTGTCACCTGTGACAGGAAAGGCTCCAAAACCCACACAAGTAGTGTACTCTGCTGATCACACAAAAATAAATAAACTCACAAAGCTCTTCCCTTGCGACTGACTTGAGGGAGGAATATTCAACAGCTGTGTACAGGACGATCCGTTCCCGTCCTCCGCACTGTGGTCGTTCTTTGAAGTTCTGGCACTTTGCTGAACCCTTAAACATTTCCAGGAGCTGCTTTTTACATTTACCTGCAGTCAATGGCCCCCGTGCAATACATCTTTGTAATGTAACATGTTGGAAACTGGGGACTGTGAGGCAGAAGGGCGCACAGGGTCTGGTGCCTTGGTGGACTAATGCATCCACTACACAGGAGGCCTTGGACCTCATGTTCACAGGTTCTAATCCCAGCAGGGCCACTCAGTCTTTCATCCTTCTGAGGTCGATAAAATGAGTACCATAAACATCTGTTACTAGAGCGCTCTACAGCAAATGCATACCTCAATTAATGTCTCAGAGTATAGGTAAACATGAGCTGTCACCATCCCGAAACCATTAACCTTGCAACCTCTCTTGCTTAGCCAGGCCCCAAAGTGGCAGCTCGCCTTTGCGCACCCTAGTCCGCCATTTTGAACAGGCACCCCCTGTAAATAGCGGTGGGGCACCCTTAGTCGCTCCAAGTGCAGGAGCCAAAAAGCGGGAGTCCCTCGTCTGTTTCGCAGGAAGGGAAGAGGGTCACCGGGGGCGCCCGGAGGCACACAAGGCATCACGGGAGGAGAGACCGGCCTCTTTTCTCTCCACCGCGCACCAGCCTGCATACCGCAGCAAATACCCACCCACCCACCCCTGGAGGAAGGAGGAATTGGCAGAATTTCTTGCAGCAGAAAAAGGGTGGCTACCCAAAATTTGGACCGATATGCTGAACTTACCCCTTGGAGGGGTGTTTTTGTGCGGGCACCGGGCAGGCAGGAGGGGGAACTGACCCGCTGGTGGTCCTGGACCTTTCTGCCCTACCCCGGGATGCCCAGAGTTGAACTTTTGGGGGTTTTGCCTGGTTACAGGTACCCCGGCAGGGATGGAGCACTATGCGGTGCTTTCTGAAGTGTTGCGCTGTAATGGATGGAGACAACTGTTTTATTTCTTGTACGATCGTTGAGCTGTTTTGCTCATCTTATGTCCTGTATTCTCATAATGTCAGGCCGATCTTACTGTATTCTCATAACAATGATGTACGCTTAACTATGGTTCTCATTCCTCACTGATGCTATGGGAATAAAAGGCTACACCCTTGGTTAAACCACAGTTGTCTATCTCCTTGGGAGTTGTTTCAGTGGGGGGGGGGCGGCGAGTCGCACGTTGTGAGCGCACTATTAGGCTTCCAGGGGCAGGGGCATGCATGAATGCCGCAGATGGTATAAACTGAGCTGAACATACAATAGAACTCTTTTTCACATAAAAAACGAAATGCAGTCATATAATTGTGGGAATAGAAATGTTTACAATACGTCTTGCAGAACGTGACGTTACAGTATTTAATTGCTATATCACTCATGCGGGGGATAAATAAGGGAAGCGAAGACGAGGGTCATTCACAGGGCCTGCTTGTGGTGTCTGGGACTTCCGGTGCACACGTACTCTGCCCTGATGGAGGCATGAGAAGGGAATCTATCTCTCCAAGATTTTCACTCTCTATAGTCAGCTGGGCCTGCAACGGGCATGTGCGCCTGTTTTCTGCGCCCCTCCCCCGGCCACCATAGTATCACAGAAGGGACCACAGACCTATATTCCCCCCCCCCCCCTCTGTAATTCAGAAAACACCAGCACTACCTTAAGGGGTGTTTCCTCATTTGTATGTGGGCGTGACCCATGCAAATGAGGAAAACACTTTGGGTCTGAATATGATCTTGACAGACAGGGTTACTCAGTCACAAACGTGACGGATATCCTGTCCGTCACCCATTATATCCTATGGAACTTGTAATGTGGCGGACCGGATATGCGTCACATTTGTGACAGAGTATCCTATCCAACAAGGTCGTAATCAGGCCATTTGCCTCTGTGCCCTTGTTGTATTATGGACGTGGGCGCAGAGAGGCCTTCAGGATGCGCACTGACAGTGTGCCACACAGACGCGACCCCACCTGAGGGCAAGCCCTCTAGGGGCAGGAAAGAGGGTCACATTGACCTCCCAGACATCCCCTACAGGCGGGTGCAGACTCCGTCCCCCTTTGAAGTGTAGGCGAGTGCCTTTTCAAGCAGTCTCTCTGTCTTTCACTAATGTCCTGCCCCTACAGCGGGTGCAAGTTTGCTGCGGTCCTGGGGGCAGCCCATTGTATTTGGGTGCAGTGTTCCCGTTTGAGCATGGCACACCTGCATAATGCTGCGCCACGGAGCAAATTCAGACAGTGCACCCATTACATAACATGACCCCCAGGGCTGTACCCGAAAAATGACGCTCTGTCCCCGTTTGCACCGTGGCGCACCTTCACCTTCGCTGCAACAGGGACAGTGTGTGCTATTACTGATAATGCGCTGCCCCCAGGTCAGAAGCAAGCGTGGGACAGAACCTTAGTGGAAGCCAGAGAGGATGCATGAAGCAGCCACTCCATTTTTAGGTCTCGCCTAGCGACGCAGCGCGAAAGCGCTGTCGCTAGCGAGATCTATTGTTACCGACTTGCTTCGGAAGGGAGACAGGAGATGTGCACGCGCAGGACGGACTGCAATTATGAACGCGCCCGTGAACACGCACGTACAGACACGCGATGTGCACATCTCCTGTCCCCTTCCGTCCTCGCCAGCAGCAAAACATCAGCTGTGCACGCATAATTAAATCTACAATCCCCAGCTGTCCTTGCACCCCCTCCAGTGTCAGCCAGCCATGCGCCATCTGCCAACCCCCACCATATTCCTCCACGACTACACACTGACGCCCTCTCCATACAGCTACTCTCTCCCCGCATTCCTTACTGTCGTTCCGCCATGCTTCAGCGCGATGCCCTGCAGCGTGTCCCCAGAAGCTCACAGGGTGCTCGGTGTACCTCGCAGCCCATGCGGCCGCCGTCACGCTGGCCGTGCTGCGAGCGTGCCAGGCTCAAGGACAGTTCAGCCTCCGATTCAGACTCGGAGCCTCAGTGCAGATAAACAGCGTGTCTTCTCCGGCGATCCTCAGCTTACGCCGGGACAGCCGATGTGCACGTTCACGGCGTCTCGTGCGCTCCCACCGCGCTTTCAGTTTCGCACGCTGAGACAGTGCCCAGTGTGTGGTACAGAAGTCTGAATGACAGTACAACTGAATGTTACGAGGCATTCAGGGATGTTCGTCACACATGGCTGGCTTATATAGAGCAGTAACCATTAGTGTGTGTCAAGTGGAGAAGTCTGCCGGTGGGTGAGTAGCTGTCTGGAAGTTTGCCAGTGTGGTGTCCCAACAATTAGTCAAGGGGTATTTATGAAATCCTAGTGTGCCCTCCTTGTGGAAGGGGACACTTTCCGCCTGAACCCAAGCAATCACAGAGCTCTTCCAAGCAGTAAGTAGAAAGGGAATGGGAGATTTCCATTTATGTGTGATTAGACGCTTAGCTAACAAGCATTTGCAATGCAATAGGTCTCGCATTTGCGAGAGTTTAAGCTATTGGCATTGTAAATGACAATGCCTTTTATTTATGTTTTAACAACCAACACGTAAATAAAAGGCATTGCCATTTACAATGCCAATAGCTCAAACTCTCACAACTGCGAGACCTATTGCATTGCAAATGCTTGTTTACTGTGCAGGCAGCACCTGCCTGCTCGTCACAGGGGCGACAGAAATTCCCCCTGCAGGTGGGTGCAGTGACTGACTGCACCAGTCTGCAGGGCAATGTCTGGGTGGTCCACAGGACACCCATTCTCCCTTCAGTGGGCTTCCTCAGGAGGTGCACTGACTATGCACTGACTATGCGTCACCTTTTTGTGGCACAGTCAGTGCGCCTCCTGACGGCTTCTTTGTCTCTGCAACCGAGTCCATAATACGACACACAAGCAAAGTGTTTCCCTCATTTTCATGGGTGCCACGTCCTCATGCAAGTGAGGTCATTTCCTCTTAAGAGCTACTTTACTGAAGGGGCCCCTGCTGTAATACTACAGTGTCCTGCGGGTGCTAAAAATGGGGGTGCACACGCCCGTTGCGCCCACAGGGCACTGTACGTAATACAGCCCCTGTACTTTTGAGATTCGCTTTCTGCTTAACTGTGCTTGATGATGACGAGCAATATTTATTAAGTGCAAACCCCTACCCTAATGGGTGTCATGGCGCTAGAATTCCCCCAGCACTTCTTCCAGAGGAGCGTTTTTCTGTCTTAGTTGGAAAAAAGTCAAGTTTTTAGGTTCTTACAAAAATTCACAATATTCTCCTCTGTCCTGAAAGACTGACAGGGAGGGCAACAACTTAGGCGCTAACACAGAGACCACTCTACCACCTAACTCCATGTACTGAATCTACGTCCCCTCATTGCACGCGACTCAGAATACAGCGTTTCAGCTGTGTTGCAAAAACAAGTGACCGGCTTTATTGTAGGTTTTGTGACACGTACACAGTCACACATACACAGCTTCTTGGACAAGCCTCAGAGATGTGTCTGGTGTCCCTGCGATCGGTCCCTCTACCCCTTCAGCGCAGGGAAAGCCCTGGCATGCACTGACAAGTCAGGCAGCTGACACTGAAGGTTACAACATGGACTTCACACATTGGAAGTTAACCCCGGAAGTGCTGGTTGGCCGGTTTCTCGTACATCAAATATGTCCTGATGGAGTTTGAGGTGTTTCATCCTTGGGAATGTCATGTAGTCTGATGAAACTGTCATCCAATCTGCAGGCATGTCGTGTAAAACTGTAATACGAGTATTTTATAGAACTACTATTTGTCTGAAGGTGGTTGGTGGTTGGCGAGATACAGTCCACTTACAAAGCTGTAGGTGTGCACGAAAAGCCCAAAGCAAGGAAGCGATTTATGAAATCTCTAACCTTTGAGGTGGCCAGCTACACAAAGCCTGCCACACCTTGTTCTATGTCCCCGTGTTGTTACCCACAGAATGTGATGCTGGAGTGGCAGATGCCAGGGCCCTGGTGCAGCAATAACACCACAAGACGGCAGTAAGATGGCAGCGAGCATGTGTGGATGTGGGAAGACTGTTCAATCATTTCTCCTGCTAGGACCTTTCTCTACTCTGGTGGACAGACAGTTCAACCCTATCTCCTGCAAGGACCTTTCTCTACTATGGTGGGCAGACAGTTCAACCCTATCTCCTGCAAGGACCTTTCTCTACTCTGGTGGACAGACAGTTCAACCGCCTCTCCTGCAAGGACCTTTCTCTACTATGGTGGGCAGACAGTTCAACCCTATCTCCTGCAAGGACCTTTCTCTACTCTGGTGGACAGACAGTTCAACCTCCTCTCCTGCAAGGACCTTTCTCTACTATGGTGGGCAGACAGTTCAACCTCATCTCCCGCTAGGGCCGTTCTCTTCTCCAGTGGACAAACAGTTAAACCCTATCTTCTACAAGGACCTTTCTCTACTCTGGTGGACAAACGGTTCCACCCTATCTCCTCTTAGGGCGTTGCTCTAACCTGGAGGACGAAGAGTCCAACCTCCTCTCATGCAAGGCCCTTTCTCTACTCTGGCTGGCAGACAGTTCAACCTCCTCTCCTGCTAGGGCAGTTCTCTACTCTGGACCATTAGACAATGTTGGTAAAAAACATACGTGTTTCCTCCGGAAGTAACGATTCCCCACAAGTCCAGGCCGTCTTCTGTGAGGGTTCCGGTCTAGAAAAAAAAACAACGGGGTTAGGCAACTCATTTCCACGGTTCTCTAAAGGGCTTAGGCCAACAAAAAGTTATAAAGACATTGTGAAGCGAACAGATAATCCATCACTTTCAGAATTCATCCATTAATATTTATAGCTAATGTTTTATAAACTGCTGAATACCCGGGGATGGTTCATCCTCAAGGGTTCCTGATTTATAAATAGTGAAATGAGACACCTGGAAACAACCTGAGCCGCCACGGAGCCAGAATGTGGCCAGCTGGGGCCAAAGCTCAGACCTGCAGGTTACTTCACCGACACTAGACCCTTCCAGAACACTAATATTCTCCTACATCTTGTCCATCGCTAGACCTCAAGCACCTGATATTTCTGCACTATCTCCATTAGGAATTTAATGTCATTAACATTTTGGTAGTTAGAAATTGGGTCTCTAGTTGGTAGAGGTATGCCCCCTGTCCAAGCAGGGACCACAATCCTAGTCAGGGAAAGTCAAATACACAATCTAAACTAACCTGTGCTCACCCACTGGTAGCTTGGCACAGGGCAGGCAGGCTTAACCTAGAAGGCAAGGTGTAAAGTATTTGTGCAATGACTCATGAAACAACACAGTAAATACACCACAAAAGACTCCACACCAGGTTAGAAAAATAGTTACTATATTCTGAGCAAAACAAGATCAAAACGACAAAAATCCAACGTGTAGAAGTTGAGATATTGAATTTGGAAGCTATAAATACAGTCAAGCGCTTAGAAGCAAGTCGTGGTAAAAAGGTTACTTTAGGTCACGCTGGACCAGGGCAAAGGCAAAGTTTAGGCCGACCGTGATGGGGTGCTGGCCGGCACGGTACAGGACTCACGCTGGCCCAGGTGACCTAAGTACCTTGACTGGTCGCAAGCAACAAGATGCGTCAATCTTCTCCACACAGTGTGGACGATGCGTCCGTTCCAATGCAGTCAGGTCGATGCTTTGAAGTCGAGCCTTGCAGTCGGGTCCCGCGTCGCCGTCGAGCCACGAAGGGATGTCACCGGATCCGCACTGTGTTGCCATCAAAGGGCACTGCGTCAGTTCCTACCAGCACAGTGGTGACGATGCATCAGTTTTGTAGCAAAACAGCTGCAGAACCCACTTCTAACACACAGAACTGGAGAGAGCACCTCAGCCAAGGGTAGGACTCACAGATGGCAGAGTCCAGCAGCACCAGCAGAACTGCAAGAAGTCTTTTTGTGTCCCTGAAACTTCAGAAAACAGGAGGCAAGCCAGCAAGCCCTTGGAGATCACTTGGAGGCAAGGCAGAGTCCAGCTCTCCTTCAGCAGAGTCAGAGAGCAGCAGGCATCAGGGCCACAAGCAGAAAAGCAGGCCTTCCAGATCAGCAGTCCAGTTGAGTCCTTTTAGCAGCAGCAGTTCTTCTGAAAGAAGGTCCTGTTCAAGATTCAGAAGTGTCTGATTTGTGGGGTCAGGGACCCATACTCAAAATGCCTTTGAAGTGGCGGTGACTTCAAAGGCTGCCCTCTGAAGTGCACACAGTTCCTTTCAGCCCAGTCCTGTCTGTCAGGCTAACATGGGGGGGGGGGTTAAATCAGTGCTTTGTGTGTGGACAGGACACTACCTCTTGAGATGTAAGTGTCAGATCCTCCCATTCCTCCCTGCCCAGAAAGACCTATCAGAATGCAAATGAGTGCTCACAATGCAGATGAGCCTCACCTTCCTGCGTTTGTGGCAGTCTAGAGGGAATGCACAAAGTGTAGCTGTCACCCATCCCAGACGTGTATTGGAGACAGACTATAAGGCACAGAAGAGCTAAGAGCAGAGAAATGTCCACTCTCTAAAAGTGGCCTTTCTAAACCAGTAATGTTAAATCCAACTTCAGCAGTAAAGAGGATTTATCAAGACCATTACAAACACATGAAACATGAAAAAGCTACTCCTCTCTGATCAGGAGTTACAGTGCAAAAGTGTATTCAGGAATTCCCAATGCTAGGCTATGAGAGGAGTAGGCCTCACAGTAGTGAAAAACAAAATAGGCTGTTTTTCACTACGAGGACATGTAAAACTTAAAAGTACATGTCCTACCTTTTGCTTACATAGCACCCTGCCTTCTGGGTTACCAAGGGCCTTCCTTAGGGGTGACACATGTAATAAAAGGGGAGTTTAAGGCTTGGCAAGTAGTTTTAAATGCCAAGTCAAAGTGGCAGTAAACTGCACACACAGGCCTTGCAATGGCAGGCCTGAGACAGGTTTAAAAGGCTACTGGTGTGGGTGGCACAAGCAGTGCTGCAGCCCACTAGTAGCATTTAATTTGCAGGCCCTCGATATATAGTATACAACTGCACAAGGGCTTTATAGGCAAATTAAATATACCAAACATGTATAAGTCAATCAGAACATGTTTAAGCGAGAGAGCACATGCACTTCAGCACCGGTTAGCAGGGGTAAAGTGCTCAGAATCCTAAAACCAGTCAAAACTAGGTCAGAAAAAAGGGGGAGGGGAGTTTTGGGTGACTCTTCAGAGAGGGCCATTTTCCAACACACCACAAACAGTCCTTTGCCAGATATTGATGGTGTGAATATAACAGGGTTTGAAATGCGCCTTTTGGGTGGAGTAACCCTTCATAAAGCTGTTTGATAAGTACTCAGTAACTTCTTGAGACCTTGAGCAGATCAGCCTTGTAATCACTTCCTGATAACATGATACGAAACATATCTGCACAGCTGTTATGTCACTTATGCCGACCACAGGAGACAACCCCACCTCGATCCAATATTCACAGGACCACAAGGATCTTGGGAGACTATTCTTTTTCAGTCTGGGTACAGTCAGCTCTCCCTGCTCAAATAGCTCATGTCATCAGTTTTTCAAAGTAGCACAATACAAGGTAAATACAGTGAGTGACCTTTTTGTGAGTCCTTCCGACATTTGGCTTTCACCTTTTTCCATCCTTCGCTATTGCTTAGAAGACTTGTCCATCAAACCGTGGCACTATATTAATAGTTACCTGTTCTCCTTGGGGTTTGGTAAGGGACATTAAGTCGTCCTTTTGTTAGACTAAAGCCAGTCTCTGCTCTCTGATGGATTTACTTTTTGATACAATATTGTAACGGCTGATTTCTGACTTTTTTTAGGAAGTGTCGACGCTAGGATGCCGAGCCATACAGAGGCTGCTCTTCAATAACCACCCTACAAGTCTATTTGGTTTACTCGTTTGTCGGAATCTAGCCGTACAACGACAGCGCTATTCAAGAATCCCTCTAGGGGATCATCTATTGTGCTCTGCCATCAGGAGGCGACCATACAGACACACTACTACCACTAGTCATCACCCTCGGCCATCATTGCTTTCATCCTGCCGTCATGACACATATGGACACGGTGCTATCACCCTAGGCGCTCATCTCTTGTACTTTGCCGTCATGAGGACAGGCTGGCAGATTTAAAGTTTTGTTCACAAAGTCATGCACCTACTATAGCCTTCTTTAAAGATTCAACCAATATATTGTCCCCTTGTGAAATGGATCTACGATGCAATATGTTGCTATTTGTGCCTGTTAAATTCAGCACTTAGAGGACACCCTTTATCTTCGGACTCTCCTTCTTGGCACTCTTCTTGGGGTTGTAGGTCAGCAAATCAAGGCCGACAATATCAACCTACAAAAATATTGCATCCACTGCATGACCTACCGCTATGTTGTAAATGTAAGTCTTCTTTTACTGTTCCTAACTCCACATCAACTCACCTTGACAGTGTGGTGGTAGGCGATGTGATGGAAGCCATATGTGTATCATACACTATAAATTGCAGTGATACCATGAGGGTACACCCTTTAATAAGTGTACTATATTTATTACATGACATTTACAGTGGGTACATCTTTCTTTGAGGGTACAATAGATTGTGCATGTGATACAGACAGGGAACACCATTCAATGAGTGCACAAGATAGATCACATGCAATATAACAGGTACACCCTTCGTTGAGGGTGCTGGCAATCTCCGCTATATTCTGCGAAGAAACCCTACGCCCAACTTCTACATTGTTTAAGTCCAAAACGTCACTTCCCTATAGGATCTTCTTTCTCTGGCAGCTTGTGGCTGGAATATAAAGTTGCTCAACTGTAACTAAACACTTAACAAAAAGCTAGACCTACAGGCTTTGCCAATGCTTGTTTCAATCAATTGTGCACTTCACAAACACTCACAAGCACTACCCACGCAATCACACTGGTCCCACATATCCTCACATCTTGCAGAATCTGTGACTGCTTGAGTTTCCACTGGGCTATAAACAACATTGGCAAAGCCAATAAGTTGGTCTTTCTTAGACAACATAACAGGCACATGTGTGGATACGCACACACAACGAAATACAGATGACAGATACACACGTGCGTTCTGTAGAGACAGTAGTGTAAGACAAGAAGAAGTGCAGTACAGTGGTACTAGAATATAAGCAACATGTTGTCAAGGGGCCGTCAGACAATGGCATACAAGGCCAGTGCTGCTGGAGAGGACGGTCAGGGGTGTGTATGTGGGGGGAACGAGGATAGGGACATATTGTTGTATGCGTGTCTGTGGGAGTCTGCTGTGCAGTTTGAAGCTAATGAATATATGGTTAGCTATGTGGAGTGCATCTTGGGGGGGGGCTGTGTTGTGTCTGGGAGTGATCCAAGAGAGATTGTAATTCTCAGTTTTAAGGAGAATGTGCCTTACATAAAGATGTTTCAGTGCTGGGAGTCTGGAGTCAGTGGTAGGAGATCTGTGTCTGGAGATTCTGGGGCGAGGGAGTAGAAAAGGGTCAGTGCTTCACAGGGGCGTCTCTTCACAGGGGCGTCTCTTCACAGGGGCGTCTCTTCATAGGGAGTGTCCCAGCCCCTAATAAATGAATGTCCTGTTGAGAGTTTGGTCGTGGGAGCACCTGTTGGGTCTAACAGTGCCTGGCGAGCGGCAGCGCCGCCACTGTCCTATCACTGGCACGTGCTCAGGTGACACTCCCCAGGCACACTGGAAGGAAACCTGCGGCCAAAGCCTGGGTGGACGGCAAAGATCCGTTTATTTACTTTTGTGCATGCTCAGACATATGTGCAACCCTGGGACAGGTATGGAGGGGTGGAGAGATGTAGAGGCCCTGAGGCAGCAGAGAAGATACATTGTAAACAGCATGACCTTTGAACTCTATGAAAGGAGGGAGGTCCAAGCAGTGCACCTTTGGGGGTGACAAGAAGGTGCTTAGTAAAACATAATGTGGGGAGGCCCTTCCTAGCCCTTTAGCACTGTGAGGTGAATCCCTCATAGCCAGTGAGTGGATTTATGTCTTAAATCGTGGCCTATGACTGTCTGTCATCTATAACACGATGCCACACAAATGGATTTCATAGGTTATTGAAAGTAAAAAAGCAAACTTGCCTTCCCAATGTGCGCTGAATATGATACAGAGTGTGCCTCATGCCTGTACCGCACTCATGCCACAGCAGCACCTTGTGATGGGCTGGGTGTGATGTATTTTCAGGGTGCGGAGCAGGTTTACTGAGGACAGAGAGTGCTTGTGGGGGCTATCCCTGGGTGTGCTGAGGGGCTCTACGGCTCCCTCCTGCCTTCAGCCCCTCCCGGCCCTTTGAGTCTTTCAGAAGGGTGTAATGATGGGGCTTTGAAGGGTGGACCCATTGACATCAACGAGACAACGCTATACCTTGTAGTGTGAGCAGGTTTTACGTGCAGGGGATGACCCAGGTGTATTGTAGACATTTGCCACTGGTCTGCAGATTGAAGGAGTCAACGGATTGTTGACACTCTACAAGTGAGGGTGCGTTTCAAGTTACTGCGTACACTCTGGGGGAGCTGATGCATCTGTAGATGAAGCTATCTCACTGGCATTGGAGCCTGTAACCTGCAGTTTATACAAGGACCACTGCAACAAGGCACTTAACTTCCTGAGCTATCCCATTGAGAGTGGAGCCCTTAACTACAGCATCTATGTTGTGTACTCAACACATTAATCCGTTTATTGAGAGCTTTTTTCGGCTCCTTTTATACAGCATACAGATACCTCAATGTTTCGATAGGTCTGAGGGTTTCCCCTGACATCACTAAGACCTACCCTCCGACCTCGGTCTTCTAGAAACCCTTTGTAGGAAAGTAGGATCTGCTTCTTATGGTTACCCCCACTTTTTGCTTGATGTTACACTGTTTTTGACTAGTCTGACTGGGATCCTGCTAATCAGGACCCCAATTTATCTGCTTTCTCCCTAAACTGTTATGCCATGTACTTAGGTACACTCCAGATTGGATACTGGGGTACTCGTCAGTCCCTAGTATATGGTACACATGTACCCAGGGCATAGGTACCCCAGTGGCCTCCCCTGGGTTGAAGCATGTATTATGCCACCCATGAGAGGCCATGCAAAAATGGAACTACAGGCCTGCCATTGCAGCCTGTGTAAGATGGTGCTTGCACCACTTACGTTAGATATAGGTTTACTATATCTATAGGTCACTACACTTAAAACCTATAAGTCACCCCTATAGCAGGCCTTGACAATCCTGAAGGCATGGTGCTGGGTTTTACGTGAGAGGGTGCCTCTGCATGAGCAGAGCCCCTCTGCAGCCTTCGGAGACCATTCTCCCGGGTTGTCGGTGACGCAGCCAGACATATAGGTAGAAGTGCATTATATGTAGGGCTCCCGGTTTTCCGTTTTTACGGATTTATACATATAAATACAGACGGAAATCTATATTTCCTTTGTCTGTATTTATATTTAGAAACGGCAAAACACTAGCAAATTTTGCCGCGCTGCCGTGCCTCAGTGCAGTTTCCTTTCCACGCCCCTGGAAATTCATTTAAATCCCTTCCAATCAGGGTCTTTTAGCGCCCTCGTGTGGACCTCATTAAGGGAGCCTGCAGTGTCGTGTTATCAGGGTGTCTCAAGAAGAGAAAAGCAAGGGGTTGCTTAATGGTTTATAGCGGGGGTGGAGGGAAAGGGACGCCGTCGCGCCGTTCCATGATTGATTGCCTAGTGAGAAGGAGGGTAACGACCTGGGGGGTAGGGGTTGCAGGATAGGGGTCGGACCGACTCGAGAGCCATGATTCTGTCCCTCTGGAATGCAGTGTGTCTCCCTCAGCTGTTCGCCCTTCATTGATCCCTCTTCACACATGAAAAGCCTCCCTGCTGCTTTAAACGCCCTCCTGCTGCAGCCAGCCGTAAGGTTGTGCTGGGCTGGCGCCACCCTGCTGCCTCGTGAGGGATGAGGGGATGTGTTTTGAAGCTCTCACCACGGGCGGGGAGTTTCAAAGCACTGGCTGGCCCTGTCGCCTCCAGACAGCCTCGCTTCGCCTACGTGTCCGCCCTCCCATGTGCAGCCTGGGAAGTTGTTTTCGTGAGGTGCCTTGAGGATGCTGCGCCCACTCGGAGAGCTGTCTGAGGCACCTCGGCCCCCCGCCGCCGCTCTCCCGTCCTGTGTCGGTGTGTTCGAGTCGGGTGCGGACGGCAGGCCACATTATGCAGGTGCGGGTATAAAACATCGCGCAGCCTGTACTCTAACCTGCCCCAGAATGAAATATTTTCCAGGCTTCCCCGTGACATGCCTTTGCAGCATGCTTCGAAAGGCACATTTTTTCCGATTTTGTCCAGAACAGTCGAGGCCTGAGGGCTAGATATGCCGCCCAGTGCGACTAGTTATTTATCTTGGCTAGGCTGTTCAGTTTGTAGACCTGTTTTATTTGGTCTGGCGCTAGGTTTCTCTGTTGATGTCCAGACAAAACAAGAAACCAGGTGTCAAGTAGTGTCCTTAATAAATGAAATCGCCTGTACCTCGCTAAACACCTAATCCCGCAGTGCCCGAGACGAGGTGGAGCGACCCCTGGCAGTGTACTGTATAGAGGTGGTCGAGCAGGCAGCATGCCGTCGGATGACTTTTACAGCGCACCACGGAGAGAGCTATCACGTGGCTCTCCCCTCCCAGCAGCAGTAAGGAAGGCAGTGGTGGTGCCCGGTGGGTACAGTGGGAAGCACACATCGAGATTATGGCAAGAGAGGCAGGAGCAGCGGACACAATGGGGAGCAGTCATTGAAAAAGGGAACACCAGGAAAGAAGCGTTCACTTCATGGGACTGGGAGCATTGTTTTTAATCTGCATGGCGTGTTTTCTACTGGCTGTGAGATGGGAGGACCGGTAAGTCAGTTCTCATGTGTACCTATATGCAAACTAGATTCCCGTTACAGATGGAGTAACATTGTAGGCCATTAAATCAAACGCAAGACATGGGAGAGCATGTGGTATTACCACAACAGCTGCAGACTTTGGAACTTAGGAATCAGGTTCAAGACTGAGCATTGGCTCAGCATCGTGTAAATATTCACAAGTGACTTAATCTTCCTGGTCCTAAAACCAAATTTGACCTTCACTAATATAACTGGTGCTCATGTAAAGTGCTCCAATGCACGCTATATAAAACTGCAACGAACAGGAGTCCAGTTTGCATCTCAAAACCAATTTGTCATTTATTTTGTGCGGTGGTCATTTACTGGCAATATTTTAGCCATGGTGTCATTTAGAAAATACTTAGTAATCCCAGAATACTTGTCCTTCTTCTGATTCATTTGTACAATATGTGCGACATGTTATACATGTGCAGAGTACAGTCAAACTCAAATATATGAAGGAACTTTATTGCACAATTAGTTGTAACCATCACAATTTGTACAAACATGTTTTTGTATGACACACATATTTGAAGGCACTCCAACATGTGATAATGAACATACACAAGGATGTGAAATAAACAGTTTGTCTAGGATCACACAATTTGGTGACACCAAGAAGCTGGGATTTGTCCCAGTTTTCCAGTTTCACTCTGAACAATATGATCATTAGTGGGTATCTCTTTCTGATAGCGCATGCTAATGCTTTGTGTGTAATTCTTGGAGAATATGATTAGAGCATAGGTAACACTGCCTGCTGCTCAACCATGCTTAGTGCTACTTTGGGTGTATGACGCTTTCCCACACCCCTCTGATTCCCTCAAAACCCCTGAATCTGAGGCTTGGCTGCAACAACACACAGCCTCCAGGTAGCACCCCCATGTATGTAGCCTTCTCACACCTCTCCCTTCCATTTAAAAAAACCTGAAACTGGTGCTTGGCTGCAGTGAGGCACTGCTTCCAGTCAACACGCTTTTATAAGGGCACTAGCTTAGTTTTGCAGCAGTTTTAAGATCTTCTTAAAGTTTCTCATTGCTTAAATGTGTGTAATTTCTGATATTTATATATGTTTTCCTTGTCTTCATTGCTTGATTTTGCTTGCAGAAAGTGTCACTCATAGTCGTTGAATGTCACTCATTATTACAGTGAAATTCTGAAAATGTCACACATAAGCAATCTGAAACCTTGGCAGCTATGGATTTCTCATTAATTTCCAGCGGCACATGTAGCCCTAATTATCTGCCATAAGGCTGGCACTTCACAGCCTCACCAGCATCTTGCCGGGAAAGTCTTGGCCCGCAGATTTGTAGCAGGAGCTGTTTAGATGGCTTAACGACGCACGAGCAGTTTTGTCACTGGTTGCTGCATGCATGATGAGAACTGATTAAAGGAAATTCAGCCCAGCAGAGGCCAGTATGTAGACATCACTGGTCTTCCAAGGTCGAGATGCAGTTTCATGCTCTCATCACACCCTAGTCGAAATTCCAGTCGACCAGTTACAAGTGGTTCCTTCTCGAGCCAGCTGGCAACACGTGGGCTTTGGACCGCTCGAGAACTACTATGGAGTAAATTCTATTAGAAGCCAATTACATCTTGGAACTAGTAAGTTGTGTTTTAATTTTGGTTTCAGGTAGTATTTTATTCTTTTTCGCCAGGACAACGTAATTTATTTTTGGGCGCTAGACACGTACAGTCTAAAACTCATGTACTGCAATTTCATTAACAAACCAGAAAGAGCCTCAATGTCCTCAAAGTCTCTTGAAATGCACATGTGCTTGTACTACAATGGCAAAGTTTTCAGATGAATGTATTATGTTGACCAATAACAACCAGGCGCATGTGTGCATTGTCAATTTAAATAAATGTGGAAAAATACTAGCTGTAGCGTCGTCTTTTGCTTGTGGCAAAAATAAATGCGGATAAATACAGAAAAAATGCCCCAAAAATAAATATGGATAAATACAGACGGAAATGGCAAAAAAATAAATACCATAAAACCGGGAGCCCTAATTATATGCTTGCGTAAAATGCTATCTCGAAAACGGCTGCAACAAAACATGTCGTGTTTGGTATCAAACTCCTTGGAATCATACCTCCACACCGGTAACCGGTGTGAGAGGTATGATTCCACCATTCTGAAGCAAACTTCGTGGGGTCACTGGTCTTACTGGTACCAGCCTTCTGGACCCGGGCAGCAAAAAATGGATGCTGCCGATCAGAGACACATTTCTGCCCTCCTGCTGCTGAGCCAAGCTCGAGCAGGGGAAGTCAGGACAATAGGCATCCTGTCACAGGGAGGTGTGACCACCTCCCAGACAGGGTTTAGTGTATTGGGGCTGGGTGGGTGCAATCTGAGAGTGCCTGAAAGTATGCACCCGGGGCACATTTGGTGTCCCTGTGCATAGTCCAGCTCAAATCAGATCTGGAAGCCATTGGCTCCTGCTCTGGCACGAAACTGGACAAAGGACAGGGGAGTATCCTCCCCACTGTCCTGACCCTCCCCTGGGAGGGTCCCCTGAATCTGTCCAACCCTCTCCCGTGAGTACAAAAGGGCTTACCTGGCTGTAGGACCCTAGATTCGACGTGGACAAGATTCTGATCAAGAAACCACTGAACTTCAACCGCCTGGACACTCTGGACTTCGCTGGACTTCGACTGGGCCCGACTTCATCTCCTCTCCGTCCAAAGCATTGTCTGTGCCCGTGCACCATATAGGCTCTGTGCAGGACCTGTGGACATCCGAAGTATCTCCCTTGGGGTGAAGGAGTCCCTCCCCTGCATTCGCAGGCACCGTAACACAACTGACTGGTCTGCTGATCCTGCGCTCCTGCAGACTCCGAAGGCTCCAGCAACACAGGAGGTGGGTTCATAAATTCCTTGAGGTTGAGCTGCCCTCTCAACGAGTTTGAAGCCAGTATCCCTCATGGGGACTGCATAACTTGAACCCCTGTGCACCGCATACATTTACAAGTGCATATGCTTGTTGGCGTTTCCCAACTAAGTGCAATCTATGCGCATATTTTGTACAAAGGACTTCAGCCTCCTCGCACTCTGTGCCGTGCAAGCTGTTGTTTTGTGAAACTACTAGAGGTCCCCTCGCGACTCCTGTGCCTTCGGCCTGAGGGTCCATTTGAGGGACAACTCTGCTTTTCTTGGGCTCCTTGCCCTGACTCCCCTTGCTGTGGTGAGTCTCCTGGTCCTTGCTGGGCCAGACCGTGACCTTCCTCAGCCTTCTTCGTGGGTTGCTGCTGTCAAGGCTTGTTGGTGCTCCCGCTGGACACCAACCCCTCAGCACTCGACATCCTTTGTGGGACAGCTCGTATCCGGCTCCTGGTCGTCCTCGACGTCTCCTGGTCCCTGTGGCTGCAGAGTCCAGGTCTCTATCTTCACACCTGAAGCACCCGACATCGGTGGGCATTCGTCTACTGAGCCCCTGGTCACTCCTGAGTGACCCAGACTCTGTCCCCTCTGCTTTCAGGTTCCTTCCTTCAAGAATCCACCTGTGGGTTCCACCGGACACTTTTCTTCTTTCCAGCAGTGGCATTTCTTTGACGACTCCCATTGAGAACAACGGCGGTTTCTGACGCCACTTCGACCCTATGCACCCGGCTTCACTGGGATAGGTAACTCTGGTACTTCGGTATCCATGGGTGGGGTGGCTCTCCAACCTTCTATGTTCTAAGGGGTTTCTTCGTAATCCACTGGGAAGGGTCCTTAAACACTAAAACTGCAACCGCGACTCTCCCATTAAATTGTACGTAGCACGCGGTCGTGTTCTCACACTGCACCCGTCCTCCATGGGGTCCCTACTTACTCACCTTGGGTGGTTCCTTGGGGTCCCAGCAATTCTACATCCTCTAGACACTGTCTAGACTCGAGTCGTGGTTCTTATACCACTATTTTAGTATATGGTTTGTTCTCCCCCTGGAGCCCACTGTGTATTAGTGCTACTTACGATTCTTTCTGCGCTACAGTATTGTGTGCTTTGTGTTTATCTGCGTGTAGCGGATACTGTGAGGTATTTAAGGTGTTATAATAATAAATACATATTTTCATAACTACTGTGTGGTTCTCCTTTCATTTAACCAATACATTAAGGTTGCATTCTAGTAAAACAAGCTGCTTAACATTCCTTCAAGATTAAGCCTGAAGGCTGCTCTCCACAGCTACCACTTGGATAGCTTTCTAAGGTTATCTTTGACCTCTTAAATCACCATAAGGGTTGTTTGGACTGGTGCAAGGTGCCCACTTTAATTAGTTGACATCATATACCAGGCCAACTTCTCACACCCTTCTTCCCTCATACTTGGGGTCCAGGCACAACCCCTTGAGCGCGTACCATCTTGTTTAGTTGGCTTTGCTGCAACCCTTGTTGGGAAATCTCAGTCTTGCAGCCCTGAATCTCCCTGACTGATCCCAGCCCCGGTAATAACCTTGGAAGACTCTTTGTTCTTCAAGAGATCTGTCCAGGAAATATTCAAGCTGATATGGCTTCTCCCCGGCTGTGGAGTCTAAGAAGAGAAACACCCCTCTGTTTCTGTCTCTCCCAGTTAATACGTCATGACTGAAGAGATTGGATAAAAGAAACCCAGAGGGGAGGGGCCAGAGGGGACTGATCTAGTATGGTTTGCTATCATACAGGCGTTCATTCCCAAGAACTGGATAAGAATTCAAATTTGTGCTCTACCGTGGCCCTAAAATATGTATTGACCAGGGTCCCCAAAATCCTTCAGATGCCACTGACTTCAGCTCCTAAAAGCCTCTCCATCCAGGCAGGGTCCCTGTCCATGGCGTCTGTGCCCTCCGCGGACACCAGGTTATGACTGGGGAGGGCGAGAGGGACACTAGAGCAGCTGCTTGCGTTCAGTTTGGTGGCACAGATGGGTCCCTGGTCTTGGTGAGGGAGGTTGGCAGCACAGTGTGTGGGTGCTGGAAGGGAAGGCCATTGCTCCCACCTTGCTTCATGCACGGATGTGCACAGTGTCGATGTGGAGTGCTGTGTTCCCTCACCCAGGCCGAGCCCTCGGTCCTCTTTTGACCATTATGTCCGTCCCGGAAGTGCGCGATGCCACGTGCCTCACCTTCTCGCACTTTCAGGGCAGCTACAGTTTTAGTAATTTTTTTTTTTTTTTTAAATGCTGGAGAAAAGGAGTCACCACAGAAAAAAGGCACAATCTCTCTACTAAATGTAGTGAACGTTATGTCATGTTTGAGTTTTAACACCCAGAAATTCCGCAGGGGGCGCTCTCTGTAAAACAGCCCTTGAGCACCACCAATGACCTTGCGCCCTTTGTCCAAACTGCGTCACATTTGGCAAACAACATTTCAGTTGGTGAACCGGAAATGTGTGGTGCAGACCGATTATTGAGGGCCAAAGTTTGAAACCTTGAAAAGTCCCCAGAAGTGACGTCTTACTCCTACGTGCAGAGCTCCGGCAGCTAACTCCACCTGGAATATTTATCATCCGAAAGGAAATGACAAGCTCATGTTTCAAGAAATGGAAGCTTAAAGTTTTGTCACCAAATAATGCCCATTTTGGAGGTGTGAGTATTAAATAAATCTATTTCACAATAAAAGAACTCAACATCTCAATTAATTAACTGCCCATAGCCCCTACCTGTCCCATCACTGAAGGACTTTACGCTGAACTTTGACCCTCTGACCGCTCCGGGTCCTTTAGGAAAGAGTTGAAGACGCACCTCTTTAAAGAACCCTACATCATAGTCCGTTAACCGTTCACCACCCAGAGACTTCTCCCATCACTCGTTGACTTTACGCTGGACTTGGACCATGAACAGGTTTGTGCTACAGAAACCATACACATGCATACATTATGACTTATACACAAACAATTACAAGTAGCTACATAATTGTGCTACGCTAAATACTTAGATAGGCGGCTGGGTTTGAAAGGTTACTTTTTCCAGTATTAGGGTTGGCCGTTCAGCCCAGCGTTGCGCGGACAGGGCATCGAGAGTATGTGATGTTCATTTCTCAGAGACCCCCCGCTGCTGGACTCAGGGGCGCCTCGGGTTGGTCGTTCAGCCCAGCATTGGGTGGACAGGGCATTGAGAGTACATGATGTTCATTTGTTGGGGACCCCCCGCTGCTGGACTCGGGTGCCTCGGGTTGGTCGTTCAGCCCAGCATTGGGTGGACAGGGCATCGAGAGTACATGATGTTCATTTCTCAGAGACCCCCCGCTGCTGGACTCAGGGGCGCCTCGGGTTGGCCGTTCAGCCCTGCATTGGGTGGACAGGGCATCGAGAGTACATGATGTTCATTTCTCAGAGACCCCCCGCTGCTGGACTCAGGGGCGCCTCGGGTTGGCCGTTCAGCCCTGCATTGGGTGGACAGGGCATCGAGAGTACATGATGTTCATTTCTCAGAGACCCCCCGCTGCTGGACTCAGGGGCGCCTCGGCTTGGTCGTTCAGCCCAGCATTGGGTGGACAGGGCATCGAGAGTACATGATGTTCATCTGTTGGGGACCCCCCGCTGCTGGACTCAGGGGTGCCTCGGGTTGGCTGTTCAGCCCAGTATTGGGTGGACAGGGCATCGAGAGTACATGATGTACATTAGTTGGGGACCCCCCCCGCTGCTGGACTCAGGGGAGGCTCAGGTTGGTCATTCAGCCCTGCATTGGGTGGACAGGGCATTGAGAGTACGTGATGTTCATTTCTCAGGGACCCCCCACTGCTGGACTCAGGGGTGCCTCGGGTTGGCCGTTCAGCCCAGCATTGGGTGGACAGGGCATCGAGAGTACATGATGTACATTTGTTGGGGACCCCCCGCTGCTGGACTCAGGGTCGCCTCGGGTTGGCCGTTCAGCCCAGCGTTGCGCGGACAGGGCATCGAGAGTATGTGATGTTCTTTTCTCAGAGACCCCCCGCTGCTGGACTCAGGGTCGCCTCGGGTTGGTCGTTCAGCCCTGCATTGGGTGGACAGGGCATCGAGAGTACATGATGTTCATTTGTTTTGGGACCCCCCCGCTGCTGGACTCAGGGGAGGCTCAGGTTGGTTGTTCAGCCCAGCGTTGCGCGGACTGGGCATCAAGAGTATGTGATGTTCATTTCTCGGGGACCCCCCACTGCTGGACTCAGGGGTGCCTCGGGTTGGCCGTTCAGCCCAGTGTTGGGCGGACAGCGTATCAAGCGTAAATGATGGTCATTTGTTGGGGACCACCCGCTGCTGGACTCAGGGGAGCCTCTGAGTATCTTCTGAGAAGAGCTGGTCTTCGACCAGATCACACTATGGCTGGACATTTACACCCACACATCAACAACTGCGGAAGTATCCAGAAAACGCTCTCCAAGGGCTATCTGATGGGGGTTCATGTAATAATTATTTTGAGGTCTAAAAAAAGATGGACACTGAGATCCTGCCCACAGGAAGCGCGGATCTCTTGGTAATATCATTAATATATACTCGCTCAGGAAGAAATTTTTTTTAAAAGTCACAAGTTAATAATTGAACAGATTAACAAAGGAACGTGTGACCGAACTTACTGAGCAGACACAGGCGAGAGCACCATAGATGGCAATCCTCACCTTATCATAGGAGACAAGTGTAAGGGTGCCGCAAACACTGATCATTACCTGATGGAAGTAGACAAGGCCGAGGGAGCTACAGATGTTCATCCTTGCCTTATTGAAGCAGGGAGGGTGAGGGTACCACAGACCTTGGTCCTTACCTGATGGTAAGTGTAAAGGGGGAGGATGCCTCAGACGTTGAATCTTTCCATATTGGAGTAGACAAGTTTAAGTGTGCCACAGACCTCGGTCCTTACCTTATCGAAGCTGATGAGGGTGCCACAGACCTCGGTCCTTACCTTATCGAAGCTGATGAGGGTGCCACCGACCTCGGTCTTTACCTTATCGAAGCTTATGATGAGGGTGCCACAGAACTCAGTCCTTACCTTATCGAAGCCTATGATGAGGGTGCCACAGAACTCAGTCCTTACCTTATCGAAGCCTATGATGAGGGTGCCACAGACCTTGGTCCTTACCTTATCGAAGCTTATGATGAGGGTGCCACAGAACTCAGTCCTTACCTTATCGAAGCCTATGATGAGGGTGCCACAGAACTCAGTCCTTACCTTATCGAAGCCTATGATGAGGGTGCCACAGACCTTGGTCCTTACCTTATCGAAGCTTATGATGAGGGTGCCACAGAACTCAGTCCTTACCTTATCGAAGCTTATGATGAGGGTGCCACAGAACTCAGTCCTTACCTTATCGAAGCTTATGATGAGGGTGGCACAGAACTCAGCCCTTACCTTATCAAAGCTTGTGATGAGTGTGGTACAGACTTTGATCCTTTCCATAATGATGCAGATATGGTTGTGTGTGCCACAGACCTCAGCCCTTACCTTATCGAAGCAGACAATATTCAGGGTGCCACAGACGTTGATCCGGGCCGGGCTGATGCAGAAGATGCCCTTCTTCGCCATCCTTTTCTGGGCAAAGATGATGCCCACAGTAAGAGCTGCAGGGAGAGCTGGGGGCACAGCGATCGTGATGACATCCAGTGCCTTCAGTACCACCTCGCCGGCTATTTCCTAGTGAAGAACGAAAGCAGAAAATCTATAAGAACCCACATCCAAGACTCCAACATTAACTTTTCATAAGAACTGGTTTTCCACTGTAAGCCCAATTCCCAAAACTCTAAAAAGGAAAATCCCAAATTGACACCGAAAAGCTTAGACGTTGGCTTTGTGTACATTTCCAACTGCCACTGAAGTCCAAAGATCTCTAAGTTTTTCCAGGGTGCTTCCCCCATATATACCCATGTACATTTTTGTGCCAGGAATAACGGAAAAATGCATTTGAACTGTATTGGGTTTTGTTTCTCCACTGTAGAATAATGTGCCCCATTTATAATGTCCCTAGAATTACACCACCCCCCCCCCCCGGGGTTTGGAGAGGCGTCCCACCACATTCCACATGGGATGCGGCTTTCTCAGGACCGCGGGTCATATCCAGGTGGCAGTGTCTGCCAACACGTGCAAGTTCCTCAGTTTTGTGACTTTGTGGGTTACTAGCACCTTCAAGGTGTGTGATGGGCTTGTCGTGCCGACGCCCTCTGTTAGTCAAGGAGGGGGGGCGCCGCTTGCAGGGTGGCACAGCGTGTGGCAATACGCGGCCTGACAAATAAAGACGCAGAGCCAATGGGTGTGTGACGTGGTTCAGACGCAGGTGGTCGTCTTGCCCCGCCTCACCCCGATATTTATTCCTTAGCCCACGTGGTAAAAGGACTATACCACTGTGGGAGAAACATGGGTAGGCGCACATACCAGCCCCTGGGGCTAGGGGCATATTCCGGCAGTCCATCAGTCCAGTTACCACCACTGGACCACTACTACTACCCTATCTCCTCCCCCCCCCCCCCCAAGTAAGTAGCTTGTGGGATGGAGGTGAACTCCTCAGACACCTGCACAGTAGGTGAAGGGCTCATGTGGCTAAGATCTGTAGATTAGGTAGGGGAATAACACTGTTCCCACGCTCACCTACCCTGGGTTTAAAAAGGGAGGAATGCAGACGTAAGGCTAAACAAGAATTCCTCGTTCCGGGCATTGAGGAATGCAAGGACTGACCTGGCTCTTCGGCTAAACAGATCTGCGCCCCCCCCTCCCCCCCCTCCCTCAGCGCCTTGAGACCCTCACGGGTGAGTAGCGCGCTTACAATTCCCTGATTGATTGATTGAAGGACTGAATGATTCTTGTGCCGCGTGCACCCAGCAGGGTCTGGGGCAGCCGTGGTAATTAATGTAATGGTAATTACATTAATTTCAATGGTCAGGCCCCTGACAGTGCTCTTCAGAGCAGCTTTCTCAGAAGGGGAGCTTGTGTGAGGTGCAGCCTGATATAGCGCCAAGAGGGCTCTGCAGGCAGACGCTGGACACAGACTTCCCAGCTGGGAGCGTTGCCCTGAAGTGCACTGTGGGGGGTCTGGGCAGTGGATTTATGTTAATGCCGCTAGCTTTGAACTATGTGCATTGCCTGGGTCTTCATAGGGCTTCTAAAAGCAACGGTGCTTTTAGAGTTTTTTATGGTGGGTGAGGGATTCACATTTGTAGCACCTTCACCAAACAGGTGATGGGCTCCCAGCAAAATCACCTTCACAGTGTAGGTGAGGAGAACACATTACTATCACCTTCACAGTGTAGGTGAGGACCGCACATTACTATCACCTTCACATCGTAGGCGGGGACCGCACATTACTATCACCTTCACAGTGTAGGTGAGGACCGCACATTACTATCACCTTCACATCGTAGGCGGGGACCGCACATTACTATCACCTTCACAGTGTAGGTGAGGAGAACACATTACTTTCACCTTCACATCGTAGGCGGGGACCGCACATTACTATCACCTTCACATTGTAGGCGAGGAGTGCACATTACTATCACCTTCACAGTGTAGGCGGGGACCGCACATTACTATCACCTTCACATCGTAGGCGAGGAGTGCACATTACTATCACCTTCACAGTGTAGGCGGGGACCGCACATTACTATCACCTTCACAGTGTAGGTGAGGACTGCACATTACTATCACCTTCACAGCGTAGGTGAGGACTGCACATTACTATCACCTTCACATCGTAGGCGGGGACCGCACATTACTATCACCTTCACAGCGTAGGTGAGGAGTGCACATTACTATCACCTTCACAGTGTAGGTGAGGAGTGCACATTACTATCACCTTCACAGTGTAGGCAAGGACCGCACATTACTATCACCTTAACAGTGTTGGTGAGGACCGCACATTACTATCACCTTCACAGTGTAGGCGGGGACCACACATTACTATCACCTTCACAGTGTAGGTGAGGAGCGCACATTACTATCACCTTCACAGTGTAGATGAGGACCGCACATTATCACCTTCACAGTGTCGGTGAGGAGCGCACATTACTATCACCTTCACAGTTTAGGTGAGGAGCGCACATTACTATCACCGTCACAGTGTAGGTGAGGAGCGCACATTACTATCACCTTCACAGTGTAGGTGAGGAGCGCACATTACTATCACCTTCACAGTGTAGGTGAGGACCGTACATTACTATCACCTTCACAGTGTGGGTGAGAGCGCTCATTACTATCACCTTCACAGTGTCGGTGAGGAGCGCACATTACTATCACCTTCACAGTGTAGGTGAGGACCGCACATTACTATCACCTTCACAGTATAGGTGAGGACCGCACATTACTATCACCTTCACAGTGTAGGTGAGGAGCGCACATTACTATCACCTTCACAGTATAGGTGAGGACTGCACATTACTATTGTGAGAAAGTGCCATCTTTCCTGCATGGTATGCCCCCCACTTTTTGCTGAATTGCTGATGTACTTTGACTGAGTGTGCCCTGGGCTCCTGCCAATCAGGTACCCAAGGCCTGTGTTCCTTCCCTAAAACTGCATTATAGCCTAAACCCAATTGGCATCTCTGGCCACATGTCAGCCCCTGGTAAATGGTACCCTAGGTACCCAGGGCACTGTGACCAGAGAAGGCCTCTAAGGGCTGCAGCACTTATTGTGCCACCCTTAGAGGCCCTGTACCCTGACACACACACACTGCCTTTGCAGGCAGAGTGTCTTGGTGCAGAACAAAACAGAGTCGACATGGCACACATCCCTGTGTGCCATGCCCACTAAACACACTGCCCTGGCATACCTCAGTCACCCTCTAGCTGGGTGCACTATGCCAGTGGTGAGGGTACAGGTGCATGAGCCCTGTGCCCTACAGTACCCAGGTCCATTCCTGGGCACTGTAAGTGCAGTGCTGCCATTAAGAGTATATGGTGCTGGGAGGTCGTCATCACAAACTCCACAGCACCATGATGGCTACACTGAAGACTGAGAAGTTTGGTATCAAACTTCTCAGCACATTAAACCCACACTGATGCCAGTGTGGGATTTAATGTCAGATGCACGACAGAGGGCAGCTTAAAGTTGCCCCCTGAACCTAACCTACAATCCACGTCCTGTCTGAGAGGCTGCCTAGGCTGCCACCCAGCAGACATGTTGCTGGACCCCTGGGTAGAGAGCCATCCGCTCTCCCGGGCCTGCAACAATGCACGTCCTGGGCGAGGTGCTAGGTCTCCTCCCCAGGATGGGCAGGGGAAGCTTCAAAGGCATGCCGCCTTGGTGAGCTTCCCCAGACCACTTGCTGTACTCAGCAACTGGTCCCCACCGGTTCCTAGCCCCCACTCTGGCGGGAAGACTGGCGGGAAACCACAAGTGAGGAAAGGGGTGTGCCAGCCTCTGCCAACCCCACCCCTCAGGTGGGGGAGGCGAGGTGAAGCACATCTCCGGGCTCTCGCCATCTTGAAGATGGGGAGCCCTACCCAATCAGGACTAGGCTCCTGCCCCCTCCCACTGGAGAGTGGCAGGATAGGGGTGTACCCACCCCAGGGAAGGGACCCATTGGTCCCTGCCCTTTACCTACTCTATAACGCCCCTAAATCTAGTATTTAGGGGCACCCTGAACCTTCCTTTCTCAGATCCCGAATTCGAAACAAGCAAGAAGAACAAGAAGAAAGAAGACCTGCCGTGCAGCTGCTCACAAGAGGACGACACCAACTGACTTGGCCCCAGCCCTACAGGCCTGTCGACCCTCGAACCTGCTCCTGCTAAACCCCGGCGTCTCCAGTGGTCAGCAACCTCGAAAACCCCGGAGGACCTGACTGCCTTGTGACTCTAAAAGAACTGGGATTCCCACGAGCAGTGGTACTGCTCAAAAGCAAGTAACAAACCACTGGTGCCAGCCAGGAACCGCGATTCCTGCACCCTCTGCACCCGCCAAGCCCGGCCTGTGCCTGAGTGGACAAAGACCACGAGGACGTCCCCCCGGCGACTGTGACCCAGAATCCAGCACCCAAGCACCCTCCTCGACGCTCCTGACGACGCCTGCAGCCTCAGAACAGGGACCCCTCCAACCACGACAAGCAGAGGGTAAGATTTCCCGACGCGAAAAGACACCCCTGCACCCGGCGCCCTGCGGCCTCCTGTGCCCAACTCTGGGGTGCCTACCTATCCTCCAACTACCCAACTTACCCCTCGAAGTGGTGGTCGCACCTGAAGAATCTCCGTCCCCGAGCTTGCAGCCTTTGTTCAACTTCCAGCTTCTCCATTGAAATACATTGAGCGCCCGGCGGCTCAAGGCACCCTGCACCCAGCCGCCCGAGTGCCCCTGGGAGTGCAACACCTATCCTATTTTTCTTCCCCACTTGCCCTGGGTAAGTGACCAGGAGCCCAGCTCCCACAGCCGCGTGGCCTGCCTGCCAGCAGCCACCAACCAAGGGCCCCCTGCCCGCCATAGGCTAACATTGGGCCTAACTCACTCTGCACCCGGCCGCCCCTGTGCCGCTGAGGGTGTACCAACTGTACCTACCTGACCCTGGGAGACCCCTGAGTCTCTGCCCAGAACCTTAACTCTGCCAGTCGAGTACTTACCTGAAGACCGATAACCTACATTTTCTCCATAGGGTAACATTGACTGGTTTACACTGAAATTTCTTCTAAGTGTCGAGTTTTGAAACTTTAAAATATTCCTTAAAAATCGCCCGATTACCGAAAACGAAATTACTCACCTGTTATCAGGAGAGCTCCCAGTGCTGGATCTTGGTGCCCAGCACTGTCCCTGAACAATTACAACTGTACTTACCGATAACTTGATTTTCCTCCATAGCATAACATTGCCTGGTTTTCTCCAGAAATTCTTCTAAGTGTCGATTTTTTAAACAAACAAATATTCCTTAAAAATCGCCTGTCTAACAAAAACGATTTCTTCCAACTGTTTACAGGAAATACACCAGGGTTGAATCCAGGATCCAACCCTGAGTAAGAAAGTCATACGTAAAGTAACTGAAACTGCTTTTACTTAAAAACTCCCATTGAGCTCAATGTTATAATTGTGTTTGAATTGTGTTGCCTATTGCAACAACTGTAGCTATTGCATTCAACAGTCTATTGTGTATTGAAAGTATATAACTAAAGCATCTCATTCTGAGAAAGTATTTTTATACCTACCTGTGGTTCTAAAATAAAACAATATATTTTTATATACAAAACAATTGGCCTAGAGTTCAGTTCTTGAGTGTGTGAGACCATTTGCAGACTGAGTGTGTACAACAAATGCTTTACACTGTCCTCTGATACTGCCTTACTGCTCGACCAAGCTACCACTTTAGAGAGTAAGGTTATATCTAACTTTAGCCTCTGCCAAACCTCTGGGGGACTGTGGACTCTGTGCACACTGAACCTTACTTTGGTTCAGTATATACAGAGCCACTTTCTTACAACTATCACCTTCACAGTGTAGGTGAGGACTGCACATTAATATCACCTTCACAGTGTAGGTGAGGACTGCACATTAATATCACCTTCACAGTGTAGGTGAGGAGCACACATTACTATCACCTTCACAGTGTAGGTGAGGACTGCACATTACTATCACCTTCACAGTGTCGGTGAGGAGCGCACATTACTATCACCTTCACAGTGTAGGTGAGGAGCACACATTACTATCACCTTCAAGGTGTCGGTGAGGAGCGCACATTACTATCACCTTCACAGTGTAGGTGAGGAGCGCACATTACTATCACCTTCACAGTGTCGGTGAGGAGCGCACATTACTATCACCTTCACAGTGTAGGTGAGGAGCGCACATTACTATCACCTTCACAGTGTAGGTGAGGAGCACACATTACTATCACCTTCACAGTGTAGGTGAGGAGCACACATTACTATCACCTTCACATGCTAGGGTTGGGTTTCACAACTTCATATTGTAGGTGAGGGGCTCATAGCAAGTAGCACATTTACAGGGTGTGAGAGGGGCTCACACTAGTAATACTTTCACAGAGTGTGCGGGGAGCTCACAACTAGCAATAACTTCAGAGTGTGTGAGGGGCTCACAACTGGCAATATTCCTCCGCTGTGGTGGAGAAGCTTCGCCCCACTGCTCTCAGAGAAGTGGAAAAGGAACAAATAAAATGACAATAACAAGGTTATCATCATTTTATTTTTCGTTTCTGCAGGGCTGGGTTAGGGCGGGCGGGGCTGGTGGCTCCGGGAGGAGGAGTGGACTGTGCACACTATGTGCACACTAAGTGCACACCACTGCTTGGCCAGCCGTCTCGGGCGGGCAAAACAGTCATGCGCACTGTGCATGTACCCCACCCAGGCTGCATTACAGCCTGTGTGGAGAACATGGCCGTGCCTCCATTCCCTGGCTGAGCGCCGTTCCACGGCGCTCAGTCCAATCACAATGCTGCATATCAGCGCTGTGATTGGTTCAGGGGAGCCTGTGTGCTTCCGGACTCTTCAGCAACGACAGAGAAGAGACGGAGGTGGCGCGAGGAGGTAAGTGTTATTTTAAAAAATATATATTTTGTTTCCCCCCACCCCCTACCCCCCTCCGCCTGCCTGACCCCCGTTCCCTGCCAGACGCCAGTGCGTCACAGAGTTGGTGAGGAACTCCTATTAATAACGCTTTCAGGTTAGGTGAGGGCTCAGTTTTATAACACCTTCACATGGTAGGTTTGGGGTTCATTTTAGTAACAACTTCACATGATAGGGGAGGAGCTTACTTCAATAACACCTTCACATGGTCGGAGTAGGGCTCCCAACAGTAGGACCTACAGAGTGCTGAGGGGCTCTCAACAGTAGGACCTACAGAGTGCTGAGGGGCTCCCAACAGTAGGACCTACAGAGTGCTGAGGGGCTCTCAACAGTAGGTCCTTCACAGGGCTAACTGAAGCCCTCTGAGGGAGTCTTCCCAGTACATGCAACAAAGACATGAAGAGCAGCAAGTTAGGATGAGAACTCCAGCCACAGGCATATATCTCAGTCCAAATCCCCTTAGTACTCTCATCACACTTTGAACCATAATATTCCAACATGAAACAAACAGAGATGGAAGAAACCAAGCATCATAGGGTGGGGGGACAAGGGGAAACTACCACTGAAGACATAACAGATGAAAAGTACGGATGAAGATACCACTCACTCACATCATTAACAACTTCAGGGGAGGTGAGGGTCTCAGAATAATAACAGCTTCACATGGCAGGTGAGGAGCTCACAATGATAACACCTTCACAGGGTTCCCAGAAGCCCTCACATTATTAACAGAGTCCGGGAAGGTGAGGGTCTCACTTTAGCAGTTGCTTGAGCGTGGTTACAGGGCCCATGCACCAAGGCCTTGTAGCGCTTTACAAGCCGCTATACTTACCCCGTTTACGGAGAACACGACCACCGCGTAGACCATCCCGACGGCTGCGGCAGCGATGAGGCACAGAAGAAACCTTAGCGCATCTCTGTACAGCTTGAAGTTCATGGGTTTGGGGTAGAGGATGGAGCGCACGAGGTCACCCTTCGCTGTGTTGAAACCTGCAGTGAAGGAACATAAATTCGGAATAAAGGTGCTGATGCTGTAAGCACAATCAAAATGTTTATATCACTGTTACTGTCATTATTATTAGTGTAATGACATTTGTACAGCACGTTGTTCACCTCCGAAGTGGAGTTTTGCCACCTACCCCAAGAACCAAGAGGGGACTTGGAAGAGCTCCATTTTTGACGATTCTATGAAGAAGGTGATACCACAGTGCGGGAGCCAGGACAACGAACGTCTGTATGTGCTTGGACATGATCCGTGGGGAAGTCGGTTCCACAGTGCGCGAGCCAGGACAATGAACGCCTGTATGCGCTTGGCCATGATCCATGGGGAAGGTGCTTCCACAGTGCAGGAGCCAGGACAACGAATGCCTGTATGCGCTTGGCCATAATCCATTGGGAAGGCGGTTCCACAGTGCGGGAGCCAGGACAACGAACGCCTGTATGCGCTTGCCCATGATCCACGGAGAAGGCGGTTCCAGAGTGCGGGAGCCAGGACAACGACCACCTGTATGTGCTTGGCCATGATCCATGGGGAAGGCAGTTCCACAGTGCAGGAGCAAGGACAAGGAACGTCTGCGTGCGCTTGGCCATGGTCCATGAAGAAGGTGGTTCCACAGTGCGGGAGCCAGGACAATGAATGCCTGTATGCGCTTAGCCATGATCCATGGGGAAGGTGCTTCCACAGTGCAGGAGCCAGGACAACGAATGCCTGTATGCGCTTGGCCATAATCCATTGGGAAGGCGGTTCCACAGTGCGGGAGCCAGGACAACGAACGCCTGTATGCGCTTGCCCATGATCCACGGAGAAGGCGGTTCCAGAGTGCGGGAGCCAGGACAACGACCACCTGTATGTGCTTGGCCATGAGCCATGGGGAAGGCAGTTCCACAGTGCAGGAGCAAGGACAAGGAACGTCTGCGTGCGCTTGGCCATGGTCCATGAAGAAGGTGGTTCCACAGTGCGGGAGCCAGGACAATGAATGCCTGTATGCGCTTAGCCATGATCCATGGGGAAGGTGCTTCCACAGTGCAGGAGCCAGGACAACGAATGCCTGTATGCGCTTGGCCATAATGCATTGGGAAGGCGGTTCCACAGTGCGGAAGCCAGGACAACGAACGCCTGTATGCGCTTGCCCATGATCCACGGAGAAGGCGGTTCCAGAGTGCGGGAGCCAGGACAACGACCACCTGTATGTGCTTGGCCATGATCCATGGGGAAGGCAGTTCCACAGTGCAGGAGCAAGGACAAGGAACGTCTGCGTGCGCTTGGCCATGGTCCATGAAGAAGGTGGTTCCACAGTGCGGGAGCCAGGACAATGAATGCCTGTATGCGCTTAGCCATGATCCATGGGGAAGGCGGTTCCACAGTGCAGGAGCCAGGATAACGAACGCCTGTATGCGCTTGGCCATGATCCATGGGGAAGGTGGCTCCACAGTGTGGGACCCAGGACAATGAACGCCTGCATGCGCTTGGCCATGGTCCATGAAGAAGGTGGTGCCACAGTGCGGGAGTCAGGACAACGAACGCCTGTATGCGCTTGGCCATGATCCATGGGGAAGGCGGTTCCACACTGCGCGAGCCAGGACAACGAACGCCTGTATGCGATTGGCCATGATCCATGGGGAAGGCGGCTCCTGAGTGCGGGAACCAGGACAACAAACGCCTGTATGCGCTTGGCCATGATCCATGGGGAAGGCGGCTCCTGAGTGCGGGAGCCAGGACAACGAACGCCTGTATGCGCTTGGCCATGATCCATGGGGACGGTGGTTCCAGAGTGTGGTAGCCAAGTCAACGAACGCCTGTATGGGCTTGGCCATGATCTATGCGGTAGGTGGTTCCACAGTGTGGGAGCCAAGACAACGAACGCCTATATGCGCATGGCCATGATCCATGGGGAAGGTGGTTCCCTAGTGTGGGAGCCAGGACAACAAACGCCTGTTTGCGCATGGCCATGATCCATGGGGAAGGTGGTTCTCTAGTGTGGGAGGCAGTACAACAAACGCCTGTATGCAGATGGCCATGATCCATGAAGAAGGTGGTTCCACAGTGCGGAGCCAGGACAATGAATGCCTGTATGCGCTTAGCCATGATCCATGGGGAAGGCGGTTCCACAGTGCAGGAGCCAGGATAACGAACGCCTGTATGCGCTTGGCCATGATCCATGGGGAAGGTGGCTCCACAGTGTGGGACCCAGGACAATGAACGCCTGCATGCGCTTGGCCATGGTCCATGAAGAAGGTGGTGCCACAGTGCGGGAGTCAGGACAACGAACGCCTGTATGCGCTTGGCCATGATCCATGGGGAAGGCGGTTCCACACTGCGCGAGCCAGGACAACGAACGCCTGTATGCGATTGGCCATGATCCATGGGGAAGGCGGCTCCTGAGTGCGGGAGCCAGGACAACTAACGCCTGTATGCGCTTGGCCATGATCCATGGGGAAGGCGGCTCCTGAGTGCGGGAGCCAGGACAACGAACGCCTGTATGCGCTTGGCCATGATCCATGGGGACGGTGGTTCCAGAGTGTGGTAGCCAAGTCAACGAACGCCTGTATGGGCTTGGCCATGATCTATGCGGTAGGTGGTTCCACAGTGTGGGAGCCAAGACAACGAACGCCTATATGCGCATGGCCATGATCCATGGGGAAGGTGGTTCCCTAGTGTGGGAGCCAGGACAACAAACGCCTGTTTGCGCATGGCCATGATCCATGGGGAAGGTGGTTCTCTAGTGTGGGAGGCAGTACAACAAACGCCTGTATGCAGATGGCCATGATCCATGAAGAAGGTGGTTCCACAGTGCGGGAGCCAGGACAACAAACACCTGTATGCGCTAGGCCATGATCCATGGGGACGGTGGTTCCAGAGTGTGGGAGCCAGGACAACAAATGCCTGTTTTCGCATGGCCATGATCCATGGGGAAGGTGGTTCCCTAGTGTGGGAGCCAGGACAACAAACGCCTGTTTGCGCATGGCCATGATCCATGGGGAAGGTGGTGCCAGAGTGCGGGAGCCAGGACAATGAACGCCTGTATGCGCTTGGCCTTTATCCGTGGGCATGGTGGTGCCAGAGTACGGGAGCCAAGACAAAGAATGCCTATATGTGTATGGCCATGATCCATGGGGAAGGTGGTTCCCTAGTATGGGAGCCAGGACAACAAACGCCTGCATGCGTTTGGCCATGATCTTTGGGAAAGGCGGTGCCAGAGTATGGGAATCAGGACAACGAATGCCTGTATGCGCTAGGCCATGATCCATGGGGAAGGTGGTCCCCTAGTTTGGGAGCCAGGACAACAAACGCCTGAATGCGCTTGACCATGAACCATGGAGAAGGTGGTTTCAGAGCATGGGCGCCAGGACAACGAACGCGTATGCGCTAGGCCATGATTCATGGGGAAGATGGTTCCCTAGTGTGGGAGCCAGGACAATGAATGCCTGTATGCGCTTGGCCATGATCCAAGGGGAAGGTGGTACGACAGTGTGGGACCCAGGACAATGAACGCCTGTATGTGCTTGGCCATGATCCATTGAGAAGGCGGTTTCAGAGCATGGGCGCCAGGATAACGAACGCCTGTATGTGCTTGGCCATGATTAGGCTTTCCTGTTTTCAGTTTCTATTTTTGGTAAATTCTGGTGGGGTTTTTTCAGTGTTTTCAAGTGATTTCAATACCTTTAAAAATCAGTGGTTATCAGTGGTTACACATTTTCGCACCATTAAAAACAACAGAAACAGTGTTTTTCCGGTGTTTATGGAATGTTTTGCTTTTATTATTGCTTGCTTTATGCACTGATAGCGCATGGTATATAGACAGTGTAAGTATAGTGTATATGAGGTTCAAATACATTTTTGCAAATTTAACTTATTGTAGTGCAGCATACAATACTTCTTAAGGAGTCTTTGGTCATGTTCTCTTTCCTTCCCATGTAAACTTTTTTCTGTGAAAAGGCCCTCTCAGCATTGGCACTTGAGACTGGCAACGCCAAAACAGCCAGTACACAATTTGTTAACTCTGGCCATTGACATAGCTTTCCATGCCAATACTGGTACACTTGAAGATTGCGATTATCAGGGCAGGTTCTGCAACATTTGCATTGAACTGGGCCCTTATGTCCTCAGAGTTATTGAAGCGGTCAAAAATGAAGCAGCACTTTTGAAACTACAGAGGAAATTCCCCTTTACGGAAGGGATCTAGAACTTGTACAGAGTACCACAGTGAGGTTTCATTGACTTCAAATGCCATGGTTGGTGAAGGGACATTTCTATGCATCATTGCAAGCCATTTCTCATACATTGCAAAATAAAAGTTCCTGAATTGCTCTTCAACATTGCTTTGCTTACCAAGTGACAAGCACTCTAACATGGAACATGTTGCAGTCCCAGAGTCACTAAAGGTGTTGCCCAGCCTACTCTCAAGGAGATGTTTCACATCTACACCAATTATGCTGAACACTTGGCAGACAAGGGTGTTTTGAGACTCTAGTTTTTTTATTATGTCCATTACAGCAGTTATGTTTTCCTGTAAAAATCTAAGAATGTAGTAGAATGTACTTTTTTCACATCACTATCAATATGCGACCAAAGATCCTCGCATTTCTTGCCTTTGCCATCATCACTCAGCAAAACGTCTGTAAACGGTTGCCACATGGATAATATAGCATTCATCGCCCCTTGGACTGAGAACCATCATCTAAGTGACACAGTTGGGATGACGCTTTCTTTGATGCCACACAAAGCACGAAATAAGAAATATTTGCATTTTAGTTCCTGTGGATATCAAAACAGTGCCCCAGAATGGACTGAAAAGTCAATAGCACTTTCATTATCTCTGAAGATTGTAAAGATGCTTGCAGCATACGATTTAACAAGTGGCAAGGATCTCTTACAGGTATCGATTTTGACAGGTCATCACACAACATTTTCATATACGTAGCTGAATCACTGCAAATACAAACAAAATCACTCCAATCTTCGTTGAACTTGGAAAGAACCTTTTTGCAGAGCATTCCAAGTGACACTGCGTTCCATGTTTTCCAAAAGTCTGGTGTCATGTTTTAACCAGTATCCCAGATGCTTGGTGATAGCACTCTTTTCACATATACTTGTCATTACACCTTGCATTGAATGTTTAAAGCCTGAGGTGTTGGCAATTCACCTACTATCAATACTAACTCACTAGAAACTGGGGGCTGATGTATCAAGAGTTTTTACCCACTCTCTGTGGGTAAATGTGATGACACGATTTGGGGAAAGATTCCCAGCCATTTTACCTATCAGTGAAAGAATCAAACGCAGCCAAAATATCAAATATGATTTTGATATTTCCTGATTTTCTACAGTTTATAAAATAATTAAACAAGACCTATAACATGCTTCTAAATCCTGTATCTTTAGACCAAAGACCACAAAACTGAAAAAAGCAAAAGGAAGAAGAAACAATATTTTAGTGGCATCCCTAAACAACAAAACTCAAGCCCAGTCTTTCTTGCTGCTAGCTTCTATAACAAAGTTACATTGTATTGGCCCCTTCAGAAAGAAAAAATGACTCTTTCACTCCCCTTTTTCCTTCTTTGAATGGCATTTAGTTTGTAGTTGTGCAGGTGTTTTTTCAGTGTTTATATGTTTTCACTGGTGAGGGATTTTTTTCTTTCGGTGGTGTTTTATCAGTTATTATAGGTTTAAACCTAAAACCGGACAGCCTAGCCATGATCCATGGAGAAGGTGGTTCCAGAGTGTTGGAGCAAGGATAATGAACGGCTGTATGTGCATGGTCATGATCCATGGGGAAGGTGGTTCCAGGGTACGGGAGCCAGGACAACGAACGCCTGTATGCGCTTGCCCATGATCCATGGGGAAGGTGGTTTCAGGGTGCGGGAGCCAGGACAACGAACGCCTGTATGTGCTTGGCCATGATGCATGGGGAAGGCGGCTCCAGAGTGCGGGAGCCAGGACAACGAACGCCTGAACGTGCTTGGCCATGCTCCATGGGGAAGGTGGTTCCACAGTGTGGGAGCCAAGACAACGAACGCCTATACGCGCATGGCCATGATCTTTGGGAAAGGTGGTGCCAGAGTATGGGAACCAGGACAACAAACGCCTGTATGCGCTAGGCCATGATCCATGGGGAAGGTGGTTCACTAGTGTGGGAGCCAGTACAACGAACGCCTGTATGCAGATGGCCATGATCCATGAAGAAGGTGGTTCCAGAGTGTGGGAGCCAGGACAACAAACGCCTGTTTGCGCATGGCCATGATCCATGGGGAAGGTGGTTCCACAGTGTGGGAGCCAGGACAACGAACGCCTGTATGCAGATGGCCATGATCCATGAAGAAGGTGGGTCCACAGTGTGGGAGCCAAGACAACGAACGCCTATATGCGCATGGCCATGATCCATGGGGAAGGTGGTTCCCTAGTGTGGGAGCCAGGACAACAAACGCCTGTATGCGCATGGCCATGATCCATGGGGAAGGTGGCTACACAGTGTGGGACCCAGGAGAACGAATGCCTGTATGTGCTTGGCCATGATCTTTGGGAAAGGCGGTGCCAGAGTATGGGAACCAGGAGAACGAACGCCTGTATGCGCTTGGCCATGATCCACGGGGGAGGTGGTTCCACAGTGTGGGACCCAGGAGAACGAATGCCTGTATGTGCTTGGCCATGATCTTTGGGAAAGGCGGTGCCAGAGTATGGGAACCAGGAGAACGAACGCCTGTATGCGCTTGGCCATGATCCACGGGGGAGGTGGTTCCACAGTGCGGGAGCCAGGACAACGAACGCCTGTATGCGCTTGGCCATGATCCATGGGGAAGGTGGTTCCACGGTGCCAGAGCCAGGACAACGAACGCCTGTATGTGCTTGGCCATGATCCATGGAGAAGGTGGTTCCAGAGTGTTGGAGCAAGGATAATGAACGCCTGTATGCGCTTGCCCATGATCCACGGAGAAGGCGGTTCCAGGGTGCGGGAGCCAGGACAATGAACGCCTGCATGCGCTTGGCCATGATCCATGGGGAAGGTGGTTACACAGTGCGGGAGCCAGGACAACGAACACTTGCTTGGCTTCCTCTTAGAAGGTTTGCCAGGATCACCGCCTCCATTATTGGAGTATCATCCCTTGCCTCCTGTGTTCCAGGAGGATGGTGACGGGTTGAGTAAGTGATGCCTCAGTGCTTTACTCTGCTTTCCCCGCCTGCTCAAATATCAGACGGATGCTACTATAGCTTAAGGAGCAGGGGCTTCAGTGGTTTACTAACAGACATGTCAGGGGTTTCTGTGGGGCCAGGTTCAGAAACTCATGCAGGGCCCAGCATAGCAGGAGCACCTGTTTCTAAAGCTCCTCTAGGGAAAGAGAAAACATGGCAGCTCCAGCCTCGGGCGCTATCTAGTGGTAATAGCTGTGTTAGCTGCCTCATCATAAATAAACAGGGTAACTTGCTTGTAAATCTATAAATACATTTTGGTAAAGAAATGTGGGACCTGAAGAAGCGTGGCCCTTGGGGATATTGTCCTCTCCGCTCCCACCTTCCGACATCCCTGGGAATAGCACGTGACTGACTATCGAATCCTTGCCGGACTTCCACGTGCACAGGCTTGACATGCGACTGTCTTTGCAGGACATGTGCGGTTCTACAGGTGATGCATAACTTGCATAACCTCTTTCGCGTAATCACACTGAATTATACATAGTTCTGCGAGGAGTGTAATCCAGCATATATAGCGCTATTTTCTTCACGTAACAAACCTTTTATGTCAAAAATGCGCCAGAGGGTGCATTTTGTGCTAAGAAAATAACACTAAGAGCAACTGTGGCTGCCCGCGGTCCATGCAGGGGACCCTCATAAGAGGGCGGCCGCCTTAGTTCCACATGAGGGCACACGATACAGCCTAGCGCTGAGGGACGCCCTCTGGGTCCGCACGCCCCGCGTCATTTCCGGGCACGGGTGGGCGGGGAGATAGGTACAAGTACCTCTCCCGCCCACCTGGCGTCCTCTTGCTCGATTCGATTCCCCATTCGATTCGATTCATTCGATTCTCGGATTTTTGCGGATCGCGCTCCGAGCCGGCCGCTCCAGTTTCTCGGGGACGATGAATTGAGGTCGCGCTCCGATCGGGATTCTCATTCCGATTTTAATTGATTCGGATTTGCGGATCGCGCTCCGAGCCGGCCGCTCCAGTTTCTCGGTGATGATGAATTGAGGTCGCGCTCCGACCGGGATTCTCCTTCCGATTTTAATTTCGATTCCTGCCCCGACCTGGGTCGCAGCAGGAGAGAGAAGAACACGCCTGGTCGCCGACCTGCTGATTCATCTGATGCCCGCCACGAGGAGGTTTTGATTCCTGCTCCGACCTGGTAAGCGCCATTTTCTATCCTTTGTGATAGAATCTACCCTGCTTCCTTGTTTGACTCCTTTTGTACCCCGATTTTCGGCTCTGCTTAATTGCATGTTTTATTTCCCCTGCATGACTGAGCTGGTATCCAGATTTTGTATTCTTATTACAAATTGTCATTGCTGCGCTCTGCTTGCTTGGTTCATTTTCTTTGCCTGATTTATTTTGTATTAAGATTACAATTAATTTATCACTGCTGCGCTCTGCTTGATTCATTCGGAATTGCGATTCATCATTGATGCGCTCTGCTTGATTTATCCTGCTCTCTGATTCTCAGCGGGAGGCCCGCGGTCCGACCCGCTCTGCCCTCTCTCCCACTCCTCTAAGGTGCTGGGCCTGCGTCTCCCTGGCTTGACCGGGGCCAGGCTGCGTGCCAAAGAGGGGAGGAAGAAGGGCTTAAACCCTTTAACCCCCTAACCAGCTGCATCAATTGACCATAGAGGCCGACGCCATGGCTCAATCCGGCACCACCGAAGACGACATGGATTGGCACACTAAGTTAGCAAAGAGAGGACGCGACTCGTGCCCAACCTCACCAGAAAAAGCAGCAAAGCTTGCCCGTGCACCCACAGAAAGCAGTGCAATCCCAACCACAAACCGCTATCTGGTTCTCCAAAGCGCCCAGGACAGCGATGACCACCCTCAGGACCACACAGCACCTGAACCCGAGACCTCTTCAGCTCCCACTAAGCGACTACGGATCCCTCCCATCATCCTGAAGAACCTAACCACCCACAAGGACCTCGTGGACCTACTGGATGAACACTGCTCTTCCACGTTCACAATCAAGCCCCGGCAGGACCAGGCCAAGATCATGCTCACCACACCAGAGGACTACAAGACTGTGACCAGCGTGCTTACAGAACAGAAAATGGAGTACCACACCTTTTCATTGACCACTGCTAAAGCCCAACGCTTTGTAATACGGGGACTCCCAGCAAACGCATCCCTTGGGGACATCACTCAGGACCTATCGGAACTTGGTCTTCCAGTCAAAAACATATCACAGATTGCCTCTCCAGCAGACAAAAACAAGAAATTTCCCCTCTTTGTTGTAACCCTGTCGGCAAGCCATGATGGGAAGCCAGCAGACCTCTCAGCAGTCACACGGCTCTGCAGCTGCACCGTCACCACAGAAGCACCTAGAGGGAAACGAGGACCAGTCATGTGCTACAACTGCCAGCGCTTGGGGCACACCTCTGCTTTCTGCCATCAGAAGCCAAAGTGCGTACGCTGTGGAGGCGAGCACACCTCTAACCAATGCACAAGGAACCGGGAAACTGAACCAGCAATATGTGCTAACTGCACAGGACCACACCCAGCAAGCTATCGCGGCTGTCCCTACCTGCAAAAGGCAAAGAAGGATGGACCGCGCAAACCCCCGCAACCACAAAAGACTTCCCTACACACGACGACAGACCAGGGACAAAGGAAGACTTACAAACCTGCATTAGCACACAGGAGCCCAACTGGGAATCCAACCAACAGCCATAGCAATGCACGCGTGAATGGAAGAACATACGCAGGAGTTACAGGACCCAAACAGGACTGCCCACCACCAACAACTGCCCCAGCACCATCCTGTGAAATAGGCTCAGCCATCAACTGGCAGGAACTCATTACGAAGATTGCAAAAACAGTTGCAGACATGAACATCCACCCCGTGGTGACAATGGTGGCGAACCTCATCGCCGGACTTTTCCACGGTGAAGAAAACACCCCCAATGGCATCCAAATCTAAAGGAAACTCCCTCTTCTTGATGTGGAATGCCCACAGCATTCAGAAGAAAACCGCAGAACTCCTGCACCTGATGGAAACCATGGATGTGAGTATAGCGCTTATCTCTGAGACCCATCTCCAAGGAAGCCAGAAGCTTAATCTAGCAAACCACAGGGTGTACCGCACAGATCGCACCACTGGAGCCAAGGGCGGAGGGACAGCAGTGATCGTCAGCACAAAAGTGAAGCACCACGAGATTGCACTACCAGCAGTGGGGAGCATTGAAGCAACTGGTATACAGATCCAGACATCTGCTGGCCCTCTACGATTGATTGCCGCCTACTCACCCCCAGGCAAGCTATGCCCAAAGGACCTGGATGCTTTACTGGACCCCAGCATCCCAACATTAATTGGAGGCGATCTTAATGCCAAGCACCAGTGCTGGAATTCCCGCACTGCAAACAGCAAAGGACACGCTCTACTTGCCCACTCAAAGAAGGAGGACTTCGTAGTGGCTGGCCCGACTCAACCAACACACTATCCAGGCTCGGCACTGCATAAACCGGACGTCCTGGACATAGTCGTCATGAAGAATCTCTCCCAATCTATGGAGCTGGAAACCTTAACAGCACTGACGTCTGACCATAACCCAGTGTTGATCACAGTTGGAGACGTGCTTGAAAACCAGCAACAGGGCACCAGGCACAACTACAAGAAGGCAGACTGGAGCCTATACAAGAGAAGCCTGGAGGAGACACTGGTCCCTGGCCCCCTCTGCTCCATCGAAGACATTGACCAGGCGGTTCACCACTTCACAGCGGCAGTCCACACTGCTATTGAGCGCAGCGTTCCTGAGCAGAAACTCCAACGATGCTCTATCTACGACCTCCCGAAGGGCATCAAGCAGTCGATAGCTGACAAGAACAGAGCCCGGAGAGAGTGGCAAAGGAATCGCACCCCTGACCTGCTGAAGAAGTACAATGAGCTGACAAGACAGCTGAAGATGCAAATAAACCAGCACAGAGGTGAAAAATGGGAAGCAGCAACAGCAAACCTGAAGGACTCTGACAACTCTCTCTGGAGAATGACCCGACGCTTGATTGGGAAGAAGGAACCAAACCCACCGATACAAGGGAAGACTCACTTGGCATGCAGCAACAGGGACAAGGCTGAGGTCTTCGCTGACACGCTGGAAGCATCCTTCAGGCCTAACCAGGCAAGCAAACTGGCAGCAGAAGTCGAGCAAGAGGTTGCTAAGCACCACCGGGAGCACCCACCAGAAACAGAAGCTGCAATCATTGAGGAATGCTCAATGGGCGAATTACGGGTCCTGGTAAAGACACTGAAAAATGGCAAGGCACCAGGAAAGGACAGAATAGCCAACCAAGCCATCAAGATGCTCCCAGAAGCCGCAGTGGAACATCTTGCTGAGATATTCAACGCATGTTTGCAGCACCAGCACTACCCTAACGCCTGGAAAGAAGCAAGAGTCGTCGTATTCCCCAAGGCTGGGAAACCACTACGAGATCCTGCAAATTACCGCCCCATAAGTCTGCTATCTGGCCTATCAAAGCTCTTCGAAAAAGTTATCCTTGCCCGCCTCGTGGACTTTGCGACAAGCGAAAACCTCCTCGCCAAAGAACAGTTTGGGTTCCGGAAAGACCACTCAACCAATCACCAACTCCTCAGAGTTGTGGACATCATTAGCCACGGATTCAACATCAACAAGTCTACTGGAGTAGTCTTTCTGGATGTAGCCAAAGCATTCGACCGAGTATGGCATGAGGGACTGCTTTACAAACTTATCAAGCTCAAGTTTCCAAGCTACCTGGTTAAGCTGCTGTCTAGCTACTTGTCAAAACGGACCTTTCACGTGGCGGTACGAGAGGAATGCTCAACGCCACGCCCAATTCTTGCTGGAGTGCCCCAGGGATCAATCCTAGGACCATTCCTCTTTAACATATTTACAAACGACATCCCCACGGACCTAAAGAAGACTGATCTTGCCCTTTACGCCGATGATGTTGCTGTCCTCTCCCAATCCTTCAGCGACAAAGAAGTGGCCAAGAACCTTGAGACATCGCTCTGCAGACTCTCCGAATGGTACAGCGACTGGCAGATCACCCTGAACACAAGCAAAACCACAGCAACATTATTCACCAGGAAGCTGAACAGGAAACCCCCACAGATCCTCCTCAATGGGGAAGAGATCAAATGGGAAAACAGCAGCTCCTACCTGGGGGTGACTCTGGACTCTAAACTCAGCTGGAAAAACCACATAGAGAAGACCTGCCAGAAAGCAGCAACAAAACTGGCTGCATTATACCCTCTCCTGAAGACCAAGTCGATGCCCATTCAGAGCAAGGTGCGAGCAATCACCGCAATAATTCGACCAACTATGACATATGCTTCACCAGTTTGGAGTGGCTGCCGCCCGCATCATCGGAAAGACCTACAGAGAGTACAGAGCAAGGCCTTACGGATTGCAACAGGTGCTCCTAACTTCACAAGAACAGCAGACCTCCACAGAGACCTGGGCGTTGAGATGTTGGACGACCATCTCCGCAAACTCAACAGGACATTCTACAAAGGATTGGATCAAAAAGAAAACCCACTGATCAGGAAGCTTGCAGACATTTCTACAAACCCATTTGACCGCTACCCGCGGCCCATCGAAGCGCTAACCTTGTGAAACAGAAACAGCAACACAGCATCCAAAAAAAAAAAAAACTCAGCACTGCCTGAAGGCAACCGCCTCGGCAGGCATCCAAAACTCACCACTGTCAGAAGGCAACCGCCGCGGCAGCCATCAAAAGCTCATCACCGCCAGAAGACATTTGACAGACGAAAACAAGACTCTGCGATAAAACTTGCTGACACTTCTGCAAACCCAATTGGCTGCAACCCACGGCCTATCACAGTGCTGACCTCGTGATACAACCTCAAAAGTGACAAAGCGTCACACATCAATAAGACAACCTAAACAGCGACTAAAAAACTCAAAATGAATATGGAGTAATGAGGCTACCGCCTCGGTATCCAAAAACTCACCACTGTCAGAAGGAATCTGACAGACGAAAACAAGACATAAGACTGGCGTCCTCTTTTGGCCGCTACCCTTCACGCCGTTCAGACATGTCTCCGGGAGCAGTACTCTGGTGAGTTCGTACCCCCCTTTTTACCTTAGGCAGGGCTGCCAGCCAGGCCATTGCCGTGGCTGCGGTCCCCAATGGGAGGGTAGGTCAGCTCCCGGGGTGCACAGGGAAGCGACCCCCTCCCCTGGGTGTGGTCAGCACACGGCAGACCGGGGAGGGGGCTAGGTGTGGCGGAGGCCCCGAACACCACGGTAGCTCGGCGCAGGGAGGAGCATGCCTCGCCTCCTGGGCAGGTGTCGCGTTGCTTGGTCCGGGAGGCGGAGTCGGTATCTTACTGACGGAGTCTCCTCAGATCTGGTGTCCTCCGTGTCCACCCCCCCATAGCTTTCTTTAATTTTATTTAGGACGGGTGGGGTTGGGCAAGCAGATCGCTGGCGGCAGTTTTCCCAGCCGTGCCCCCAGTGCGGCTTAGCCCGGTTCCTGGCGGTTGGAGAGTGGGCTCCCGGGTCGGGTCGCACCTGAGTGGGTTTGCAGTGGTGGGCCTGGGCCCTGCGGGGCTGTTCCACTCAGGGGGCGTTGTGGGGCTATATGCCCATGCCCCCCAGGAGCCGCGGTGCTCCAAAGGTAGGGGGCATGCCGGGCTGCTCGTGTTGGGCTCTCGCGGCACGGAGAGCAGTGTGGGGGGCCCCTAAGCATTGTGTTTTGGCATACAGGAGTAAATTAATATGAGCCCAGATCCCCAGAGTTCTCTGAAGCCTTCCCATGGGCATCAGACTGAATCTGCCGAGGGCCCAGGGGGATGTGCGAGAGGGCTGGCGGGGGGGCGGTTGGCCTCGCCCTTGCCTTAAGGGAGGCTGAGGGTGTATGGGCGGCACGCCGGTGAACAGGGGGTGGAGACTGGGGAGGGTTGTGTCGGAGGGGCACCTAGATGCTTACTCGTCCACGGGGCTCCGATGCCAGGCTTGTCGCAGCGACCCAGCTGTGCGCTCAACCCGAGACACGCCCCAGAGGCACAGGCCACAGCCAGCATGCGAGGCAGGGCTTACAGCGGAATCCAGCAACAGCTGCTGCGAGTCCTGCTCCCACCGCTCACCAGGCCGTCTTCCTGCCTCCGACCTCTATCCCTAGTGCTTCTCCAGCGTCTCTGTGCAGGGGTCGTATCTGCCACAATGGCCCCTTCCCCCCCCCTTAGTACAGCGGCTTTGCCCTCCTGGCTGGGTCACGGGTGGTTCCCTCATCTGTTTGTGGCTCCTACCTCCGGGTTGGAGCTTGCTTGAACGGGAGTAGCGGGGAGGGGACTCGGGATCGATATGTCCCGAGCTCCTAGGCCTGCTATGTGTTGCGTGGGGGGCACCGACGGGAGTTTGTCAGGCTGTTTGGCAGCAGGTATAAGGGTCCGGTCGGAGAGATTGTGCCATCAGGGCCAGGAACTGCCGACGTTGGTGCGGGAGCATTTGGTCCGAGTCTCGCGTGGCACAACATCCGGTGATCTTGGGCAAGTCAATACAGTGAACTGCGACCTCTAAATGCCCACATACCCAGGGTTTTATTCCCGCATTTTCTTCCCAGCCTGGCTGTGCATGGCCCCCGACTCGTCTGTTGTATCTATGGGTCAATAACTCTTAGCCGTGGATCGTGGGGATGCAGTCGTAGTACGGGATGAAGAGGGTTGCATGTAGGGCCTGAGTTGCCGTCTTCTTAGCGGTGAGTGCGTGGCCTTTTGGGGCCATGGCTCTTTCCCCCTGGGTGGCGCCTTTCCGGGCGGTTGACCAGTCTTCCTGGCTGAGCGTGGCGCGGCTACTGCGGTACCATCGCTCTAGGTTGAGAGGGAGAGAACATTTTGAGCAGCAGGTCCGGCCATAATTATTGAATCAAGCACCCGAGCCGAAAAGGGGTAGGTCGCGGCTTCAGGCATGTGAGTAAATAATGCATCTACGAGGGGCATGGTTGGTGTGGTCATGGCCGTAGTTTGTGCACGAGTGTGTTTCCTACTTGAGCCGATTCAGCCAGCCTAGCTCAAATACATCCGACCAGTGACTGCTCGTCAGCATGGCCTGTGCACGTCATGCCCTATTCGGCAGAGGGGCGATATTAGTAGGGTGATAGATCTGCGGATTTTAGGCAGCGGTGTAAAGTAGAATTTTGAGGCAGTCAGGGGAGAACAGCTTAGGGTGTAATTGAAGTAACTATTCAGCGGCATGAAAGGCTTCATTGGCGGTTGGAGCAGGTGAACTTGGAAGCTAGCCAGTCCAGTTTGTGCACCGGCGGCTCTTCAGCATTCAGTGGCTACGGGCAAATGACGTGGCCTCGGAGGCTCTCGCTGGGTTTTCAGGTCAGAGGTCTCTGAAACAAATTGAGTGCACATCAACAAATCACAAGACCTCAGGCAAATTGCTTGGCCTCGATTTGAGCTTTGACATTGGTCGTTTCCACCTCATTGGGCTATTGTTGGTATCACCATGGTCACAGTTCCCACACGCGCGGTTCAGTGGCCCTCGAGCGCAAGTTCTGCCACAAGGCCGATGGTAATCAATTGGGAGGGTAAAACTCTAAGAAAAACTCAAAAAATTATTAATGATTGTAAAGGTATGGAATACAACCCCGGTCACCTGTCCCTTAAATGGATTAACATTGTGATGTACAATGATGACTATTACATTCATTCCTCCACAGACTATCATATTTTATATACAATGGGGAATTGAATACTGCATAGTGATACAAACATATTTCACCCCTGCCACAAAAAGTCAGTGATACACACTTTACATAGTTGAACCAGGCATTAAATTTACAGCCTCTTTTGCTTAAATCCACAATGTGAGAAAGTCACCCCTGGACTTTCAAAATTGCTGCAATGGACTACTAATGGTAAACTACAGCAGCAAGTTTACCTCTGCTAAATTTGACCGGGTGGTTTCCGGTGCTCGGCACCGTCACTTAATTCTCAACGCCGGCGATGGTGACAGTTCGCCACAAGTTGGATCTGTCCCTCTATTTTAGAGATGACCACAACAACAAGCAATTATTAATTCAATATACATGAAAATTACTATTGCCTGCTGCCCAAGCACTGGGGGCCTGGAATAGTCTGAATTGTCACACTTGCACAAGTGTTATGGTTAGTGGTTGTAATGTTACTAGGATTGGCAGCATGGCAGGAGCAATGTGGGGTGCAAACTGAAGTGATCTCCTGACGTGAGCCTGGCATATAATTTTCTACAAATTAAGCACTTAACGTTTGAAATCTGTGACGTCATTGGGCACAGCTGGGCCGCTGTTAGGTCAACGATATTTGGGCGTGTCCTTTCCTGCTCGGGTCGCAAAATAGGTGGGCAGTCACATGGGCAGAGCTCCTTGCTGTAATCAGCGCGCGAGTCTTATGCGTGTTTAATGAAGGCACAGCATAGCACAAGACCGGCAAAATTGCTTACATCCTCCAGAATGACATAGCAACACTTTAAAGCAGCATTGCTGAGTTTCTCAAAATGTTAAAGCGTTCGGTCCATTTATCTAAGGAGTTATGCGTAGTATTCATCCCCCTGGCACCATGTGGAATCAGTCCTCATGCGTGCAGCCAGTATGGAGACATTCTAGGGGGATAAGTGAGCAGCCGGGTTCTCAGGTGCAGGTTTGGTGGATGCACTATTGCCAAGGTGTAGGTTTAAGTAGCTGAAGTGTGCAAGTGAATTTGACCAAGCGCTCGATGCTACACTAGGGCATCGCTACGCTGTGGCCAAGGCACAGGCATTGTGTTGCCATAGGGGGCGGCAAGCGATGGCAAGGCTCTTCCCTAATCTGGTCCTGAACACTAGGTTCAAGACTCATTACAGCTCTTGCACAGTCCCATCATTCCAGAATTGAAGCATTTGCCTTAGGGGAGCGCTGCATGTGCGGCCATCACTTGCTTGAGAGAGACTAGAACATTAGGTCCCTGACAGTACTCAGATATGGGTCGAGTGTCCAGCGGAACATCGCAACCCCGGTTGGGGTGTCAATTCTGTTAAAGCCTAGGGGGTATTACGAGGGCATGGAACTGGGGGCTTAGGGAACCCTGACGGAGCATGGGAGATGTTGCCAGTAGGCCCGTAACACTCCACCGTTCGCCCTAGTAGGGTATTATACTTACCCATTTTATTTCTACGTCGAACAATGTATTACCTCAACATTTAAATGTGATTTAGAGCCAGCAGACCTTTCAGGGTTACGGCGCGACCAAATATGCGTCGTGTCTGGCACATACATACAGTTTTCTTGGGCAAAGCAACAGGTTCATGCTGCAACGGGATAGAGTCAGATCTGAAGGACCAGTTTCAGCGGCAGGTGTACCTAAATCTGGTTAAGACAATAAGGCCGGTACTGCAAGGGAAAATATGAGTCCCCCTCCCACCTCAAGTTCACCCCCCAACTCCGAATAAAGGAATACAATTTTACTTTCAACAGGCCTGGGCAAACAAATACAACACATTGAGTCACAGCTTCAGCCAGCTGATTCGTTGAGAGTTTCAGGGGCGGAGGGGTGGTACCCCCAGGCAACAGGCTCCCACTTCAGGGGCAGGGAGAAGCAGATGTTGTGGCAGGTTAACATACCTCCAAGGTGTATCTCTGGGCTTACGGCTGGGTAGACATTCTCTATGGGGGGTTGTCCATGTAAGTTGGTGCGTATGACGGTTCTCATCACCAATGCGGTGTCGTCAGCAGCTGCTCACATGGTTTAGCAGTAAGCAGCCTTGGAAGCCTGGGGGGGGGGAAACACCACAGATAAACTAAACAGGTATAATTTCTGTAGGAAAGGAGGCATTCACGGCGAGTACGCGAGGACTCCTGTGCTTAAAGGCACATATTTCTAAGCGCATCGATTAGTTGAACCTGTACACATCGTAGAGGGGTAGTCTCCAAGGTTGAACAGACTATTGGTTATGCCTTGCCAGGACACTAGAACACTCCAACCGAACGGGAGCCTCCATAAGGATAAAATGCTGAACTCACGGACCGGGGTACGTTTGGCTCAAACATCCCCTTCACCAAGCTGCAGGGCGGCATGTTTTGCCAGTTGTCCTTGAGTCGGGCTACTACAGTAAGGGAGCTGTATTAAGTAACAAGGTTACGTTCAGGGAGGCAGAGGGGACCCAGCGGACCCACATAAGATGGGCTGCGCCAAGACATTATAATAGGAATCTAGCGAACTAGGGCTCTTGCTGTTTTAGGCACCAAGGGTCACAGTTGGTCAGCAGGTAGGGGTACCTGGGATCGGGCTACTGTAAGTAACCCTGGTGGGCTGTGTAAAGGGTCACTCCGAAAAGGGCGCAGCGACTGCAAGGGTGGGCTCAGGACAAATATTCCCTCTAACCATATTTGACACCAGCCAAGTGTTCGCCATGGTTTAGCAATCAAAATGGGCTGTGCAAATGTCTAGGCCAACTCAGCAAAACAGTTGCACACGGGACCTGGGGCCATGTTACAGGTTGCGTCAGTTACAAACTCCCCCTGCCCGGATAGCCAGTCCAGCTAGGCCGGTTTAGGAAGGTGACATCTAATAGGATGCAGCTGTCCCATGTTGGGGAAACAAGGTATTAAAGCACTAAAAGGCTACAATGTATTAGGAAAAAGTTGGCTTGTCCATGATTCAAGCGAAGGCAGGTAGCCCTACTTATGCACTTACATATGGGGTGTGCTGCGGATCCAAGGAGGCCTGGCCCTTCACCCTTCAGGAGAGGGTTATTTAGTGATTCATGCGGACAGCTCACCCCTTACCAAATTTCAGGTTGAGCAGGTAATGTAGGCATGCTTTACAATGTCAGACAATGTGGGTCCTGGCTAGCGCCTTTGCAGTCACTCTTTCAGGATAGGGGCAGCGACTGCAGCTTTCAGGGTGGGCATGTAAGGTGAGCGCCTCATGCAGGCGAGACGATGGGAATCCCAATGTTGCAACGGTACTTCCGTCCGTAAGCCACCCAGGGGAGCGGCTGGAGGACAGTTTAAATGAATTATGTACAGTGAATTTTCAGTAAACTGAAAGCAACCCTGTGAGGCATCAGATGTTTCGTGGGATGCTGTGTTATTGTGTGAAATTATGTGCCATCTTGAGTAGTGGTATAGAATGGTGCGCAGTGCTTCAATAAATGTGTCTGGCAACCTAGCATTTCCTTATTTGCCAGGATCAAAGGGCTGGGTGAATGGCCTCTCGTGCGTCTTGAGAGTGGCACGGGAATGGAGGCATGGGTATTTCCACCACTGAGTTAATTTGGTTGGGGGTCCCAGGCATGCGCTGGAACAGCTTGCTGTGGAAGCTGCGGCACAGGCTGGGGGGGGGGGGGTTGGGGTGTCTCCCCTCCCAACCTTTTGGTCATACAACTGGGAGGCAATTAATTGAATTTCCTGGGTAGGAGGGCGCTGCGGTAAGGAATGATTTCCTCCATGTGTAAGTTGAGTGGTGTACGAGTTGGTTTGCAATGATTCAATAAATGTGTTTGGCAACCTTACATTTCTTTATTTTGCCAGGATCGAAGATCTGGGTGATTGGCCATTCGGGCGTCTTGTGAGTGGCACGGTGGGCGGAAAGCAGGAAATGGAGGCATGGCTTTTCCGCCACCGAGATAATTGGGTGGGGGTACCCAGGCATGCGCTGGACCAGCTTGCTGAAGAAGCTGCAGCACCGACTAGGGGGGGGGGGGGTGTCTCTCCTCCCAACATCCTGGTTATACACCTGGGAGGAAATGATCTGACTCTCTTGGGGAGGAGGGAACTGCTGCAAGAGATGAAGTCCTCCATGTGTAAGTTAAGCAACCAATTGGGGCATGTGAGTTATGGTGGTCAGAGATAACCCCCTCGTTTAGTATGGCGAGGAGCACGGTCAGGGGAGGCCGTGGAAACCTCGCACAGGAGAGTTAACAGTGCCATGCGTAAATTCACTGAACAGAGGGGGTTTGGCTTTATCAGGCATGGTTTGCTGCATGCCAAGTCCACAGGGTGTTTTGAAGAAGATGGGGTTCACCTGTCTAGAGTGGGCTTGGACTTGTTTGGCGGGACCTGGGAGAGGCTCTGGAATCAGCAGGATGTAGGTAAGAATGCCTACCTTGGTGGGGGACCCTGGTTGTGACGGTGGCCACACCCAGAGCTGTGGCGGAGTTACAGGGCGATCCAGAGGCTGAAAGGTACACAGGGATACCCTCTTCAGGAGCACAAGAGTGCAAATGCCAAATATCCCCAGGAAGTCCTCGCGGTGGACCCTGGAGGAGCGACTGCGCCCCGCTAGTCCTACGGGCGGTTGTAAACCTGAGCAACCGGGTGTTGCCTGGAACGCTCCGCCCCCTCAGGGGGCGTGAGTAGAGGGGTGGACTGGCGGTCCACCGGTGGGAGGGGGTAACCCCTCCCCCAAAATTGGTAAGCACCGATTGGCTAGGGCCACGGTGCAATTTGGCTCATCAGCTGTGCAGGCGGCGGAGGGGCTGCCTGCCCTTGGATCACCGGTAAGCTAACCCACCATGTTGGCATATTTTGGTATGCAAATAAACCTGCAGCAATTTTCTCCACGAAAAAAGGTGTCTTGTCTGTTTATTTCATCAGGAGATTGCTGTATGTGTGATGGGGAGTGTGTTGCCGATATTGGCACTAAGAACCCGAACAGCAGCCGCGCGCACTCTCAGGCTCGTGCTCCTGTGCTAGGATTGTTGCCACAAATTACTCGAGCAGGTGAAATTGCGTAATTTTGGTAATTGTGTGTCACAGGAGTCACACGGATTTACTGAAATTACTATGATTACTCTAGGGTTATTAACATTTCACCCAAGCCTGGTTTCTACCCAGGGCTTTTATAGGCAGACGCTTGACACGTGACCAATTCTGCCCCAACCCACATGGCCTGTCAGAGGAATGACTGCTGGCGTGCGCAGACTCACGGGAGGAGACGTGGCCTAACAGCCAGAGCTGCTGACCTCGAAAGTGGAGAAGCAAGTCCGAATCCCTGCGTCAGCGCAACATCCTGTGATTTTGGGCAAATCACTTAATATTGCGTTGGGTTGAGTTCGCGCTGAATAAACTGTAAAAAAAACTCAAACCTGTAATTGAAAAGGCAAAGCTGCAAGGCCCAGGGTTCTTACAGTCACTGTATGAAAAAGTGTCTCACATCTGGCACACACTCACTGGGACACTGGTGGATGAAGACACACAAAGTCCACACTCACTGGGACACTGGTGGATGAAGACACACACCGGGCACACACTCACTAGGACACTGGTGGATGAAGACACACACCGGGCACACACTCACTGGGACACTGGTGGATGAAGACACACACCGGGCCCACACTCACTGGGACACTGGTGGATGAAGACACACACCGGGCACACACTCACTGGGACACCGGTGGATGAAGACACACACCGGGCCCACACTCACTGGGACACTGGTGGATGAAGACACACACCGGGCCCACACTCACTGGGACACTGGTGGATGAAGACACAGAAGGTCCACACTCAATGTGACACTGGTGGATAAAGACACACACCAGGCCCACCCTTCCTGGGACACTGGTGTATGAAGACACAGAAGGTCCACACTCACTGGGACACTGGTGGATGAAGACGCACAGAAGTTCCACACTTACTGGGACACTGATGGATGAAGACACACACCGGGCCCACACTCACTGGGACACTGGTGGATGAAGACACAACGGGCCCACACTCACTGGGACACTGGTGGATGAAGACACACCGGGCCCACACTCAATGTGACACTGGTGGATGAAGACACACACCGGGCTCACCCTCACTGGGACACTGGTGGATGAAGACACACCGGGCCCACACTCACTGGGACACTGGTGGATGAAGACACACACCGGGCCCACACTCACTGGGACACTGGTGGATGAAGACACACACCGGGCCCACCCTCACTAGGACACTGGTGGATGAAGACACACCGGGCCCACACTCAATGTGACACTGGTGGATGAAGACACACACCGGGCTCACCCTCACTGGGACACTGGTGGATTAAGACACACACCGGGCCCACACTCACTGGGACACTGGTGGATGAAGACACACAGAAGGTCCACACTCACTGGGACACTGGTGGATGAAGACACACACCGGGCACACACTCACTGGGACACTGGTGGATGAAGACACACACCGGGCCCACACTCACTGGGACACTGGTGGATGAAGACACACAGAAGGTCCACACTCACTGTGTCACTGCTAGATGAAGACACACAGAAGGTCCACACTCACTGGGACACTGGTGGATGAAGACACACACCGGGCCCACACTCACTGGGACACTGATGGATGAAGACACACACCGGGCCCACACTCACTGTGTCACTGCTAGATGAAGACACACAAAAGGTCCACACTCACTGTGTCACTGCTAGATGAAGGCACACAGAAGGTCCACCCTCACTGGGACACTGGTGGATGAAGAGAAACTTTGGGCCCACGGTTGTAGAGTCACTTTAGTACAAAAACACACAGCGGGGTCACACTCACCAGGACACCGGTGGACAAAAGCACACTGCGGTGAACACTCACTGGGACACCGGTGGACGAGGGACACTGTGACCTCACCTGTTCTCTGCACCACCGCTTTCACCAGCCTGTGAGCGGCTGCTTTGGTCTGGATGACTTCGGTCCCACAGAAGAGCACGTGCCTGCGGTAGTCCTCGGCGCTGTGGGTTTTCCAAGGCATCGAGTCATCCATGTGGGGCAGCGGAGTCTTCGTCACTGGGATACTTTCACCTGGAATGAGATGGTTTATGTTATAGCACATGTGCTGCTCGCTTCACAACATCGACCCAGTCCAAGACAAGGTACACTGAGTTGAACTATAATGCGAACCCTTTGTGTGGCATCTAACCATTCATCCATAGCACTGGCACTCTGTACTGCATACAACATGCATAGTACGGACCCAGCGTGCTGCATCTATACACCGATCCATAGTACTGACACCATGTGCTGCATCTAACCATCCATCCATAGCAATGGCACTTTGTACAGCATCTATACATCCACAGTACTGACCTTGTGTGCTGCATCTGCACATCTGTCCATGGTACTGACGGGGCTTTCTTGATCAAAACATGCACACTACTGACACCGTATGCTGCGCCTTTACATAGATCCATAGCACTGGCACTGTGTTCTGCATCTACTCTATAGTACTGACACTGTGTGGTACGTCTATACATAGATCCATAATACTGACATTGTGTGCTACGTCTATACATAGATCCATAGTACTGACACTGTGCTGCGTCTATACATAGATCCATAGTACTGAGACTGTGTGCTGCATCTACTCTATAGTACTGACACTGTGTGGTACGTCTATACATAGATCCATAATACTGACATTGTGTGCTACGTCTATACATAGATCCATAGTACTGAGACTGTGTGCTACGTCTATACACAGATCCATAGTACTGACACTGTGTGCTGCGTCTATACATAGATCCATAGTACTGAGACTGTGTGCTGCATCTATACCCAGATCCATAGTACTGACACTGTGTGCTGCGTCTATACATAGATCCATAGTACTGAGACTGTGTGCTGCATCTATACACAGATCCATAGTACTGAGACTGTGTGCTGCATCTATACACAGATCCATAGTACTGACACTGTGTGCTGCGTCTATACATAGATCCATAGCACTGGCACTGTGTGCTGCATCTACTCTATAGTACTGACACTGTGTGGTACGTCTATACATAGATCCATAATACTGACATTGTGTGCTACGTCTATACACAGATCCATAGTACTGACACTGTGCTGCGTCTATACATAGATCCATAGTACTGAGACTGTGTGCTGCATCTACTCTATAGTACTGACACTGTGTACTGTTTCTATACATAGATCCATGGTACTGACACCATGTGCTGCGTCTATACATAGATCCATAGTACTGACACCATATGCCACGTCTATACATAGATCCATAGTTCTGACACCATATGCTACATCTATACATAGATCCATAGTACTGACATTGTGTGCTACGTCTATACATAGATCCATAGTGCTGACACTGCTGCCTCTACATACATGCATAGTACTGACACTTTATGCTAAGTCTATACATAGATCCATAGTACTGACACTGTGTGCTGTGTCTGTACATAGATCCATAGTAGTGACATCATATACTAAGTCTAAACATAGATCCATAGTACTGACACTATGTGCTACGTCCATGCATAGATCCATAGTACTGACACTGTGCTGCATCTATACATAGATCCATAGTACTGACACTGTGTGCTGCGTCTATACATAGATCCGTAGTACTGACAGTGTGCTGCATCTGTACAAACATCCATAGTAGTCACACTGTGTGCTGCATCTATACATAGATCCATAGTACTGACATTGTGTGCTACGTCTATACATAGATCCCTAGTACTGACACCATATGCTACGTCTATACATAGATCCATAGTACTGACACTGTGTGCTGCATCTATACATAGATCCATAGTACTGAATTGTGTGCTACGTCTATACATAGATCCCTAGTACTGACACCATATGCTACGTCTATACATAGATCCATAGTACTGACATTGTGTGCTACGTCTATACATAGATCCCTAGTACTGACACCATATGCTACGTCTATACATAGATCCATAGTACTGACACTGTGTGCTGCATCTATACATAGATCCATAGTACTGAATTGTGTGCTACGTCTATACATAGATCCCTAGTACTGACACCATATGCTACGTCTATACATAGATCCATAGTACTGACACTGTGCTGCGTCTATACATAGGTCCATAGTACTGACAATGTGCTGCGTCTATGCATAGATCCATAGTACTGACACTGTGCTGCGTCTATACATAGATCCATAGTACTGACACCATGTGCTGCGTCTATACATAGATCCATAGTACTGACACTGCTGCGTCTATACATAGATCCATAGTACTGACACCGTGTGCTGCATCTACTCTATAGTACTGTGCGTCTATACATAGATCCATAGTACTGACACCATGTGCTGCGTCTATACATAGATCCATAGTACTGACACCATGTGCTGCGTCTATACATAGATCCATAGTACTGACACCGTGTGCTGCATCTATACATAGATCCATGGTACTGACACCATGTGCTGCGTCTATACATAGATCCATAGTACTAACACCGTGTGCTGCATCTATACATAGATCCATAGTACTGACACCGTGTGCTGCATCTATACATAGATCCATGGTACTGACACCGTGTGCTGCGTCTATACATAGATCCATAGTACTGACACCATGTGCTGCGTCTATACATAGATCCATAGTACTGACACCGTGTGCTGCATCTATACATAGATCCATAGTACTGACACCATGTGCTGCGTCTATACATAGATCCATAGTACTAACACCATGTGCTGCGTCTATACATAGATCCATAGTACTGACACCATGTGCTGCGTCTATACATAAATCCATAGTACTAACACCGTGTGCTGCATCTATACATAGATCCATAGTACTGACACTGTGCTGCGTCTATACATAGATCCATAGTACTGACACCGTGTGCTGTATCTATACATAGATCCATGGTACTGACACCATGTGCTGCGTCTATACATAGATCCATAGTACTGACACCATGTGCTGCGTCTATACATAGATCCATAGTACTGACACCGTGTGCTGCATCTATACATAGATCCATGGTACTGACACCATGTGCTGCGTCTATACATAGATCCATAGTACTGACACCATGTGCTGCGTCTATACATAGATCCATAGTACTAACACCGTGTGCTGCATCTATACATAGATCCATAGTACTGACACTGTGCTGCGTCTATACATAGATCCATAGTACTGACACTGTGCTGCGTCTATACATAGATCCATGGTACTGACACCATGTGCTGCGTCTATACATAGATCCATAGTACTGACACCATGTGCTGCGTCTATACATAGATCCATAGTACTAACACCGTGTGCTGCATCTATACATAGATCCATAGTACTAACACCGTGTGCTGCATCTATACATAGATCCATAGTACTGACACCGTGTGCTGCATCTATACATAGATCCATAGTACTGACACCATGTGCTGCGTCTATACATAGATCCATAGTACTGACACCATGTGCTGCGTCTATACATAGATCCATAGTACTGACACCATGTGCTGCGTCTATACATAGATCCATAGTACTGACACCGTGTGCTGCATCTATACATAGATCCATGGTACTGACACCATGTGCTGCGTCTATACATAGATCCATAGTACTAACACCGTGTGCTGCATCTATACATAGATCCATAGTACTGACACTGTGTGCTGCATCTATACATAGATCCATGGTACTGACACTGTGTGCTGCATCTATACATAGATCCATAGTACTAACACCGTGTGCTGCATCTATACATAGATCCATAGTACTGACACTGTGTGCTGCGTCTATACATAGATCCATAGTACTGACACTGTGTGCTGCGTCTATACATAGATCCATAGTACTGACACTGTGTGCTGCGTCTATACATAGATCCATAGTACTGACACTGTGCTGCGTCTATACATAGATCCATAGTACTGACACTGTGTGCTGCATCTATACATAGATCCATAGTACTGACACCATGTGCTGCGTCTATACATAGATCCATAGTACTGACATCGTGTGCTGCATCTATACATAGATCCATAGTACTGACACCATGTGCTGCGTCTATACATAGATCCATAGTACTAACACCATGTGCTGCGTCTATACATAGATCCATAGTACTGACACCGTGTGCTGCATCTATACATAGATCCATAGTACTGACACTGTGTGCTGCGTCTATACATAGATCCATAGTACTGACACCATGTGCTGCGTCTATACATAGATCCATAGTACTGACACTGTGTGCTGCATCTATACATAGATCCATAGTACTGACACCGTGTGCTGCATCTATACATAGATCCATAGTACTGACACTGTGTGCTGCGTCTATACATAGATCCATAGTACTGACACCATGTGCTGCGTCTATACATAGATCCATAGTACTGACACTGTGTGCTGCGTCTATACATAGATCCATAGTACTAACACCGTGTGCTGCATCTATACATAGATCCATAGTACTGACACTGTGTGCTGCGTCTACTCTATAGTTCTGACACTCTATGCTGAAACTATACACACATCCAAACAAGATGGAGTAAACTCCCACCCCTGATGAGGTGGGGCACAGGACAATGGCGCCCTTGGACCGGAGTGATTGGATCCGCCCAACAAGAGAACCTTGTGACGGGGCCCAACCCAGCATTTAGAGTCAAATGGAAGGAAGACCCAACCAGGGGTCTTGAAACTCAACCGAATCTTCATCTCACTCAACACTGAGGTCCCTGGCACCTTGGATGACGCCACCGCAGTACCGTGGACCTACTGGACCAACCACCACACCACACATCCCCAAGGTGGAACAGTCCAGCTGTTGGAGGTTGCAATAGCTGTCGCATCGGAGACCGGCACTTGTCAGGAAATGCTACATGGGTCCGGCCAAGAGAAGCTAAACTGCGCCATTTGCTCCCGGGCGCCCTGGTATTGTGGTCTGAGGTCATCCCTAGGGGGCGATGGCCTGGCAATGCTAACCCTGAGAGGATCAATAAGTCAGTGAAAAGCTAAACCATTGAGTGAAAGCTATTCTGAGGATGGCATCCATAGACACCATTAGGCACTGGCTACTACACCTGGGTAATTTTGAATTCTTTGATGAAGAAGGCATTCACCTGTCAGATGCGGGGCTTGAGGCTTTCCTACAAACAAGCTTTGGGGCACTTGATGAAAAAAGGAAACTCGTGGTGGGGGGGCGGATTTGCCAGTGACCTCTCTGCCCTGTGGCCCATCGTAGCCGTGGAATGGCACTAATAATTGAGGGAACTGAGTTGCCCAGTTGGCCGCCTCCTTCGGGAGAAGCCTTTCAGGGGTGAGGCTTGTTGTAAGGAGGGCTGACCTGCTGGTGGCCCGACCCTTCTAGCCCTACCTCGGGTACCCCAGAGATTATGTGGGGCATGAGCAAGAGTCATGGGATGCCCCAGCAGGGACCAATGTGTTATGCAGTCTCTGGAGCTGTCACAAATGTTTGATGTGTCAGTTTCTCACCTGGTCTTTCTCCACTATGTTGCCCCCAAATGGGGGTGTAAATAGGATATGTGGAATGCCGTGTTCGGGTTTGCTGTGTATTTTGCAATATTTTATATTGTGTAATGGTATTTGTTTACAGTGATTCTTATACCATCTTGTTTCATGTGAAGTAAATTTGCTACGTCCTAACCCAAGAAGTTGAGTCTGTTGCCTTTGTGGAGGGCGAGCGGACCGCGCAGTTCATAAGGGTGGGTGACCCCCATTTCCATTGCACGAGTGAGCGCACTATACTATGTAATTCAAAAATTTTGAGGAGCACAGTAAGGATTCTTTCACAAAAGAGTCTGAAGGATCTCCTAATTTACAAAGTTTACACACTACCCATATGTAGGTGAAATGACAGCAAGCGATTTCTACTGGTCATAGCACAAAAGTTAGGTTCACAATTGGATTGTTTTTCATCATCTTTATTCTTTAGTTTCTCAAATCCCGTTATAAAACAGGAAGACAATTTCTAGATGGAATTCAGCCTACGCGTTTCGTCCCCATTCACATGGGACTTCTTCAGGGCAACACTTTATCTCATGGGCAGTCTTATCTTCAACCAGCCGTCGGATGAGAAGTATTCCTTATACACTGTTAAAACCTCATATATTTCCATTGTATATTTGTTAGGCACATCTACAGCACAGTCAATTATAAACACGGTGTCCTGTTCCTTTTCTCGCTCTCTTCGTGATCTCTTATTGTCTAATTCAAATACGGAAAATATATGCGTGTTTGCTCAAAAGTCCTCTTCTTATCAGGCGTCAATCTTTTATCAGCCTTTTGGTTCGTGATACTGGTGACAGCGGACTGCCACGAGAACCAGGGGGCATTACACGCCCGGATGGTCAAAGGAAAATGAGGAAAAGGCTGTTACCTGGGCCGCCGCTATGAATTGATCCAAGGCTCTAGGAAAAGCCGGGTGGCCGTAGTGATGGCCGGAATTCATTTCGCCTTAACGACTGTCAGCATTGGCTCCGCTGTTGTGCTTGTCAGGTGTTGGCTTAGTCGCTTCAGTGTGAATATTACGCGGTCGGCCTTTGCGCTTTGATGTTTTATATGGGTCGCCGCAGTGACTCTCTCTGAGAGCCAGACCCCAAGGTAGTTGTAGGCAGGGGTTGTCCCTATTTCATGATCTCCCAGTTGCCAAAATGGTTGGGATTGCCCCCAGGCTCAGCGAGTAGTGCCCTGAGGCATGAGTTGAGCATTACTGGAATTCTTTTTAAAGATAAACCGAGGCTGCTCAACTATTGGGCAGGTCTTCTAAGATCTGAAGAAGGCTCCTTCAGGCATCTCATAAAACTTCTCTTACAAGGGAAGCATAAAGGACAAGGGGTGAATAACTTCCAGGTTGTCGAGGCTTCCCTGCATCTCCCTGCTTGGATTCCCTCTTAAACATGTCTGGGCTCCAACAGAAACAACGTTAAAGCGCTTCATGAAAGAGCGCTCGCTTCAGAGCGCCCTGGCTGACGTCCGGAGAGAATCAACTTGCAGCCTTCATTGGAGGCGGATTACGTGGTTTAATTCAGCCAAATTTGAGGGATATTAAGAGTAGGTCTGTGAGGCGGTGGCCCCGAAGGTCCGGGTGGGTCAGGCCCCCGCCTTTATCAGATGCACAGGGATTAATCAGGTGGGGAGGACGCTGCCCATTTTGTAACCTTGAAGCTCTGTCCCTTTCGCACATTACCGTTTTTTGTGCTTTTGTCAGTAAAGCCAGGCTCTGCCTGCTCCCGCCGAGCTCCGCTGCATTGGTGATCTAGCCAGGATAATCCCACTTTCTAATCATACGTCGGTATGACGGGCCTTCCAAATTCCTCTTTGTTGTGGCCGAAAAGCCGACCTTTTCCCTTACAAAATAATGTTATTAGCTCTTTGCACTACGGTGTTGACAACGGGTATGTATGTATTTTATTGTCATTATTTCCTTTTAAATTTAAGAGGTGATTTTTTATCCAGTCTTGCACATTCTGCCGGTTTACACAACTCGTTGTTCTAGTCCACTCTTCTCTTTGTGGTGTCTTTTTAACTCTAGGAGAGAGTGAGTTTTCATGCAGTTTTGCACATACTGCTGATATTACACAACTTGTTTTTATAAGTCACACTTTGTATTGTCAAATGTTCCTGTATAGTATATACCTGGCATTCTCAGGCCATTGTCTGTCCCCTTGAAGTAGCCATGTACCCGATTCCGGGGCTGGGCTCTGTACTGAAATTATCTTTTTATGTATGTATGTTTCTTATCCAGGCTCCGGTTTATAGCTCCTTAATCGGAGGTATTGAGCGCTATGTGATTAAGAGTTGTTCATTGCTGATTTTATACTATTAGTTGTACGGTTTCTATTGCCTTGCTTATTGGCATGAGATCAAACTAATAAAATATACGATAGGATACCCTACTTGCACCTGATCAGTTCGACATCGCGCAAGAGCACACTGCGCGTCAACCCTGTAAATCTGAGCCGAGGCCCCCCTAATACATCTGAGATCTGCCCAAGAGCACACCGCGCGTCAACCCTGTAAATCTGTGCCGAGGCCCCCCAATACACCTGAGATCTTAGCATAAAAATATGTCGTGAGGCTTTTTAGGGCGGTTTATCTCCAGATATTGAATGTATGTGGTCATTGCAGGGATCGGAGGTGCCTGGGGGCCCTGGGGGGGTCCCTGGCCCCTGCTACTTGTACTTCTGCCTTTATTTTCTTTACAAAGAGTAGCAGTGTTACAAACAGCCAGGCTTCAAGGCGCGCACAAATGAAACATGCACATAAAACTGTACGTCATCATCATTACGGTGAGAACAAACAGAATAAAATGACACCCATCAGGTTGTCCCTTCAATCAATGAAAAATCAACAAATATTCATCTAACGAGATAACGTTGTGTTTACATTTGAAAGCGCGGGGTGGTTCGCGGCGGGGGTGACGGTCCTGCATGAATGTAAGCAGCGCACACCGCCTGCCGCGGGTATGTTGTAAGACAAACTCCAGCAGGAGGGTCCCCCCGCCTCAGGGGCCACACCCAGAGGAAGGCACACCGGAGCCATGCAGGTGGTGGGCTCTCTATAGCAGGAGGGCCACTCACACCTCTGGGCCCTCAGGGGCCACACCCAGAGGAAGGCACACCGGAGCCAGGCAGACGGACATGCTCCCATCAGCAGGAGGGCCACTCACACCTCTGGGCCCTCAGGGGCCACAGCCAGAGGAAGGCACACCGGAGCCAGGCAGGTGGCGGGCTCTCTTCAGCTGCTCAGATCCCGGCGGCTCAAGTTTTAAATGTGTGATTTTTCTTATTTTACGACCCGCCGCATTCCACGGTGACCCCGCAGGCGGGGGCGCGCCTCAGCGAGACATTACTTGTGGGATCCAGGCGCGCGCCCTGAGGGGATGGGAAAGTCTTCACATACCCGACATTTCTGTCAATTATTGGGCTCGGGAGGCGCAAGTCCAGACAGTTCAGTGCTGCAGTTACCCTCGGTTTACAACGCACAGGAAACACGAGACAGGACGAGTTACAGCAACATCCAAGGGCGGCGCCCAGCGCCTCGCCTCGCAGCGCTGTCTGCTTTTCCACAGGGGGCTCAGAATCCCCCCCCCCCCCAACCCCTCAAGGGCGGCGCCCAGCGCCAGACCTGCCTCGCAGCGCTGGCTGCTCTTCCACAAGGGGCTCAGATCTCCCCCCCCAAAGGGCGGCGCCCAGCGCCTCGCCTCGCAGCGCTGGCTGCTCTTCCACAGGGGGCTCAGAGCCCCTCCAAGGGCGGCGCCCAGCGCCAGACCTGCCTCGCAGCGCTGTCTGCTCTTCCACAGGGGGCTCAGAGCCCCCCCGCGGCGCCCAGCGCCACACCTGTCCTCGCAGTAGGGTGACCAACCGTCCGTAAATTTCACGGACCGTCCGTTATTTTGGTATGATGTCTGGACGTCTTACAGACTTCATACTAAAATCAAATTGGGGAATTTCAGGAAGGTATGCTGTTCCCCTGCGAGAGGCCCCATTAGTTTAAAAGTTTACACTCGGGGCCTCTCACACTCATCTTTTAATCTGTAGACTGAGGCTGCCTGCAGCGGCCCCTCCCGGACCTCGCAAAGACTCTGGACGATTATCACAGATAGAATGACAATGGGCCCTATTATAGTGACAGCATGGGGTGTGCCTTCTCCTGCACCAATCTTGATTGCAGAAAGGGCCTGATGTCCCTTTGCAAAGCTGCGCGCATACTGAAGAACTGTGAAGTGCACGATTGTCTCAACCTTATATAAACTTATTTTGACTTGTACTTATTTTGCTTGTCTGTTTACTATTGTGCGACCTCCTCTGACATGTCTGTAAAACGTATGTTTTGTCCCAAATATTTGTCCTGAATTTTTTCCTTCTGTCCTGAATTTTTGTCCTGAATTTTGACCCTTTGTCCTGAATTTTTACACTGACCGTCCTGAATTTGCACCCATGCCAGTTGGTCACCCTACCTCGCAGCGCTGTCAGCTCTTCCACAGAGGGCTCAGGGCCCTCCAAGGGCGGCGCCCAGCGCCACACCTGCCTCGCAGCGCTGTCTGCTCTTCCACAGGGGGCTCAGAGTCAGGGCCCTCCAAGGGCGGCGCCCAGCGCCTCGCAGCGCTGTCTGCTCTTCCACAGGGGGCTCAGAGTCAGGGCCCTCCAAGGGCGGCGCCCAGCGCCTCGCAGCGCTGTCTGCTCTTCCACAGGGGGCTCAGAGTCAGGGCCCTCCAAGGGCGGCGCCCAGCGCCTCGCAGCGCTGTCTGCTCTTCTACAGGGGGCTCAGAGCCCCCCCAAGGGCGGCGCCCAGCGCCACACCTGCCTCGCAGCGCTGTCTGCTCTTCTACAGGGGGCTCAGAGCCCCCCCAAGGGCGGCGCCCAGCGCCACACCTGCCTCGCAGCGCTGTCTGCTCTTCCACAGGGGGCTCAGAAGCCTCCAAGGGCGGCGCCCAGCTCCACACCTCGCAGCGCTGTCTGCTCTTCACTTCTCAGCCTGTCACGTACATTTAATCATAGAAACTTTCTTCACTAAATAGGCAATCTGAGCTGGACCAGTGTTTAGTTTTTTTGGCTCCCTATAGGGTGGGGAGGAATTTTTGTTGGGGCAAAAGCGTGCCCCGTACTCAGGTTCTTTTTAAAAAAAAATTATACAGTACGAACTCGACCGGAAGGTATCAGAGCGCTTTAGATGAGCACCAGTTAAATTCCACAAGGCCAAGGGCATATTCATTTTTGGTAGGCAAGGGGAGATTAAGGTAGTTGCCCAGAATCACAGGATGTTGAGCCTACGCCGAGACTCGAACCTGGTTTCCCCAACTCCAAAATCGGCCGTTGCGCCACATCCCGGCTTTTTGTTCCTCCCACCCAGTGGACGCAGATGTGGGGGGTGGCAGAGGGCACGCACCGGTTGAGTGCCAGTGGGCATGGAGGGTCAGTGGGTGACTGAGGGCAGGGGGTGGCAGCGAGACCTCTGTTTTAAGCATGAGGGCAGCTCCAGGATTGGTGGAGCAGGCTAACCCAGCGCTCATTTTGAGGCTGGGGGCCGGTGCCAGCAATCCTCTAGCTGTTTCACAGCTCTTGGATTGCTGGGTCTACAGTGCGCATGTCGGGCTGGCTGTCGCAAGACTGCCGGACAATCCGACATGCGCACTGGCAGGGGCAGCAGTCATCCAGCAATCACAGGGTTCAGCCCCGCCAGCTGCCCTCACACTCGCGCTGTACACAGCGGAACCCGGCGGCAAAAATGAAATGGCCATGCCATTTAATTTATTTGTGTTTACCTGCTGCGTTCGCAGCAGGCGGAGCGATGGTCCGCTGCCCATTAGGAAGAGCCGCCCCTCGTAGAGTGGCAGAGAGTGTCGTGGAGCGGCGAGGAGTAGAGTCATATAGTGGAGTGACATTGAACAGTTTCGAGCAGTATCAGAGTGAATAGACTGGAATAGAGTGTCAGAGTGGAGTGGCGTAGAGTGTCAAAGTGGATTAAAGTAGTGTCGTAGAGTGAATTAAAGTAGGGTGGAGTAGAGTGGAGGAGAGTGCAGAGGCAAAGAGTAATGTGATGTAGAGGGAAGTGGCATGGATTGGAGTAGAGTGGAGTAGAGTGGCCTAGAGTGAAGTGGCATGGAGTGTCAGAGTGCAGTGTCAAATTAGAGCAGAGTAATGTAGAGTGTCATAGAGTTTAACGTCGTAGAGTGGAGTAGAGAGTCGTAGAGTGGAGTGTCAGAGTGGAGTGTCAGAGTGGAGTGTCAGAGTGGAGTGTCAGAGTGGAGTGTCAGAGTGGAGTGTCAGAGTGGAGTGTCAGAGTGGAGTGTCAGAGTGGAGTGTCAGAGTGGAGTGTCAGAGTGGAGTGTCAGAGTGGAGTGTCGTATATCTTATGTTCATTCCTTCCAAGTAGGCATACAACTCTTCGTTGAATATGCACATGGTGGGTTAAGGTTCTCTCCACTCTCAGCAGAGAGTGTTCTGTCAATGAAATGATATCATTTTCAAACTAACAAGTTTCACTGGATTCTCTTGGGTTCTTTTACCCTTTTTATTTGTGGGCACGTGAATTTTCCTTCTTTCACTTTTGAGTGTATATTCTTTGTATCCATTGATGTCTTCCACTGATACATACAAATTTTATTGGATTACTCATTTTTATAGGGGTCTTCAGTTCACATTTGAACACCTTGTCCTGAAGATGGTCTTGTAGATGACTACACAAGATAAGACCGAAACGTCAAAATGGGGTTTTACAAAAGTGTTCTTGAGAAAAGATTTGTGTAAAAATAAGTGTTCCTCTCAGCTGCTTTAGTATATGTGAAAAGCTTTTTGTACCCTCTTTTGTTCTATTTATATAAATTTGTATTAAAAAGCATACACCCTCTTTTGCCCATTTCCTTTGTCTCTTTTTCTGATAAGTTCATTTGGAATTGTTATAATTTATTTTTGCAATTTATTTACAAGAGGCCAATAATAAGGGCTCTCATAATTTGTTGTGTACTATTGAATAACTTTGCACATGAAAAAAATCCCTTGTGTTCACCATTGCCCTATACTAGTTCCTATCACCTAAGCCTCCAAGGGTTTATTGGGTTACCCATTTTACTTGACTGTGTCGTGGAGTGGAGTAGAGGGGAGTAGAGGGGAGTGTCAGAGTGTCGTAGACTGTCAGAGTGGAGTGTCAGAGTGGAGTAGAGTGGAGTAGAGGGGAGTGTCAGAGTGTCGTAGACTGTCAGAGTGGAGTGTCAGAGTGGAGTAGACTGTTGTAGAGGGGAGTGTCAGAGTGGAGTATCAGAGTGTCGTAGAGGGGAGTGTCGTAGAGTGGGGTGTCAGAGTGGAAAGAGTGTCGTAGACTGTTATAGAGGGGAGTGTGTCAGAGTGGAGTGCCGTGTCGTAGAATGTAGTGGAGTGCCGTGAGTGGAGTGCCGTGAGTGGAGTGGCTGTGAGTGGAGTATGCATGGTGTGGTAGCGCACTGCCATTACAGACACATTTTTAATTGAAATGAAAATTACATTTGCACAGACACAGTTTTACTGATAAAACTATGCAGCACACAAACGATAATGTGTGGAAATGGCATCACCTAGTATACTATTTGTTTTGATTGTATTCAAATATTTGTTTCCAGCACACTTAAGAATTACAAAAACAAATTGTGATTCATTTGTGCTTTACTGAATCAGATATATTCTGAAATATTTACACAGTTCATTTGAATGTTGTTAAGCGCTAGGAAAAAAAACATTTTCTACCCCCAGTATCCAGCAAGATTGTCACATAAATCCTCTCACTTTGAAGTCAGAGAAAAAAAGTAAACATCAAGCTCCCTCAGACGACAGGGCCTGACATTTGACCTCTGTTTTGAACCCACAGCAAATGTGACAAGATAAGAAAAAAAATTACAGGCCTGTTTACAGAAAGCAAGCACTTGTGAAAGAATACAGTAAACAGGCGATGCTCCACTGGAGGGATGAAGAATGCTGGACAGCCTAAAACAAGTAGCGCTAGCAAATAGAAAGGCAGAAAATATGAGTTACACACCAGAAAGCCAATGCAATGGGTGGAATGCATTCCCAGGGAAGCTTTCAGGATGCCCACAAGAAATCTTTTCACAACCAGGCAGTTGCGCTGTCTGGTAGGGCTCGACCTAAAAATGGCCTCGAATGGCTCTGGCCCACCAGGACATGCCGATGGAGTGAACAGGCGGTCCGGCCCTGCACATGCGTCGAAAAGCTTGTTTGAGGGATGCAGTTCCCTGGAACTGTCCACATAAAGGCATGGGGGCAACACCCATGGTGCAAAGACCCTTATTAGCTTCAAAGGCTTGAGTGCGTGGATAAAAACATTAAGCAGTTTAGTGTGGCATAAATCATGTGCCTCACTACTCAGGAGCACTTGTGAGTGATATATACAAATATAGCACTGATCAGCCCCGGTCTTGACATACAACTTTAAAAACCTTTGTCTGACAGGCTTGGGGTAAACGGTGTTTTATTTATTACCTACCCAGTAAGGGCTGTGTATCTATCAACCCTGGAAAATAAGGCATTTTGAAAAAATGTAATAAATATATGATCTTAGAGCCTGGATTTCAGTTAGCACATGCATTGTTTTTGAGATGTACTGCTATTACTGCCGCGGAGGATGGCATTAAATGTATTGGGTGGGCACCCTCTGTTACTGCTCCCTCCACAACTGAGGGCTGTACAATATGTATTGGGTGGGCACTCTGTAATCCCTCCCTCCACAACTGTGGTCTGTGTAATATGTATTGGAGCACACTCTTGGCTACCCCTACCTCCACAACTGGGGTCTGTACAATATGCATTGGGTGGGCACCCTCCGTTACTGCTCCCTCCACAACTGAGGGCTGTATAATATGCATTGGGTGGGCACCCTCCGTTACCCCTACCTGCACAACTGTGGTCTGTGTAATATGTATTGGAGCACACTCTTGGCTACCCCTACCTCCACAGCTGGGGTCTGTACAATATGCATTGGGTGGGCACCCTCCGTTACTGCTCCCTCCACAACTGAGGGCTGTATAATATGCATTGGGTGGGCACCCTCCGTTACCCCTACCTGCACAACTGTGGTCTGTGTAATATGTATTGGAGCACACTCTTGGCTACCCCTACTTCCACAACTGAGGGCTGTATAATATGCATTGGGTGGGCACCCTCCGTTACTGCTCCCTCCACAACTGAGGGCTGTATAATATATATCGGGTGGACACTCCCCGTTACCCCTACCTGCACAACTGGGGTCTGTCAAATATGTATCGGGTGGACCCTTCCTGTTACCCCTACCTCCACAACGGAGGGCTCTATAATATATATTGGGTAGGCACTCGGTAATCCCTCCCTCCACAACTCTCGTCTGCATAATATGTATCGGGTGGATACTCCCCATTACCCCTGCCTCCACAACTGGGGTCTGTATAATATGCATTGGGTGGACACTCCCCGTTACCCCTACCTCCACAACGGAGGGCTCTATAATATATATATATTGGGTGGACACTCCCCGTTACCCCTGCCTCCACAACAGGGGTCTCTATAATATATATTGGGTGGACACTCCCCGTTACCCCTACCTCCACAACGGAGGGCTCTATAATATATATTGGGTGGACACTCCCCGTTACCCCTGCCTCCACAACAGGGGGCTCTATAATATATATTGGGTGGACACTCCCCGTTACCCCTACCTCCACAACGGAGGGCTCTATAATATATATTGGGTGGACACTCCCCGTTACCCCTGCCTCCACAACAGGGGGCTCTATAATATATATTGGGTGGACACTCCCAGTTACCCCTACCTCCACAACGGAGGGCTCTATAATATATATTGGGTGGACACTCCCCGTTACCCCTGCCTCCACAACGGAGGGCTCCTTAATATATATTGGGTGGACACTCCCCGTTACCCCTACCTCCACAACGGAGGGCTCTATAATATATATTGGGTGGACACTCCCCGTTACCCCTACCTCCACAACGGAGGGCTCTATAATATATATTGGGTGGACACTCCCCGTTACCCCTGCCTCCACAACTGGGGTCTGTATAATATGCATCAGGTGGACACTCCCCGTTACCCCTGCCTCCACAACGGAGGGCTCTATAATATATATTGGGTGGACACTCCCCGTTACCCCTGCCTCCACAACTGGGGTCTGTATAATATGCATCAGGTGGACACTCCCCGTTACCCCTGCCTCCACAACGGAGGGCTCTATAATATATATTGGGTGGACACTCCCCGTTACCCCTACCTCCACAACGGAGGGCTCTATAATATATATTGGGTGGACACTCCCCGTTACCCCTACCTCCACAACGGAGGGCTCTATAATATATATTGGGTGGACACTCCCCGTTACCCCTGCCTCCACAACGGAGGGCTCCTTAATATATATTGGGTGGACACTCCCCGTTACCCCTGCCTCCACAACTGGGGTCTGTATAATATGCATCAGGTGGACACTCCCCGTTACCCCTGCCTCCACAACGGAGGGCTCCTTAATATATATTGGGTGGACACTCTCTCATACCGCTCCTATCACAACTGAGGGCTTCACATGTATTATTTGTACTGGGTGGACACTCTGTTACTCCTTGCTCCACAAATGAGGATTGTATTGAATGTATTGTATGGACGCTCTGTTACCCCTCCCTCCACACCTCAGGTCTGTACAATATATATTAAGCAGACGCTCTGTTACCCCCTAACTCCACCATCCGCCCCTACATTGGATACCCCATTTACTATTGTTCTACCGTTTTCTTTTTCTTTTTGTGCTGTCTGTGGGGCACAGTTGGGATTCCTGCGGTATTACGAGTGCGGTACCATGACACTGTACTGTAAGGTCCCTGTAGATTTAAAGTTGTCTTCACCATTAAATATTGGGACACCACATGGGGTTTGGGCCTTTCATCTGTGTTGGGTGCACAATAATTATCCAAACTTTGAAGCTCCAAGTACCGCCAATGACTGCTTGGAACTCCAGCAGAAAAAAAACTCTAGTAAGAAGAGAGGCTGTAGGAATAGGTAGTAGGGTAACACACCTGGGCCAGACTGGTAGTGAGAGTGACTCATAGTTGGGCCTCTCGGAGCCTGTGGTCCAGTAGGCGAGGTTCAGTGCCATTGGCGCAGGTAAGGGAAGCGTTAGCAATCTTTGCTGATGTTGGTGCAAATACTCCCACACACTTGGCTATGATGGCCAATCGATGTCCTTCGAGGACAGTCTGTTCTCTTTGTAACATTGTATGGCTCCCGTGTGTGCATAGGGAAGGACAGATACATTTTAGGATATGTACTCATAAGACAATGTACTAGAAGTAACGCTGGCTAACGCAACTTACTCAATAGGAGACTGTCAGCCCTGTTTCTAGGTTTGTGATAAATATATCACCCAGTGGCAGTCACCACTGGGTAGTTATAGTTAGGTCAGCTGTTACATAGGAAAAGTTTTTTGTGTTGCTAATAATTTTGGACCCGCTTGACGACTCTCCACAAAATTTCTAAGAAGATGCTACTTTTTGACTAGTTTGTGTACGGAAAGTTTTGAGGTGATCTGCGAAGCGGCAGCCGAGAAAAAAGGGGGGGTACCGAAAACGCAAAATCCACATTAATTTTCTGTAGACTTCTTTAAGAAAAGCTACTGCAAAAACTGCTGAACTGAATTACACAAAATTTGGCAGGAAGGTATGTCTTGGTCTGCAATTGTGCTTTTTGAGATTTGGTGAAAATCCAGTCAGAAGTATTTTTAGAAATTAAGGGTAAAAATGTTTGCATATCTGGACAGTTGGGTACGTGAGAGGCTCGAGAGACTCTGGCAGGAGCGGCAATTCAAAACAAGAGCGTTCTGATTGGCCCAGGGAGCTTTTTTCCCTTGGGCCAAATTGCTCAAGCAGGAGTCAGACTCCTGGGTGAGCGAGCACTCCGATTGGCTTCCAGCAACATCAGAAAATGTTGTTAGCAGCCATTAGAGGACTTGGGGACTTAGTCCCCTAGCCTGAAGTTTGATTAAAAAAAAAAATGTATATATATATATATATATTGGTACCAATCCTGGCAGCAACGAACAGACAGGCACTGACTCCGTGAGATGATGACAAGGAAGAGGTTTATTTCTCCATCAACAGCTTAGACGCGTTTCGACGGCGTACCGCCTTGATCACTACACCCAACTGTAACATCCCTCTAACTTTTTTTTTTCTTTTTTTTCTCTCTTCTTTTTCTGTATAAAAAAGTGTGTATGTGTGTATATATATATATATATATATATATATATATATATATATATATATATATATATATATATATATATATATATATATTCACTGAAAAAACCATAGGTTTCAGACACGTTATAGTTAGAAATTAGCATTTAAAAAACCTTTGAAATTCACTGAAAAAACCATAGGTTTTAGGGACAGTTATAGTTAGTTGGACATTGCACTCGTACAAAACCCGTGAAATTCCCCCGTTATAGTTAGTTCAGCTAACTATAACTCGCGCCCCGCAATGCACTGCTGATGACGTCACATATTACATCACTCATGACATGGTCAGTGACATCACTGATGACATCACTGATGACATCTCAAATGACATCACTGATGACATCATCCAGTGACTGTGTTTCTGTAAAGTTTAAATATGTTTAATATATATAGGGAAAGGCGTATTGAAGAATGAGTGGGTGTATAAGTGTCTGAATGGATGATTTAGTACGTGCGTGACTGACTCTACAAGTGAGTGATTAAACGTATCTTACTGAATGCATGGGTTAGTGACTAAACTGTGTGAATGTCTGTATCCGTCTGCTGGTGTGTAAGTGGATGCATGGATTTGCGAATAGCTACATGAGTGTCTATATGGGTTATTGATTGGTTCTATGAGTATCTGTATGGGTGCCTGAGTGTTTGTGTGGATGGGGTGTGTGTGACTCTGTACATAGATTTGTGAGTGAGTGATTCACTGGGTGCATGATTTCAAGAGTGCATCTGTGCTGGACTGCTTGGGTGGGTGAGTGTGTGTATGGGTGTGTGAGTGAGTGAATGTATATCTCAGTGTACATGTGCGAGTAACTACATATGTAAAAGGCAGTATATATGTGTGTTTGAGTATTTAAATGGCTAGTCATGGCCTTTTTTTTTTTTTTTTTTTAATCTTTTGGAGGGGGGCTGCGTTGCCCCCCTCCTCAGGCCAGTTATGGCCCCGGGGACCCCATCCCCCGGGGCCGGCCTTTGATTTTTTTTTTTTTTCTTTTTTTGTATTTTTCACATTTTGGGGAAGGGGGCCGCGTGGCCCCCCTCCCGGGCCACTTGTAGCCCCGGGGACCCCATCCCCCGGGGCTGGCCCTCTCCGTTGGGGACCGTGGGGGGGTCCCCAATCCCCCCACGGTCCCGCCGGCTCCCCGCGTCCCTCGGGAGCCAGCATTGCTTTTCCACATGGGGAGCTGCTAAGATGCAGCTCCCTGTGTGGAAAAGCAATTTGCTTTGAATTTTGGAAGAGAGAGCAGGTTTCCTGCTCTCTCTTCCAAAATTCAAAGCAAGTTTGCTATGACAGGACGGGAGCCGCGAGGCTCCCGCCCTGTCATAGCAAACAGCAGTGTCCCGGGGGTGGGCACCCCGGGACACTGCAGGAGCCGGCCCTGGGGGGTGGTGGTCCCCAGGGCCATCACAGGCTCCAGTAGGGGGGCCGCGCGGCCCCCCTCCCAACATGTTCAAAGCCCTGGGGAGGTGGTGGTCCCCGGGGCTTCGGGGGTCCGAAACGGACCCCCACTTTAAAATTCTTAGTGCCCCGGGGAGGTGGCGGTCCCCGGGGCATGTGGGGCGGCTCGAGCCCCCCCACACAGGTCATTTAATTTTAAAAAAAGAAGCCCCGGGGGGTGGCGGTCCCCGGGGCTGGAGGAGGGCCGAGTGCCCTCCCGCACCATTTTCAAATCAAAGCCCCGGGGGGTGGCGGTCCCCGGGGCTTGGGGGGGGCCTTAGAGGCCCCCCAAACAAATACTTCATAAACCCCCACATGCCCCCGGGACTTGGCCCACCGGGGGGCCAAATAACAACGAAGCGCGGGAGGCCGCGCTTCGTTTTTTTTTTCCTCACAGCGGGATCCGCGCACCCTACGCGCATCCTGCCGATTTAAAAAAAAAATGCTTTTTTTGGCCCTGGGGGTCCTTCTGGGACCCCCTGAGCAGGCCTACGGGGTCAGGGTGTTTCTACTCTGCCCCCTTTTTGCGTTTTTCACGATTGTTTTTCTGATTTCTTGTGCCTCGGTTCTACCGAGGAACAAGATGGCTGCCAACACTTCCTGGTTTGGAGTGTTGACAGCCAATTAGCATACAGCTCGTGATCGGGAGGGTGCGCTCAGGGTGCGCGGATCCACCGCGGCCATAGATATATATGTGATTTTACTTTTGATTTTCTCAGGAACTACTGAACGGATTTACACCATTTAACCAAAAAGCATGACTCTGAACCAAGGGCTACCTTTTTTGCCAAATTTGGTGTAATTCCGTTCAGCAGTTCGGGGTGTAGCTGCGACTAAAGGTTCCTATGGAAAATTGCATGGGGAAAACACGTTTTGGGGACCCCCCCTTTTTTTCTTGGCCCCCACTTGACGAATCACCCCGAGACTTTCAGGATAGGAGCGGACCGGAGCGCCCCACGAGTTTCGAAAATTTCGCGAAGATTCATCAACCGGCGCCAAAGTTATTGGGAATAGAATGTTGCGGATTTCCTATGGAAAATAGGTCCTAACTATAACTATCTACTGGCGACCGCCAGTAGATAATATTATATATATACGTAACATGTATAGGATATAAGATAAAAATAAAGATATTAAGGGGCAGAGTAGGGATACCTTGCCCAACTAGGCTTCATGGGGGAAACCCAGAGGGACCCCCATGTGCTAAAATTGGAGAAAAAAAAGGCAATTTTTGCTGCGATCCGCAGGACTGAAAAGAACAAAATAAATGGTGACCCGGGCCGCAAGGTAAATTAAGGGGTGGGGAGCACACACCTCCCCTCTCCGAGCCATTATAGGCTCCGAAGAACCCACCCCAGGGCCACATTTCATAAGGGAAGGAGGGCACATGGTCCCCTCCTCAAGTCATTATAGGCCCCAGGGAGCCCACCCCTGGGACCAAAATGTGTCCAAAAGCGGAGGGAGGCCGCGCTGCCCCCCCTCCCCAAGCCTTCCAAGGCCCGAGGAACCCCATTCCCTGGGGCTGATTAAAATAAAGGGGATGGGGGTCACAGGGCCCCACTCTCGGATCCATTATAAGCTCCACGGACCCTACCACTGGCCCAAAACTTCCAAAAAAGGGGGAAGGGGCCACACGCTCCTCCTACCGAGCCTTTAAGAGGCCCTGGGGACCCCATTCACCAGGGCCGCTATTTACATTAAAAGGGAGGGGAGGGCCGTACACCCCCCTCCCTAAACCATTAATGGCCTCAGGGACCGATCCCCCGGGCTGGCTCATGTACTGTGTCCTGGGGAGCCCGCCTCCAGTACACAGCTGTTTCCCTGCCTGCACCAGCATGGGCAGGGAATCTTGTGTTTGCTCCCGCCTGGCAGGAGTGTTTTTAAAACTCCCGCCAAACGGGAGCAAACACAAAGTCCCCCTATTCTGGCCCCGGGGACCCCATGCCCCAGGGCCTACTTTCAATAAAGGTGGGTGTCCTGGTGCCCACCCAGGGCACCCACTATACACAGCAGAGCAGCATCGATGAGGTGTCGAGAGTCAAGCCGCAAGGCTTCGGTTCTGCGGCGTCAATGTCAAACCAGGCCAAAGGCATCTGAGTCAGAGCGGTGCACCACGGACTTCGAAGATCTGCACTACTCTACCTATCAGCACCCCATCACCGAAGGCGATGCATTGTCGTCTGAGCCTGCGGTGCAAGTCGCGGTCGTGCGGGACTACTGCTCCAGGGCAGGCAGCTATATTCAAAAATATGTTGGGGTTTACCCACGTGACCCTCCTATGCCTGGGTAAGAAACTACAAAAAGTAGAAATAAGAAATTGGCATGGAGGAAATGATATCTATATCCACTAAATCATAGGGAACATCATATTACCCTATCAATAGTACACAGTCCTATTGTTATTCATGAGAACCTCATTCAAAAAACTGTACACGTACCACAGACATTTTCTGAAAAAATTTATCATTGTTTTTGTTTTTCTTTTAAAACATACAAACATTTATATACAAAAACATTTACATCACAAACAAACACAAACCAAATTCATTAGTTACCTATACCCACTTGATTAAAAAATAATCAGTGTTTACAGACTAAATCAAGGCAATACACTGCAAGGTAGTCCTCTATGCACACGAGGTTACTACACCTCTAAAGACCTAATTTTCAAGTGTGCTTAAACCATAAGAAATATTATTGATTCCAGGCGGACTCCTCTTTTCAAAAACTGTCGACGCAAACGCGTTTCGGCCCTCACTTTCATCTGGGCCTCCTCAGGACAAGGGTAAGGGAACCAACGTGAAGCAAACAAAGATTAATAACTGTAAGCTTCTTGGCAACTCAATCTGTCCTGTGGCAACTTCCAATGGACCAAACCACTGGTTCCATCACCTTTAAATGGAGGTAACAGGCAGTCTGTTGTTTTTATGTAGTATTATCACTGGTTGCGTGTTGTATTATATACACGGGAATTTTCCTCACTCTATTTATTGCCTCGGGTTGGGATGCCAAAGCGGCACGCTTATTCCTGGCAATGATACACTTTGTTAGTGCCAAGCGTTCCTCACTATACTCGCTGCCATCAATCAGAACGGTACCATTAACCTTCGGTCCATGCTCGAAACAAATTAGCCGGAACTTGGCAGGCAGCAGCACGGCGTCAGAGTTGCAGGCAGGCACCTGTTCAAAAGGCGATCGGCGTCAATGCCTTGGGTCCTTCTTAGCTGTACCCGAAACTAACTTCCAATGGCTCAGGAACTGGAATTGCAAAAAGAACAATTGTTGGACAGAATGCAGAACAATGTCATACATTCACCCCATACAGAGATCTGGGCCTCAATCCATCGTTTTTTTGCTCACCATGCCATTCCAGTTTGAACCCAGCATGGAGAGCACTGGAGTCAAGCTATTCTGACTGATGAGGGGTGAAACCCCGAAACCGGTTCTAGGATGCTTGTTTCTAATCCAGGGACGACCTGGCCTGGAGTTCGGGCTGGACTGTTCCCATGAGGCACAGGGTCAAGACTGATTTGCATATAGCTGGGTTCAAACTGGAATGGCATGGTGAGCAAAACAACGATGGATTTAGGCCCAGATCTCTGTACTGGGGTGAATGTACGACATTGTGCTGCATTCTGTCCATCAACTGTTGTTTTTGAACAGGAGCTGGAATTTACACCACTTGGCAAGTAGGACTCCTCAGCAGAGGGACCCATTGGTTGCAGGTGAAGTCTTTGATGGCCCTGAGACTTCTTAACAGGAGGCAAACTCAACTCAAGACCTTGAAGAAGCTTGGAAGCAGGATGTTGAAAGCAAAGTCCAGTCCTTTCACTCCCAGTATAGAAGCAGCAGCCCAACATGGCAGAGCAAACCGCAAAGTGGCAGTCCCTCTGGACAGCTCTTCAGCTCTTCTTCCTGGCAGAATGTCCTCAACATAGAAAAGTATATGGTGTCAGAGGTCCGGCACTTATACCCTTTTCAGCCTTTGAAGTAGGCAAACTTCAAATGAAAGGATTTATACTGCACACGCCCATGCCCTTCCTTGCCTTGGCTCCAGACACACTTCTTTGTGTGTGAACAGGCACATTCCTATTCAGATGTCAGTGTCAACTCCTCCCACCACTCTAGCCCAGGAAGACCCATCAGCCTCGTAATGGGCCATCAGGATATGCAGGGCACACCTCAGCTCCCTTTGTGTGACTGTCTGGAGTGAATGCACAAGAGCCCAACTGTCATCCTAACCCAGACTTCTATTCAAAACCAGGCAGAGGCCCAGAATGGTCAAAGTAAGAAAATGACAGCTTTCTAAAAGTGCCATTTTCAGACCTGCAATTTATAAACCAACTTCATTAAAAAAAAAAGCTTTTTAAATTGTGTGTCCAGAGACACCAAACTCCAATATTCTATCAGCTCCCAATCGGCAGATACACTTGCAAGATGTTACAAGGCAGCTCCAGTGCTAACCTATGGGAGAGATAGACCTCGCTGTAGTCAAAAACTAAATTAGCAGTATTTTACGACTAGGACAAGTAAAACACAACAGTGCATGCCCTACCTTTCACATATACTGCACCCTGCCCATGAGGCTACCTTGGGCCTACCTTAGGGATGCCTTACATGTAGTAAAGGGATGGTTTGGGCCTGGAAAGTGAGTGCATTTGCCAGGTCAAAATTGCAGTTTAAAACTGCACTCACAGCCAGTGCAGTGGCAGGCCTGAGATGTGTGCAAGGCTACTCATGGGGGTGGCACAATCAGTGCTGCAGACCCACTGGTAGCATTTGATTTACAGGCCCGGGGCATACATGGTGCACTTTAGGGATTTATTAGTAAATCAAGTATGCCAATCATGGAGAAATCAATTACCTTTACATTTTAGGGAGAGCATATGCACTTAGCACTGGGTAGCAGTGGTAAAGTGCCCAGAGTCCTAAAGCCAACAAGAAGGTCATAAAAATAGGAGGAAGAAGGCAAAGAGTTTGGGGATAACCCTACACAACAACAATGACCTACTACGGACAGCCTTTCTCTGTATCAACCGTCTTAGTCACCGAACTTACATGGATATTTAATCATGAAATGTAACAGAAGTAGAAAATCAAGTAATTTTAAGTGGCAAATTGGTCATGAAAAGCTGGAGGTGGTAGATTCATATCTCTACTTAGGGAAACTAATAGCAGGCAGTACGAAGAATAAACTTCATATCGAACACAGTTCCTGTAAAGCTGCTTCTCACGCTAATGGTTTGCGTATTTTCTATAGTGCAATGGGCAGAAGGCATTTTTTACATCTGCTGACGGTTTTCAAAGCAAAAATCCCTCCGACTCTGCTTTATGCTATCGAATCAATCCCTGTAAAGGACTGGAGTTTTTTAGATAGGATTGAAGGCCAGATTTTACGTAAATTATGCAATTTTAACACGTTAGTTCCATCAGCTGCTATTAGATTGGAATTTGGCCTTATAAGCTCCTATATCCAAGGTTTATCGTTGGGGATATCAGTTAAAAAATAGCGAGCCTTATTCATTAAGCGGTTTCATGTGTCAAGAAATTTTCGGCGGTATTGTAGGGAAATATTCCCTCTATCGTGATTTCTCTTTGGCACTAAAAATTTTCTGTGTACAAGAAGAATCAGTGATTGCCCTCCCGCCATTAGAATTTAAATCCTTTTTAAAAACCTTAAGTGGTAAGATCAGCTATAACAGAGATATTACATTTTGTAATTCTAAAGAGAGATTAAAGATAATAGCCAGGACGAATTCCCCGAGAATTTCTCAGAAATATTTATCCTGGAATCTAGAACATGGAATTCGACAATGGCTCACCCTATGTCGCATGAATCTTTTACCTTTAAACGACTTAACAGTAAACTGGTCCCAGAACATGAAAAATGGAAAACTTTGTAATTTCTGTGAGCTGAGCATTCAGAACCTGGATCATGTCTTGTTTGTCTGTCCAGCATTGGTTTTGAGTCGTCGTCGTCGCAGGCTTCGACCGATATTTTTACAAAATTGTATTAAAAATGTAGCTTTAGCCCGCGACTTTCTCTTTTGCCCGAAGAACGAAACAGTCTGTGTAAAACTATTCAACCTTTTTAAGGAGTTTATGTATATATTTTAATCTTATATATATTCTTTTAAATGGGCTGTTAACCCCCGTGCCTGTCGTACTTTTATGGAGTCTTAATATTCTCTCCTTTTTCGGATTTTATTTTGCACATGTATTGGCTGCTACTCAACTGCTCTTTGCACGATTGGGATATGCTTTGTTACTCCAATCCTCTTGCTTTTAATACCAAACTCATATTTCTGCCGAAGCTGTTATGCGTTGCTGTCTAAATGTTTTTAAAAAATGTATATGTAGTTGCTGCCATTAATGCGTTTCCGCACAAAATAGGAGTAGATTTAGTTTTTTTTAGGTTTTGTTGTAATAGGAAAATGTATTGTTTATCCAATTACGCTGATTGTTTTAGAATACTTTTCTGTCTTCTATCAAGCACTGATGTGATGTACATTATCCTATACTGATTATTACACGAAGCTGCTAATGTTTAGTATGGACCTAAACTTATGCCACTTGCTTTGGTAGAGGTCTTTTGGGTCTCTGGTTTTGCCCATGAGCCAATTGGTTTTATTGTTGAGAACCTTAGTCGTCTCGCTCATTAGGGTAAATGACAATATCCACTTATGTTATGTAAGGGAAAATCTAAGACCTGCTACGAAGGCTTTCGATGATCTATAATGGTCTGAGAAATGAGTTGTCCTTATGTTTTACTATATTTTACGTAATAATTTGTATGTACATTTTTTATGTGGACCTCATTGGAGATCCAAATCTTTAATAAATATTGAATTGAAGTGGATACGAGTAGAAAAGTGGATACTTTAAACAATGTTTACTTTATGGAGAGAGTTTACCCTGTACCACACTGTCTGTAAAAAGTGAACCTCTTGTGAGAAATACACCACAGAGTATTAAAAAGTATGTACTAAAAGCAGTGCACACTCAATGCAACACTTGTCCAAAGAGACACTTCGCTTAAAATAACCAAGGTCCGAAGGTGCTAAAGGTCACACTATCTGCATCTTTCATACTGTGGTGAAAACCTTACAAATACACCATCTTCTAAAGCTAAACAATCACAAGGTTAGTACCTGCTGCACACCGCCTTCTATGTTGAGTAGAACTTGTCTTGCGGAGACGATTCTGTCTAATAACTCAAGGCTGCTCGGAATACATGGGGCCGGATTTATCATTCTTTCACGCAGCGCAGCTCAGCAAGCCTCCTTGCTGTGCTGCGTGAAAGGGTAGGAATGCGCCGTGTGTACCATGATACAGCGCATTCCTGTCCTTTCCTAGCACTGGTGCACTTTTGACGGCCTAGCACCAGTGCAGGCACCCTTTCGTCATGGTTCAATGGTGCCTGCGTTGTAGGCAGGATTGTTTTTGTGCAGGAACCCCCGGGGTCGCATTCAATAAGGGGAGGGGATCAAGCCTAGGGTCACAATCAACAAAACAAGCATTTGCAATGCAATCGGTCTCGCCTTTGGGACCTTTTATGTATTTAGCTATGCAGCACATTAGCCTGGGTGCTGAAACATCTACTGTTCTTTAACATGGAGGGAAAGTAAGCACCAAACTGCGTGACATGCCAGGTATGGGAACACATGGAGAGAAATATAGCCTTTCAGCTGGAAATGTATAGTCTAAAGCTCTGTTTTTAATATAAAATCAGGGCCTTCGGTGGTCATATCACTGAAAATACAAGATTTGAAAAAAATATTGTCTACGGGTGCACGTAGAAGACAATTTCTATGGACTGGAATCTAAAGAATGCTAAAGTGATTCTGGTATTTTACTGACCTCTGCTGGTCGTTTTCTATCAAGACAGTTAAATAGAGGCAGTTGCCAGAAAAATAAAAAAAGAAAGTCCCTCAGCAGAAAGCAATTCTGGTATTTTACTGACCTCTACTGGTCGTTTTCTATCAAGACAGTTAAATAGAACAGAAAAAAAGTCCCTGAGCGGAAGCGGACAAGTCCTAGGGCTGATCTCCAGAGCCCACAAAGTACATACACATATAAGTATATACTAAAGTATATACAAGAGGTCTTGAATGCTCGACTTAAAAAGGGGATGAGAATGGTGTACAACAGTCAACGAAGGTTGGCTAAAGTTTACACTTGGTCTACAATGAATAGCCAGGGCGTCTACATGATCAAGAATGGACGACCTCGGTTCATATTAGAAATAATATTTCAACAAGGGAGACCCGAGGATCACTGGGGACCTGGGTAATGACTGTAACAAAGCACACTGGTCCCTAGTAACAACACTTTAGATGCAAAGAACCAAAGGGCAAACAAAATTTATTGAAAGGAGTTTATGAAAAACAATTTCAGGAGACACAGCGGCGCAGTGAACATTGGTTCTGCTGGGTGGACGGCCAAGGTTTATAGCTGTTCAACAATGGCGACGTGGGTTTATATATTGTCAAAGATTGATGAACAGGGTTTTACCTGGCTTTTGACTAAGTATTAGACAGGTGGGTGTCCTTTTGTTATTCTCTAGGGTTTACAATCACTGTGTGTTCTCAGTCTGGGTGTCGTTGACGTTTGTTGTGTCCCCGGTCACTGGCACCTTCCACTCCTCTGACAGGGCAGTTACAATTGACACTGAATTGTGGATGTAAACAGCTTGTTTCTTCTCCCTAGTGTGTGTTTAGGCAACCAGAGAAAGCCCCACTGCACTCAACATCTGTTTGTATTAGATCCCTTCAGACTGTGTGTGCGTGTGCGTGCGCGCGTCTGAGAGGCTCACACAAGACCGGGGCGTCACCTGCGCACAGTGTGAACAGACCACGTCCTAGTCGGAGAATGAGGCTCGTGGGCGTCTTGAATCAAAGCTGCCATTGTGAGGGCACGTGCTTTGATGTTTTTTAAATATACAGGACTTTATTAAAATACCCTTTTCTTCTCAGCCCAGCAGGTAGCCCGCGTTAATCTGTTTTTCAATTGAACCTGGTGAGATAAAACCTTAATTCCCGCTCACGTGCCTTCGGCTGGTCAGCCTCTCAGAGGTGCTTTTAATCTAGAAACATTGCAGGTCGTTTCTGTGCGATGTTCACCGCAGACTGTTCGACGCACTGTGGCCCTAATGAAGGCGTCTGTTAGTAAAAGGCGTCATCACCTGGCGTTTTTGGATCTGGGAAGTGAATCGACAGAACGTTGAACATTTCTTCACACTTCTCAGTGAGGAGAAGGGGCCAGGAGTAGGGCGGTTGTAAGACTTGTTTAAAGCAGACCATGTCTTACACCAGCTCATATCACACAACAGGCTGTTCTATGACTTACTCTATCTTCATATTACACAGCCGCCAATTACGTGCCTTACACAAGTCTCATATTACACAGCCGCCAATTACGTGTCTTACACAAGTCTCATATTACACAGCAACCCATACTGTGTCTTACTCCAGTCTCATATTACACATCAACCCATTTCGTCTCTTACTCCAGTCTCATATTACACAGAGGCCAATTTCTGGTCTTAAACATCCTCATATTACAGAACTGCCCATTCTGCATCTTCACTCTCCTCATATTACATAACCGCCTATTCCATGACTTACATCATCCTCATATTACACAGCAGTCTATATGATGTCTTGCATCATCCTCATATTACATAGTCTATATGATGTCTTGCATCATCCTCATATTACATAGCAGTCTATATGATGTCTTGCATCATCCTCATATTACACAGCAGTCTATATGATGTCTTGCATCATCCTCATATTACATAGTCTATATGATGTCTTGCATCATCCTCATATTACATAGCAGTCTATATGATGTCTTGCATCATCCTCATATTACATAGCAGTCTATATGATGTCTTGCATCATCCTCATATTACACAGCAGTCTATATGATGTCTTGCATCATCCTCATATTACACAGCAGTCTATATGATGTCATCCTCATATTACATAGCAGGCCATTTGACGTATTACGCCATCCTCATATAACATAGCAGCCCATTCTAGAACGACACACTCCTTTTTTGGCATTTATATACCTCTAAGCAGTCACTGTGCTTCTGTTCGGTGTTAGAATTGAAAAGGTCATCGCCTTGTTGCTCATACTTCGTTCTGCATTAAGTTAGCATTCATTACACCATTTTTAGTTGCCGCCATATTTGTCACATGACCGAAGCGGAGTCTCTGTCCTCACATTGCCTGTCTCAGCAGAAAGCGGTCTCGATGTTCCCTCGGCTGTTATTCCTCCGAGGCCGAGCCTCGCTGTACTATGAATGTTTCTCCTTTTGTAACATACCTTCGCTGCTGGTTCCCACCTTCTAGAATGGCGGGCACGGGCTGAGCGACCTTGGGGTCAAGAAAGTGTGTACTCGGCCCCAGGATTACAACTCATCCTTCTCTGTCGCTTTTGTTCGCTGTACATGGACCAGAATTTTCCAGTTTGGGCGGGTACTTGGGGATTGGAAAAGTAGAACACCTTATGTCATGTTGGGGGGAGTCAGTCCCTCGGCAGCCATCTCGTGAGGCTGGTCAGACCAGACTCCGCTCGAGCGTATACTAATAAATAACCTGGTTTGTATTCTCTACTGACTGACCGACTCTTCATTTGTTGAGAAGGCTGAGAGGTGGTCGCTAGTGACCCGGGTGGCCCTAATCGGGTCACTTCCTTCATCTGTCTGCACGGTCCCTGCAGGCTTGGTTTCTTCGATCTGAGGCGTAAATTCGAATCCATCCTCCTTCAGAGGAGGTACCAGGAGGATGTGAGGCCCCGTGCGCCAAGCATCACTCCTCAGCCCGGGTGATGTGAAGCCCCTGTGCCAAGCATCACTCTGCAGACCAAGTACAATACAATGGCAGGACGTTAAACCTGTGTGCCAAGCACCGCTCTTCAGACCGGGTACCATACAACGGGAGGATGTGAGGCCCATATGCCAAGCATCACACCTCAGACTGTGTACCATAACATGGGAGGATGTGAAGCCCCAATGCCAAGCATCACTCTACAGACTAAGTACCATAAGACAGGAGGATGTGGGGCCAGTGCGCCAAGCATCACTCTTCAGACCGGGTACCATAAGACAGGAGGATGTGGGGCCAGTGTGCCAAGCATCACTCTTCAGACCGGGTACCATAAGACAGGAGGATGTGGGGCCTGTGTGCCAAGCATAGCTCTTCAGACCGGGTACCATAAGACAGGAGGATGATGGGCCCGTGTGCCAAGCATCACTCTTCAGACCGGGTACCATAAGACAGGAGGATGTGGGGCCCCTGTGCCAAGCATCACTCTTCAGACCAGGTACCATACAACAGGAGGATGTGGGGCCCGTGTGCCAAGCATCACTCTTCAGACCAGGTACCATACAACAGGAGGATGTGGGGCCCGTGTGTCAAGCATCACTCTTCAGACCAGGTACCATAAGACAGGAGTATGTGGGGCCCATGTGCCAAGCATCACTCTTCAGACCGGGTACCATAAGACAGGAGGATGTGAGGCTTGTGTGCCAAGCATCACTCTTCAGACCAGGTACCATACAACAGGAGGATGTGGGGCCCGTGTGCCAAGCATCACTCTTCAGACCAGGTACCATAAAACAGGAGTATGTGGGGCCCATGTGCCAAGCATCACTCTTCAGACCGGGTACCATAAGACAGGAGGATGTGGGGCCCGTGTGCCAAGCATCACTCCTCAGCCCGGGTGATGTGAAGCCCCTGTGCCAAGCATCACTCTGCAGACCAAGTACAATACAATGGCAGGACGTTAAACCTGTGTGCCAAGCACCGCTCTTCAGACCGGGTACCATACAACGGGAGGATGTGAGGCCCATATGCCAAGCATCACACCTCAGACTGTGTACCATAACATGGGAGGATGTGAAGCCCCAATGCCAAGCATCACTCTACAGACTAGGTACCATAAGACAGGAGGATGTGGGGCCAGTGTGCCAAGCATAGCTCTTCAGACCGGGTACCATAAGACAGGAGGATGAGGGGCCCGTGTGCCAAGCATCACTCTTCAGACCGGGTACCATAAGACAGGAGGATGTGGGGCCCCTGTGCCAAGCATCACTCTTCAGACCAGGTACCATACAACAGGAGGATGTGGGGTCCGTGTGCCAAGCATCACTCTTCAGACCAGGTACCATACAACAGGAGGATGTGGGGCCCGTGTGCCAAGCATCACTCTTCAGACCAGGTACCATAAAACAGGAGTATGTGGGGCCCATGTGCCAAGCATCACTCTTCAGACCGGGTACCATAAGACAGGAGGATGCGAGGCTCGTGTGCCAAGCATCACTCTTCAGACCGGGTACCATAAGACAGGAGGATGTGGGGCCCGTGTGCCAAGCATCACTCTTCAGACCAGGTACCATAAGACCGGAGGATGTGGGGCCCCTGCACCAAGCATCACTCTTCAGACCGGGTACCATATGACGGGAGGCTGTGAAGCCCCTGTGCCAAGCATCACTATTCAGACCGGGTACCATGAGATAGGAGGATATGAGGCTTGTGTGCCAAGCATCACTCTACAGACCAGGTACCATACAACAGGAGGATGTGGGGCCCATGTGCCAAGCATCACTCTTCAGACCGAGTACCATAAGACAGGAGGATGTGAGGCTTGTGTGCCAAGCATCACTCTTCAGACCGGGTACCATAAGACAGGAGGATGTGGGGCCCATGTGCCAAGCGTCACTCTTCAGGCCAGGTACCATACAACAGGAGGATGTGGGGCCCATGTGCCAAGCATCACTCTTCAGACTGGGTACCATGAGACAGGAGTATGTGGGGCCTATGTGCTAAGCATCACTCTTCAGACCAGGTACCATAAGACAGGAGGATGTGAGACTCATGTGCGAAGCACTGGTTACATTCACCAAAGAAAGCCATATTTCCTCACTGTTGCCAGCAGTGTGCCCCTCTCGTCCAAAGAAGGGCTGGCTTTGAAAGAGTGCTCTTAGTCCCATGCGGACTGGGCAATTCCTTCATCCCGACGTATAGTTAAGAGATTGGTTATATGCACTGAATGAGGCAGTTTGAGTGGATGGGTCTCTATGCTCCCAGGCTGTGTGCCCCCCCCATCCTTCTACATTGATCGCCCTGATCATTAGTGGAAGATACACAAGATACTACCAGATGAAAGGCGCGTCTTGCTCGGCTTCTACTTTAAGACACTTGTGATTCCACTGCCCATTATAGTGAATGACTATATACTAATCGTCTGTAGATTTGGGCGCCAGACCTTGTATCACCTTCTGTTATCCACCGACAACCGGATACACTATATGAGCACCCATAGTAATCACATGTGCCGCTATATCTAGCCCCCTTTCTCTATAGGAGTGGGGACACACTTTATGATTCCATCTTCAAATTTGCCAACACATGCACAATGCATGTTTTCCAACACATGCACAATGTCTAGATCGTAATTAAGTTACAACTCTCTTCCATCCCAGGATTCGGTGCCACCCGGAGTTTAAGCTCCACCCTGCCTTTTTCCGGCACCGCGATATTCTCCCATTAAGTGTTGGTACCGACCTCATTACCTATTGGCACCGGTGTGTTCTTTGCAGTGCTAATCTTAGTTTCTGAACAGATCAAGCCCTCCTGCCATGTTGGGTCCATGCCTATCATTTTTGCCACCGTTTTGTGACTACACCCACTATTTTATAGGTAATTACATGCTTTTCTCCTTGCAGTACTATCACGCAGGAGGTTGGATCTCTGGGCACTAATCAAATCATCGACATTTAAATACCGTTCTGCAGGACACCTTTTGTGCTTCCCCTTTTGCAGTAACAGCAAGCTTGAGAGCTATCTGGGTCTTTCTCTGATCAGTCAATCTCAAGCAATGTATTTGTAAAAGTTTTCAGATCTATGCACTGGTTTTAAATATCACGGGGCAGATTTACAAGAACTGACTCATCTCTGCATCATAGAGATGCACCAGTTCAATTGCGTCACGCAAAAAAACCCTTGCGCCACCATGGATGCGTCACATTTACAATGCGGCGCACCGTGGTGCAAGGATTGACAGATGCGTCACGCATCTGTTGGCGTAAAGGTAACGCATTGCTGGAGTCGTGTCACAAGCCGCTGTCACTCATTCTTTTCTATTCACGAGCACTTCTAATGTTCCCTTTTTCTGTTTTCTTTGAGATAGCACGGTGATGGTTGGAAGTTAATTTCGGGACTATACACCGTCTGGCTTCTATGGGTTATTTGACTGTTGGCAATAGAAAAACAAGCATTTGCAATGCAATAGGTCTCGCATTTCGAGAATTTGAGCTATTGCCATTGTAAATGACAATGTCTTTTATTTATGTGTTTTGAAAACATGCAAGCAGTGCCTAAACACACACTTTGTGCTTATAGTCCTTGCTTATGAACAGCAAGGCTGGCAGTAAAAGAGGCGCAGTTACTGCCAGCCTTGCTTCTCATAAGCAACGACTATAAGTGCAAAGTACAAATACAATAAGTCGCTTTGAAATGTGACAAAATAATTATTATATTAATTCCAGATTAGGTTGTACTCTATGTGGAGCTGGTGAAGGGAAATTTATAGAAGGTCTAATATAAATGAGATGTGGTAGGTGCAGTACAGCAAGCTGCGCCTAGATGTCCCTAGTGAGCAAGGCACCAGCTGTCATGGTTGTGCCCGATCTAGTGAGGCAGCAAATGAGGAAGTGAGGATGGAGGTACCGCCCACATAAAAAGAGACGCGTTGCTAGCACAGGCGCTTCGCGTTCTAGTTGTTCTTCATGAGACTTCTGTTCGTCCGGGTCACTTCTGTCACTTCCGGGTTTCTCAGTCCGTCGGTGGTGCTTCGCGTTCGTTTGAGCCGTCCAGCAGCTTCCCGTTCCTGATAGCGGCTTAGGGGCTTCCGAGACCTGTCTCCGTTCTACTTCGCCCCTCAACAGTGTCTCCCTTGTTTTGCGGTAACGCGCTCGCATTAGATAGGGATGCCGATGGTTCAGTGCCAGGTGGGGGCATAATTCTACGCGCGCCTTGAGGCATCTGCATATTCCTTAAGTAAGGTATCCACGCATGCTGCGCTCTCATATTGGGAGCTTTCATGAGGTTGAATTGCACAAAATGTTACGGTAGGCTAATTAGACTCCTGAGGAAAGGAGCTCTTAATTGCATATTCCGGAACTCACAGATTGCAATAGAAGCCCTCGTTTCTTTCTCATTGTTTGGCATTATAGTTCCCTGCAGGCTCTTCAGATTAGAGGGCTGTTTATTTTCTGTTCTTCAGAGTAAAAGGTTGTGTAGCTAACAACCTACAACATTATACTTTCTTATTGGGTCACGTTAAATCACGTCCTCATACTTTAAGGGGTAAGCTGCTCGTAAAGACCACCTCATAATGCATAGCTTTTAATGTATGTATTCAGTATTTAATCATTATTTTGTACCTATGTTTAGGATCCAATACATTGAGTTGTGATTATTTCATTACCTGTGGACACAAGCGGAAGAGGGGAGCTTTCCAGGTAGAAAGTTTGTAAAAGAACCATATATACACTGTGCTCCCCATCTAGCCTCTGTTTGATTCAGTTCTTTGTTTTCAGGATATCCTCCAGATCCCAGTGGTGCTTCGGTGGTGTGTGACGTGTGCTGGACCTGCCTCTGTCTTCTCCTTCCCTTGTCTCCCCTCTTCCCCCTATTCACTGGTACTGCTTTGACTTAGTTGGGCGGACTAGTGGTAGAGGGAAGTTGGGATCTCCCCCTCTATCTCCTGCCTCTCGTCCCTGCGGAGACATCAGGTGAGCCTGACAGAACGCGAAGCCCACGTGGAGTCTTTGCCCGGGCGAGATGGAGGAGAATAAGGTCACGCTAGCAGACCTAGCGCACATGCTAGGAAGTTTGCAGAAGGAAACACAAGCACTTTCCATTAGAGTAGATACACTACAGAGAACTAGGGCCCAAGAAGCTCCAAAAGGGGCTGACGGAGGTGGTCCCTCTTCATATGCTCCCTCAACTGTGGTTAGTAGCCCTGTTATACAGGTTAACACCCCTCCTATTATACCGCTGGCCCCTCCTGAGAGATTCATGGGAGACCCCTCTCGCTTTGCAGCCTTTATTAACCAATGTCAGTTGCACTTTATGTGCAAGGCCTCTTGTTTCCCCACTGAACAAGCTAAAGTAGCCTTTGTGTTATCATATTTGGGTGGAGTCGCGGCCACGTGGTCGATTCCATTAGTTGAACGTAATGATCCGCTTTTGAACAATTATGGATTGTTTAAAGAGGAATTAAAGAAGTTGTTTGACAGGCACTCCTTCGTACAATCAGTAGATTCAGAACTACTGAGTTTGAAACAAGGATCAAGGGATTTAATTACTTATATCGCTGATTTCAATCGCCTGGTGGTGGAAGCTTGCTGGCCCGAAGAGAAGAGAAGTGCCTTGTTTTATAGGGGGCTTAAAGATGAATTAAAGGATTTATTGGCTCAGGTAGTAGACCCTCCTGATGACTGCAAAGCCCTCATGGATTTGACAGTGAAACTCGATCATAGGTTACATGAGCGGAGGAAGGAGAGGGGGCGATCAGAGGCACGACTTATGACGTATAGGGAAAAGCGCCCTGAGTCAGAGAGGACTGTGGCAGACGCTGAACCAATGCAAATAGGTAGCATCAGAGGGCCTATCAGCCGTGAGGAAAGACAGCGGCGTAGGGACCAGAAGTTATGTCTTTATTGTGGCAAACAGGGGCATTTCTTGAAGGAGTGTCCCATCAAACCAAAAAGACAGAAGGAGCAGGGAAACTAAGCAGCCTGGGATCAAAGGGGATAAGAATTTCAGGCGGTTCTGGTTTAATAAATTCCCCACCAGTAGTTACAGAACACTTATGTACATTGTATTCACATTTTTCCGTAGACACATGGTTAGAATGGAAAGGACAACGCATCCAAGTCAGGGCAATGGTTGATTCTGGGGCTACAGGCAATTTCATGGACATCCAGTGGGCCACCAATAGAGAGATTCCGACTGAAGCAAAGGCAGCCATAGAGGAAGTTAAAACCATAGACGGGAGTATGATTACCTCAGGCCCGGTTACACACGCTACCATTCCCTTGTCCATGTGCATAGAAGAGGTACATACTGAGACAGTCACTTTCGATTTAATTAAATCCCCACAGTTTCCTGTTGTGTTGGGGGTTTCGTGGTTATCGCAGCATAATCCCACCATTGATTGGAAACAAAGAACGATTACATTCCCTTCAGATGACTGTAGAAAACACTGTATAAGACAGCAAAAAACCCTATCCCCTTTGTTGGGATCCTGTGTAACAACCGACCCTGAACTCCCCTCCTGTTATCTAGAATGGGCAGATGTGTTTGACAAACAAAAAGCCACGACCCTTCCACCACATCGTCCCTACGATTGTAAAATAGAAATGATACCTGGGGCTCAAATTCCTTGCAGCCGCATTTACGCACTCACGGAAAAAGAAAACATCTATTTACGTGAATATTTAGACGAAATGCTACGCATAGGGTTTATCCGGCCTTCTAGGTCCCCTGCATCTTCTCCTCTTTTTTTTATCCCTAAAAGGGAAGGAGGTCTCCGATGCTGCATTGACTATCGCAGTTTGAATAACAACACCATAAAAAACAGATACCCGTTGCCCTTGATATCCTCATCGCTAGACCAGGTTAAGGAGGCAAAGATCTTTACAAAGTTGGATTTACGGGGGGCATACCACTTAGTGCGAGTCCAACAAGGCGACGAGTGGAAGACCTCCTTTCGCACGAAGTTTGGACTGTATGAATATTTAGTTATGCCCTTTGGGCTTTGTAACGCTCCTGCAGCGTTTCAATTCTTTATCAATGAGGTACTGAGAGATATGTTGGACGTATATGCCATTGCATACATCGATGACATCCTCATATACTCTTCCTCTATGGAGGAGCACAAAGGGCATGTACGGTCAGTATTGCAGAGGCTAAGAGACAACCATTTGTTCGTCAAGCTTGACAAATGCGAATTTCATACGACCAGAGTAGCCTTTTTGGGATTCGTTTTGACGCCCAAAGGGGTCAGTATGGATCCCCAGAAAGTTGAAGGGATTACACAGTGGCCATCCCCAAAAAATGTGAAAGAAGTACAAAGCTTCTTGGGGTTCGCCAATTTTTACAGGCGATTTATTGACAGTTTTTCCAAGTTGGCATCTCCGATTACTAAATTGCTTAAGAAAAACAGAGTTTGAGTGGTCCCCTGTAGCTGAAACGGCTTTCGAAACCTTGAAACGAGCCTTTATTCAGGCTCCTGTCTTAAGACATCCAGATCCCACTTGTCCTTTTACGGTTGAAACAGATGCATCTCAAATGGCAATCGGAGGCGTCCTTTCTCAGAGAGACCCTTCCACCGGGTGCCTACATCCAGTGGCTTTTTTTCTCATAAACTAAACACCACGGAACAAAATTACTCAGTAGGGGATCGGGAACTGTTAGCCATTAAGAGAGCCTTCGAGGAGTGGCGACAGTACCTGTTAGGAGCCCTACATAGAGTCACTGTCTTAACCGACCATAGGAATCTCCTGTTTCTCAAATCCGCAAGAGCCTTATCCACAAGACAATTGCGATGGACTTCGTTTTTTAGCGAATATGACTTCGTAATTCAGTACCAGCCTGGTAGAAAACACGGGAAAGCAGATGCATTATCCCGGTTGGGCTATGAGACTGAGGAGCGGGTACCTGATCCACCGCCCATCATAGCCCCTGAGCGTATATTAGGAGCACTCACCTTAGAAGAGGATTTTTGAAAAAATTACGAGAAGTCCAAGACAACGAAGAGCTTAAGAACTGGGAAAAGAAACATCAAGGGAGCAGTATTGACGACCTCTTATATGTACAAGGCAAACTGGTGGTTCCTACCCCTGAATTACAAGAACAAGCGTTGAGGTGGTGTCATGCCCATGTCCTTATGGGTCATCCTGGTTATAGAAAGACATTGGATTTAGTACGTCGTTACTTCTGGTGGCCCTCTCTGGTGGTTGATGTTAAGTCCTACGTCCAACGTTGTCATGTATGTGCACAAGGTAAAAGTTCACATCAAGCTCCAGCCGGGCTTCTAGTCCCTATGCCTACACCCCCCAGCCCGTGGCATACTGTGTCGATGGACTTTATAGCAGAACTACCCAAAACAGCAAAAGGACACACAGTAGTGTGGGTGATAGTTGACATGTTGACCAAGATGACTCACTTCACTCCCCTGAAAGAACTCCCCACCTCACAAGAATTAGCATGGTTGTTTGTGCAGCATGTGGTATGGTTACATGGGTTGCCCATGGTACTTGTTTCAGATAGAGGGCCCCAGTTTGTATCAAACTTTTGGAAAGGGGTGGGTAAGCTCTTACACATAGACATGCGGTTTTCCTCAGGACATCATCCCCAAACAGATGGACAGACTGAAAGAATCAACCAATGTCTGGAACAATATCTACGTTGTCAGTTGTTACAAACCCCAGCAGATTGGGATAGGTATTTGTGGGCGGCAGAATTCTCCATCAACAATAGTGTACATTCATCTATAGGGTATTCCCCTTTCTTTGTTTCTTATGGTTTTCATCCTAGGTTCCTGCTTCCCCATTCTGCGGTTTTTGCACCTGTCCCAGCAGCTAAGGAGTTTATTACTCAGATTCAGGAGGTACAAAAGGCTGCCACAGTAAACCTTAAAAAGGCCAAATTGGCATATAAGGAAAATGCAGATGCTCATCGCCTCTCAAGCCCTGAATACATTGTGGGGGATAAGGTTTGGTTATCAACTCGCCATGTACAGATTAAAGGTGTTCGCAAATTGAAACCCCGATATATAGGTCCCTACAATATCGCAGAAGTAATCAATCCAGTAGCCATGCGACTAGAACTCCCCGATACCTTAAAAATACACCCGGTATTCCATGTGTCTTTGTTGAAGCCTGTCGCTCCAGGTACGGAGTTACCCGTCCAACCTGTTTCTCTGGAGTTCGACAAAGAAGAGGAGTATGAAGTAGGGGCTATTGTGGACTCTCGTAGAGTAAGAGGTAGGCTCCAATACCTCATACATTGGAAAGGATATGGGCCCGCAGATCGGACTTGGGAGCCAGTGGGTCACGTACATGCTCCCCGTTTGGTACGGTTATTTCACCGTAAATACCCCTGGAAACCTAAACCAGGGGGGGGGGGTTCCTTAGGGGGGATATACTGTCATGGTTGTGCCCGATCTAGTGAGGCAGCAAATGAGGAAGTGAGGATGGAGGTACCGCCCACATAAAAAGAGACGCGTTGCTAGCACAGGCGCTTCGCGTTCTAGTTGTTCTTCACGAGACTTCTGTTCGTCCGGGTCACTTCTGTCACTTCCGGGTTTCTCAGTCCGTCGGTGGTGCTTCACGTTCGTTTGAGCCGTCCAGCAGCTTCCCGTTCCTGATAGCGGCTTAGGGGCTTCCGAGACCTGTCTCCGTTCTACTTCGCCCCTCAACAGTGTCTCCCTTGTTTTGCGGTAACGCGCTCGCATTAGATAGGGATGCCGATGGTTCAGTGCCAGGTGGGGGCATAATTCTACGCGCGCCTTGAGGCATCTGCATATTCCTTAAGTAAGGTATCCACGCATGCTGCGCTCTCATATTGGGAGCTTTCATGAGGTTGAATTGCACAAAATGTTACGGTAGGCTAATTAGACTCCTGAGGAAAGGAGCTCTTAATTGCATATTCCGGAACTCACAGATTGCAATAGAAGCCCTCGTTTCTTTCTCATTGTTTGGCATTATAGTTCCCTGCAGGCTCTTCAGATTAGAGGGCTGTTTATTTTCTGTTCTTCAGAGTAAAAGGTTGTGTAGCTAACAACCTACAACATTATACTTTCTTATTGGGTCACGTTAAATCACGTCCTCATACTTTAAGGGGTAAGCTGCTCGTAAAGACCACCTCATAATGCATAGCTTTTAATGTATGTATTCAGTATTTAATCATTATTTTGTACCTATGTTTAGGATGCAATACATTGAGTTGTGATTATTTCATTACCTGTGGACACAAGCGGAAGAGGGAGCTTTCCAGGTAGAACGTTTGTAAAAGAACCATATATACACTGTGCTCCCCATCTAGCCTCTGTTTGATTCAGTTCTTTGTTTTCAGGATATCCTCCAGATCCCAGTGGTGCTTCGGTGGTGTGTGACGTGTGCTGGACCTGCCTCTGTCTTCTCCTTCCCTTGTCTCCCCTCTTCCCCCTATTCACTGGTACTGCTTTGACTTAGTTGGGCGGACTAGTGGTAGAGTGAAGTTGGGATCTCCCCCTCTATCTCCTGCCTCTCGTCCCTGCGGAGACATCAGGTGAGCCTGACACCAGCACTGCTTGTCTAGGTGCAGTAGCACAAGCTGTGCCTAGAGGTCCCTAGTGAGCATCATAAACTTTGAAGATATGGTAAATCTACCCTACCCATAATGCATTGCATGCAAGACAGTACCACGAGTACATTCAAATAGCTATATCCTTGTATAGAATTAGTAGCTTTGAATTGTGACAAAATAATTATTATATGAGTTCCAAATTAGGTTGTACTCTATGTGGAACTGATGAAGGGAAATTTATAGAAGTTCTAATATAAAAGTGAGATGTGCTAGTGAGTAAAGTAACCACTGCCAACCTAGTTTAGGACTAAGCGAGTGTCCTGTCTGAAGGCCTTTAAGAAAGTAGTGCCTTGAGGCAGTAATTAAAACCTAGGGCGTAACACATGTAACAGGGGGTGCCCTCATGGGAGGTTACAAGAAGAGAAAAGGTGGCACTAAGGAGGGACTACAAAGCCTAATGACCAATGAATAGCCACCATTTACAAAGTACAGGAGCCAATTAAAAAGATGGGTGGGAAGTAAGTGGAACTTTATCCACATGTCCTGAATACAGCATGTCTCGAAGAGACAGCGCAAGCGCTGCCTAGGCGAGACCTAATGATCGTGTTGTGGGCATAATGTATTTGTAGATTGTCTGTTTTTGTGTCCTTTCTTAGATATTGATGTGACAGCTTCCTGATGAAGGCATTTCTGCCGAAATGCGTGTAGTCATTACACCTTCAAGCCAGCCTCAATATGATTCATGTTTGTGTCCAAATACAGAATGACTTAACATGCCTTTCTGACTCCAATTGTATATAACAAGATAACTGTTTGAAAATGATGTTCCTTATGTTTCCTTCATTCTAAACGACTATTTAATGCTACGTCTATTCATTTATGTATTAAGGAATGTTAAAGACACCCTCTGAACTTAGCTTTAATATCTCCTTTTAATATTGTATACAAAAAAATCAAAGAAATTAAAGTATATATTTGGAAATGGAAAAAATTATTTTTGGTTATCAGTTTATCTTTGATTTAATAGCAATGTTGCATGTTGGTTAGGATTTTTGCATGTCCACATGTCAAGTATGTTTTCAAATGTGTAGACATTTTTTCCCTGCTCTTGGCAAGTTATTTGTATGCAGGGCCCCCTCTTTGTAAGGTAACTGGCTTTGAAAACAAGCATGTACGAGAGAGAGCTATTGCCTAAAGCAGCGCGTTTGCTTGGACAGACGAGTGTCAGCTTGATTAGGATTAAGGATAGAAAATGGTAGCCTAGACCACGGGAATTATGTGGCAATGAAGGACCAAATTATGTGGCAGGGGCAAGTAAATTATGTGGCAACGGTATGGAAATATTTGGCAAGGAATAGTAAATTTTGCAGCATATGAGAGGAGGGGAGGAGAGGAGAGGGGAGGAGGTGCACGGCCTGGAGGTGCTCATTAAAGGGGCCCCTTAGAAAAATTACTCTTTAAAGGTAACCCCCACCACTCCAAGCCGAACAGTAAAGCCCGCACACAAAACCAATAACCCTTTAACTTTCGCCCCCAGGGGAGTTACCTGTCAGCATGTTCTCATTTACAATGCCCCCACCCCCGAGCAGGATGGTAACAGCCCCTCCCCCCCCAGAAGCCAATAACCCTTCAAGGCCCCCCCAGGGGTTACCTGTCAGCATGCGCTCATTCACGATGCCCCCACCCCCGAGCAGGATGGTAAAGAGACCAATAACCCTTTAAGCCCCCTCCCATCCCGGGGTTACCTGTCAGCATGCTCTCGTTTACGATGCACCCCCCGCTCAGCAGGACAGCGTCGCAGGGCATCAGCATGTTCCTGGTTATGGCGATGGTGTCTCCGGGCACCAGATGGCAGCTCTCCAGCCCACTGTAACCTGCAAGAAAGGAGAGAGGTAGGTACTACGTCAGACTGTACCGGGAGCCGCCACGCGCCACCAGAGGAGCACCATAGCCTCACTTCACGAACCACAGACACACATGAGGCAGTCCACGCGCCACCAGAGGAACACAACTGCCTCAGCATCACTTCACAAACCACAGACACACACGAGGCAGGCCACGCGCCACCAGAGGAGCTCCACAGCCTTAGCATCACTTCACAGACACACACACAAGGCAGGCTACGCGCCACCAGAGGAGCTCCACAGCCTCAGCATCACTTCACAAACTAGACACAGACGAGGCAGGCCACGCGCCACCAGAGGAACACCACAGCCTCAGCATCACTTCACAAACTAGACAGACGAGGCAGGCCACGCGCCACCAGAGGAACACCACAGCCTCACTTCACAGACACACACGAGGCAGGCTACGCGCCACCAGAGGAACACCACCGCCTCAGCATCACTTCACAAACCACAGACACACATGAGGCAGGCCACGCGCCACCAGAGGAGCTCCACAGCCTCAGCATCACTTCACAAACCACAGACACACACAAGGCAGGCGCGGAGGCCACGCGCCACCAGAGGAATACCACAGCCTCAGCATCACTTCACAAACTAGACACAGACGAGGCAGGCCACGCGCCACCAGAGGAACATCACAGCCTCAGCATCACTTCACAAACTAGACAGATGAGGCAGGCCACGCGCCACCAGAGGAACACCACAGCCTCACTTCACAGACACACACGAGGCAGGCTACGCGCCACCAGAAGAACACCACCGCCTCAGCATCACTTCACAAACCACAGACACACATGAGGCAGGCCACGCGCCACCAGAGGAGCTCCACAGCCTCAGCATCACTTCACAATCCACAGACACACACGAGGCAGGCGCGGAGGCCACGCGCCACCAGAGGAATACCACAGCCTCAGCATCACTTCACAAACCACAGCCACACATGAGGCAGGCCACGCGTCACCAGAGGAACACCACCGCCTCAGCATCACTTCACAAACCACAGACACACATGAGGCAGGCCACGCGCCACCAGAGGAGCTCCACAGCCTCAGCATCACTTCACAAACCACAGCCACACATAAGGCAGGCCACGCGTCACCAGAAGAGCTCCACAGCCTCAGCATCACTTCACAAACCACAGACACACACACGAGGCAGGCCACGCGTCACCAGAGGAGCTCCACAGCATCAGCATCACTTCACAAACCACAGACACACACGAGGCAGGCCACGCGTCACCAGAGGAGCACCACAGTCTCACCATCACTTCACAAACCACAGACACACACGAGGCAGGCCACGCGTCACCAGAGGAGCACCACAGCCTCAGCATCACTCAAACTACAGACACACATGAGGCAGGCCAAGCGCCACCAGAGGTGCACCACAGCCTCAGTATCACTTCACAAACCACAGACACACATGAGGCAGGCACGGAGGCCACGCGCCACCAGAGGAGCACCACAGCCTCAGTATCACTTCACAAACCACAGACACACATGAGGCAGGCGCGGAGGCCACGCGCCACCAGAGGAACACCACAGCCTCAGTATCACTTCACAAACCACAGACACACATGAGGCAGGCCACGCGCCACCAGAGGAACACCACAGCCTCAGCATCACTTCACAAACCACAGACCCAGATGAGGCAGGCCACGCGCCACCAAAGGAACACCACAGCCTCAGTATCACTTCAGAAACCACAGACACACATGAGGCAGGCCACGCGCCACCAGAGGAACACCACAGCCTCAGCATCACTTCACAAACCACAGACACACATGAGGCAGGCCACGCGCCACCAGAGGAACACCACAGCCTCAGCATCACTTCACAAACCACAGACACAGATGAGGCAGGCCACGCGCCACCAGAGGAGCACCACAGCCTCAGTATCACTTCGGAAACCACAGGCCACGCGCCACTAGAGGAACGCCTCAGCATCACTTCACAAACCACAGACACAGATGAGGCAGGCCACGCGCCACCATAGGAACACCATAGCCTCAGCATCACTTCACAAACCACAGACACAGATGAGGCAGGCCACGCGCCACCAGAGGAGCACCACAGCCTCACTTCACAAACCACAGACACAGATGAGGCAGGCCACGCGCCACCAGAGGAACACCACAGCCTCAGCATCACTTCACAAACCAGAGACACACATGAGGCAGCTGAGAGGACTTCGCTATTGTGGGCATGGACGGTAGAGCCCTTGACTGGACGTCTTGGATCAACTCTGGGAGGAAGGGTCCACAGAGCGAAGCCCGGGGCGGGGGTACCACATGTTTAGAGGTACCATTGCCACAGGAGACCTTTTACCACAGCTAGCGGTTCATAATACTTGAACTTCTGAAGACTTATAATTTCCCAGCAGCACCCCCCCTCAAAGCATCAAACTGAGGCGTCCAAGACTGCCGCGCTGATGTCCTGGGGAGGCAACAAGGCCTCAAGGCACATCAGTTGTGCTCAGCCTTCCACACAATATGAGCGGAAACAATATCTGCAGGGTTTTCAAGCTCACATTGTCTGCCAAGGTGTGATATCGGATCACCAGGTGACTGTGTGATATGAGACATTATCGTGCGACTCACAGTGGTGCTGTGTGAGTTGACAGGTCTGATTATATGATTATATATATTACCCTTCATGGTTAGGATCGCGTTTTCAAAGGAAATGCCTTTTTTGTGCTGCTAATAACTTTGGCGCCATTTCACAAATGTCCACGAAACTTTTCCAAAGAAAAAAGGTGGGGGGGGGACATGCGTTTCCCCCTTTCATTTTTCCATAGGAACTTTAGACAGCTACAGCCCAAACCGCTGAACGGATTTACATAACATTTGGCAGAAAGCTAGATCTTGATCCAGAAAGAGTGCTTTTTGTGTTTTGGTGTAAATCTGTTCAGTATATTTTGAGCAATTAATACTCCAAAAAATGTATATCTAGGGACATAGAGCCTCCACTGATCCGACAGATCTCAAGCCGCGATCAGATTGGCTGCCACCACATCAATCAGGAAGTGGTGGCAGCCATTTTAGGACTCGGGGCTCAGTCCAGAGTCCTAAAGAAAATGAAAGACCTGGGGGTAGGGTAGAGATACCCTGACCCCCTAGTCCTGGTGTTTGGGTGCCAGAAGGACCACGCCTGGGGCCAAAACATTTTTTTTTTATGTCTCCTCAAATTTGCAGAGAATCCGCAAATCTGCGGCAGAAAAAAACCAGGCGTGGGCTCTGTGCTTGTTTAATAAAAAACCCAAGTGTGGGCCAGGGCGAAGGGGGGACGACACTTGATTTTATTTGGGAGGGAGAGGGTGCGTGGCTCCACTGCACAAGGCTCTGAGAGGCTTCAGGCATCCCATCAACCGGTGCGGAGGTGAAAAAAGAAGGGATGGGGTGCGTCCCCCCCCGGAGCCTAATTAGACCCCCGATGACCCCATCCCCCAGGGCCTCCGCAGTAATTAAAAGGGAGGGTGGCCCTGCGGCCTCCCTCCCCGAGTCTATAAAGGCCCCGGGGACCCCCATCCCTTGAGGCCAGCTCCGTGGCAGTTTCCCAGGGAGCCCAGCACAGTTTCCCTGCATTACTGCGGGCAGGAAAACATATGTTTGCTCCGATCTGGCTAGAGCATTTTTAAATCTCCCACCATATGAGAGCAAACATGGAAGTCTTCTCCCAGCCAGAGGGAGATTTAAAAATGCTCCCGCCGGCTGGGAGCAGACTTCTGTTCTGTTTCCCTGTACGCACTTCTGAACACATATTGCTCCTGCCCGGAGAGAGCAAGCAGAAAACTGCTACTCCCTCCGGTTGGGAGCAATACCAGTTCCTGCACTGTGAGGGGAGCTGTCTGGGGTCGCGGGCCCTGGGGCTCTCCCGCCGCCCCAACATGGTTCTTAGTGGGTGCCCCGGGTGGGCACCGAGGCACCTACCTATATTTAAGGTCATAATAGGCTTGGGGAGGGGGGCCCTTTTTAATATGCTAATGGAAATTACCCTACCTATTACACCACTCATGACATCTTCTGTGACATCATTGATAATATCACTGCAACATCTACAATTAAATGATTGATGAGAAAACTGTGCATGGTGGGGGTGCGACTTATAGTTACGTTAGAGCACGAGTTATAGTTACTTGAGAACTATAACTGGTGAATATATATATATATTTTTAGTTTAAAACTTTGTTGTTACTGAACATTTCACATAACTAACGTTACTTTAACCTTTGGTTTTTCCAGTGAATATATATATATATATATATATATTCACTAAAAAAAACAAAGGTAACAAGGATGTTATAGTTGGGAATTAGCATTTAAAACACCTTAGAAATTCACTGAAAAAAACAAAGGTTTCAGAGACGTTATAGTTCGGCTCAGGTTTCACTCGTACAAAACCAGAGAAATTCAGCAGTTATAGTTAGCTGAGCTAACTATAACCCATGCCCCTGCAATGCTCTCCTTATGACCTCACATATTACATCACTCATGACATGGTCAGCGACATCACTGATGACATCTCAAATGGCATCACTGATGACATCATCCAGTGACTGTGGATGCTTTCAAAAAGTTTATGAGTGTTAAATATATATACCAAGGTGTATTGGTGAATCAGTGGGTGTATGAGTGCCTGTATGGATGATTCAGTGGGTGCGTGACTGACTGTATGAGTGAGTGAGTGAGTGATTAAGTGTCTCAGTGATTGTATGTGTGAGTGACTTGGTTGTGTGAATGTCTAGATCAGCCTGTTAGTTGGAGTCCAAGTGGCTGTATGGGTTGGTGAGTGGGTTTGTGAGTGGCTGTATGGGTGATTGATTTGCTGTCTGAGTACCTGTATGGGTGTATGAGTGTCTGTGTGGGTGGGTGAGGGGGTGTGTGACTGCCTGCATGGATTAGTGAGTGGGTGAGTCAGTGGCTGTATGGGTTAGTGAGTGTGTAAGAAAAGGGTTGTATAAGTGACTGAGTGTGTCTATGGCTGTGTCGGTGAGTGAATGGATGTGTCAGTGGTATATGCATGAGTAAGTGGATATGTGAAAGGCGGTGTAGGTGAGTGTTGCGAGTATATCAGTGACTATGTGTGAATGAGGGATTGTGATAGTGGCTGTATGGGTGAGTGTGTGCTTGTGTCACTGACTGTATAGGTAAGTGAGTATATGTTAGTATCTGTATGAATAAGTGAGTGGGTGTGTGTATAACTGTATAGGTGAGTAAGTGGCTGTGTGATTGACTATGGGCGAGTGAGTAGGTATGTGAGTAGCTCTATGGGTGACTGACAGTGTGTGAGTGGCTGTATGGGTGTATGAGTTGATATATCAGTGGCTGTATTAGTGAGTGAGCTGGTGTATGAGTGGCTGTATGGGTGCCTGAGTGGATGTGTGTGTAGATCTATGAATCAGTGAGTGGGTGTGTAAGTACTGCTATGGGTGTCAGTGGTTTTGAGAATGGTAGTGTGGAAGTTGGAGTAGGTGTATGAAAGGTTATAGGGGTGTGAGTGGGTGTGTCAGATTCTGTGGATGATGTCATCAGTGATATTTGAGATGTGATCAGGGATGTCATCAGTGATGTCACTGACCATATCATGAGTGATGTAATATGCGAGGTCATAAGCAGTGCATTGCGGGGCACGAGTTATAGTTACCTCAGCTAACTATAACTGCTGAATTTCTCTGGTTTTGTACGAGTGAAGCCTGAGCCTAACTATAACTTCCCGGTAACCTTTGGTTTTTTCAGGGAATTTCTATGTTTTTTTAACTAGTAGTCATGTTTGCAGAGTGGTGGAGAAACGGGGCTGGGCCTCCGACCAGCTCCCAGGAATCCCGCTGTGTAGGACTTATGGAAGGTACCAGGAGGGCTTCTTGGCCCCCAAGGTCCCTCAGGAGTAAAGTGGACCTGCAAATTTAATGGTTTAAGGGGGCAGGGTAGTGGTACCCTGAACCCCTAGACCTTGTTCGGGGTCCCCAGAGTTGGGGTCAAAATTAGAAAAAAGATTTGGGTAGCGCTGCATCTCGTAGGAGTTGGCACAGGCCCCGTCTACTCCCATGGGAGTCCCACAGGAGCCAGTGCAACTCCTGGCTACCGTGGGGTAGGAAAAACAATCATGGCAGGGGGGTGGCCTTTCATGTGGGGGTTGGGAGAATGGCCTCGCCAGAGGCCAGGCCCTGTGGCCGACCGCCTTCCACGCATAGCCTTCCGCTGTGCATGGCGAGGTGTTGGCTGCCTGAGAGGTTTGAGAGCAGGGCCTGGTTGCATGCAAGGCCTTGCGGCCAACACCCTCTGCTCATTGGCCAAAGGGCAGCCGCGCCGAATGGTAGCCGCCCGCTGGGAGTTTTTCTTATCACAGAAAAAGTTGGAGACCTCTGGTTTATACCATGTTATTTTGTTAACTGCAGCGCCTATAAAAATGGTATTTAAAGAGAACCAGAGTAAGACGGAAGAATTCCATGCGTTGAGGTAAAATCTCATTGAATATGTTGAGTGATTATTAGCAGAGTTGCTTATGAATTAGGCACAGTTTTCTGCAGTCGCGGCTCCTGGAGGGAGTGCTGCGGGGCGGTGAGGTGGAGCGGGGGAGGGGCAGGGTGGGGGGTAGTGAACTCCGGCATATGGCCGAACGGAGGAAAGTACAGAAATAAATAAATAAAACGAATTACATTGCGCGCGCTGCATCGCCATTTGGCGTTGCGGCGCGCGCAATGTAATTCATTTTATTTATTTATTGATGTACTTACCTCCGTTCGGCCGTATGCCAGAGTTTACTACCCCCCACCCTGCCCCTCCCCCGCCCCACCGCCCCGCAGCACTCCCTCCAGGAGCCGCGACTGGTTTTCTCACTTCAGTTATGCTGGGTCCTGGCAATCAAATGGAATTTGACATTTGCGCTGTAGTAATGCATGTGTAAATCTGCGTTCATTAGTACAGCTGCTGTAAGTAATGTATTGATGGCCACATTGGTTTTGAATGTCATAGCATAAATGGATATATAGATTTAGAGGGAGAGAGAGATACACACCATTTCACATATTTCACTAACAAGCTACGCATCCCTTTCATGAGCAACAAAATTGAATTTCCCATTTATTAAATTGACTCACAGCGACTGAGCATTAAGTATATGACGTACACAGGGTTCCTCACCTCCATCTTTTTTGCACACTGTGACGAGGACTTTGTTGTGGGATTCGACCAAGTTGTGAAGTTTCACGGATTGCTGTAAGACACGTGTAGGATAACATTACCAACTCATACATCACATGTGAATCAATATAAATCGATGGTCCCACGTAGATACAAAACCCCAAAGGTTTCAAGTGTTTCCCAAACCTACCTTTGGTGGCTGTGGATACCTCAGGTAAAGGTTACACCCCTTGTTAGGAAGCAGAGATCATGGCTGCATCACATGGTCAAGTTACACCCTGTGCCAAACATTCAACCTTGAAAAGCCTCATTGAGAGGGCGGTCCTCAAACCTGAGCTTTAAAGGGACCGGCCCAGTTACTGGGCAGGGGTAGGTGGGCTTCTGCTGGACAATGGACGACTGACATCAGCCCTCCTTGGTGGTAATGAGGACAGCAGGACCCTGATTTTATTGCACTTATCAGCAGCATTTGACACGGTCAATCATGCCGTGCCCCCAGCCACGCCTCTTACGGATGGGACTCTGAGGCTGTCCGCTAGCCTGGCGACTGTGCTTTCCTATATCTGGGCCAGAGGGAGCCAGTGCCCTTTCACCACACTGCTCTTGTTGTTTCACACGTGAGTTACGTTAACCCTCAGCCCCGTCGTAGATAGTGTTTAGAATCTATACTCAGATCCTGGTTAGGACCCCCCACTCTCAGGCTTTACGCATTACTGTTATGCAAGAGGCACCTATTTTGTGCCGTGGCAATGCAGCACAGAAGACAACCCTCCCTCTCGGCATCAGGTCTGCAAGCACTCGACCTCCTGTACTTGAAAGCGATTGTGCTTGGTCTGGAAATGGCTCGGGGTAGCATCTCAATCCATTGTTCTTTTGATCACCATGTTACTTCAGGTTGGACCCAGCCAGATGTAAATCAGTCTTGGCCCGGCTCCAATAGGAACAGCCCAGCCCGAACTGCCAGGCCACGCCCTCCCCGACCGGAGCAGCGTCGAGACAGCTGGATATGGCTGGGTCTAATCTTCGGTGGCATGGTGAGCAAAAGAACGATGGGTTGGAATGGTACCCCAAGCGTTTGCCACTGGTTAGACTTCTTGCAATCATTCATCCCAATGCCTGTTGTGTGTTTGATGTACCAGCAGGAAGGGCACAGAGTGAATAGGTGCTTCCTGAGAGACATCACACTGAGACCCTGCTACCCTTCTGTTGTGCAAGCTGCGGGCTGCAGCAGAAGGTCCCGAGGAAAATCTAGGCCAGTCTTTCCTGGACAGTATCACCACCACTGTGGCTTTGGCGAGGTTCTCACTGGTGACTTATTCTCAGCACAGTGACTTCCAGGAGACCTTGATGGTGCATCAAGCCAACTAAGGTCGCGGGCCCTAGATTTGCTCTCACATTCTGCGCCGCCTTCCTCTCTCGGAGCCTGTGCTCCATAGAAGCTTCACTGCATTTCCCAAGATCAAGAGAGAACAAGATGGTGGCTGGACCCATGAAACCCACACCCTTCTGCCACCAGAGCTCCCTGGAATTCGCTTAGTTTCAGAAAGGAGCTAAACTGAGATGCCAAGGAGGGCCAAGTCAGGGAACACATTCTCGGGACACATCCGTACTATGTGACGGAGTTCAGTTGAAATTCATCCCATATAAATGTATCTTACTTGTGCATAGGTTGAAAGTTTGGGATTAATCCTGACATATGGATTTCCATTAGTATTTTAGGATCACAAGGTTGGTTTATAGGACCAGATCCCTCTTTTAGTGATGACCACCAAGAGTAGGACATAACCAGGGTCCTTGGAATTACGTGGGCGGGGAGGGCAAAATTATGTGGCACGGTTGACTAAATCAGGGGCAAGAAAAGGCAAATTATGGTACATAATGCAGCATATTTTGTGATAGTATTACTTTATTATTTTGTCATTTTTATACTTGTTAACACTGTCTGGAAATTGGCTGCACCTCATTAGTACCAGTTTAATACTGATATATAGCAATAAGCAACAGAAAGGTGACCAGTCCTGCTTTTACAAAGGGCCTTCCACTGCGCTGCAACACGTGTCACTGCGCTTTTAGTAACTTTTGATTCGTCGGAGATAAAAACAAAATTGTTTTTGTTAAAATCTGCAGGTTATGTAGCAGATGATGTGGCAAATGCGGCAAACCTCTGATCGTAATCTAGGATTATTCGACGAGAGCTTCTCCCTCTTTAAAAATTCCCTGATTCACAGCGACCCTCCCAAATCTTTTAGGGAATCTAGCCCCTCACCCATTCCTCAGGACTCCAAGTAGTCTCCTTACATAGCCCCAATCACCTGCTGACTTCCCCTGCTACATTGGACAGCACACATTTGTCCATAGCTATGCCGATGACACGTCAATCCAGACATTCCCCCCTACACTCTCTGAACCATACTCCCCTGCCGCCCGAGCTCCATCCCCACTCCAATACATCCCCCACCCCCCCCCCAGTTGCGCCCACCAGGCCAACACCGCCTGAACTCTTACTCCGGGGAAGGCCCCTCTCCACTCCGCCCCCAAATGTGTACCACGCCTTCCCCCACCCTCGTGAACGACTCCTCACCTTCCCTTTCCAAGTCCCATGTTCCTCAACCCTGTCATGCCTCTAGACTTAAGGAAATTAACTGGGAGCTTCAGAAACTCAAATCTGACACACAAAAGCTCATTAACATCACCTCTGAGCTGGCCCTTGAATTATTGTCCGACAATGTGTCACAACTGATCCTGCTAATGACAACCCAACACCCTAAAATACCAATTCGGCCCTTTGAGCTGAACAGCGTCAGTAGGCTGACTTCACCTGGACAGAACTGGAACACCACTCCGTACCCTAACGACCCCTCCAGACCCTCCTATCTGACCAGGACATTCTCTACCTCCTACTAGCTTACAACTCCACTTTATCGGACATCTCAGACATACATGAACCCATTCTAACTACGACACTAAATCCTCCTAGAGCTACTAGACCCAATCAAGTCTTCTCGGGGCCTATTTAAACGATTCCTCTAAACCCCCATAGAGCTCCCAGACAAAACTCGAATGCCCTAAACACAGCTAACCTTATGCAAATTCACATTACACAGCCTAGTCACACAGACTCCAAAACACAACCAAAATGCATCCTGCTCAACTGTAGATCTGCGGTGAAACATGCAACTGACATCGCTGACCTCATCCTAAATCGGGAACTCGACCGCCTAATCCTCACAGAAACCTGGCTTAATGACTCCTCAGGACCTGTCCTTGACATCCTAGTCCCCCCGAGCCACAACATAATCAGACTTCATAGAGCTAAGAGAACTGGTGGAAGCATCGCCTGTATATACCATAACAGTCTCTCAGCAAAGCAATCTCCCTCTGCAATTCTCTCATCGTGTGAATATCTGTCTATAGGCATCAGTAATTACAGACCCTTATGCGACCTACACATCTTTTACCATCCCCCGGGAGACAACCTCCCTTTGGTTGAACAAACTATGGAAACCATCTCATCCAACTTGGGGCGCCATTGTCCCCAGATATTCCTGGGAGTCTTCAGTCTTCATTGCAATGACCCGAATGACTAGGCTGTGAATAGTCTTAAAAACTTCCTGGTGGGCCTCAACTTGATTCAATTCTGTGACAGCCCAGCGCACAACTTAGGCTCGACCCTTGACCTAATCATCTCGAACCCAAACTCCATTCAGTTGGAATCGATTATCCCTTGTGACTGGTCGGACCTCTACTATATCACCTTTCTCATTTTAAAACGTTGGAACATTAAAAGATGCCAACCCAAGAAACAGACACTGGAAAAGATTGTTGCAAAATACAAACATGAACGTTTATTTGGGCCAGAGGAGGCCCCCGCACTTACCGGCAGCACTGCTCCTGCTACTCCCGCATCACTGTCGCCCGACTGCTTAAAGTCCGGTCTGGTGTTGCCTATTCTTAAAAAAACTTCAGCCAACCCTGAGGATCTGAACAACTTCCGACCAATCACAAACATCCCCACTCTGGCAAAACTCCTTGAGAAATGTTTTCAGGTACAACTATGTAACCACATTGAGAAATTCCAACTGCTGGATCAATTCCAATCAGGCTTTCGTCAGGGACACAGCACCGAAACTGCCATCACACATATAGTTGAAGACGCTCTTACAATGCTTGACCAGAACGAATCCTGCCTTTTAATCTTACTCGACCTCTCATCAGCCTTTGACACCGTCAAACACGACAACCTCTTGAACTTTTGGAACATAGGTTGGGGTTCACTGGCTCAGTTCTAAAATGGTTTGCCTCCTTTCTCCATAACAGAACTCAAAGATTTAAAACCAATCAAACCCTCTCCAATCCCAGTCCTTGCACTCTGGGGGTCCCCCAAGGATCATCTCTCTGCCCCACTCTTTTCAACCTATTCATTGCACCTCTTACTGAAATCCTCAAAGCATCTAACATACATTATCAAGCGTATGCGGATGACACTCAGTTATACATGAAAATCTCTTCACCGGACGATATCAAGACACTCAACGGAACCTGCACAAAACCCAGAACTGGTTAACCTTCAACCATCTCAAACTGAACGCCCTCCAAACAGAATTCCTCCATCTCACCTCCCAAGCAAGCCCTCATGGTGGAGAAATTTATGAAAAATCTCTCCACTCTCAACTGCACACCACATATCATAGATTCTACGAGATCTCTGGGAATAGTGCTGGATAAGAACTTAAACATGCAAGCGCACATCAGCGCGTCTACCAAAGGAGCGAACTTTCCATTGAGCATCCTTAGGAAACTAAAACCCTTCCTTCCCCCTCAGGACTTCAAATCTGCACTAGTTATCTCTTGACTGGATTATGGCAGTGCAACCCTCTGTGGACTACCAAGGTACAGGCTGGCCCCTCCCAGGGCTTCACTGAATGCTGCTGCGAGATCATCACAGGCTCCAAGAAAACCAACCACATTCCTCCGACTTTGAAATCTCTAAATTGGCTACCATTCAAAGCAAAGATACAACTAAAACTTGCCTGTATGACCCACAAAGCACTTAATTTCAAGACTCCTCTGTACCTTGCATATAAGCTAGTTCTTTCTGGAGGTACCCGCTCCTCCAGGAGTTCCAGTACCTTGTTGTTGAAACAAAACAAATTTAAAAAAATGAAAACTTACAATCGAGCCTTCTCAGGTGTCGCCCCGAGAATCTGGAACTCCCTTCCTACAGAAATTAGACTGATTCCATCAGCAGAGTCCTTCAAAAGGGAAGTGAAAGCTTTACTTAGGAGTACTTCTCTGTGCCAAAAGCTCAGTCTCGGACCTCCTTGTTGGCACCGCTGCCTACCTATGGTATTTTGCAATGTCATGGCTCCAATATCCTCCATTATTTTGTCCTTACTTTCCTGTTACTACTGTCACTGTATATTACTCTTGCTTTGCCACTATTGTCTCCCCGTTTGTCTGTCGCACCACTTCTGTAAAGCGCTCTGATACCCGTTTGGGTCATGTTCGCGCTATACAAAACTTTTTAAATAAATAAATTTAAATAAACCTATAATTATGCAAAAAAAACCTCTGCAGCTGCACAATCACATAATTCCATGGCCCTGTACATCACACAACATCAATGACCAACACACACATCGCAGAAGTGACAGCTTCACATGGGGGGCTCATCTGATGAGTGTTAGGGGGAGACCTGGCCGCCCTTGTCCTCTCTGTGCCTTCGAGTGACCAGCCAACCGAGGTGTAGGAAGGGCGCCGCGGGCCTCAACGCGAGCCAGGAGTAGCGTCCTCCAGCGCAAGGTTTGTGGGTGAGAAACATTTATAAATCGGGTGCCTAGGGCCCCCCACTTCTCCCGGCCCTGGCGCCAGTGTACCTGATGCACCAACGAATGCTCTGTCCATGCAATTGAGGGGGTTCTCATGCTCAGGCCACACTTTGGGCTCCACTCAGGAATCTACTCGAGGGGGGACCTTTGGGGGTGTCACAAAAAGGGGGACCAACATGTCTAATGTCTAGAGCACCAAGGTGTATGGTGATGTCCCGAAGTCAACATGGGGAAGGGTCAATCGTGAAATCAATGACATCATCATCGATACAGACCTGATTCAGAGAGAGTAGGGTGACCAGGCGTCGCGGATTTGCCAGGACGGTCCTGGTTTTTCACCAGCTGTCCCGGCAGATTCCAGGAAATGTAGCTCATGTCCCGGTTTTTAGAGAGTGCCGACTGAAAACGGCGGGAGGTTTTTTTTATGTTTTACAAAGCAGGGTTAGTTAGCGGTTGTTTCAAGAAAGCAATTTAATTAACAGGCATGCTACTGGCTTTAAAAATTGCATTTTATTTATGTTCCTGCTGCCTGTTCTGTAATTCTCTGCTGAGGAGCGCTGTCATTCCGTGCGCTCGCTTGATATAAAATTGTAGTCCTTCTATTTTTGTGAAATGTCCCGGTTTGGGGCTTTAAAATTCTGGTCACCCTAAAAGAGAGGGACATTTCAAGCACACCCAGGAGCACGAAAGGTGATGGGGGGTGGGGGGACGACTGGCATAGCCAGTCTCCCCCCGGGCTGCTTTGGGAATCAAACAGGCCAGGACAGGGGCCGGGCCAGGCCAGGTTAGGGGTGGGGCGGGTTCTAGGAGCACGGATACAAGCGGGAAGGTGAAGTTTCGGCCTCTTTTGACGACTCCACCTTCGGCAGGGTAGGTTAGTTCAATGGAGTAGACAGATCACTGAGTGGGTGAGGGCTGGTGCCCACGTTATGCCACAGTAGGACAAGGTTAGGTTTGTAAGCAGTACCTTGCAGTTGATTTGGGGGACGGTGAGTCAGAGGCAGGTGGAGCCACCCTGGGGGGGGATGGGAGCACAGGGGAGGGGACGAGGTATGTGGGGCTCTGCAACAGGACAAGGAGGCTGTACTGGAGGGTGTGTGGTAGGGTAAGTGAGAGAGAGAGAGACAGACTGGGGGAACCAAGGGAAGATGGAAGGACAAATGAAAGACTGAGGGAGGTTTTTTGATGCTTTGAAGAAGTTGACATTTACTGACATTTACGTAAACTTATATTAAAGTTACCATAATACTGCAAAACCTGTCCTAATAAAAGTGAGCTTTTACACTTCATTGTGAAGTGGCGTCTGGCTATTTCACGATGGAGGCTGTCAGCAACTACACCCTGAAACACGTGCGTTGGAGAATAGTCGCGGCTGCTGCCTGGAAGCAGCAGTGGGGCGGATAGGGGCAAGGGGCAGGTGGCTCTCTACACGGGAGGTAGGCTTTTGGGTTATAAAAAAAAATTAGCTCCCGGCTGGCCGGCCGCCTCCACCTCTCCTGCGTCCCCTTCCTGGCTTCTTGTGAAAAACAGAAAGCAGGAAGCACCAGGTCTCCCACGCTCCCCGCAGCCAATCACAACGCTGCAATGCAGCGTTGTGATTGGTCTGAGCACCATGACACGGCGCTCAGCCAGGGGCTGGAGGGGTGGGCATGTACTCCGTGCATGCAGTCTGCATGGAGAACGGGGAAAGTGTGCATGACTGTTTTGGGGGGCCCGAGAAGGCCGACCAAACAGTCATTGCGCACTTAGGAGGGTTCTACCACCCCTCCCCTGCTCTGCAGCCCGCCCCGCACCCGCACTCAAAGGTGCCGCAGCAGGAGGGCAAAACAAAATGATAACAACATTACGTTATTAGCATTTTCTTTTTTCCTTTCTTTTGCTGTTTTATGGCAGTGGGGCGACGCTCCTCCGCCTCGTCGCCAGAAAGAAGGAACACAGCAGAGGGGCGGAGAGCTGTCACTTGTCCGAGTTCCTGTTTTTCTTATTTATGACTTTCATGAACTTTGAGGGTATTAAAAAAAAAAAATAAGAAATGCTGCAAAACTCGCCTTTTTGGAGAAGAATGCTTGCATGAATAACTTTGCTCGGGGTACAGTTTCCAGAACTTTTTTAATTTATTTTTTAAGCCAAAACCATTTCTTGCTACCGGAATATTTAAATTGTTTGTGTTTTCGTAAACTTAAACTTTTTGAAGTGTGAAAAACTTCGCACAGTGGGCATAGCTGAAATCACTTAATTTTGCCCAGCCTTGACTGACGCTTTGTGCCAAGCACCGCGACCTTCGCCACAAACCATGGGTCCGATTATTAAAGACATCCGACATCTCCGCAGGTTTGGGCCGAGACTTAGAGATTTACGGCTTTTACCAGGATGACAAGCCCCAGGGGGTACATGAGGGTAAACGAGGGTCGCTGTGGCTTCGCTCTCACACATCTGTTTGCCTCAGCCCTGTGTGCGCAGGTGACTTTACACAATATATACCAGGGACAGAGAAGATTACTGGGACGCATTAGACATTTTCTCTTTTTTGTCACATGATAAACACGTTCTGCACCAGTTATCGAAAGGTATTTAAATGTCGAAGTGCAGACAGGGGCAGCGAAGGCTTTGCAAGTGATTGTGCACAAGGACACGTGTACACAGCGCTGCGAGCTGCAACAAGGGCCGTGTGGACAAACCCGCTAGACCGGTGTGCATGGGGACGTAGCTAGTTGGACTGAGTAAACTAAGGGTCGGGGATACAGTGTGACAGAGGGTTTACACCCCCCTTTATGGAAGTACTTAGAGGTTCAATTCACAAATCTTTTTTCCGTCAGTAGGTGAGACTTACTCATGGACATTACATGTTAGTCACAGGTACTCTCAGGGATAGCTTTGTAAACCATGGCCACCTTCCCTGTGGCTTTGTGCGTGACTGAAGGTGGCACAATAGTGTTTCATTCTCCTCATGTCTGCGGTTACACGTGTCACCAACGCCGTCAGAATTCCTAGGGGTTGTGACACTCTTGCGTGAGGGCGTGTGCGCCCCTCCGAGGGGTTCACATAGCTCGGTGCCCCCTTGTATCTGGGGCAGCAGGGCAGAAAGTGTATCACATTTTGCGAACCCCCATGTGACGTTGTGTGCACGTGCGTCCACGTGCAGCTTCACACCTGTGCCCCAGGGTTCAACCTCCAGTTGACCCAGTTCTTGGGCACCAAGTGACAGCTTGAGAGGTTTTCACGGTGGTTTCACCTCCCGCCGGAGTGTAGGTCCCGTGAACCTGGCTGTGGGGTTTCACTTGATGAAGATGGGGTCAGGATTCTGATGGTCTTTATTGAATTTTCGCTTCTCTTCTCATCTTCTGGTGAACGGAGATCTATGGCTAAGAAGTGGTTCGTCCTCTCCTGTTGCTGAGTTTATGGGACTTCGAAGGGAGACAGTTATTTTTCTTTTCTTGAGGTGTATCCAGGATGTGTGGTTGTTGGCCTGTTTCTGCTGGTGTGTGGTTGTGGCTGCTGACCTGCCGCTGCTGGTGTGTGGTTGTGGCTGCTGACCTGCCGCTGCTGGTGTGTAGTTGTGGCTGCTGACCTGCTGCTGGTGTGTGGCTGTGGGTGCTGACCTGCTGGTGTGTGGCTGTGGATTCTCACTTGCTGATGAATGGTTGTGGACGCTGACTTGCTAGTGTGTGGTTGTGGGTGTTGACCTGCTGCTGGTGTGTGGTTGTGGGTGACAACCTGCTGCTGGTGTGTGGTTGTGGGTGACAACCTGCTGCTGGTGTGTGGTTGTGGGCGACAACCTGCTGCTGGTGTGTGGTTGTGGGCGACAACCTGCTGCTGGTGTGTGGTTGTGGGCGACAACCTGCTGCTGGTGTGTGGCTGTGGGTGCGGACCTGCTGCTGTTGGCGTGTGGGTGCTGACCTGCTGCTGTTAGTGTGTGGCTGTGGGTGCTGACCTGCTGCTGCTGTTGTGTGGCTGTGGGTGCTGATCTGCTGCTGCTGTGGGTGCTGACCTTCTGTTGCTGGTGAATGGTTGTGGGAGGTGAACTGCTGGTGTGTGGCCATAGGTGCTGACCTGCTACTGCTGGTGTGTGGCTGTGGGTGCTGACCTGCTGCTGGTGTGTGGTTGTGGGTGCTGCCCTGCTGGTGCTGTTGAATGGTTGTGGACACTGACCTGCTGGTGTGTGGTTGTGGGTGACAACCTGCTGCTGTTGTGTGGTTGTGGGTGCTGACCTGCTGCTGTTAGTGTGTGGCTGTGGGTGCTGACCTGCTTCTGTTGGCGTGTGGGTGCTGACCTGCTGCTGTTGGCGTGTGGGTGCCGACCTGCTGCTGCTGCTGTTGTGTGGCTGTGGGTGCTGACCTGCTGCTGTTGGCGTGTGGGTGCCGACCTGCTGCTGTTGTTGTTGTGTGGCTGTGGGTGCTGACCTGCTATTGCTGGTGAATGGTTGTGGGAGCCGACCTGCTGGTGTGTGGCCATGGGTGCTGACCTGCTACTGCTGGTGTGCGGCTGTGGGTGCTGCCCTGCTGCTGGTGTGTGGTTGTGGGTACTGAACTGCTGGTGAATGGTTGTGGGTGCTGACCTGCTGCTGGTGTGTGGTTGTGGGTGCTAACCTGCAGCTGTTGGCGTGTGGGTGCTGACCTGCTGGTGTGTGGTTGTGGGTTCTGACCTGCTGTTGCTTGTGAATGGTTGTGGGTGCTGACCCGCTGGTGTGTGGTTGTGGGTGCGGACCTGCTGCTGGTATCTGGTTGTGGGTGCTGACCTGCTGCTGCTGGTGTGTGGTTGTGGGTGATGACCTGCTGTTGTTGGTGAATGGTTGTGGGTGCTGACCTGCTGGTGTGTGGTCGTGGGTTCTGACCTGCTGGTGTTTGGCTGTGGGTGCGGACCTGCTGCTGGTATCTGGTTGTGGGTGCTGACCTGCTGCTGCTGGTGTGTGGTTGTGGGTGCGGACCTGCTGCTGGTGTGTGGTTGTGGGTGCTGACCTGCTGGTGTGTGGTCGTGGGTGATGACCTGCTGGTGTGTGGTCGTGGGTGATGACCTGCTGGTGTGTGGTCGTGGGTGATGACCTGCTGGTGTGTGGCTTTGGGTGTTGACCTGTTGTTGCTGATGTGCGGTTGCTTTGCAGTCCAAGGGACCTCCACCGCTTCTTTACAGTTTGGTAGGAGTCTGTTCATCTCTGGTAGAGTCCACTTGCTGTGGCGTGCAGGACTTGGGCTGTTACCTTCACCGTATAATCATGACCTTGGGTTCATGGAGGGCTCCGGCACTTCTCTTCTGGTAAAATGGCATAGAAGCCATGCATGACCTTTTCTTGCACCAATGACACTGTCAGGGTGAATTTTCTAGAGAAACAACGTTATTCCCATGTAGCTATTCAAAGTGTGTCTTCAACACTTTCCCCTGATATATTTCACTGGTGTTTTGGGATTTACGTTTGACCTTTTCATAAAATTATTATTTTGGTTCGGTTTCCGTGCTGGACCTGTTGTAATCTTTCAAAGGTGCTGGCCTGTTCTATCTCCATGGTGATGGCTCGCGTGAGGAGTCGTTCCAGGGTGACAAGTCCATGTTTCCTTCTTGCCCTGATATTTCACCTGCTTCAAACTTACCCACCAATTGTGGTTCTTCACCTTATTGTCCTAGATCTCGCCGACTTCCCAAAAGGTATGATGACTACGAGATGTATTGAATTTTCTTTTGCTTTGTTCCTTGCTTATCCTGGTCCATTGCATATGATGTTCATTTTTCAGTATAATTGTTACTGTTTTTAGTGCTGTATTTGGAATGGGTGTTTTCTTCTCCTTTTCCTTTCTTTTTCTTTTTCTCTTTCTTTCTCTTTGTTGTCTCCACTGTAAAGGGGATGTGTTGTAATCTTTCAAAGGTGCTGGCCTGTTCTATCTCCATGGTGATGGCTCGCGTGAGGAGTCGTTACCGGAGAACCGACAGGCTGGCAGCAGGAGTTGGTGGTTTAACTGCATACCAATAAAAGACGTGAAATAACTTACCGGTGTTCGTCTTTTCAACACGACCCATAGGTCACAGTAGTTCTGCAGCACATTAAGGACTGATTACCCCCAGGGCCACTGCAATCAAGTAGCACGGGAGGCCCAAATTATGTTTCAGGGTCAAGACAATTATGCGGTAATAAAAAGCCAAATTATGCGGCTTAACTCAGCACATTTTGTGGCATTATTACATCAATGTTGTGTTATTTTTAAACTTGTTAATGCTGTTTTGGCAAACGTTTCACTTCATTAGTATCAGTTTAACACCTAAATGCAGCATTCAGAAACTGATAGGTGACCAGTTAACCCTTGCAAAGACACTTCAGCTGCGTGACATCACACGCGGCAGTGTCTTCTGAACCTTTTAGTGACTTTTGATCTGTTAGAGAGAGAAACATTTTTTTTTTTTAACTCTGCAAATTATGTGGTTGACGATGTGTTATGTGGAAAAAGGGGAAACCCATAGTTATACGAAAGATGCTGTAGCCACAGAATCACATAATTGTTGTCGCGTGGAGATAGCCTGGGACCTGCTGTGCCGATGCGATTCTACCTCTACACAAATGGCGTCATCCCTCATATGTCTGCAGAAGGTGAAAGAACAGAGGTCTGTTCTGTAGAGGTCGGACCCGCCCATCCCTAAGGGTTTTACTCTCACCCTATGTTCTTGATTTAAAGACTGTCTTTGTGTAGTTCATGATACACAGCATGTTGAGTGGTTGCGCGTTCATTAGATGTATCCACCATGTATAGCTTTCCTCCCATACCACAGTGAAGACATTTTAGGAGGAATACTTGGTTGCAGATTTGGGGGGGGGGGGGTTCAAAAATCAGCAAACCAAACCAATAAAGTCCCTTATATGCATCCTGTGGATGTGTTTATATAAGAGGTGTGGTGCAGCGGCCAGGGCCAGCGGCCAGGGCAGCTGACTTCGGAACACGGGGCTCACGGTTTGATCCCCGGCTCCGGCGGCAGCTCAGCACCATGTGACTCTGGGCAATAGCTCACTTAATTTCCACGACGGCCCCCAGTGCCTTGAGACCCGTAAGGGTGAGTAGTTCGCGCTTTACAAATACAGATTTACATTTTTTATATATCGGTCCTAATGCACGTATGGGCCAAGAAAACGGTGGAGGTTCAAATTACATATTTCTCCTATCAATTCCCATGAGAAATTTGCTCTCGAATACAGAAAAAATGGCTCAATTAAATTATACCAAATTTGGCAAAAAGTTAGAACTTTACTCAGAATGCGTGTTTTTTGTGATTTGATGCAAATCCGTTCACCGTTTGAGAAACTCACATTCAGAGAAGTGCTCGGGTTGGGTTTCAAATGGTTAAAAAGTTAGCAAACTTGGACAAATGGCCCAGCGGGTGTTCTGCGATATTGAAAGAAATAGAGCCCTTTAATTCTCCAGGAGAGCTTATTGGTACCACAGGAGCAGTCCTACGGTAACGAGCGATCTGATTGGCTGGCCACAATTCATTACAGCCATTACAGGACTCAGGAACTCAAAAACAATTACAAACATAGTATGGGGGTCAAGGAAGGGACACCCTAGCCCCATGGCACTAGTTTGGGGGACCCAATGGAACCCCACTCCCCATAGGCCACAAAAAAATATCATGCTGTGGGTACCACAGTACAACTGCGAAACCAGTGAAGCCCCCTGTGACAAACTGTGGTATTACAACCACAGCCGCTGTTCCACTGTGGAACCCTGCAAGCATACTCACAGAAAAATTGTAGAATTAAATAAAAAACAAAAATTATGAGATGCGCGTTCATTGTGGATGGGAACCCCCGGGAGTTGGTTACCTAACCACTCGCTGTGCATGGTCAAAGGATTTCTCTTTTGAGTTGAAGGTCAGACAGACTGCTCAGGATTTCAAGACCTACGCATGCCTGTTTCACCTTTGCCTTCTTCTACACAGGGGCGGCTTCTCCGTAATGGCATAGGAGCGTCGTCCCATTGAGCCAGCCAACGGAAAATAAAATGATAATATAACAATATTATCATTTTTTTTTCCCCGACTGAGCCAGGGAATCTTGAGCAGGGCCGGGCATGGAAGGGAGGAGGGGGAGTAGTGAGCACCGTAAAGTTCGCATGTTGGTTTGGCCGGCTGTCTTATGCCAGCCAAACAGACATGCACACTTAGGTTTCTCCAACCCGGCTGTGTTGCACAGCTGGGTCGGAGAAATGCCACAGGAACTAAGGGACTGTGAGCAGCAAACAGGGCCGCTCAGACCAATCCTGGCGATGCTCTCATGCTATGAGAGCAGTATCTGGATTGGTGGGGAGCCTGTGCTGCTGTCTCAGGGACTGCTGGGACATTATCAGTAGTGAAGAGGATCACTGACGCGTCGTCGGCAGGACAAGTACTTTTAAAAAAAAAAATATCTCCCTTATCCCACGACTGGAGTTTTGTGGCGGCCGCCACTGCTTATATATTAGTTTTTACCTTATTTCAACACCTACCTATAATGTCACTTTATACTTTAGTTTTCCCAGTTTTTTTTTTTTTTTGCATAAACGACCTTATTTCTAATCTCAACTATACTGCTATAATCTCACTTTAGCCTTTGGTTTTTTCCAGTGAATATCTGGGGTTTGTGATCACATTTAGCTAACTGCGTGCTTTGCAGGACACCTGGGCGCACACACAGCAGGGGTTGGATGCGGGGTCCCGCCTCTGGCCAGGACCTGCACCCAACCAGGCTGCGGACGGCCGGCCCACCCCTGTGTATCAAGAGGCACATTCAGTGAGGGAGACCAAGGAGTGAGCAGAGCAGGCTTCAGTGTACGTCTCCGCGAGTGAGATCTGCAGATCCATCGGAGACATATATCCACATGTAAACATGCTGCAACACCCGGGCATCGCTGATCCCCTGGCGGCACGTGTACATCCATAGGGCTTGTTCAGCGATGTCCATAACAGAAGGAGGACAATGGTTTGAGCAGCCGAATGGGCTTCTATTGACACCAGTGGTGTAATAAAGACCCCCGCAGTGGGGGGGGGGGGCCCGAGCTCCAGGGGGCCCCCTCAGCACAGTACAGTGGCCTGAGCGCTCCTGAGTGAGTCCGGAGGAGGGGACCATGTACTCCGCAGGGGTCCCCCTCTCAGCACAGTACACTGGCCTGAGCACTCCTGAGTGTGTCAGGGGGAGGCGGGGGGGCTCCATGTACTTTGCAGGGGGCCCCCTCAAGTTTTGTTAGGCCACTGGTTGACACCTACCTGTCGTAGGTCATATATGGACAAGGCGATGGAGATGAGAGACATCAGGATGATGGCGATGGAATACTCATTGTACGCCTCAGCAAACCACAAACACACACTGAAGAGCTGGAAGATGTAGAACGGGTTCAGCACCTGTTGAAACACAACGAGGGAGTGAGGGGAAGGCTCATGGTCTTGACCCTCAGGGTGGCTGTACCTGGCCTCAATACAGGCACCAGAGGAACCCCCCCCAACAGCAAACCCTAGAGCTCTGCAACAGCAGACAACACAAGGCACAAACACGTCAACTAGAGCAGCCTTCCACTGAAGCAGATCAAAACAGACGACATCATCATCCTACCCAGCCATCTTCGTCATCCATGGAGATCCACCCCTCCTCATCATCCATGGAGATCCACCCCTCCTCATCATCCATGGAGATCCACCCCTCCTCACCCTCCATGGAGGTCCACCCTCACCCTCCATAGAGATCCACCATTCCTCACACTCCATAGAGATCCACCCCTCCTCATCATCCATGGAGATCCACCCCTCATCATCCATGGAGATCCACCCCTCATCATCCATGGAGGTCCACCCTCACCCTCCATAGAGATCCACCCCTCCTCACCCTCCATAGAGATCCACTCCTCCTCACCCTACATGTAGATCCACCCCTCCTCACCCTCCATGGAGATCCACCCTCTTCACCCCACACGTAGATCCACCTCTCCTCACCCTCCACAGAGATCCACCCCTCCTCACCCTCCACGGAGATCCACCCCTCCTCACCCTCCATGGAGATCCACCCCTCCTCATCCATGGAGATCCACCCCTCCTCATCCATGGAGATCCACCCCTCCTCACCCTCCATGGAGATCCACCCTCACCCTCTATGGAGATCCACCCCTCACCCTCCATAGAGATCCACCCCTCACCCTCCATAGAGATCCACCCCTCCTGACCCCATATGTAGATCCTCCCCTCCTCAGCCTCCAAGGAGCTCCCCCCTCCTCACCCTCCATGGAGATCCACTCATCCTCCATAGAGGTCCACCCCTCCTCACCCTCTATGGAGACCCACCACTCCTCACCCTCCATGTAGATCCACCCCTCCTCACCCCATATGTAGATCCACCCCTCCTCACCCTCCACGGAGATCCACCCATCTTCACCTTCCATGGAGATCCACACCTTCTCACCCCACACGTAGATCCACCTCTCCTCACCCTCCACAGAGATCCACCCCTCCTCATCATCCATGGAGATCCACCCCTCCTCAGCCTCCACAGGGCTCCACCCCTCCTCACCCTTCATGGAGATCCACCCCTCCTCATCATCCATGGAGATCCACTCCACCCTCACCCTCCATGGAGATCCACCCCTCACCCTTCATGGAGATCCACCCCTCACCCTCCATAGAGATCCACCCCTCACCCTCTATGGAGATCCACCCCTCACCCTCCATAGAGATCCACCCCTCACCCTCCATAGAGATCCACCCCTCCTGACCCCATATGTAGATCCTCCCCTCCTCAGCCTCCAAGGAGCTCCCCCCTCCTCACCCTCCATGGAGATCCACTCATCCTCCATAGAGATCCACCCCTCCTCACCCTCTATGGAGACCCACCACTCCTCACCCTCCATGTAGATCCACCCCTCCTCACCCCATATGTAGATCCACCCCTCCTCACCCCATATGTAGATCCACCCCTCCTCACCCTCCACGGAGATCCACCCCTCTTCACCTTCCATGGAGATCCATCCCTCTTCACCTTCCATGGAGATCCATCCCTCTTCACCTTCCATGGAGATCCATCCCTCTTCACCTTCCATGGAGATCCACACCTTCTCACCCCACACGTAGATCCACCTCTCCTCACCCTCCACAGAGATCCACCCCTCCTCATCATCCATGGAGATCCACCCCTCCTCAGCCTCCACAGGGCTCCACCCCTCCTCACCCTTCATGGAGATCCACCCCTCCTCATCATCCATGGAGATCCACTCCACCCTCACCCTCCATGGAGATCCACCCCTCACCCTTCATGGAGATCCACCCCTCACCCTCCATGGAGATCCACCCCGCACCCTCCATAGAGATCCACCCCTCACCCTCCATAGAGATCCACCCCTCACCCTCCATAGAGATCCACCCCTCACCCTCCATAGAGATCCACCCCTCACCCTCCATAGAGATCCACCCCTCACCCTCCATGGAGATCCACCCCTCACCCTCCATAGAGATCCACCCCTCACCCTCCATAGAGATCCACCCCTCACCCTCCATAGAGATCCACCCCTCACCCTCTATGGAGATCCACCCCTCACCCTCTATGGAGATCCACCCCTCCTCACCCTCCATGTAGATCCACCCCCCTCACCCTCACCGGAGATCCACCCCTCCTCACCCTCCATGGAGATCCACCCCTCCTCACCCTCCACGGAGATCCACCCCTCCTCACCCCGGAGGCCCCTCCTTACTGCCCCCTCCCCCTGACAGTCTACCAACAGTGGGTGTGTTATATCGAGAGCCGGAGTTTACCTCTTTGAACAGAAGCTTCCAGATGGGCACAATTTCAACTTCAATGGCATTTGGCCCAACGACGAGTCTCCTGCAAAGGAATATTGATTTGTTTAATTCATTATAAACTTAAAAGTAAAATATTGCCAAAAACAACAAGAGCGCGCTCTCAAGGTCACCTTCTCTTACGTAGGAGAACAAGAGCGCGCTCTCAAGGTCACCGTCTCTTACGTAGGAGAACAACACGCGCTCTCAAGGTCACCTTCTCTTACGTAGGAGAACAACACGTGAAACACACTGTCTAATGGTGTGGGATTGGGGTGTAAAAGTCAGCCAGTACTTGTACATCGGGTCTTAGCATCACTTGTACCTAACCAGTATCCCCCAAAACAGCCAATCAGAATGGAGTATATCCTTCCCATGACTGATGTCAACTCTCTGGGGATCAGTCCTGCCACAAGACTCATACGCTCCTGGGCTTGACCGAACGAAGCCGGCATCTAAACACTGCTACCCCAGATGACGTTAGCCCATCTTGTATTTACCGCCCCCTATAGAAACCGCTCCAAATGACGTCAGCCCATCTTGTAGTTAACGCCCCCCCAGAAACGGAGGTCACAATATTACCCTATCATAGGAATGTAGAAGCCTGTGATAATGGAGACGCAGGGGCACTGGCCATGGGCGTAACTCATAGTCCCATCATTGGCAACACACCCCCACCCCCCACACAGAGTATGCATGCATAAATAAATACACAACAACAGAGTCTGCATGCATAAATAAATACACAACAACAGAGTCTGCATGCATAAATAAATACACAACAGAGTCTGCATGCATAAATAAATACACAACAACAGAGTCTGCATGCATAAATAAATACACAACAACTTTTGTTTGGGAAAAATATTGCTGCAGGTTTATTCCATACAAAAGTATGCAAATATGGTGGGTTATCTTACGTAGCGATCCAAAGGCAGGCAGCTGTAACCAACCTATGCTGCCCTGCCCGCCTGATGAGCCAAGCACTGTGGAGAAGCCAATCGGCGCTACCCTTATGGGGGTGATCCCCTTACTGGATCACGTGACACATTGGTCCCTTATTACTCACGCCCCTTTCAGGGCGCAGCGTAGCAAGGCAAGCCCCCGGTTGTTCAGGCCCACAACCGCCCAAAGGACTAACGGGGCGCCAACGTAATTGTTCCAGGACCCTCCCATGAGGCTCCTGGGATTTAGCTCCGGCACCCCTATTGTGCCCACGCAGAGGTACCCTTCTGTACCCATCTGCTTCCAGATCGCCCTGTAACTCCGCCTGCAACGACAAAGAAAAACATTACAACGTCCTCTGTAGTATGCCTGCCAGCCCCACGCCGGGTAAGCGGTAGGGTGGGAGACGGCGTGTCTGGCGCAAAAGAGGACCCAAGATGGGGGGGGGGAGGCTTAAATAACCTCCCCCTCCCCCCGGCGCGCCGGAACTGGCGCGCCTTGTGTGCCTATGCAGGGGGACTCCACCCTGAGTCCAGCAAAAAGAGGGGGGGGTGAGGAAGTGCCCAAATGGCACTAAAAGGGCTGCCCTTTTAGGGTGGCCCCCTGTGGGGGCCGCGGGCAGCCGCAATGTCAAACCACATTCAGTTAAAGAGTGCATTAGCCCTTCCAATTCATGACTTTAACCCGCTGTGGGCTCGGAGGAATGGTCAGCTAACATGTAGGCTCTGCAATTATCCACATGAGTCCTGGTTACATCTGCTATGTTGTTGCCCTCATCTTGCCAATGATCGCCGACGCCTACTGGTCCCAGTTTATCGGGAAACGTTTCTGAGACATTGCAGGGAAGCATCTGATTTGTGCTTCAGTAATAACTCAGCCCAAGTTCTAGCAAGAGCTGGGAAGTTTGTTAACATTATTTTAACTGCATAATGCCCAGCATAAGAAACAGACCAGCTTTATTCTTATTGCATAAATGAACGTCGATGAAAGTTACACCTTCAGTAATAAGCATTGTGACACTTTTGCTATTGTCTTTTATACTATACACTTCTCTTTTGGACCAAACGGCCAATTGTGATACATTGCCATTAATTTGAAATGCTGCTTTTTGGATTTGATATTTATTTTGTATTGCCAGATTTATAAATGTGTAAACAATCTTCTATTATTCCTTATATTTTAATCCTTACATTTTATCAAGTATTATTATGATGTTTGTATGTCACGGTTTTAATGAACTGTATAATAAAGTAAAGAGTGCATTAATGACCTGATAATGCATGGCGCCCTGGAAGAGATGGTGACCTCACTCGCGCCACAAACAGCGCAGTGGTAGACCCATGGGTGGGTTTTACAACCTAATGTTGTGCTTATTGGAAAGCAGGTGTGATGATGTCCAATCCATATCCTACTACAGTAGGGAGAAGCGGGAGGCCATACTCTGTGTCCTCCGCTGCACTGTAACTGCCAACACTGAAAGTAAGCCACTACTACTGCTCTGCTCTCTTGGCGCTTGTGATTGGCTGGTCGCGCCTCTATAGCACAAACTCGACCCAAAGGTATCCGAGTGCTTTACATGAGCGCCAGTTGCATTACAGACGGACACATTCTGTTTTTTGGCATGGGGAGATTCAGTGATTTGCCCAGAATCACAGGATGCCTGAGCCTCCGCCAGACTCGAACCCGATTCCCAAGCTTCAAAGTTGGCCGCTCTAGCTGTTAAGCCACATCTTGAAAGCTCAAACGCCTTTAGTTCATCCTCAGGACCCAGAGCTCTTTATTTCTACCGTTCCTGCACAGTCTCTCATCCGTTCCACCTAGGGTTGTTACATATGTTTCAATATATCTACACTCCCAACTATACCTACAACTACTTTGGTCCCGACCATACAGAGTCCTGGCAAATCCCTTGAGCAGGATCTGATGAAACCTGGGACTGGGAACATTCTTTGGGAAACATTTTTAATAATTTTAAACTTATTGTTGGAATCTTTGAACTTGTTTTTATCTGTTTGCACACTTTGCACTTACCGGACCTAAATTGCTGTCCAGCGTTTCCGGTCCGTCACAGCTTTCTGTGCCGCTTGTACGGAGAAACGCTGTAGGCCACACCCCTTCATACCTCCTCCTCCCCCACTTCCGGCTGGCTGTCGGGCTGGTGGCGGGAATCGAGAAGGATTTAAACGGGAAGCTTTCCCGGACGCACTGCGGATTGAAGGTCTGCTTGCTACTCGGTGGGCAGGGAAACTTGGGAAAGGACTGGGAACATTCTTTGGGAAACATTTTTAATAATTTTAAACTTATTGTTGGAATCTTTGAACTTGTTTTTATCTGTTTGCACACTTTGCACTTACCGGACCTAAATTGCTGTCCAGCGTTTCCGGTCCGTCACGGCTTTCTGTGCCGCTTGTATGGAGAAACGCTGTAGGCCACACCCCCTTCATACCTCCTCCTCCCCACTTCCGGCTGGCTGTCGGGCTGGTGGCGGGAATCGAGAAGGGATTTAAACAAGATGCTCCCCGGGCGCGCAGCGGGCGCGCCGCCAGCGCGCCAAAGGCGCGCTAAAGGCAAGCCCGTCTGCGCCCGTCCGCGCACGAACGGGACCGGGGGCCGCTTTTTATGCCCCTCCATTTCAATATTCTACCATGGAGCTAATCTCACATCAGAATAATTATTATATTGATGATATTACCCGATCTTCTCTAGAGAAAGCGAACATTTTAGTTACTAGATACACTTTCCCTGAAATTGACGTCACTTTCTCTCCCACGCTCAGCACAGCCTTACAACCTGCCTCTGTTACCCATTTAATTCAGGAGTCTAAGGACCTTAAAATTTATTATTTGAATACTCGATCTATGGTGAGACACCAGCTGGAAATTTTTCAGCTCTTGGACTCCGACTACCCTGATATTCTTCTTCTCACAGAGACATGGCTGACTGAGGAATCTGCCCCCGATATTTGGCTGCAATACCGGACAAGTACTATATTCTGCAGGCCAACCGCCCTCCAGGAAAAAGTGGCGGAGGGGTGGCAGCTATAATCCACCATGATTATCAGTTTACCTCCTTAGCGATAATGGGCCCACCCTTAGTTGATAGCTTAGTCTTAAAATTTGAATCTCCCCAATTTCCTTTCATCTGTGCTCTTTTCTATAGACCGCCCCAACATATGCCCACATTTCCCCAGGCACTGGGCGAAATGATATCTCACCTTGCTATTTATAATGCCAGAATCCTGATAATCGGTGATTTTAATTACTGGCCTAATGATGCGAGAGAGGGCCTTAGCTCGAAAGAATTGACTGATCTTTTAACCGGGATGAATTGTACCCAGCACATCAAGACTGCAACACATATAAAGGGCTATGTCCTTGACCAAATATGGACATCCAATCTTGAGATCTCCACTCCATTGATTTCCCCCTGTATTTGGTCCGATCACTTTTTAATAACTTTCTCTCTTACTAATGCCTTCCCCTTGAAATCTCAATATTCAAGGAACGTGTTGTCAAGAAATTGGCGACGTATGAATACTGATCAATTTAGATCTTTATTAATTGACACGGCTCCATCTGCACAGGAGGCATTTCAAACCCAAGCAGAGAGTATTAAGACTTGGCTCGAACGGGTCAGTGATCGCATTGCTCCTCTCAAGAATATCACTATTTTAAGACCTCATGACGCTCAACGCTGGTTTTCTGATGATTTAAAAAACAAGAAACTTATTTTAAGACAGGCCGAACGCAGTTGGAGACATCATTATCTCCCTGATAAGAGGGCTATATATCTAGCGCTCCAGAAAGAATACAAAAAGGAGATTCTCCGAACTAAGGAAGATAATTTCTCAAATAAAATTCTTAATTCATCTAATAAACCCAAAGAAATTTTCTCTATTGTGAATGAGCTCTCCAAACCAGATAGGATCATGCCAAAACCAGTTCCTACACAAAGCCTCTGTGATTCCCTCAATTCCTTTTTTTCTTGAGAAAATCGCAGTCATTAAAGCCAGCATTCCCTTATCTAGTTTCCCTCTATCTGACTTAAACACCTGTCAGAATGAACATCAGTTGGATCAAATTCCTTTGATCTCGAAGGAGACCTTTCTTGATTTACTTAAAAAGGTGGATTCTGGTTCCCCCACTGACTGTTGCCCCCTTATATTCTTCGAGAAGCTTTCTCTATTTGTCCTGACCCCCCTCTTTCGTTCCTTAACAATTCACTTAAATACGGTGTTGTCCCTGATATTTTCCAGAGTGCGGAAATTGTCCCCATTTTGAAGAAACCGGGTACGGACCCGTCAGTTTTAAGTAATTACCGCCCCATTTCCCTTTTGCCCTACTTAGGCAAAGTCCTCGAGGCATATGTAGCCAACTGTCTTAGTTCATTTATTGAACACCACCAGATTTTGGACTCTCATCAGGCAGGATTTAGACCTGTCCATTCCACTGAATCAGTCATACTCACTGTTATGGATGAACTAAGAAGAGGAGCCGATAACGGCATCCCCCAGGCCCTGGTTCTCCTGGATTTGTCAGCAGCCTTTGACACGGTCGACCACAATATCTTGGTGGACCGTGTCGGAAGTGCCGGGATCCAGGGTCTGGCGTTGAAATGGCTTTCCTCTTTCCTTAGTAACCGCTGTCAAGCAGTTCGGTTGGCTAATTTTTCGTCCAACAAGAGGGAACTAACCTGTGGGGTTCCCCAGGGTTCCTCTCTCTCTCCCCCCTTCTTTTTAATCTGTATCTTCTCCCTCTAATTCGTGCCTTAAGAGAAAAAAGGGTTGGGACATTCAACTATGCGGACGACCTCCAATTGGTGTTCGAAATCGATTCGTCATTATCGTCAGTTACCCACTTTCAATCTACTATGATTTTTATTAGTGATTGGATGAATTCCAACCAACTCAAGCTGAATCCCGATAAAACTGAGCTGATTCTCACAGCTGGCCCCTCCAATCCATGGCATTCCAATTTTTGGCCATCTTCTCTAGGTAACCCCCCCGAAGCCTGCGGACTCTGCCAAAAGCTTAGGCATCGTGATTTCTAGTGATCTATCAATGAATGCCCAAATAAGCCCAGTAGTTTCCGCAGGCTTCTTCCAATTACGGAGAATAAGGAAGATCAGCAGATTTTTGTCCAGGGAAGCTCGGACCTTGGTCATCTTAGCCCTGGTGATCTCCCGTTTGGACCATGCCAACTCTTTATACTGTGGCATTCCTTCTTACCAACTAAAACGTCTTCAGTTGGTTCAAAACCAAGCTGCCAGACTCATTTTTCATCAACCAAAATGGCAGCATGTGACTCCCATAATGAAAAATTTACACTGGCTTCCCGTGGCCAAAAGGTGTGCTTTCAAGCTGGGTTGCACCATTTTTAAAGCTCTTCATGGTTGCAGCCCTGCTTTTATCTCGTCTATGATTTCAAGATATATCCCCTCCCGGGATTTGCGTTCTTCTCATCAAAATTTGCTGAATATTCCTTCTTTTAAACGCAAAAAGCTCGGAGGCCTTAGATTTGCTGTCCTAGGTTCCCAGTTTTGGAACTCTCTCCCCGTGGAGATTAGGCTGACTTCTACCTACGCACAGTTCAGAAAAATGCTGAAGACCCGTCTGTTTGCCCAATCTTTTAACATCTAGCCTCAGTTTTCTGCAACCTTCTCTTTGCCTCTTCAGCGCCATGAAACCGTATGGTGTACGTGCGCTATACAAGAACTTTTAACATTAACATAACAAACCTGCGCAGCCCTCTTACCCAGGCCTCAGTCGTCAGAGCGTTGGTGCGTCAATCTGGGTGGAAGGCACCAAGATCTTACCAGGCTTCCTCCCTGTTCTACTGTACCTTCCACCCGAAAGTGCGCACCAATGCTCCTACACCTCTTCAGGTTCCTTCCACCCCAGAGTGGTGTGACAATGGTTTAATACCTCCCTGGATTCCTTCCTCTCGATCTGTGCTCTCCTTCTGTGCCTTCCACCCCAGAGTGACGCACCGATGCAATGGAAGCTCCTTCCTACAGGCCATCACATGGATACAGACACTAGTCCATCCTGTCCTTGGTTTGCTGCCTCAGACCAGCACAGGAGTCTTCATCCTTGGCTTGTCTGAACTCGTGACGTGATTATTGGTTATTATGTACGCGAGAACTTCAGGATTGGTTCCCGACGCCCTTAGAGATTTCTAACATGAGAATGATGTTCACAAACTGTCAAATAATAAAGACAAACATGTAAACTGGCTAGGGATCCGGGACTTGCTTTTTCTAATCACGCCGGTTCTCGATGGTCATGCCACCGAACACTTCCATCATTTTAAGTTCTCTTCTCCATCGAACTTCCCTTTTTAGGTCGAGCCAAGGTAGCGCGCATGCGCTGTCTGGAAGACCCTTTGTATTGAATAAAGGACTTTGCTCCTGCCTGCTGCTTACGATTGCTTCAGTCCAGTGTCCTTCTTTGCTGCCTCCTAAGTGGCTCATGCACCGATACCTCACTTCCGTTTTTTGCAGAGGAGCACTGCCAAACTACAGTTTCCTTCCGCTTACATGCTTCATCTGTTGTTGGGGAGAACTCTTTTTGTAATTGTTGTAGCACGGCACTCGATTCACGGCCGCTGCGCTTCAGTGTATGCCAGACGATCATTAATTGTGTGCGTTATATTGGAGAAATCCTTTATTTTCATTCACATTGCACACACACAGGACCCTGAGCCGCCGCAGACGTCCCCTTGTGTGCGCACGGCTCCGGACGACCTCTGCTGCTTCTTCCAACAGTTTATTACTTGTATTACTGTGCAAGTAAAATATTATATACTTTACTAATTTGAAGTCAACCCTGAAATAAACACAGCTTTGTTCTGCCCTCTTCCTTCACACTACTGTTGGTGTTTTGAATTGGTACATGCTTATCGCAAGTGGGATGTTATTGGTTTTCGCTCGCATTTGTGTTTTTACTGCTGATGTGTACATTTTTTTCCAGGTTATTATTTAGCTAAATTTTGCTTTGTTTTGTGTTTAATCTTTGCGTGTATTAGTCCCAGAAATAAACTCAGTGGGTATATTCTTTTAAGAAGTTTCTGAGGAGCTTACATTGTTTGCCCAGAATCACAGGATGTTCAGCTGATGCCAAGACTCAAACCCGTATCCCCAGCTCCAAAGTTGGCTGCTCAGGCCTTTACGCAACATGCTCTTTAGATGTTACTGAATGACTACAACAGCTATTTGCTGACAGTAACAATCAAAACATGTCTTCTATCAGAAGCAGATGTAGAAATCATGTCTACCTGCCGCACTATATGTGCTTCATATTTTACTGTCTCATTGCCATCGCGATTACCACGAACTCCTCGCTATACATCGAAGTTCAATATTCTAGCAACGGATATGTTCACATAATGGCTGGAATAATCCCGTAGAGGTTGTTTAAAAAAAACGTCATTTGTGCAATATGTACATATATTTATATTATTTTACGAAGTTTCCCAACTCCGCATGGAGGTTCCTGTATATAGATTTAGGGCCAATTACTCAAAGTCTGCTGCCAACATCATCCACATATGCGGGTCAGATCAAAGATGGTGATCTTTTGAGCTAAGCTAATTCTGGCTTTACTGGAGCCCAGCGGCATCTTTTGTTAACACTGCTGCAAAGTATTCAACCCTGTCTCACCACTTGGACTTCTTGTCTCTAAATTGGCTTCAAAGATGGCTTCAAAGTTTAAATGTGTACTTTAAATCCTCCAGGCTATCTTCACGCAAGCCAATTTAAATGAGTCAACACCTTTTTTTGACATTGAGAAAGATCAGGCAAGGAGTCTGGAAGGGTGTAAAAAGTAAAAATATTTTGTAGTTGTGTTTTTAAAGGCGCTAGCTTTTGTTTCAAAGCGGAAATCTGCTTAGCTGAAAAGCTCTTAATTGGTGCTCCAATCTGCATAGGTGTGTTTGGTTGAAATGTAAACTTCCCATAAATTGTTCAACATCACCTGATGTGAAGCTTCCTGTTGAGACTGGAACTTAGTTCCTAATCAGCAATGTTATTTGTTGTACACACCATCTGTCATCCAAAATGACATCAGCAGTGAGTCTAAGTTCTTTAGACAGTGCTGCAGCTGTGTCTCTGTCCATACATCCACTGCACTCCAGACCAAAACACACAGGTAAAAGACATTGTCATTTACAACGCCAATGGCACTAACTCTCACAAGTGCAAGACCCATCGCATTGCAAATGCTGGTTTCATTTTATCTTCTCGGATCTTCTTTTTCAGAGTTCTCCACATTTCTCTGTTGGATACTCGGACCTCCTCTCTCTTGCTTCCCATCTATCCAGATCCTCCATCTTCACCACTCAGGATGCATCCTCAGTGTTAACAGAACTTTATCTGTTTCTCTTCATACGGCTCAAAGACTGAGCATTTTATCTTAAATTCTTGGAGAGTAACATCAGAAGTGCACGAAGGAAAGAGATCGAGGCTGATTTTGTGACATACACACTTTAAACTTGAATAAGCAATAATTTACAAGTAAATCACATAAAATCTAGTTCTGAGTAGGCAAAAAGAAAATAAATACTGAAGTATATTA